>CM056736.1:17307500-17932500 GCA_029844215.1 Przewalskia tangutica
TTATGATAGAGATTTAATTATTTAAATGCCAATCCTTTGTGAGGAAGTATGTTAAGCAGATAAGTAGCCATTTATATAGCATGATGCCAAAACGAAGGAGGGACAGAAGCATGAGGTAATAAAGTACATATAATATTATTAATAGTACAATTTTTTCGTTCAACTTTTCCATTTGCGAGGACGTATGAGGACAAGAAAAATGAAAAGCTATGCCATTAGCATCACAAAAATTCCGAAACAACCCAGTATCATATTCTTTGCCATTATCACATTGAATATTTTCTATTTTTCGTTCGAATTGGTGACGGATGAAACCTCTCAAATTTAAGAAAGTGGGAAAAACTTGTGATTTTTTTGCTAACGGAAAAGTCCATACAAAATTAAAATAATAATTCAAAAATAAAAAATAATAACGATAACCCACAAAACTAAGAAAATGAGAGGTCCATAAATCATTATGAATAATGTCAAAAGACATTAAAGTACGAGAAGTAGAGGCTACAAATGGTAATCTAATATGTTTCTTCAACGGACATGAATTACAAATTGGAGTACTACTTGTACCTTACAAGAAATAAAATTATTTTTATTCAAGGAAGAAATAATTGACGACTCTGAATGACCCAAACGTGCATGCCACAAGGAAGGAGCTAGAGCTGCAAATGTGGACAACAAGACTTGACTCGAGGAAGTGGTGGTCGTTGTAAGTGGGTACATATCTCCCATATTATTGCATCTCATGAGATGTAACCCTGTTTTGAAATCCTTCACAGAAAACTCAAAAGGATCAAAATTAACAGAAACTCAATTATCAGTGGTGAATTTTCGGACAGATACCAAATTTTTAATCAAGTTAGGCGCATGAAGGGTATTTTTTAAAACAAGATGTGGATGAGGGGGGTAAAGTTGTATGACTGTAACCACGAATTGGAATTGAGTTGCCATTATCAACAATAATGCCACAATTTTTGCTCATATTAAAATAAGGCGAGAGAGTACATTGGTCGGATGTCATGTGAGAAGTGGCACCGGTGTTCATGTACCCATTTGCGTTTGGAGGATTTAATCAAAGCGTAAGCATTGCGGCCTCAATGTCCGTCGGAGTCGATGCGGGACCCACTTCCAGAAAGGCCTGCGGGGGCTGAGGCCTAAGCACACCTGTCTGCGGCCCCGGCCCAATTGGGAGCCTAATGCCAGTCGCTGGACCCAAGAAACTGGGCCTAGTCTGATTCTGGAATTGGGCCTAGTGACTCGGGTAAGGATTTGGTGGATAATAGCCAAAATTGGGCAAAGGCCCACTGGTCTAGTTCTTCCAAAACCTTATTCTACTTGTACAATAATTATACAAGTGTACAATTCTAATTTAACTACAACAAAATATGTCCTAAAATATACCACCAATCTGTGATATACACAACATGTATGTACTGTGTATATCACGGGTTTAATGGCCCATTTTCGTCAATCAGCCTGTGATATACACAACATATATAACATGTATATCACAGGTTTATTACACATTTACAGTATGGAATTGCTATAATCCTTCAAAAAGAAAAAGCAACCATAGCTCTACAAAGGATAATTTCTAGCAAATACGGTCTTTATTTAACCTTGTCTCTGAAAATCTTCACCCTAGTAAGTCGTATGCATGCACTAAACGCATGATCGTCTCAAACATTTTGGGGGCTCTGTTCTAATTTGTAAAAGTGGGTCCTTAATATAAGTAAATATACGATTTCAATAATTAGAAATTATTTTAAATTATAAATAATAACCCAACCTGCGAATTATGGATCTTTAAAGTAAATTTTGGCTAATACTACTTAATAAAAAATGAAAAAATGAGCCTCTAAAAATTTTCGCTTTTGGAGGCCACGTGCGATAAAACTATACGATTCCAAAAGGCATTACACTAAAGGAACTTGTTCACCCAAGCTGTCACAAACATCAAACGGACAAAAATAAAATTTTAGTCTATATGAATTCTTACCGTTATATCACTTCATTTAATCTCATCTTATATCCATACTATAAAACAATAATCATCTTAGATTCATCAAAAATTATTTAATCTTACACGGGTAGATATTTTTCATTGGACGACAATGTCTCTTTTCTTGTAGATATTTTTGCAAAATTGAAAATCAATTACTTCCTCTTCGTGTAGATTTTCTTCCATCATTGAAAGAATACTCCCAACATATAATAATGATAATTAGGTTAACAGCTCATACATTTTCCCCCCTTAATATTTGACCTGACATCAGCTCTAAATTATATATTTAAATTTTCAAAACTCATTTAGTCCTCTAATTCGTTAGATTATTGTTAATATACTACAAATTCAACGGCTGAACTGCCGTACAAATATCCGACTCTTCCAACTAGTACTAATTACAAATAGGCGGGACTACCGTACAAATATCCGACTCTTCCGATTAGTACTAATTAAAAAAATTGAAAATGATTGTTACCATAGTTTTGTCCGACATGTTGAGAATATTCGGAGGTAGTTTATAGATCTAGCATTTAATTAAATTTATACATCGATAGCAAAATATTCTTTTATACTAGTATATTTTGATCTACAATAACATGTTAGTTTTTTTCTTCTCCAGGTTATCATACTAAGTGACCAGATTGTGCATATTTAGATATTGTATATTGTATATACACCTCTTCATTAATGAAAATAATCAGGAGATTATTCTCTTTTATGGTATCAGAAAACTAATGCAAATATTTTGCTTCTCCAACCCGCTATTCCGTAGCCCCATTCTCGGTATTCGAGCCTTGGCCGATGGCCTCCTCTCTTTTTTCTTCCCAAAATTTCTTCCAAATCCCTAATTCTCTTCTTGTTCTTTCATTATGTTTACTTCAAAAAATATGTTTCATCCTGCCCTTACTGTTTACAATATAAAGAACCACATCCCTATCGTTCTTGAGATGGAAAATGTCCAGATGGTTGCAGGCTTGTCCGAGGCTTATAATGGCATTGTGACGCTTCTTCGTCAAAGTAATCATCTTCCACCGTTCTACCAGACTCGTTCCATGCTCACGTTAGAGAGGCTGATTTAGCCAAAAAGGAAGCTACCGGAGCTAATTCTGTCATGATAATGGCCACATACGATGACCGTCACTTATTCTCGGATAATTCTAGCCAAAACTATAATAACGGTGGCGACAAAAAATGTGAAAATCGGAAAAATAATGGCAAGAATCATAGCGGCGGTCGTGGCAGTGGCGGTGGACGGACCAATGGTAGCGGTGGCGGACGTGCCACAACACCATCGCGACGCCGGGCGATGCAATCGGCGCGTGGGGTTCTTTGGGCTGGTGGCGGCCAACTCGACATGTCCATTTTTCCAAGCTTTCCGGTAATTGGGCGATGGCGATGAGGCCCGATTCACCGTTCGGTATTCTCGGCCAGGCGGCGGTGGCGCCGGGCCTCGGCAGCGGGCCTTCAGCATTGCGGGCCCAATTTCTGGTCCAGCACCTATGGATATTGAGGCTGTGATGCATACACTGGGATTAAATCCTCCGAACGCAAATTGATACATAGACACCGGAGCCACTTCTCATATGACGTCCACACAAGGTATCTCTTATCTTATTTTAATTTGAACAATGATCGTGGCATAATTATTGTAATGGAAATTCAATTTCAATTCGTGGTTATGGTCACACAAATATTCCCCCCCCCCCCCCCCAAATCCACCTCTATTCCTTAACAATTTCCTTCATGCCCCTCACTTAATTAAAATTTTGGTATCTATCCGAAAATTCACAACTGATAATTGAGTTTCTGTTTACTTTGACCCTTTTGGATTTTCTGTGAAGGATTTCAAGACGGGGATACCTCTAATAGAATGTAATAGTCAAGGGAGCTTTATACAATCACCATCACCACCATGTCCACGAGTCAAGCCCCACCTTCAACATTTGCCGCTCTTGCTCCTTCTTTGTGGCATGCACGTTTGGGTCATCCAAGGTCGTCTATTGTTTCTTCTCTGAAAAATAATAATTTTATTGATTGTAAGAATACGAGTCGTACTCATATTTGTCTTCTTGTCCTGTAGGAAAGCATGTTAGACTATCGTTTGTAGCCTCTACTTCTAGTACGTCGATGCCTTTTGATATTATTCATAGTGATTTATGGACATCTCCCATTTTGAGTTCTTTGGGCTATCGTTATTATGTTTTATTTTTGGATGATTATTCTAATTTTCTTGTCTTGTCTTTTCGATTGATTGGCTTACGGATGGAAGGTTCAGACAAAAATTCAGGCCGAGTTGTGGACTTTTCCTTTTCCTAAAACGTCTCAAGTTTTTTACACATTCTTAAAATTTAGAGCTTTCATATGTATCCAATTTGAATGGAAAATAAAAAATATTTAATGTGATAATGGTAGAAAATATGATAATGGGCCATTTCAGGAATTTTGTGACACTTATGGCATATCTTGTTGATTTTCTTGTCCTTATACGTCCTCACAAAATGGGAAGGCCGAAAGAAAAATTCGTACCATTAATAATATTTGTCCGAACCTTACTAGCCCATGCTTTATTACCTCCATTTTTTTTGGCATCATGCGTTACAAATGACTACCTACCTCCTTAACATACTCCCTAGCAAAGGTTTAACATATTAATCACCCTAAAAATTCTTTATAATAAGGATCTCTCGTATTCTCATCTTAGGGTGTTTAGGTGTTTGTGTTATCCGCTTTTCTCATCTACTACAATTAACAAACCACAAGCCCGCTCTACCGCTTGTGTATTTTTGAGTTATCCGTCTAATCATCGTGGTTATAAATATTTTGATTTATCTACTGATAAAATTATAATTAGTCGTCATGTCATTTTTTATGAAACTCAATTTCCATTTGCTAAATTGTATAATTTTGTGTCTAGTTCATATAATTTTTTGGATGATGGTTTGTCACTGTATATTATCCACCATTTATTTGAGTTATCACGTGACCTGCTGGCCCAAATATTACTGATGCAGTCTCTATTTCTCGGCCAACAGGTCCACTGCCTGTTGGCCTAGTTTTATCGTCACGCCCCACTACCTCTAGGCCAGCACGCACATTACCTGTTGGTCCAGTTTTACCCGATCCGACACCTACCCAAAATATATCCCCTTCTATTTCGAATCAAAGGCCGGTTACTCATAGCCAACGTGATATTTTTAAACCTAAAGACATTTTAATCTAAATTTTAATGTCAGCAAATCACCCCTACCATATAATCTTGTGTCTGCCCTTCATGACCCGAATTAGAAATTGGCCATGAATGATGAATATAATGTTCTTATTGAAAATAAGATATGGGAGTTGGTGCCCCGTCCGCCTGGTGTCAATATTATTCATTCTATGTGGATTTTTACTCATAAACAAAATTCTGACGGTTCTTTTGAGAGGCATAAGGTCCGTCTTGTATGTGATGGTAAAACACAACAGGTTGACGTGGATTGTGGATAGATATTTAGTCTAATGGTCAAACCGACACCATTCACACTGTGCTTAGTCTGGCTCTCTCGAAAGCATGGCTCATTCATCAGATGAATATGAAAAATGTTTTCTTATATGGTGACCTTAATGAGACAATATACATGTATCACTCCTTGGATTTTTGGGACCCCAAGTATCCCATCATGTTGAAACAAGTCTTTATATGGGCTTAAGCAGGCCCCACAGACTTGATATAAGAGCTTTGCAGATTATGTGTCTACCATTGAGTTTTCTCACAGCAGGTCTGATTATTCTCTGTTCATCTATCGTCATGGTACTTCTCTTACATACATTCTGTTATATGTAGATGATATAATATTGACTGCATTTTTTGATAATCTGCACAAGTCTATCGTTCCCTTCTCAGTTCTGAATTTTCTATGAAAGACTTGGGGCCTTTGAGTTATTTTTTGGGTATAGTTGTCACTCGCCATACATGTGGTGTATTTTTATCACAGAAGAAATATGCGGCTGAGATTATTGAGAGAGCTGACATGTCGTCTTGTAAGTCCTCTTCTACTCCGGTTGATACCAAACCGAACCTGAGTGCTACTTCTAGCACACCATATGAGGATCTCATCCACTATCGTAGTCTTGCAGAGGCTCTTCAGTATCTTACCTTCACGAGATCAGTTATTACTTATGCAGTACAATATGTGTGTTTATTTATGCATGATCTACGGATTGAGCACATGCATGCGCTCAAACGCGTTATACTATACATACAAGGCACACTTGATTATGGTTTACATTTATATACATCATCCGTCTCTACTCTCGTGTCGTATATAGATGTTGATTGTGGTCGGCAAAATGCCAGACTACTTTATCGCGATCCAGTGCGGAGGCCGAGTATCGAGGGGTAGCCAATGTAGTGTCTGAGTCATGTTGTCTACGTAATCTTCTATTAGAGCTTCACTTTCCTATTCAGAAAGCTACCTTGGTCTACTGTGATAATGTTAGTGCAATATATCTTTATGGGAATCCGGTCCAACATCAGCGCACTAAACATATCGAGATGGATATTCACTTTGTTCACGAAAAGGTAGCTCATGGAAAAGAACGTATCTTACATGTCCCTTCAAGGTACCAAATTGATGACATCTTCACTAAGGGTCTTCCCTTGGTTCTGTTTGGAGATTTTAGGGACATTCTTAGCGTACGATAACCGTCCGCTATAATTGCAGGTGTGTGATAGAACGTGTATACAAGGTATACACGTGTATACCTAGTGACCAAATAGAATGAAGTTACTTACTATATTTTGTAGAAATTCTTGTACAAGTGTAATTATGATATTAGTATTATAGTAGGAATATGTATTAGGAAAAAATAGATTTATTTTTCATATTTAGATATTATATATATGAAAATAATCAGAAAATTATTATTTTTTAATTATGTTGTATCGAAAAAATGCAAGTTGTTTTTTTAATTAATTAGATCACTTTTTATTTCTCCTATTTCGTCGCCCCTCCGCATCTCCATCCCTACAAAACTTAAAAAGAAAAGATATGTCGAAGAATCAAAGTGTACTATTTAATAAATTGTGCATAGAGTTGGGAAAGGGGGCTGATCCCTAAACATTGGGTGTTAGATTAATAGTCAAATTTATTAAAATTTCATTGTCTTGGAAGAGTCTATTAGTTTATGTTGAGCACAATATATGCAAAACTGTCTTTAAAGACGAGATACTCTCATTTAATTTAACTAACTTGCTCAACTCTCTTAAATTAAATTTTAATAGATCATAGTAGTCGGTCATGACTCTGAGGAAGCAAGAGGGAAGAATGAATTATTATTTAGTGAGTACAAGATATTAACATTTTCCCATTTCTAGTTACTTATATTTGGAGAGTACACCAATATTTTCAACAGTATTGTTTTTCTTTATAACATAATTTGATCAAATTTTAAATTAAAACGTCTACTAGGAAACCTCTTCTTTTATTTTGGATATATAATTGTGGTGGCCGGGCTAACTTGCGAGAACCTCGACTAATTCCACATAATATCTATCAATGTCTTTTATTATTACCTCTTTACATGTTTATTCTAACCAAGAAAGAATAGTACGTTAAAGAGATGCAACTTTTGTAGCGAAAGATTAATCCGCCGCTGAAATTAGTCATGTATGAATTAATTTACTCTTATCGTTATGTTTTATATGATAGTGTAATTATTGGATATGAAAATATAAATGTTAATTTTACTTATAAATTGTAATAGTGATAGTAAGAGAAAAATATTTAATAATAATTGATTGTAAAGTTAATCTGATGGAAAAAATATATCCTATCAGTTTAAATTAGTGAGTAGATGGAGATCAGAATCAGCGAGACCAATAATCTCTCACTTTCTCGTCTCTCCTAGCGTTTGTTTGCAAAATATTTGTTGGGCTAATAGCAATTGGGCTAGAATTAATTACGGAAATCTACACTTATACCCCTTCAAATAAACTAGTTATGTGCCTTCACCCCTCTTACTTTTAGTATCTCCAAACTATTTGTTCTTTGTACCCATTTTAGTTTTTGTAGGTAATTGTCTTTTTTTCTTCATTTCTTTTTTATTTCTCTACTTCTTTTCTCCAAATTTCTCTCATTTGTTTTCTTTATTTTTTCCTTCTTTTTTGTTTCATTTATTTTTTTCAAATCGTAAGTATTCTTTTTTTTCCAACATAATCTAATTCCATATTTGATTCCAACTACTTTCATTTTTTTAATTCTTTATTTTTATTTTCTATTTAATTGTCTCTTTTTTTTTATTTTTTTTATTTCTCTACTTCTTATCTTCTTTTCTTTCTTTTATTCTTTTCTTTTTTTCTCATTTTTTCATACTATATTTTATTTTATTTTTCACCATAATCTGATTCTATATTTAATTTTAATTTCTTTCTTTTTCATTTTTTTTATTTTCTTTTTTTATTTCTTTATTACTTGTTCCTTTTTTCAATAGCAGTTTAAGTATACCGTTGCAATATACTATGATACCCACATGGTATCACACATGACTGACTATTCATTCCTTTAAAAAACTTAGTCCTCTATGATACAAATCTGATATATATCATTTACTGAGAGAGTATCATAGAGGACTGATTCATTCCTTCACAAAAAAACACAACTCAATTCTTTCTGATACCCACATGGTATATATATCATATAATAACAAGGTATCATAGAAAGTTGATTCATTCATTAAAAAAATACTACTCAATCCTATATGATACCTACATGGTATATCATATACTCAGATGGTATCGTGAAGGATTGTTGAAGTCCTTCAATGCAACAGTCCACAATTCTCCATGATACCATGGTATAAAAAAATACTGAGATGATATCATGGAGGACTTCTTGAGTCCTTCACAAGTGTCAACCGTTTTTCTTGATACCATCATTATATGTACCATATACTGAGATGGTATCATAAAAGACTGCATATGTCATGATGGTATCATGAAGGACTGTTTCAGTCATTCAAAGAGAGTCATTCATGATACCATTACTGTATATAAACATACACAGATGGTATCATGGAGGACTGCTTCATTCCTTCAATAACATTTCTCAATTCTCCATGATACCATTTGCGTAGATTTACTGACATTTCCCAATCCTTCAATGATATTTCTCAGTCCTCCATGATATCATCATGGTATAAAAATATGTTGAGATGATATCATGTAGGACTGCTGCAGTCCTTCAATGAAACACTTTTCAGCAGTACTTAAGATATAATTTTTACGTGATAATATTTAAGATATAATTTTTGTTTCATTTGCAAAAGAGAAAAAAATAAAGATATATTTTGTATTAATTGAAATTTTAATAAATAAGCTATTGACTTTAATTATTTTTATATTATTTATTATTGAGTCTAGTTGTTTATTTTATAAAACTAAAATAATTAATTAGTATTTTTATATCTATTATTTTTTATCTTTAAAAAAAAAGAGAAGTATATAAATCTACGTGATAATATTTAAGATATAATTTTTGTTTCATTTGCAAAAGAGAAAAAAATAAAGATATATTTTGTATTAATTGAAATTTTAATAAATAAGCTATTGACTTTAATTATTTTTATATTATTTATTATTGAGTCTAGTTGTTTATTTTATAAAACTAAAATAATTAATTAGTATTTTTATATCTATTATTTTTTATCTTTAAAAAAAAAGAGAAAAGATAAACCAAAAACAAAAAAGCGACAAAAAAGAGAAGAAGATAAAAAAATAAATAGAATTAAGAGAAAAAAGGAGCCAATTGAGAGCAAAAAAGATATAAAAAGGAGAATGGAAAAAAACAAAAGAAAAGAAGCTGGGGAGCAAAACAGCCGCAAAATTGGGGGAATTGATGCCCCAACTGTGGGTAAATATTTTGTATTTTATGGATAGTGCGTGTACTTTTCCCAATTAATTAAGGTTCAGGTCATTAGCACAAATGTTCCTATTTGGGGGGGGGGGGGTTTCCGTTCGTGATCCCAGCTCTGAAATCACTTCACTCCAGCGCCTCCCCAGCGCCTCCCCCGGACTATAAAGCTTCTTGCATCTCTCCAGCTTTTCAAATCGACGTTACCCCAAATGTTCTTATTTTGTGTTTCCTTAAATGGAATTTATGCATATTGAGACATAGTTTTTCAAGAAATCTGATAAGACTGGATCCTTTAAAGAATTTTTGCCCCAATAGACATAAGTTATATTTGAGGGGTAACAATTAAAGGCCAACCCATTTGAAGGGGAAAACGTGCAATTAAATGATTTCAGGGTGTCTTTAATTTTTACCCCTCAAATTTGTAGTCTTTAATTCTCGCCTTTCAGCACTTTTCACGCGATATAAGTTTAGATTTCGCTCGGCATAAATTTATATGTATGTATCATAATATTCCACTAGTTATGCCGCACACGGCTAAACTTTCAAAACTCAATATGAAAATGGCCAAAATCAGACTAAAAAAGGATAAAGAACATATACCCAAAAAAACTTTACTCAAGTTTCTGAGCACTATAACAAATTTTGAAAAAAACTACATAACTTATGTCGAGCGAAGCAAAAGTTCTCAGAAAATAAATGTTACAAACTTTTGCCAATCGTAACTGGTCTGGAATTTTTATTAAATAAATTGCATGGATAAAAATTAAAGAACATAGATATAAGGAAAAAATATTAAAGACCAGTGTGTTTGAAGGATAATCCATGCAAAAATTTCTTAAGGCTTTGGTATAGTAGGATATTTTTTTTAATTTAGACTTTAAAAAAAATTGAAGAAAATATCGTTGAATAAGTATATTGATTCTTGTGTTTCGAATTACTTTTGATCATGTTGTTCTCAAAAATGATTTCGAAATTTCTTTGACTTTAAAGCAATTATATTTTGATTGCAAAAGACAAATGTTGGAAGAAAGGTTTAAAGAGTGAATTGCTGATAAAAACACCAAAAGTATCTGTTTGGTAGATGCATAAAGCATTATAATACCTATCTAAAGTTTAGCATTATGAAGTAACTATTTTGTTGCCTTTTTCATAGCCTATAACTAAATTGCAGAAGAATTTATATATTATTTTATGATAAATATGCTATTGTTCCCCTCCGAACTGTCTACCGTCTATCGGCTGATGAAATCGAATGACAAATTGATTTCCTTAACTAAGCGATTTCGGCTGAAAATGAAACTCTAACTTTCAGCAATGGATTTTCCAACTACTCCAGAAAGCTTTGAGATTGTGATTAAATGAACTAAGTGGTAAGAAGCATGAACACCGTTAAATTGCAATAAAGGCGATAAAAGTAAGAACGAGAATATGTAAAAATTAGTTTTTGATTGATTGATTGTGTTCTTTCTGTACAAATGATTCCTATATTTTTAGTACAAGAAAAATAAATGTGACCCCATATGTTAGCCACCGAACTAGCCACTAAATCCATTAGCCAACTATGAGGAGGTGGTGCCGATTTTTTCGCATGGACCTCTAGAACGATCTTCTGGCTGTTGCTGGTTGCTACTTTTCTAGAAGGTCCTTTGACTTGGTCTTCAAGGCGTCCTTGTATGTGTAGGTCTCAACCGTTCCTCGGAATTATGGCTCGGCCAGACTGTTGTAATAGCCGATGACGCTCTTCTGACTAACGGATTCGGCTATGATTCCGCTCAGTTATTGACTTAGAATTCTTTTACACCTTCGGCTATCACTCGATTCGGCTAAACACTTTTGAGTGTTAACAATTGCCCTCTACATTAACTCGAGTGCGGCTGTCGAGTTGATGTATTCCAAAATGGCCGTCATTTCGTGTGGCAGCCGTATGTGTCATTTCAATCACTTTGCCTTAAATGCATGTAATGATGACCTTTAAAGTTCTTTTCCTTCCACAGAAATGCCTCGACTTCCGCAATTGATTTCTGACGTATTTGCAGCTGCACACTTTGGACGAAAAGACTCATAACAGAGTGTCAATCATATTTCAGAGAAAGAGGAAGTACTTAGTAAAGGTATCTCACAAAAGTGCTTCTCATTCAATCTTCTCGGCCAATTACCAAATTTTCCGCCTTCTTCAGAAAAACTCGAATTCTTCATCAGAAAAAGAAAAACCATATGCTCATCTTCTTCTCTATCTTTGGGGTCGGATCGCACCGGTTTGTATGCTGATGACTTAATCCCCATTTTTGCTTTCATAGATGAGCAATTGGTTCTCATCCCTTTTAATACATCTGAACAATGTGACCTCATTCTTTCTCAACATTTGAGCCCGGCGAACTATAACCTTCCGATTAACTGCGACTGGTTCACCGACGACCGTTGTCTGGCTAGTCTGCGCACCTGGACGACCAAGATTACCAACTATTTTATTTGGTTGGACTGGGTAAAGTCGGCCAAAGAAACCGAATGGAGGTGCACGGGTCTCTACAATGCCATTGCGCTGTCGGAGTTTGACTCCTCTTGCAACATCGATCTTATATATGATTTTCTTGGTTACTAGTCGACCACTGCCAATGCCTGTGTTTTTCCCTGGGGAATGATCACCCCCACACTTCTTGATATGACAACGATACTTGGCCTTTCGATTCAGGGAGCCGAGGCGCATGTCCTAAGCGATATAGATGTTGTCGATTTAGGCATCAAAGTCTCAAAGACTTCTTCAGGATATGGCCAGTTTATAACCAACAATCGTCGAATATCACATCTTCAAGTCGATGATGCCTAGCATCATGTTTTTTTGGCTTAGCCAATACTTTGTCTGTATGGGATCTTGTGCAGTAGTGAAAGAGAGGGAAATTTACACGGCGTTAGCCATTTTGGGAAGAGATGTCAGTTGGGCATCTCTCTTCTTGACCTATCTTTACATGGCTCTGGGTGATGTCCATGTGAGGTTAAGGGACTCCAGAAACCTGGATACCTTAGTCAGTACCCTGTGGTTCCTTCAGTGGTGGATCACCCTCTATTTTCCTAAGTTTATCCCTGATAAATTTAATGATTGTCGTTTTCCATTAAACCCGCCAGTATTAGTTGATACTCTTTGGAGAACCCCCCTTGTACCCCAGGATGATTTTGTCGAGGTCTCCACCATGCATGGTCTGTCTAGAGACCATTATACAGATTGGCAACCGGTCCTAGAGAGATGTGCCACCCCTGAGTGGGTCCGCCAAGTAGCCAATGAGGACCTTACTTCCTCCAGTGGAGGACTATGGTTCTCATATGGGGCGGATTCTCACAGCCAGGGACTTGTTGGGTGGTTTGAAGCCCACGTCTAGAAATAATAAATTGATTGCGGAGCCATATCGGTCGAACTTTGTAGTAAGGCAATTTGGCCTTACTCAGCACGTGTCGTGGCCATACCGCAGTATTTTCAGTTCAACCCAACGTTGCATTCTTGATGCAGAACAAGCAAAGAAGTTTGCCGATTATAATCTTGACAGACTCGCCCTGTTTGACTGGCAGTCATTTTCTTTGAGAGTGAATACTATTGTCTCTTTCGATAATTGGTGGGATACGGCTAAGGAGGTGTTTTTTTAGTCTCCTTTAGATGTCTATTGTGATCGGCTGATTCTGTTAAGTAAACAGAAGAACCCGAAAACCTCTAAACCGTGGCCAAAATAAGCCACTCTGAAAGTTGCTTCCTCTAAATCGGCTAGACTTGTTTCCCCAAGGTCTTCCGTTCGGTTGCGACAGACAAAGAGAAAAGGTAAATTGTGTTCTTACATATATGTCGGCTAGATTGTTCTTGTAAGTTTCTGGCTAACATCTCTTATGTATCTTTCAGCAACCCCATCTCCTCCAGTATTTGTTGATCTGGAGACCACTTTTGACACTGAGTCCCCATCACCCAGAAAGCCAATGCCCAAGCAACCCCGATGGAGTGGAGGGGTTGTCATTCGAGATTATATGGAGGAAGACCCCCACAGACCAGGAGTTCCTGGTCCTGCTGAAGAAGAGGAGAAAATTAAGGTATATTACTCGGCTGACTAGAACACATTCGCATCGGCTACTAATATTTATGTTTTCTGTTTGTCCTCCAGGGACCACAACTGATAAGGCGCAAACAACTGCATAAAACGTCTGATGCTTCCTTTCATATTGGCAGATCATCTTCCATGGCTCCTTCTCCCATGCTTTCGCGGGGTCCATCATCGGTTGCCCTTAACGCTCAAGTTTCTCCTGCCAAGGTAGCCGATGCTTCCTATGTTGGGGTAGCCGTAGAGGTATAACATTTCTTTTATGCTTGGCCTTTCACTGCTTATGGGTTCTTGCCTCTATACTGACCATGTCTTTCATGTGTAGGAGCCCACTGGGGATAACCCTTCGGCTGAAGTCCACCCAACTGACGGCTCAGAGGTTGATCGGTGTATTTTATATACACCTTTTGAGTCAGTTTTAGTTAGTCTTTTGTCCCGTTTTGTACATATAAGTGTCGTATTAGGATAATTTTCCTTTCTTTTGAGTCAAAGTGGTTAAAATGGCCAAATGGCGGAAAATGAGCTAAAAGAAGGCAAAAGAGGAGATGCCAGAGCTGGAAACAAAGAAAGTGGCGAACGAGGGAAAAATCAAGACCAGCGCCGCGACGCCTCCTGCGATCAGCGAGCGCGGCGCCACTATCCGCAGAGGTCGGAAGATACAGTGCGCGGCGCTCGAGCAATAGCAGGGCGCGCTAAACATCCGGAGAGCCACCAGAAGATACTGTGCGCGGCTACCGAACAGCGAGATATCGGGCGCGGCGCCAAACACTCGACGGATTGCGAGAACTTGGCGGCCCATGCGCAGGCAGCGCGCAGCGGAAAAATTAGTCTTTTGCGAAATGCAGGCCAGCACGAAGAGAGGCGGTTTGCGGCTATAAAAGGAGAACCCTAGGCGGTTTTGAGGTTCCCTTCGCACAACACAAGACTTTTGCTTGGAGATGGATACCATTAGTTTAGTAATTTCTTTTCCCTTTTCTTTACTTTATTTCAGTTTTTGTATGATGAACTTTGAATTAGTTCTTGTCATATTCATGGCTAGGAACTAATTCTCTTATAGGGCTTTCCATGTTGAATTGCTAGAAACCTATGTTATAAATTAATGCATGCTTATGGTTATTTTTCTTATTGTGAGATCTATCCAATAATTGAGTTGAACTCTTGGTAATTAATTGACAACTAATTATCACTATATGATTTCTAATCAGATTCCGAAAGGGGGGGATTGTGAATATGCTGTAAGTTGGGTAGACATTCTTGGATTGAGGATGAAAATACCTCAATTATTTATGTAGCGTTGATGAGAGACTTAACAACCCTAATTTTGCGCATTGTGTGTGACGGTCAACTAGGTTTTTGTTCTTAATCCTCCTATAGAGTTATCCTTATCACCGAAAGGTAGGTAAGGTGCGATCATCGGGGTTGAGTGTTTATATAACCTAACGGGAGTATAAAGCGATTTCAGTAAACCCGCTTTCTCCAAAGAAGAATACCATAAGTTAATGCATTAGTAAGTAGCATAAGCGGATAGTAAGGATACATGGAAGCCCTATTCTCATTACCACTGAAGTAAATCTTTATACTTAAATAGCTTGCATAATTCTTAATTTTAAACAACAAATCAATTATCAGTTCACCAAATAGATACTAGAAAATAGATAGTTGGTAATTGAACCCTAATCCTTGAGGACGATATTCGGTCTTATCAAGACTATACTACTTGTCACGATAACGTGCACTTGCGTTTAAAGTGTGTGCATCTTAACGCGCATCAAGTTTTTGGCGCCGTCGGATTAGGCATTAGTTCAATATCAAATTTGTCTATTTTTAATTTCTAATTTGGTTTTTATTTTAATTTTTAATTTTTACGTTTTTCTTTTGAAAATTCGAGGTGCCGTGATTTGTTGTCTGTTTTTGATCTATTTCAGGAAGTCAGTTTATGCGAAGGAGAAGAGGAGCAGACACTCTTGTTCCCTTCAATCCAGAAATTGAGAAAACCCGCAAGCGAGCGAAAGAATCGGATTGCAACCTTGTTAGAAATGAGCGGCGTTGAACAACAACGGATGGGAGAAGGGTTAGGAGAGAATCAACCCCACCCAGAATACCTAGACAAGCACCCGTAGGCGTGGAAGAGAGTCCAAATCCAGCTAGAAAGGAGTTTGAGAGACTATGTGCTACCAAGAGTGAATGGAGCACAGACATGCATTAGGCTCCCTGCAATAGGAGCCAACAACTTCGAGATAAAACCGGCGATTCTGAGCATGGTACAGCACACAGTGCAATTCGGAGGACTGCCATCGGAGGATCACGTATACGCATAGCTAATTTCTTGGAGCTATGTGCAACTTTATATATAACGGCGTTCGATGATGCGTCAGTTGAGGCTCTTTCCTTCTCACTGTGGATAGAGCAAAAGTATGGTTGAATTCCCTGCCGATTCGATTTTCACATGGCACGAGCTGGCACAAAAATTCTTAGCCAAGTTCTTTCCTCCGTGTAAAGCAGCAAAACTAAGAGGGGAGTTGAACAACTTCTACCAAGCAGATGGAGAGTCCTTATATGAAGCTTGGGAAAGGTTCAAAGATCTACAGAGAAAGTGCTCACACCATTGCATTGAGTTGTGGAACTTGGTCGACATCTTCTACAATTTGGCGAAAGACAACCAGAACTATCATAGATGCGTGTGGTGGAGCATTCATGAGGAAAAGCGACCACGCCTTCATGAGTTATTAGAAGACATGGCCACTAACAACCATGTCACGGAAGAGAGGTCGACAAATGGGAGAAGAAACGTTGGGAGTCCATGAAATAGATGCTATTCGCCTTGAATGCCCAGTGGCCCTCCAGAAAGCGATTGCAGAACATACAGTGTCAGTGAATGCGGTACAGATGTCTAAAAGCTGTGAGATATGTGGTGGCCCACATACATTTGATAGGTGTCCTTCAGCGGATCCCAACAATATAGAGTGTCAAGCCATAGGTAATTATCAGAGGCAACAGAACAACCCCTACTCCAACACTTATAATCCAGGGTGGAGGAACCACCCAAATTTCTCATGGAGAGACCGAAGCGTGAGCAGCGCAGAACCAGCGGTAACCAATACCAGAACGCGAATCGATACCATGGGCGTGAGCAGATCGTCGGCGAGAATCAGTATAGGGCGATGCGAGAATCGTGAGCGAGTAATCGGCAACCGCTTCATTCAAGCCCCACAGCGATCAACGATTCAATGCCGGTTCAAGAAAAAGCGACGTGAAATTTGTAGCGGCGCAAGATCGCTAATGCCCAAACCTGTTCATAGCGAAGCTAGATCCTCATTCAGAACTTGAGACACAGTGGGTCGGTAGCAAACAGGCAAGCGAGCCACGAGGACATTGCCAAGCAATACAGAGGTAAATCCAGGAAGGCGATGTCAGCGATGCGGTTGAGAAGTGGAAAGACGATTGGAAGCGATCACCTCAGCCAGTAGTTGAGAAGAAAGAAGAGTTAGAAAAAGAGAAGGTGATTGAGCCTAGCCCAACAGTAGAGAAAACTCCAGAAAATGAGTATACAGAGAAGATCCCTTTCCCCCAGAGACTACAGCGAAAGGCGGTTGATAAACAATTCTCCAAATTTTTGGAGACATTCAGAAAGCTACATATCAACATACCTTTCATAGAAGCATTAGAGCAGATGCCCTCCTATTTCAAGTTTATGAAGGAGATTTTGGGAAAAAGAAGAAAGGCGAGAATCTGAAATAGTAGCACTGACAGAAGAGTGTAGTGCTATCTTGCAGAAAAAGTTGCCACCAAAGCTAAAAGATCTAGGGAGCTTTACACTACCTTGCACAGTGGGCAGGGTAACTTGCAATGAGCTCTATGTGATTTAGGGGCAAGTATAAATCTAATGCCCTATCGCATTTAAAAGATTGGAGTTAGGTGAAGCCAACTAACCACGATAAACTGCTGACTAGCGACATACGTGGTTCATCCAAGAGGCAAGATCGAGGACGTGATTGTGAAAGTAGGAAAATTCTTCTTTCCTGCAGACTTCCTCATTCTTGATATGGAAGAAGACGCAGAAATCCCTATCATATTGGGGAGGCCATTCCTAGCAATGGGGAGAGCTTTGATTGATGTTGAAAGAGGAGAATTAACACTAAGGGTGGAGTCTGAAGAAATGGTGTTTAAAGTTTTTAAACACGTCATTGAGCCACCAACAAAGTGGGTGCTTTGCAATCGCACCATCAAACCCCATGCAAGCCAATACAAGTCAACCAAAGAGCGATGAGCCCAAGCGGGCATGGTTTCTTTGAAATGGCACTAAAGGAGGTAAGTATTCCTGAACTCCCCCTTACTGATAATGCTAAGAAGAAAAGAAGAAAACGCCAAATGTGGAGGAAATGGATAGGTTGGGGGCTTAATCCACCCAAGGGTTATTAAGGCTAAGGAACTTGCGTCCGGCTAAAAGACGTTAAAGACAACGCTACTTGGGAGGCAACCCAACGTTTTCAATTATGTTATTTTAATTTCTGTCTTTATTTTATTTTATTTTGTCTAGAACAGTCTCGCGGTCTTGGGTTCTTGTGTTTGTCTTTGTGATTGATAGGTACAGGAAATAAATCAAGGCGAAAAATCAAGAAAAGCGATATTTCGAAAAAGCGGGCGGCGCGGCGCTAAAAGAATCGAACAAGCGCGAAGTTTAGCGCCTCGCGCCAGAAGCGCGGCGCCAAAATCCCAGACAAATTTGCCAAGTTTAGGCGTATTTCAATATGGCGCAGAAAGTCCCGAAGGAGCGCAGAAGATTGGGCGCCGCGGAGCCAAAAGCGAGCGCGGCGCGGCGGGAATCGAACTTAAAAACACCCAAAATCAGATTTTCCCAATTCCAAATTCAAAACCTAACCTTCCTCTCCAAAACCCACGAAATTCTAGAAATTTGCCCACAAATCCTCCACAAATCCAACCCAACCACAACCTAAACTCTTAAATTCCCAAAAACCCTTAGCCATCTCAACCAACAAAGCTCCATTCCATAGCCTCAAACCACCAATTGAAACAAGGACAAGCTTGAATCTTCTCATAAAAAGGTAATCCTTTTCGGTTCTTGAGTCCTTTACTAAAGTCACAGGAGGTAGTAGTTTGAAGGAGTATTGTAGTTGAAGTAGTTTGGGTACTGAAAAATTGATTGTGAAGTTTGGAGAAGAGAGTAGAAAAAGAGTGTGGGTATTGGGTAGAAAAGTTGAAGTTTGGGGTTGTGTTCGCTGCTAGTTGTTAATTGTGTAGGAAACATTTGTGCCACTAAATTGTAAGCTCCAGAAACTGTTTTAACCATGACCACCAGAAAAAGAAGAGGCTCCACATCCACCTCAACCCCACAATACGATGAAAATAGGTTTGTGAGCTACCAAGCCTACCAAAGATACAAAAAGCTTGATACTGCACTTAATACGAGAAGGGAATGGACTACCAGAGGGAGTCATATGGGGAAGAAGATGTTTATGAGCCCATTCGGGCGATGATTGAGTTAAGGGATTGGAGGAAATTTGTGAATCCGGAGAAGATAGCACCAGTAAACACAACAATGGTGCGTGAATTTTATGCCAATTTTCCGGAGAAGGTGGAAAGGGGATGCTTTGTAAGGGGACGCTATGTGCCTGTGACAGCAGAGGATATAAATATACAATTGAAAACAGTTGATGTTGAAGAAAGAAGTGATTGGAATCACTTTAGAACATGGTCTAGAAGCATTGACCACATCGACTGGAATGCCGTTGCAGACACCGTGAGCTACCATAGGGCTGTTTTTGATATTGGAAGAAATGGGTCAAGAGCACTGAACAGGTGCCAATTCAACAAAGTAGCCAAAGGTTGGCTATATTTCATCAGCGCCCGCATGATTCCATCCACGCACTTCACCAGAGTGCCAGAGGATAGGATTAAACTGATATATGGAATTATGAGGGGGTTGACGATTGATGTGGGGAAAGAAATAGTGCAGAGCATTGAGGAAATCAGCAGGTTGGTAACAACAGGCGGATTAGGACATGGCTCAGTTATCACCAAGCTATGTCACATGAGTGCGGTCCCAAAACTACCCACTGACACTCATGAGAGAAACCAACTGCCCGTGTCCTATGGGATAGTGCACTCTTTCCCAGACCCAAGCCCACCAGCAGCCAGACGGAGAGTACAACCAGCAACAGCAGTAGCAGAGGCCGTCATGGACGAAGATGAGCCTGAAATAGGGGCTCAATATGAGGCAGGACCTAGCCACCGGCCAACTACAGGAGCAGAACCTCCAACGCCCACAATGGAGCAATTGTATCAAAATCAGATAAGGATGATGCAGACCTTGGACACAGTAGTACAATGACAGCAAGAAACAAGACAACAAATCAACGAGTTGAGTTCCTTGTTCAACCAATGGTCGATGCATTATCCACCGCCACCACCACCATTTTAGCCAAAGTTTGTAAGTGTCTTATTTCTTTTACTGTCTTTGAGTCTACACACATTGGGGACAATGTGTGATTTAAGTTTGGGGGTGTTTTATTTGTGTCATGTTATGTTTTATTTAAGTCTTTTTGATTGTTTTTATGTTTATTTTGGAGTCACCAAATTTTTTTTTGAATTTTGAGTCATAATTGTCTGTCAAAGATCATGTATGCTGTAGTTGCTAGAAACACCTAGTGAAGTAAGGTGGAATAATGTAACGGAATTGAAGCAACTATCTAAACACCTAAGTTAGATATGTCAAAAACTCACTGAATCTGTCTATTTGGAGTTTCTTGCTTAAATTATGCATGCTAAATGATAAATGCTTATGTTTTATGATTGCTTGCTATTTGAGGCGAAATAGTTAGGATATGCATGTTAGGGAGATGACTCAGACATTTCTTTGATAGCCAATTCTTACCATTCTTTTCTATCCCGTACTTTAAAAATATCCCTAGTCAGCCCCATTGAGCCTAAATTTGAAACTTCTTCTTTGCCACCCTATATTCCCACAAATTGTACCATAAGTGAAAATATGAAATAGTGGAATACATTGTGTTAAAAAAGAGACAAAAAGAGTGAATAAGTCTGTTGCACCCCAATACAAAAGTAATAAGAAATAGGCAAAAGCCTAAGTTTGGGGGTGCTTATCATTATTATATACTTCACTCTCCCAAAACAAAAGAGGGGAAAGATAGAATCGAAATGAAGAAAAGAACAAAAAGAAAAAAAAAGGGAAATACTGAAAAGCTGAAGAGCTTATGGTACACGAAATGAGCCTAAGTTGCCTATTTTTACCTACCTATACCTAAGCCTACATTACAACCCTTAAAGTCCTGAAGATCTCTTCTATGCATATCCAGAATTAGTGGAGAATAACAAGTAAGCATGCCATAGGAATTCTTGAATTTATATGCATGGTTCAGTATATTGACTTCCATTAAGCATGATGAATATGAGTTTGCGAAATATTTAGCTTCATGTGTTTAGTGTGCCGAAATTTCATGTTATATGTTCCTGCATATTATTTTGCTAACCTTCATGTTTTTCTAGTTTACACTAATGCAGCAAAAGTGATCAATGTCAGTGAGTCTTGTATTTTTCGTCTCTTTGAGTCTTTTATCTTATTTCTTTCTATCTTTGCTCGAGGGCGAGCAAATGTTAAGTTTGGGGGTATTTGATCGGTGTATTTTATATACACCTTTTGAGTCAGTTTTAGTTAGTCTTTTGTCCCGTTTTGTACATATAAGTGTCGTATTAGGATAGTTTTCCTTTCTTTTGAGTCAAAGTGGTTAAAATGGCCAAATGGCGGAAAAGGAGCTAAAAGAGGGCAAAAGAGGAGATGCCAGAGCTGGAAACAAAGAAAGTGGCGAACGAGGGAAAAATCAAGACCAGGTATGCGCGCCTCCTGCGATCAAAAACAGGCGCGCCACTATCCGAGAGGTCGAAGATACAGCACGCGGCGCCTCGAAGCAAAAGCAGGGCCGCGACGCCTAACCAGCCGAGGAGCCACAAAGATACTGGCATGGCCGCCTCGAACAACGATATCGGTCGCGGCGCCAAAACACCCGACGGATTGCGAACTTCCCGCGCGGCGCTGTCTGCGGCAGCGGCGACGCTGAAAAATTAGGTCTTTGACGAAATGCGGGCGGACACGAAGGAAAGAGGAGGCGATTTTGCGGCTATAAAAGGAGAACCCTAGGCAGTTTTTGAGGGTTCCCCTTCTTGCACAGCATAAGACTTTTGCTTGGAGATTGGATACCATTAGTTTAGTAATTTCTTTTCCCTTTTCTTTACTTTATTTCAGTTTTTGTATGATGCACTTTGAATTAGTTCTTGTCATATTCATGGCTAGAAACTAATTCTCTTATAGAGCTTTCCATGTTGAATTGTTAGAAACCTATGTTATAAATTAATGCATGCTTATGGTTATTTTTCTTATTGTGAGATCTATCCAATAATTGAGTTGAACTCTTGGTAATTAATTGACAACTAATTATCACTATATGATTTCTAATCAGTTAGAAAGGGGATTGTGAATATGCTGTAAGTTGGGTAGACATTCTTGGATTGGGGATGAAAATACCTCAATTATTTATGTAGCGTTGATGAGAGGCTTAACAACCCTAATTTTGCGCATTGTGCGTGACGGTCAACTAGGTTTTTGTTCTTAATCCTCCTATAGAGTTATCCTTATCACCGAAAGGTAGGTAAGGTGCGATACTGGGGTTGAGTGTTTATATAACCCTAACGGGAGTATAAAACGATTTCGTAAACCTGCTTTCTCCAAAAGAAGAATACCATAAGTTAATGCATTAGTAAGTAGCATAAGCGGATAGTAAGGATACATGGAAGCCCTATTCTCATTACCACTGAAGTAAATCTTTATACTTAAATAGCTTGCATAATTCTTAATTTTAAACAACAAATCAATTATCAGTTCACCAAATAGATACTAGAAAATAGATAGTTGGTAATTGAACCCTAATCCTTGAGGACGATATTCGGTCTTATCAAGACTATACTACTTGTCACGATAACGTGCACTTGCGTTTAAAGTGTGTGCATCTTAACGCGCATCAAGTTTTTGGCGCCGTTGCCGGGGATTAGGCATTAGTTCAATATCAAAGTCGTCGTTGCTCTGTGTTAGCAATTTTCCACACACTTAACGCAAGTGTACATATCGTTACAAGTAATATAGTCTAGGTAAGACCGAATATCGTCCTCAGGAATTAGTGTTCAATTACCAAACATCTATCATATGGTATCTATTTGGATGTCGATATTTTATTGTGGTTTTTATCTATGAACTACTGAACAATTGTAAAAGTTAACTAAATTACTTTACTTAAATCAGATATGGTGAAAATAGGGCTTCCAATCTCCTCAACTATCCACTCGCTTTAATCTTTAATGCAACAATAAAGGTTCTTCTTCTATGTTAAGATAGCAGGTTAACTAGACCGTTTTATATTTTGGTTAGGATATATAAACACTCAACCCCGGTGCAGAAATCTTCTATATTTTTATGACAGATTTTACCACATAGGAGGATTAAGAACAATAACCTATAAAACTACACAAGTATCGGGGTACTTTCGTCCACGATTTTAACCTATATTTATTCAACTATAGCATATTCAAATCTCCCCTTTCGGATTTCGATTCGAAATCATATAAGTGATGATAACTAGTGATCGGTTAATTACCAAGCAATCAAAACAATTATTGAATAAATCTTAACTAAATGAAGAAGAAACCAAATTAATGCATTAAATCATAAAGACGAGGTTCAAGCGATTCGAAAGGAAAGCCCTAAATAAAGTTTAGCTCCTGGCCATAGACATGCTAAGAACCAAAATATTATCCAACATAAACTGAAAGTAAATAAAGTAAAGAAAGAGAAATACTTAAGAACAAGTCTCTAATCTTGAAGCCTCCAAAAAATTATGTTATGTGATGAATTAGGGATTGTGTCACCCTTGAAAAATCTGCCCAAAGGGCCTTTTATAGCCTCCCAAAATGTGTCCCACTTTTTCTTCTATGCCTAGGCCCATTCCTTCTCGGATTTAGCAAAATTCTTGTGTTGGCGCCACGGCCTTGCAGACTGGCGCCGTGGCGCCGAAACTCCTGCAGCTTCTCAGTACATTGGGCGCCGTGGCCCTGCAGCTTCTCGTCCGGGATGCCAACCTTCGTCTCTTTTAGCTCGGGAACCTCCTTTTGTGCCCTCTTTTTGCTTCTTTTCTCCACGTTGCCTTTTTAAACCACTGTGACTCAAAAGAACGAAAAACTATCCTAACACGACACATATTTAGACAAAAACGGGTAAAACACTAACTAAAAATGACTCAAAAGACGTATATAAAATATGCCTAACAAACACCCAAACTTAACTTTTGCTCGCCCTCGAGTAAAGATAAAAAATAGAAACAAAGACACGAAAGAAAAGAAAAGAAAATAACAGACTCAACGACAATTGGTCAACTCTTGCAAATGTCACTAGAAAAACATGAAGGTTAGTAGGATAATATGCAGGAACATGTATAGCATGGGTTTTTAACATTCTAAACTCTCAAGTCAGATATTTCGCAAACTCAGTTCAATCATGCTCAATGGAAGTAGGAATACTTAACCTATGCACGTCAAATTCAAAATTCTATGACATGTTCAGTTGCTATTCTCCACTAATCATATATATACATACTAGAGATCTTCAGGACTTTTCAGGGTTGTAATGTAGGCTTAGGCAAGAGTATGTAAAAATAAGCATTTAGGCTCAAATTACGTACCATAAGCTCTTTTTCTTTCAACTCTTTTCCTTCCTTTTGATTTCCTTTTCTAACCTCATACCTATTTTTTCCCTCTCTTGTTTTGAGAGAATGAGATGCATTATGAATAACAAGCACCCCCAAACTTAGGCTTTTGCCTATTTATTTTCATTGGGGTTCATAAATTTGTTCACTCTCTTTTTATCTCTTTTTCAACATTTTTCATTCCAAACATCTTCAATTTTTCACTTATGGTACAAACATAGAATTATAGGGTGTCAAAGAAAAGATCTTATTTTATGCTAAAAGGGGCTGACTAGGGATACAATTTATTGTCAGGTATAGGCAGTGAATGGTAAGAAGGGCTAACAAAAAAATGTCTGAGTCATCTCCCTAACATGTACATCCTAACTATTTCGCCTCAAATAACAAGCAAACAGACACATAAGCTTTATCATTAAAAATGCATAAATCAAGCACATATACCCCAAATACTTTGATTTCATGAGTCTTTGGCATACCTAACTTAAGCGTTCAAATCTTCTACTTATAATTTCATTACATTATCTCACTTTACTTCACTAGGCGTTTCAAGTAACTACAACACATATGATCATAAAAAAAAAAATTAGACTCATATAAAACATAAAAAAAAACAACAAAAAGACTCAAAAATAAACAAAATAAACTAAGAACCCCCCAAACTTAAATCACACATTGTCCCCAATGTGTACAAGACTCAAAAAAATAAAACGGGACTACTTACAAACTTGTGGTTTAAAATGGTGGCGGGTGGCTGATAGTGCATGGTAGAGAATCTTCGATAGGCGCCACGACCCTGCATTTCGGAGCCGTGGTGCCCAAACTTCTGTGGGCTTTCTGAACTTTCGGCGCCAAGGCCCTGCATCTGGGCGCCGCGGCTCTGAACTGATTTTCTCCCTTATCTCGTATTTCGTGCTCCACTTTTCAGCCATGTACCTATCATCACAGCACCACAAACAATATCATACGTGAGACTGTTCTAACTAAAACTAAATTGCATATTTTAAAAACCTTGGGTTGCCTCTCAAGTAGCGTTGTCTTTAACGTCTTATAGCCGGATGCCGGTTCCTTATCAAGAATATTGGGGTAATTTAACCCCACAGCCTATCCATTTCAGGATCATTTTTCTTCTCAGCCTTCTATTTTTCTTTTTCTTAAGAGAGGGTTTAGCAATGCTTACCTGCGTTGACGGACTGATCTCCTTGGCTTTAGTCCATCTGGCTCATTTGCTTTGTCCGTCGTCGTCTTGTGCGAGATATTTGCTCCTGACTTGGGATTCAATGGTGGGTTTAAAAACCTTGAATATCATCTCCTCGTCCCCAACTCTCAGTTTTAGCTCGCCTTTTCCACATCTATCAGGGCTCTCCCAGTTGCAAGGAATGGCCTTCACAAGATAATGAGAATTTCATCATCTTCCTCCATGTCAAGGATGAGGAAGTCTGCTGGGAAGAAGAATTTTCCCACCTTAACAAGCACATCTTCGATGATACCTCTGGGATGCACCACTGTTCTGTCAGCCTACTGCAAGTTCACTGTGGTTGGTTTGGCTTCACCAAAACCTAATCTCTTAAATACTGACAGAGGCATAAGGTTGATACTAGCCCCCAAATCACACAGGGCTCTGTTGCATGTCACCCTACCAATAGTGCATGACAGTGTGAAGCTCCCTGAATCCTTAAGCTTAGGAGGCAATTTCTTCTGCAAGATGACACTGCACTCCTCTGTCAATGTCACCGTCTCATAATCAGCCAGCCTCCTTTTTTTCCCAAGAACCTCCTTCATGAATTTAAAATAAGTAAGCATTTGCTCCAACACCTCAATGAAAGGAATATTTATGTGCAAATTTTTAAACACCTCCAAGAACTTGGAGAATTGCTTATCAACTGCCTTCTTTTGCAGCCTCTGAGGGTAGGGTATCTTCTCAGTGTATTCCCTCACTGGAATTGGTGGAGCCTTCTCTAAAATAGGGCCGTCATCAGTGACCCCTCCTTTTCTGTAGCAACTTTCTTCTCAACTCTCTGCTCTATCACAGGCTGGGGTGTTGGTTGCTCTAACTGCCTCCCACTTCTCAATGTCACTGCTTGACACTGCTCTCTCGGGTTAACCTCTGTATTGCTCGGAAGAGTGCCCTGTGGCCTGTTATTCGCCATATTGGCTAGCTGTCCAACCTGGGTCTCTAAGTTCCTTATGTAGGACCTTGTTTCTTCCATGAATTGAGTCTGTGAGTTGGTGAGTGTCAACAAGGATGCCCTCAATTCATCTTGTTTTTCGTGTGGGGCAGATGAGTTAAATTGTTGCGAAGATGAGGCCTGATTTAATGGTGGCTGATTCTGATATTGGCCTCTGAACTGATTCTGCTGCCCTTGGTCACCCCTCCATGAGAAATTTGGGTGATTTCTCCACCCTGGATTATAAGTGTTTGAATAGGGGTTGTTCTGGGCCCTTTGGAAATTTCCTACTGCTTGACATTGTGCTTGCTCAATAGGAATATTGTTGGGGTCAGCTGTTGGGCACCTGTCAAAAGTATGTGGACCCCCACAAATATCACAAATCATTGGCATCTGGACTGCGTTTACTGACACAATGTTCTGCTGGAGTTGTTTGGTCAGGAGAGTCACTTGTGCATTGAGTGTTGTGATGGCATCTAGCTTATGAACTCCTATCGGTTTCCTTCCACCTATCCCCCTCTCATCTGGCAAGTGATTGTTGGTGGTCATATCCTCTAGCAAATTATGAGCCTCATGTGTTGTCTTTCTCATAAAGGTGCCCCTACAGCTGCATCAATAATGGTTCTCGTGGTCCCAACTAGCCCATTGTAAAAGATATGGACCAAATTCCACTGTTCAATGCCATGATGTGGGCACTTCCTCTATAGATCCTTAAATCTTTCTCAAGCCTCAGAAAGTGACTCCCCATCAGTCTGATAGAAATTATTTAGCTCTCCTCTTAGCTTGGCTGCCTTTGATGGTGGGAAGAACTTTGCCAGAAACTTCTGTGCTAGATCCTGCCATGTGAATATAGAATCATCGGCGTAATTCAACCAAACCTTTGCTCTATCCCTAAGTGAGAAAGGGAAGAGCCTCAACCGGATGACGTCGTCAGTAACGCCATTATATTTGAACGTGGCACACAACTTCAGGAAATATGCAATGTGCATATGTGGGTCTTCAGATGGTAACCCTCCGAACTGGACTGTGTTTTGCATCATGCTCAGGATCGCAGGCTTTATCTCAAAATTATTCGCTCCTATTGCTGGGAGCCTTATGCAAGTCTGTGCTCCAGTAACTCTTGGCAGCACATAATCTCCCAGACTCCTCTCCGCCTGTATCCGAACTCTTTCATCTACATCATTCTGTAACCTTGGGGGTACTCCTTGGTTGGGTTGATGATCACCCATCTCTTCATTCATCTCATTATTATTTTGTCGATCCCTCATTGCTATCAATTTAATAATCCGTGTGTTTCTCCGGTTCTCCTTGCAAGTCTTTTCAATTTCAAGGTTGAAGGGAACAATTGTGTATGCTCCTCTTTTTCTTCGCATAAACGAGATCCCTGAAATAGATCAAAATCAACAAACAGATCACGGCGCACGGTTCCATAAATAAAAGAAAATAAAAAGAAAAACCAAATTAGAAATTAAGAATAGATAAATTGATATTGAACTACGCCAATCCCCGACAACAGCGACAAAAACTTGTTAGCGATTTTCCATACGCTTAACGCAAATGTACGTATCGTTACAAGTAATATAGTCTAAGTAAGACTGAGTATCGTCCTCAGGGATTAGTGTTCAATTACCAAACATCTATCCTATGGTATCTATTTGGGTGTCGATATTTTGTTGTGGTTTTTATCTATGAACTACTGAACAATTGTAAAAGTTAACTAAATTACTTTACTTAAATCAGATATGGTGGAAATAGGGCTTCCAATCTCCTCAACTATCCACTCGCCTTAATCCTTAATGCAACAATAAATGTTCTTCTTCTATGTTAAGATAGCAGGTTTACTAGACCGTTTTATATTCTGGTTAGGATATATAAACACTCAACCCTGGTGCAGAAATCTTCTATATTTCTATGACAGATTTTACCACATAGGAGGATTAAGAACAATAACCTATAAAACTACACAAGTATCGGGGTACTTTCGTCCACGATTTTAACCTGTGTTTATTCAACTATAGCATATTCAAATCTCCCATTTCGGATTTCGATTCGAAATCATATAAGTGATGATAACTAGTGATCAGTTAATTACCAAACAATCTAAACAACTATTGAATAAATCTTAACTATATGAAGAAGAAACCAAATTAATGCATTAAGTCATAAAGATGAGGTTCAAGCCATTCAAAAGAAAAGCCCTAAATAAAGTTTAGCTCCTAGCAATAGACATGCTAAGAACCAAAAGATTATCCAACATAAACTGAAAGTAAATAAAGTAAAGAAAGAAAAATACTTAAGAACAAGTCTCTAATCTTGAAGCCTCCAAGAAATTATGTTATGTGATGAATTAGGGATTGTGTCACCCTTGAAAAATCTGCCCAAAGGGCCTTATATAGCCTCCCAAAATGTGTCTCACTTTTCCTTCTATGATTTCGCTCATTCCTTCTCGGATTTGGCAAAATTCCCGCGTTGGCGCCATGGCCCTGCAGACTGGCGCCGTGGTACCGAAACTCCTGCAGCTTCTCAGTACCTGCAGTCTCTGATGGATTGGCGCCACGGTGCCGCCTTGTTCTCGTTCGGGATGCCAACTTTTGTCTCTTTTAGCTCGGGAACCTCCTTTTGTGCCCTCTTTTTGCTTCTTTTCTCCACGTTGCCTTTTTAAACCACTGTGACTCAAAAGAAAGAAAAACTATCCTAACACGACACATATTTGGACAAAAACGGGTAAAATACTAACTAAAAATGACTCAAAAGGTGTATATAAAATATGCCTAACACTCTGCAACACTTGGGGTCTCTTTGGCAAGACAAGAACCACATTCAAACTTCTTTCAGTGAGGTGAATGGTGAAAGGCAACAAAATGTCAGCCGAAGAAAAGACTTGCATGAGCAGTTGTCCAGACTGCGGGCTAATTTGAAGCGGATTCAGGCAGAGATATGGGCCATTACTCTAGCTATAGGTGCCTTAGAATCGACTATTAGTTCCCAAGACTTCTCCCGTTCTTCATTGTTTAAGTAGAGCCTTCAATTGGATAACAAAATTCGGGAACTCTGCAGCCAGCAGGTTAAAAACTGGATCAAAAAGCAGGTAGCGAACGACTGGCCAAACTAGAGAATGAATGTGCTACGTTGAAAATCTGTCTACTTCAAGCAATGTCGACACCTACTATTTCCTTGCCAGCTTGTCATGTTGATGAGTTTTCAGTCGATATCCTTATGGACTTGCAGTCCAAAACCGTCGTTGCTTCTGTAATTTATGAAGTATCGACCGACACATCAACTTTTACTGAGGCCCCATCGACTGTAGTTGTTGAGCCTTTATTAGGTGCTGAAAGAGAGATTCAAATAGGAGTGGGGCAGATGAGGTAGCAGCTGTTGTTGCAACTAAGAAAGAAGGGGAGATTGTAGGTACCCAAGATGCCCAAGCAGCCGTGAACTCGACTAATCCTGAGACTTCTATTACTGGTGACATATCACAACCTCTATCTAGTGGAATGCCAACCAACTCGGCTCCCTAGCTTTGTCGACCCCAAATCGAAGGGTTTGGTTCTGTGACTAGGCAGCTAGTCTGTGGATGTCCTTTTACTTTTGTCTTCCCCAAATCGAAGGGAATTCCCTTTTCATGTGACTATGATTGAGCCATTTCTTGACTCTAAATCGAAGGGTCTATTTTGTGACTAGGTAGTTGGTCTGTGGTTGTCCTCTTTTGTCTTCCCCAAATGAAAGGGAAGTCCCTTTTCACGTGACTATAACCAGGCTGTCGGCCTGCGGTATGTATTCCCCACATCGAAGGGAATTAGTTCACCCTATGCGGCCAGGCAGTCAGTCACTTGTTTTTTACTCATGCATGCCCCAAATCGAGGGGTAGTATTTCTTTAATTACTTGCCATTTACATATATGTCAAGTTCTTCATCATGCATGTCTATCATTCGATACGCATTACCAGTAATCCGCTGGCTTACTATGAAGGGTCTTTCCCAGTTTGGTGACTACTTGCCAAATTTATGATATTTCATTCCAAGTGGCAACACTGTTTTCCAAACTAGGTCTCATTCAACGAACCTCTTGGGCATAACATGTTTGTTATATGCTTGGCCATTTTTCGTTTGCCGGCCTCGATTCTTTCTAGGGCCATCAGTCGATCTTCGTCTAGCTAATCTAATTCCATTAGGATGGTCTGTTGATACTCTTCTAGGTTTAAAGAATTATGTCTGTCCACCCGTAATGATTTTACATTAATCTCCAAAAGCAATACTGCATCCAGGAGTTAGGTTAGCCGACAAGGTGTTGTCCCAATAGCTGTAGACTTAGTGTTTCTGAACGCCCAGACAACTTCATCCAACGTGAGATGCCATACTACTGGTTTGTCCTCCACATTTTTACTGATAATGTCCACAATGAGTTTGTTAGCTGCCTCAGCTTGTCTATTCGCCTATGCATAATAAGGCAAGGATATGATCATCTTGATCCCAAATTTTTCAGCGAAGGCTGCCACCTTAGAACTAGTGAACATCGTCCCTTGATTCGTTGTAATCGTTTCAGGAATATTATATTTGTATATGATCTGATGTTGGATGAACTGAATGACATATGTCTGATGAACCCTCTTCATTGTTTGTGCCTCTATCCATTTAGTGAAGTAATCGGTAGCCACAATAATAAAATTATGGCCTTTAGCCAATTGCGGGTGGATCTTGCCAATGAGGTCTATAGCCCATCATCTGAAAGGACAAGGCTTTATGATCGGGTGAAACAACTCGGCTGATACCTATTGGACTAGTCCATGTTTCTGACATTCTTCACACCCTTTTGTATACTGAAAGAAATCGGTTGTGATGGTAGGCCAATAATAGCCATGGCGGTAAATCAGCTATTTCATCGTTGGCTCGGCTCTGTGTGATCAACAAATTCCTTTGTGGACTTCTCCCATAATCCTTAAGGCTTCTATTTCATCGATGCACTTGAGTAGCACCCCATTTACACTCATTTTGTATAGATCATCATTAATGAGCACATACTTCAAGGCTCTCCTCTTAACCTTAAGGTCCTTGCAAGTGGAAGGATCTTTTAAGTAGTTGATTAATACATGTTTTCACGAGTCGGTATGCCACGACTAGCGCTTCGGCTGGTAGCTCATCATACTCTAAAGTGAGTAGAGACTTCCTAAAACCAGAAACTTCATGTGCTAAGTCGTTAGCCTAAACATTCATGCCCTTAGAAACATAACTTAGTGTAGACGATGCGAACCCGCTAAGTAATCTGCTAGCTATTCTGTAACGGGCCAACAAATTCGAATCCTTACAATCATATTCCCAGCCAACTGTTTGATAACCAATTGAGAATCTCCACGAACATCGATGCACCTCGCCTTCATAGAGGTTAGGAGTTTGAGTCCCATAATGAGAACGTCGTATTCGGCTTGGTTATTTGTCAATTCAAAATCCAACCGATAAGAGAACCTATATGTTTTATCTCTAGGACTGGTTATTATTATTCCGGCTCTGACACCTTTCTGGGTTCTCGATCCATCAAAAGTCAGCGTCCAAAGGACGACGTCCATGCACTCATTGGAGCCCGCATGAGTCCTCCACATCTAGACAAGGGCGGTCTGTCAAGAAATCGGCTAATGCCTGATCTTTGACAGCCTTGAGTGGCTTATATTTGAGAGAAAATGTAGTGATCAAGCTTCTCATTTCATTAATCATCCTTGCAACACAGGTCTATTGTATGTACCGGAAGATGTCAATTTTGCACAAAACATGAACTACATGTGGCATTAAATAATGTTCGAGTTTTGTACAAGCATATAATAAGGATAAACAAAGCTTCTCAATAGGGGTATATTTGGTTTCAGCCTCCTTGAGCATTCGTCTAAGGTAGTAAACTGCCATTTCAGTTCCATCATCAGCATCCTGTGTTAATAGGCAGCCGATAGACGCATCTGCAACCGAGATGTACAACTTTAATGGTTTCCCCAGTCTAGGCGGCACAAGCACATGAGGAGTTACTAGAGCCTTTTTAACCTAGTCAAGTTCCTTTTGATGTTCCGAGCCCCACACTAGCTCTTCTGACCCTTTAAGCTTAAGTAGAGGCGAGAAAGCCTTCATTTTGTCGGCTGAATTGTCTATGAATCTTCTCAGGAAGTTGATCTTACCTAACATACTTTGTAATTCTTTCTTAGTTATAGGTGGTGGAGATTCTATAACTGTCCGGGCTTTATTATGATCTAACTCGATACATTTCTTATGTACCAAGAAGCCAATGAAGTTGCCAGCCAATATTATGAACATGTACTTGGCTAGATACTCTGAGTCCTGCATAAGATACTCGGCAGATCTTTCTTTCTAGTAGCTTGATTAACAAACCACTTCCCCTTTTCAATATTGGTGGCTGGCTTGATCATCCTCCTTGGTTTCAGCCGGCTTTAATCCCTTACTGTGATACGCAAGGAAGAAAAATCTTCTTTTACATCGAATTCTGCTAGCATCTGTTTAGCTTTGGGGAGTGTTTCCTTATATATATGTGGTAGGCTCATATTATCCTTGACCGGAAACCCTGCTTGCCCCCCAAGCTTGTTTCTAAGTCCTGTTGGGTCTCTTTTGAACCTCAGGTACTGTTTGTGATGTTCCCGAGTAGTGTGCTCTGATCTATAAGAACGGCCACAGAAACTTCCTCCAATTGGCTGCATGTTCGTTTCCTCATAGATATTACGTAAACTGCCCAGCCGATCAAACATAGAAGCCCTCGTGGCCTCCTCCTTACCAATGGGTTTTTTGGGGACCCATACAGTTTTCACCAGTTGTTTTTCCTTGACATCCTTTGATTGGTCTAGCTTGGAAAAGGATACCATTGATATCGACACTTTGGGAAAGGGGTCAGTATCCACAGATATTTCAACTATGCTCTTATCAGCTAATTTGAACCTGCTTTCCCTGATGCCTTTTTGAATTGCCTTCCTGAAGACCACGCAGTTAGAAGAAGTGTGGCTATATGAATTGTGCCATTTGCAATAGTTTTTATCATTGAACTCTTCAACGGGAGCAGCAGTAGGAGAAGCGATAAGCCCTTCAATTTATTCCTCAAAGAAGAAATGACTCATCAACTCGTCTCGACGAGAGGCCAAAAGCAGGAAAAAACACACCTTAGTCTTAGTTCCAGATCCATAGTTTTCATACTTCCCTTTGAGTGTTAACCGAAGCCCTTTCGACTTGATGCGCTGAGAGTGATGAAAAAGGATTTTCGTTGATTCGTTTTTTGATTGATTCCTTTTCCTCTAAAGCAAGTCGAACCGTAGGGAGATGAGTAAGCAACTTAAGACTGGAAGAGGTTGAGACCAGATAACCGGCAAGAAGAGCATTTGAAATAAGAGCAGAGTTTGTCACGTGCAGCCTACTCTCTTCGCTCCTCTCCTGTAAGTAAAAACGAGTGGTCAACACTCCTCTCCTTACAGTCGAGTGGTCGGGGATAAGCCAAAAAGGATAGTTCCTGAGGTTCTAGAAAATAATAAAGAGGAGCGTGGGTACATACAAACCTGACGGATGGGACAAGAATATTTTTTGGGCAATCAACCAACCCAACCCCAATACTGACTCAGATCGCCTTCTTTCCAGGCAATCCCATTTCTTAAGCTGAATTCAGTCTTCAAGTTCAGAGAGTAGATCAAGACTTCGATCGCCAGTGGCAGGGGAGGCACTAGACTTTGCTAAACAAAGAAGGTTCCAAAAAGCAATAGAGCCAGCTAAAGAAAGAGTTCCAACCCCTCAGCAGCAAATGATCACCTAACTAACGAAGAGATCTTGGTGGAATTGCCACATATGAAATTGAGCACAGTTTTGCAAAGAAATAGCCCACTTGTTTCTCGAGAATGTAGTTGTTACCACCTGTCTGGGCTCTTGCTAAGCTGTTGCTAAGGTGGGTGGGTGTTGCTAAGGCGGGTGGACAAATTTTCTAACAATTGCTTTAGAGATCCGAGTGGAATACTATGGCCATTGGGCAGCCAAATCTATTTATCCTTCAGAAGATGGTCAAAGATCTGGTCTGCCTTTGTAATGTCAAACGAGTAACCAACCTTGTCATCGGTTGCTCTCATCTCTTTACATTTTGTAGCTTTCAAGGCTGGGAAAGAATACACCTTACCCCTGATAATCTCGGCGGCCATTGCATCAGTCGTGTAGCCAGCATATACTACTCTATTTGGCTAGCCTTCTCGGCTAACTGGCTTAAGTCAGAGCAGGATTGTCCCGGTAATTTTTCTTTTAGTTGGGGATGCATGTTGTTGATTATCATGTGGGCGCACTCCGATTCAAGGAAGTGTACAATACATTTCACAACCTTCCTTCTAAATCTCTCGATAAAATCGGTAGCCGACTCATCAACCTATTGCTTGAGATTTGTCAGATCGGTCACAGTGACTTGAGGTTGGGGCCAATAAAATCTATCATAGAAACAACGCTCCATGTTATCCCAACTTTATATGAAATCAGGGGCCAAAGATGAGTACCAAAGGCAAAAGTTGTCCCGGTTAGAGAAACGGGGAACAACTGCAGCTTGTGGTATTCATTTTGGCCAACTGCACCATACTGGGCGTTAAACCTGCCGATGTGCTCAATGATAGATTTACCATCATCGCCTGAGAAGGTGGTGAAATCAGGCATTTTGAAATCCCTCGGTAGTGGTGCTATCCGGTCTACCCAATCGGGGTAGGGCTTCCTGTAAACAGGCATGTCCAAGGGCTTCAGTTGGATGCCAAAGTACCTCTTCATGGTATTCACGATAGTTTCAAGGTTTATCAGTTGTGATGTCCCCTACCGATTATCGGCTGGAACAAGTTGGTAGATATTTTTAACTAGAGGCCTCTATTTTGTCCCTTGTTGAGCAGGGTTATGAAAGTTGTAGGTATTCTGCTGGCCATTACCCTTAGGTGGGGTACATCCTCATTGTTGTTGTTGATTATAGTCACCAAAGCCTGCAACCTGATCTCCTAGAACAGCCAACGGAGCCTGAGGATAAGGTGGAACAGTGTTCCATGTCTACTCTCCCCGAACATCGGTCGATCTTGGAAAACATGTGCTTCTTGGATGGTATGGATTGGGTGCAAGCGTGATTCTTTGGAATGGTGTCGTCTTTGTAAACAACGTCACGGATAGCCGAAGCGGTCATATCCAGAGACTCGCCACGCGGTCGGTGGCGACATGGGTTGCATGTACCGTAGGGCAATTTGTAGTAGCGAACGACATAACGGCCGACAACCTAAGATGTTCGGATGCCTGAACTGGTCTCCGAGCTATATTGATCTACCTATACTGCAGACTCGCTTAGTCAAGTGGCACAATTTGCTCCGCAGCATTTGGTGGCAACCACACAGTTGGCTGGTTACCGAGTGACTGGCATGTGTTCCTAGGTGTGCTATCGGTTGTACCTGAGTAGGAATTGACTGATACACATTCGGCTGAGGGACAACGTCTGGAGTCACAGTTACATGTTGCACATCTCCACTCGTCGGAGGGATGGAAGAACTGGTCGAACATTCTCCTGGAGGCAACAGGTTGGTTTCCAATTCCTTCTCTTGCTGAACCTCATTGTGTGCCATCGACTTGACAATGTCAGCCAATTGTTTGGAAACTTGGTACATAATGTCGTAGATGACTAATTCAATCTGCTGCCTAATGAACAAGGTGGCCATGACAATTGGGCCTTCAGGTTGGCTAAGTTCATCCACAACTCGAGTTGATGGAGGAAGTGGAGGGATCGATCGATGTAGTCATACCTAGGGAAAATGATTGCTCGTTGTTCCTTCTGGGAGGGTTTTGTTTAGGATTTTGACTGGACTCCGAATTCATTCTCTTACCAGACCTTAGGTGCATACGCCAAGCGTGATCCTGACCTGGAGAATCAAACTTTGTTATGGAATCACCTATGGTCCCACTGGGCGTGCCAAATTTGTTTCCCTCTGAAATGTCTACTGTCTATCGGCTGACGAAATCATATGACAAATTGATTTTCTTAACTAAGCGATTTCGGTTGAAAGCGAAACTCTAACTTTCAGCAATGGGTTCCCCAACTACTCCAGAAAGCATTGAAATTGTGATTAAATGAACTAACTGGTAAGAAACATGAACACAGCTAAATTGCAATAAAAGCGATAAAAGTAAGAACGAGAATATGTAAAAATCAGTTTTGATTGATTGATTGTATTATTTTTGTACAAATGATTCCTATATTTATTGTACAAGAAAAATAAATGTGACCCCCTATGTTAGCCACCGAACTACCCACTAAATACATTAGCCAACTATGAGGAGGTAGTGCAGATTTTTTCACATGGACCTTTAGCACGATCTTCTGGTTGCTACTTTTCTAGAAGGTCCTTTGACTTGGTCTTCAAGGCGTCCGAGTATGTGTGAGTCTTAACCGTTCATCGGAATTATGACTCAGCCAGACTGCTGTAATAGCCGATGATGCTCTTCTGATTAACGGATTCAGCTATGATTCTGCTTAGTTATCGTTTTAGAATCCTTTTCCACCTTCGGCTGTCACTCGATTTGGCTAAACATTTTTTAATGTTAATAGCTATGAAATGAGAATGTATATTAATAATACCTGAATTAAACAACGATATGAAGAAAAAAACACTATCCCACCCTTTGGAACACATGTTTCAAATTATACAATATATCTCTGAATTTAGTGTAATAAACCAAACATTTGATCAGAAATAATTGTACTGCAGTCTATGCACAACTTGCATATCAACCAAATGGCCCTAAGAGCAATAAACAACTACGAAAATTTTGATTATGTATCTCACACAACTGACACTAACTAAGTGAGGCACCTTGTTTGTCTCGTAGAAAAGGTGGACCCAAAAATGTAAGATTTGGGCCTACTTTTTGCTAGACAAATGGTGGTTGTTCTTCCAAATTCTGATTAGCGGGTTTGGCTTACCTCCAGTGATGAACTCTCCTGTATTTCTCAATAGCCCTTTGAATGAACTTGAAATGTCATAAAATCAATAGATATATTGAAGGGTGGAGGATTTAAACAAGAAGAATGTATGAAGTTACAGAAATATGTATTTGGCTCATGCTCAAAACTTAGAGAATCAATAAGGTCCAAAATGTACATCAGAGTAATTACACCAACAACAGATTCATAAAACACCTAACCTTTTGGTAGAGATAGGTGTTGCATCCCCTTTTAAAGCCTATTTGATTCTTCTTTCATCATAAGGTCCAAAAGATGCAGCATGGAACAGAAAGTTCCAAAAATATTAACATCATTGCGGTTACACCAAAAAACAGATTCATAAGACACTTTGCCTTCATGGTAGAGATAGTTGTTGCAGGCCCACAAAGTATCTTTGATGTAGTAGCACCATAGGGTCCAAAATAGAAGTTCGGCTAGATAGCGATAGCGCTATATGATTTAACTTAATGCAATACCGAGCTGAAGATGTTAGAAAGTGCAATGCATGCAGGTCCAGCAAGAGCTGCTACTGAATCTGGTTTTAGATTTTTGGATTTTTCTGCACTTTCCAATACTACAGCTAATTAAAGCTTCCCCAAACCACTGCAGAAGAAAAAGGTTTAAGAACATACTCAAGAGTCGAGATGGCTCTAGCTACTCTACTGGACAATGCACCAACAAGTGGTTGAAATTCACAGTCTGAACAGCATACATGACACCTGTTGCAAAGTATTTCAATTTGCATAAAACAGAACAAGCAATCACAAGAAAGATGAACATCAATGAGCAAAAGGAGTATAATCGAGGAAGCAGTATTATCGCAAGAAGCAAGAATTTCCTTGTGTCATGATACCACACTATGTTTTCCCTTTTGAAAAACTGAAAATAACAAAAATATTGTACTACATTTTCGTGCTGAAACTAACTTAACAAAGCAATATCCTGGATAAAAGAATGGGGAAAAAGGTATGAATGAAACAAGAAACAATCAACTAAAACAGGGTACAACTTAACAGGTTGCATTAGTTCTAAAAGAAATTATAAACTTTGTGTAGTAGAAGGAAAAGAAAACATTTGTGACTATTCCCTATCCCAATTAAGAGTAGTTGGAACTCAAACATGTGATCGAGTTAAAAGCAATCTACGGAATAAGTGAAAGGGAGAGGGAAAAGCACCAAAACGATGAAGATTTATTTAAAGGCCAAGATGAAGATAAGAGAAGGTAAGTATGTTTAGTTATTAAATTGGCATTTAACGTGCACTAGAAAATTGTATCTTCTTCTAATTTAAGTTTCACATGAAATAGTTATTTCATTGAGTAATGTCATTTTCACCTATAAGAGCCAAGATTAATCATATATAGCAGCAATATTTTTTTTTTACTCTTTTTTGCTGTCTAGAATCAGACTTGGAAAGTACACATGGAACCCCCTCATTTTCTCCTCCTTTAGCTCAACCTAGTGTTAGATTTTGCACCAACAGTGTTATTCAAATTGGTAAATACAAATACTTCACCTACCCTTGTGCCTTCATCCAGCAAGGGTACTTCGAGTTTTAAACTTACACGATGAAGAAATTAACTTCAAATAATAAATAACGCATATCTGGGTAAATACCAAAACAACGGAAGCATCAGTCACAATAATGACTTTCCTAATATTTCACTCAAAAGATATAATGAACAGTTAATATCTCACACTAACAACGGAAAGGATAGGGAATTAAAAAGACATTGAAACCTTCGGCACTAAGAAATATTTTTAGTGATCTTTCATTCCTTGATGGCAATAATATATACGTGTTACAATACTACTATTTAGGCTACAATTATAGTACTCTAAATCATAATAATTTACATTCTAAATATATAATACACACAAAGATTATGTCAATAATCAAAGATTATTTTCATAATCTATCATCCCCGCAGTCTTAGCGGGAGGCCTTCGTACGCTGAGACTGTCCCTAAAATCATCAAAGAGTATACGCGAAAGCCCTTTTGTGATTATTTCGACAATCTGATATCGGGACGGGACACGAAGAACACGAACTTGGCCACACACAACCTTTTCACGGACAAATAAAATATCAATCTCAATATGTTTAGTGCGTTGATGTTGTACGGGGTTTCCCGACAGATATATCGCACTCACATCATCACAATAAACCACCGTGACCTTTTTGATCGGACAATGAAGCTCCAATAGAAGATTACGGAGCTAACATGATTTAGAGACAACAACCCTTCTATATTCGTCTTCAACACTAGACCGAGATAACGTGGATTGGCGCTTCGAAGACCACGAGATCAAATTATCTCCAAGAAAAACACAATAATCAGAGGTGGAGCGTCTGATATCCGGACATCTACCCCAATCAACATCGGTATAGAAAGTGAGACTAAAGATGGTTGACTTATAAAGATGCAAGACAAAATCAAGAGTACCCTGAATATACCGTAGAATCTGTTTGAGAGCATTCATGTGTTCCTCTTTGGGTCATGCATATGTAAACATACCTGTTGAACAATATATGATATATCAGGTCTCGTGAAGATGAGATATTGTAATGCCCATGCTAAATTGCGGTAATGTGTCAGATCGCCGTATGGAGACCTCGAAGAGTTACTCAACTTAGCCTTTGTATCAATCGGCGTGGGTGAAGGCTTATATGATGACATGTCGGATCTATAGATTATCTCCTCATCATATTTCTTTCGACAAAAAAATAGACCACTTGCATGTTGAGTTATAGTAATGCCCAAAAAATAGTTTAAAGGACCCAAATATGTCATAGCAAATTCAAATGCAAGGAGAGACATAATAGACTGGCGAAGAGAGTCAAATGATGATGTGAGGATGATGTCATTAATGTAAAGAAGAATGTATAACATGTCATTTCCCTTCTGATAAATAAACAAATACTGATCTGCTATGTGAGAAATCCAGTGTGAAAACAAAATCTGCAAACCTGTAATACCATGCTCGGCGGGCTTGTTTGAGACCATATAAAGACTTCTTCAACAAGCAAACATAATCTGGATGAATAGGATCTTAGAATCCCATAGGCTGGCGCATGTAAACTATTTTCTGGAATTTTTGACATCCAACTGATGAATTGACCATGATTTTGATAGAGCTAAATTGAGAACCGTCTGGATAGTCGTCGGTTTGACAACTGGTCTAAAAGTTTCATCACAATCCACACCAGCCTGTTGAGATCTGCCATCACCAACAAGACGAGCTTTGTGCTTCTCAAAGGAATCATCATATTTCTTTTTATGACAAAAAATCCACATGAAATGAATTATGTTCACATTAGAAGGACATGACACCAACTCCCATGTATTATTTTTAATATGAGCATCAATTTCATCTAACATGGAAAATTTCCAATTCGGGTCGGATAAAGCAGCTTTCAGATTACGGGGAATCGGGGATGGTTGAACCGAAGATGTCAAATTAAAATAACACTTTGGCCGAAAAATCCCATGCATGTTATGGGTTTCGATGGACCTAGATTGGTCATGACCCGTACGAGGTTGTTGGGGCAGTGGGGGTGTCGGGTTGGTGTGGGTTGTTATCGTGGTCGGTTAGTTACTGAGCCCAAAAACGACAGGAAATGAGCTCGGCCCAACTACAGTCGAAGGAGACTGGACCGAGGGAGAGGGATTTGTTGGGCTGGGCCGCGGGTTAGTTGAGACAGTCAACTAGACTAAGGGAGAGAGAAGTTTTGGGTTAGGCCGCGGTTCAGGCCACTGGACCGAAGGTGTAACATCCCGTAATTTTGGGCGATGGTTTGAGCATCTTGATGTGTGCAAGTATAGAGCTTAAGCATATGAAAGGATGAGGTCCCAAAATTATTTATTATTTAACAAGTGTGATGATGGGGATTAATAATAATAGTTTTGTATATTTCAAAAGAGGTTATGAACTAGTGATATATCACACGATTATGACATTGAGTATATGAAGGTTTTATAAGTCATGGAGATTTAAGTGAATTGAAATCAAGAAATTCATTATGTGTAATTGGTGAAATATTAAATTTTAGTGGATGATAAAAAGAGTTAATTAGTATTATTTGGATAAGTATGTGGTTGATATTATGCCACATGGTGTCGCATCCCTTTTTTACCGGGGGTCAGAACGGAATACAACATATCGGTGATTTCCTGGATTGATTAAATGTTAAGGTTGAGAAGTCGCCACCTAATTATTTTATGGTGAATTAGGACACCTAAATGTTAACTAAAATGCTGCAAAATGAACTTCATTTAATGGTCTGTGAAACTATAAAATTCTGGGTAAGAGTTCTTTATTATCCTAAAGGGAAGAGGTTAGACATCCTTTAGGATCCGCTAACCTGCGGTTATCCAGGCAAATCTAGGTTAATTATTATGCTAAAAGAATGCATATTTTTTGGAAGTATGAAGTTAGTTAAAAGGATGTTGCAAGTATTAATTAAAAGGTGCATTTTGACAAATTGTGATGGTATATAGCTTATAAAAAATACATGTAAAATTGATTTGTTGATAAAAGTATGTATTGTATAGCATAGCTTGTAAAACGCAATGTGGAATTGAGTTTTGATAAAAATTCATGTATTTGCATGACATGGTTTATAAAAATATATGTAAAAATTTGATTTATTAAAAATGTATGTATTTGTGCGCAAAATTTGATTTTTGATGAAAAGTATGCATTGCGAGTCTAAAATAAACTAGTGGTTTTAAAAATATGCGTGATGAGCCTAAAATCGGTAAACTAACTGTATTTCCAATTTTAAACTACCCTTTCTAGTTTATCAATTCTAGGCCTAAATATTCTAAGCATTCAAACAATTCTAAAAGCAAAGTAATTTAAATCACAATACAAGATAAAAAGAAAGGTGAAATTTAAAGACATTAAGAAAATAACAAAATGATATCATCTCTGAGGCACAAAATCTGGCAATCTTGTCTTTTTTCACCTTTGTAGTTATTCCTCGCAAAATGTCAAAGAAAAGATGGTTAGTAACAAATAGATGTAAATAAACCTTCGGATCCGCACAAAACCATAGAAGTTTCGATTACGGAAGGCTCAGACTTATATTTTGTAAAAAGGCATTCCAATCATGTTGTGACTACGAACTAGTGACTCGTCAGTCAATATAGTTGCCTTGCCGACGCATGTTAGTTTCTCATGTATGTGTGAAAAATTTATAAGTCTCACCATCGCCCTATTCCGAAGAAAGCAAACCGAGGGGAAACCATTCAAAATGGACATGGCCTCAAAATTATTTTTTCATCGGTCCAAATATAGTATCATATTCAAATTAGTTAATACCAGAAATAATACTTATGTTTAGGACAACCTCAATACAATAATATATTATCCAAATCCTAGCAACAACAGGATGAAACTCAGCAGAAATGGCCTTAAAATTATAATAATAAAATGCAGCAGTAGCAACGAGGCAGTAGAAACTCAAGAAATAGCAGCAAAAACTCCTCAGTAACAGAGCAAAGAGCAGCGACAACAAGGCAACAGGGCAGCAAAAAATTAACAATAAACAAGTAGCAACAAGGCAGCATCTCAATAGAATCGTAAACAGAACTGAAATATGCCACCAATTGAGTAAAATGAATCACAAAACCGAGATGAGGAATGAGAGATATGCCACAAATTGATAATAAAAATCAGACCATTTCTTTCAGATTCGGACCCAACTTCTGGAGTAAACCCAACATAGTGACCCAACCCGGATTCTTGATCCGACCCGTAACATTACCTGACCCGACCCGAGTTTTGACCCAACCCGAGAAAATAGATTTTGTTTCCCTTTTTGTGTTTCTAGATCAAACAATGTGAATAACCAAAAGGGGAAAAGTTTTAGGGATTTAAATCAATATTCAAAGGGTTTTCGGATTGAAATTAAAAAAACAAAAAATATTTTCTAAACAAAATCAAAATCCACCCTTTATTTTCAACAAAGAGATGATATCCCAAAAATCAAGAAAATCAATTTTTAGAATCCAACTTTTCGGTCTCTCAAAACAGAGAACAAAGGGTGATATCCACAAAAATCAAGAAACCCATTTTAGAAATCAAGTTTCGGTCCTTTTGGTTCGGGGTACCTTTTTATTCGGGGTAAAGGTTCGGTGGGGTGTTGATGATGGTGAGGGGTTGTTTATTGGTTGTGCATTGCGGGTTCGCGGTTGTGCGTTGTGGGTTGGTTGTCTTGTGGTGTTGGTGATGGTATAATGGTGGTGAAAGTAGTGGCGATGGCGGGAGTTCGCCGGAGTTGGAAGTGGTGGTAGACTGTTTTTTAGGAGAGAATGGAGTATGAGTCCTCTAGATTTTTGGGCTGGGGTCATGATATAGGGGCGTGAAGGGAGATGTGCGGTGGGTTGATGGGACCAGATTTTCCGGCCGATTTGGTGACCAGAAAATTCGGTGAAAATCGCGGCGACGGCGGGGCTTGGGGGAGTTAGGGTAAAAATATGGTGAGCCTCCTTTTGGTATTTAGGTTTTAGGAAAATAAAAAGGGGGTGTTGATCTTTCGAGTTTGGTGGACGGTTGGGCAAGGAATGGGTGTTAGATTGGGTTTAAGTTGGGCTTGTTTTGAGGGTTGCGGATTTAGGCTCCTTTGGCGGGTTGGGTAGCTTTTAGGTTAAGGGAAAAAATGGGTTGTGGTAAAAAATATAATAGGGATTATAAAATTGTTTTGAAGAAAGAACGTAAACTATTTAAATAAAAAATAACGATGTGATAATAACAAAAATATAATATTTACGGAATGTTTAATTAAAAATAAAAAATGTGATGCCATTTTGCGAAAATAAAATCACATATTTATGATTATGATATAAGAATGCAAATGATAGTAAAAAATGCAATAATAATAATAATAATAATAATAATAATAATAATAATAATAATAATAATAATAATAATAATAATAATAATAATAATAAATAATGATATTTGAGAATAAAATGCGAATAATATATATATGTTAAAATTATTTTCTGTGTCAAAAAATGTTTTAAATTGCAAATAAATAATTGGAAGAGAAGGAACAAAATTGAGTGTCAACAACTTGCCCCTCTTTGGCTAGAGATGATGAAAGAGTTTTCAGACAAAGACGTTGACTTGTAGTCAATTTTGTCCTGATTTATCAAAAATAGAGCGCATGGGCAAGAAGAGTTTCAAAAATAGGGGATTTGTGTTGCCAGAAAAGTGAAAGCAGGGATGATGCAAATTCAGAATATTGTCTCAGTGTCGAATTATGATGACACTATGTTACAGATGTGGCAGGATGTTGAGAGAAAGTTGCTCGACGTTCGAGGAAGCCTTTTCCCTTTGATGGGAAGTTCGGCTCCCCGACAAATTGTCTTAGTCCGCTATAAGAGATAGTTCCATGTTGTGCCCCAGCTCCCGCAAATTAAGGCTCATGCAAAGTAATATGATGGGGTCCTTTCATAGATGCGTTGAGCTGAAGTCTTTGCATATAAGTGTCGAGATTGTAATGCTGAGATGACGTCCTTGCATGGACATGTTGTGACTGCGATGCTGAGATGACGTTCTTGCATAGATGTGTTGTAATTATGAGTGTTGAGATGACGTACTTGCACAAAAGTGTTATAGCTGCGAATGTTGAGATGACATCATTGCACAGACGTAATGTGTTTGTGACCCGCATTAGTTGAAAATGCGTCGTTGTATAGACGTTATGCGTTTGTAACCCGCATGGGCTGAGATGACGCCGTTGCATAGACGTTATACATTTGCGATCCACATGAGCTGAAATGGCGTCGTTGCCTAGACGTTGTGCGTTTGCGACCCACCGTAGGACTGAAATGGTTTCGTTGCCTAGACGTTATGCGTTTACGGCCCGCACGGGCTGTGATGCCATCATTTCCTAGACGTTATGCGTTTGCGTCCCGCATGGGCTGAAATGATGTTGTTGCATTGACGTTATACGTTTGTGACCCGTATAGGCTAAAATGACGTTGTTGCCTAGACATTGTGCATTTGTGACCCCCATGAGTTGTAATGACGTTGTTGCATAGATGTTGTGCGTTTAACACACATGGGCTGCAATGACGTCATTTCCTAGAAGTTATGTGTTTGCTACCCGCATGGGCTGAAATGACGTCGTTGCCTAAATGTTATGTGTTTGTGACCCGCATAGGCTGAAATGACATCACTGCCTAGACGTTGTGCGTTTGCGACTCGCATGGTCTGTAATGACGTCGTTGCATAGACATTGTGTTGATGATGTCGTTGTCTAGATGTTATGCATTTTTTATCCGTATGGGCTGAAATGATGTTATTGCCTTAACGTTATGCGTTTGCGACCCGCATGGGTTATAATGACGTCGTTACTTTGACGTTATGCGTTTGCGACCTGCATGGGCTGTAATTGCATCATTGCCTAAACATTGTGCGTTTGTGACCCGTATGGGCTGAAATAACAAAGTTGCCTAGACGTTGTACGTTTGTGACCCGCATGGGCTGAGATAATGTCATTGCCTAGATATTATGCATTTCCGACCCGTATGGGCTGAAATGACATCGTTGCCTTGATGTTGTGCATTTGTGACCCGCATGGGCGGTAATGACGACATTACTTTGATGTTTTGCATTTGTGAACTACATAGGCTGAGATAATATAGACGTTATGCGTTTGTGACCAGCATGAGCTAAAATGATGTTGTTGCCTAGACATTATACGTTTGTGACCCACATGGGCGGAAATGACGTCGTTGTCTAGACGTTATACGTTTGCGACCGCATGGGCTAAAATGACGCTGTACGTTTGCGACCCGCATGAGCTGTAATGACGTTGTGCTGATGACGTCGTTGTATGGATGGAATGTTGATGTCGTCGTTGTATGGACGTAATGTTGATAACGTCGTTGCGTAGACGTAATGCTAATGAAGTTATTGTATAGACATAATGTTGATGACTTCGTTGTAGAGACGTACTGCTGATGACGTCGTTGTAGAGACGTACTGCTGATGACATCATTATAGAGACATACTGCTAATGATGTCGTTGTATGGACGTAATGCCGATGACGTCGCTGCATATACATAATGCTGATGATGTCGTTGTAGAGACGTACTGCTGATGACATCATTATAGAGACATACTGCTAATGATGTCGTTGTATGGACGTAATGCCGATGACGTCGCTGCATATACATAATGCTGATGACGTCGTTCTATAGACGTAATGTTGATAACGTTATTGTGTAGACGTAATGTTGACAATGTCATTGTATGGATGTAACGATGTTGACATCATTATATAGATGTAATGCTAATAACATCGTTGCATAGATGTAATGATGATGATGACGTTGCGTAGACATAATGCTGATTACGTTGTTGTATAGACGTAATGCTGATGTTACACCCCGTATTTACAGGACATGTTTTAAGAACGTTAATAAGAACTCACCAGTGTTAAGATTTGAGGCTTGTAAAAATTTATCGGAATTTTGATATTTTTGGAAAACGTATTATTGTGACGAATGGGAGGGCGACATGTGTCACCCCCCCTTAGAGTGCCTTGGACGAAAATGGCATGGCCAATATGGTCATTTACCATAAGTCTTCTAAGGCTAAGTCTTGCAACTTGTAGCATGAGTTTATTGACTAAAGTCAAAGGTCATAAGTCTTGATATTTTGGAAGACCACATCTAAGCCTCACATTTGTAATTATCTTGACCATCCTTTACTCTATATAATACTAGTAGTGCTAGAGAGAGCCAACACTTAGAAAATTTCACACAAAAATTGGAAGAAACATAGGCAAAGCTCTCGGGTTCTTCATTGAAAGAAAGGGAGAAATTTTCGTTTCTTGTCCATTTGATTCCACACTTTAAACCAAGGGTCTTAGGTGTATTGTAAACACATCTCAATAGAAAAATCTTGGAAAAAGATTGTTTACGGGTTAGTCGCAAACGAAAACCTAAGGGTCTTTCTAGGTTTTGCTTGGAGTTTTGAAGGATAATTGTTGGTATTGTTCTAAGGGTCTCAACAAGCGGATTGAGGTGTCTTGGAGAGGCTCTAAACTACTAAGGAGCGACTTCGGATTGGAGTTGGATTAAGAATCGTTAAGGTAAAATCTTGTCTTTTAAAGGTGTTACAAGATTACATATTTATATTGTTGTTGTTAGCTCTACTTGTTGCTAGCATGATGTTGATAGGTTGAAGTTATTAGTATTATGGTTTTCTTGTAGTTAAATCCGAAATGTTATACAAGCCGCTTGGAAATTGGATTACTAATTGGTCGTTTTTAGAAATCGTCGCATGTTACTTACTTAAAGATTATGGTTATGATACTCAAATGCGACTTGATATCATGTTATGCTACTAAATTGGATTGAAATGGAAATTGGATAAGAATTGGATTTGTTGAATCAAGGTGGCCGAATTTGGAATGTAGTTTGTATTGTTTAGTTATTCAATTGTATTGACTACTTTCTATATAATTGTGAGCGAGCCAATGTGTAGTTATTCATTTGTATTGACTACTTTCCATAAAATTGTGAGCCAATTGGGGTGTGTAGTTATTTAATTGTATTGGACTACCTACATATAATTGTGAGCCAATTGGGGCTGTTTGGTTATTGTATTTCGCCTTGAAAAGGTGGCAAAGTGAGTAAAAACAAAGGAGGTCTTTGTCCGATTTTCCGTAGAAAATGGAGACTTAATACTTATAATATTCTACGTTTGAAGTAAGGCTTTAATAGACGTATTGTGAATATTATAGGTTGACATAGTACGGGCGGGACTTCGTACTTGGCAAAGTGGTTTGACCCGACAAGGTATGTAGAACTTTTTCCTATCTTTTGAGCATGACTAGTTAGCGTATGTAGTACGGTGGACGTACAAGCCTTTGACATTCTTTACTAGCCTTATAAAATGCCAAGTCGGGTGAGTTAGGAAGTTAACTCACTTCTTTGAAATATTAAGGATGTCTTAAGTCTTAGTAAAGTTAAGGGACTTGAAGAGATTTAAAGTATGTGATACTTGTGTCGCTTTAATCGTATAAGTCCTGGATAGGAGAAGAATGTACTTGACTAAGGTATAAAGTGAATATAACGACTTTATGGGAGTTGGTTATATTGACTTTATGCAAAGGTAAATGGCTTGTGTTAACAAAAGGCAAATTGATTTTAAGGTATCAATTGCCCAAGGTTTAATAAGAAAGAGTCATTTGATTTAGAAACCTACTTTAATTCTAAAGGTATTGTGACTTGCCTTGAAATGTACTTTGGACTTGATACTATGGTTAATAGTGTCTTGGAAGCTTTCTACTAAAAAGAGTCATTTGTTTTTAAAAGAATAGAAGTATATAGTACTTTGGGTTAAATTCCCGGATTCTTATAAAAGACATGAAAGTGCCTTAAGTAAACTAAAATGAGAATGTAGATGAATAAGACTAATAAAGTTAGTGGATTGCTAACTTGCTTAATTATTGACGACGGCCGGTTTTGAGATAGGGTAAGAGTATCGGTGAGGCAAACCCCAAGACGCTATACCACCTTCTTCGTGATAAGAGTATAAATGAGAAGCCCCAAGACGCGTTATACTACCTGCGATACTATCTTCTACAGGAGAAGAGTATAAATGAGGGGCAAACACCCAAGACGTTATACCACCTTCTTCAGGGAAAGAGTATAAATGATCGGTAGGAACACCAAGACGTTATACCAACTGTTTTTATGGGTTCGCTACCCATGGTATGATCGGAGACCGCTATTGTGATGTTATATGTATTCTCTTGATGTACTCTCATCGTTAGTAAGACACGTAATCGTGTAATTTTGTTATCATACATGCCTCCCGCTTATTAAACTTATGTTGTAATTACGATACTTTCCGCTTTTACATACTTAGTACATATCGTATCGACCCCTTCCTGGGGCTGCGTTCACGCCACAGAAAGGGTAAGGTGCAGCGATCCACATTCTTAGGATCACTTATCAGACGTTGGAAGCTCCATTCTCCGGAGGCTTGTCTTTCTGTTGGTACAGTCTTGTCCCTGATGTTGTAGATTATGTACATTCAGGGTATGGCGGGGCCCTGTCCCGCCACAGTTGTTATTCCTAGAGGTCTGTATTCACATATGTGGTTGGGCTATAAGAACTGAGTTGTAAAGTTGTACTTTTGACTTTGTTTATATTATGGAAGCGCGCCATCGGCTAGCCTGTGTTGTATATTATTTACACATGTGTTTATGTTGTGTATGTTCCGCTGCTATTCTCTGATGTATACCTGAACGGGGTGCCCAGGTAGGGCACCAGTCGCGGCCCGGGGTCGGGTCGTGACAAAAGTGGTATCAGAGCCAGGTTAGTCCTCGGAAAGTGTCTGCATCGTGTCTAGTAGAGTCTTGATTATCGGTGTGTTGTGCACCACATCTATAATCAGGAGGCTGCAGGACATTTAGGATTGGTTTCCATTCTTCTCTCTCTGAGATCGTGCATTAGAGCTGTCTTATTAGGTTGAATCCTCTCTGACCTCTTCTTATGAAACAGCTATGCCTCCACGGAAAGCTACCAGGGCCCAGAAGGGCAAGGCAGCAGCAGGAGCTGCTAGCGGTACTCAGAGGGTCACACGGGCTCAGGCACAGACTATGCCTGAGGTAGTAGGCGGGTCGTTGAGTTCAGCCACGCCGACAGTATTAGAGGAGCCGAGAGCGGCAGTAGCTCCAGAGGTTCCGATACCAGACCCTCCAGTTCCCCAGCCAGCTGCTGAGTATAGAGACTACGGGGAGCAGATTCGGTTATTGACCAGTATAGTAGCTTCGGCAAATGACAGTGAGCAGGCCACCCTGAGCCGATGGCGGTTTGCGGATTAGGGATTTTACGGGATGTAATCCACGAGTTTTATGGTTCGAGGTCGGCGAGATCCGCAGGAGTTCGCTCGACGGCTACAATGACCATGCAGGTTCTTAGGGCTTCAGAGACAGAGTCTGTTACACTAGCCTCTTACCGGTTGCGCGATATTGCGTTGAACTGGTTTGAGTCGTGGTTGCTTTCGAGAGGTGATGATGCTCTTCCAGCTGTTTGGGAGGAGTTTACAGAGGCCTTTATGGATCACTTTTTACCTCCCGAGATGAGGAGAGCCCGGGTAGACAGATTTTTGACCTTGCGGCAGAACGGGAGGACCGTTAGGGAGTACAGCCTGGAGTTTGACTCCTTGGCCAGGCATGCTCACACTATTGTAGCTAGCATGGCGGATAGAGTTCATCGTTATGTGATGGGGCTAGACCGTCATATGATTACAAAGATGTCAGGGGTGGCTCTTCACCGTGGGACATCGCCGGATGCGCAGCCTATGCACGTGGATAGAGGATAGAGAGGAGGACCAGATTGACGCAGCCACCAAGAGGCCGTGACATCGGGGTCTCAGGGCGCTGAGGCGGATAGCCTCAAAGAAGTAGTCCATCGCCCGGCCAAAGACAGAGTGCTCGTCACGGTTTCCGGCAAGAGGTCCGACCACCAGTCGGGCCGTGAGCAGTCGTGGCTCCGGGACTACAGGATTTCAGGGAGGCAGGAACCGTCACCGATCGGGACCACCCACACCTCAGTGTGCTCGATGCGGTAGGTTCCACCAGGGCGAGTGTCGCAGAGCTTCGGGAGCTTGTTACTCTTGTGGCCAGCTGGGCCATTTGAAGAGAGATTGTCCGTCTAGAGGCAGTATGGGTGGTACAGCACAGCCGACGGGATCAGTTGTTGGGTCTTCTTCCTTACGTGTTATGCGCCCCGGAGGGGATGGTACTCACGGACCGGCAGGCCGCGGTAGAGGTCGTGGTGGTGGTTCCAGTTCTAGCGGTCCCCAGAACCGCATATATTCTCTAGCCAGCCGCCAGGATCAGGAGGCTTCCCCTGACGTCGTCACAGGTATATTACTAATTTCAGGCTGTGATGTTTATGCATTGATAGATCCAGGTTCTACCTTGTCCTATGTGTCCCCTCTTATTGCGGGTAGAATCGGAGTAGAGCCGGTGTCGATAGAGCCGTTTGAGGTAGCTACGCCAGTTGGTGATTCGGTGTTAGGCGGGTGTATAGAGGTTGTCCAGTATTTATTTACGATCGTCGACCACTTGCAGACTTGATAAGTGGAGATGATGATTTTGATGTTATTATGGGTATGGGTGGTTGGCCTCTTGTTATGCCAACGCTGATCGTAGGGACAGGTTGGTTCGGTTCAGTTTCTGGCGAGCGATTATCGAGTGGAGGGGCAACACAAAGATCGCCAGGGTAGGTTTATTTCTTACCTCAAGGCTAGGAAGATGGTGCGAAAGCGGTACATCTATCATCCAGTGCGGTATTTGATACGCAGGCCGAGTGCCGCTTCTTGATCGATGCCGATGGTTAGGGAGTTTGCAGATGTGTTCCCAGATGATCTTCCGGGTATCCCTCCTGAGAGGGAGATTGAGTTTTGTATTGACACGTTGCCAGACACTCGACCTATTTCCATTCCGCCATACAGGATGGCACCTGCCGAGTTGAGGGAGCTGAAGGACCAGCTGAAAGATTTGCTGGAAAAAGGCTTTATTAGGCCTAGTGTATCTCCCTGGGGAGCGCTGGTATTGTTTGTAAAGAAGAAGGATGGGACGCTGCGTATGTGTGTTGACTACAGGCAGCTGAATAAGGTAACCATTAAGAATAGGTACCCCCTCCCCAGGATTGATGATTTGTTTGACCAGTTGCACGGTGCGAGGTGTTTCTCAAAGATAGACCTGCGATGCAGTTATCATCAGGTTCGATTTCGAGAGGCAGATATCCCAAAGACTGCAATCAGGACCCCGTATGGGCACAATGAGTTCAGCGTTATGTCAATCGGTTTGACCAACGCCCAGCGTATTTATGGATTTGATGAACCGTGTTCAAGTCATTCTTGGATACATTTGTGATTGTATTCATTGATGACATCTGGTGTATTCGCGACAGAGCGAGCATGCAGATCACTCGGCGAGGCAGATTGGGATTCTCGGGCCGCAGCTATTCGCCAAGTTCTCCAAGTGTGAGTTTTGGTTGGCCTCAGTGGCATTCCTGGGGCATATTATTGGGGCTGATGGTGTTCGGGTAGATACGGAAAAGATAGAGTCAGTCAAGTCTTGGCCGAGACCTACTACTCCGACCGAGTGCGCGATTTCTTAGGATCGGCGGGTTATTATCGCAGTTTGTGGAGCGGTTGCTTGATTTCAGCGTTGACTAGCCGACGCAGGCGCCAAGTTCCAGCCGATGAGGCTTGCGAGAAGGGTTTCGATTCTTTGAAGGAAAGGTTGACTACACCCGCCTACTCTTACTCTTAGGAGGGTTAGATGGGTACGTGATCTATTGTGATGCCTCGGGTATCGGGCTAGGTGTGTTTTGATGCAAAGACGGCAGGTTATAGCCTATGCTTCGGCGATTCTAAGCATGAGAGAATTAACCTACCCATGACTTAGAGTTGCGCAGATTATACATGCCTCAAGATTTGGAGACATTATTTATGCGGGGTTCATGTGGATATTTATACAGACCACAAGAGCCTCAAGTATATCTTGAGCGAGAGGAGCCGAACTTGAGGCGAGGCGGTGGTTAGAGTTGTTGAAAGATTATGATGTTGATATTCTATACCATCCGGGAAGGCCAACGTAGTTCTTGATGCCTTGAGTCGTAGATCGATGGGAGCCTATCGGAGTGCGGCCGGAGAGCGAGGACATGGTCCGTCAGATCCACCGATTAGCGAGCCTTGGGGTTCGATTGATCGATACCGACGATAGTGATGCGGGTTCGTGAGGTTGCGAGTCTTCCATCGTTGATGAGGTAAAGAGGTGATTTGAGGACCCGGTGTTGATGCATGCCGTGATGCAGCTCTTCGGGAGGAGAAGAGTCTATTCGAGGTAGCGCTGATGGTCTTTGAGATTTGAGGGCGGTTGTGTGTTCCGATGTATCAGGACCGTCGGCCAGATTCAGGGAGGCACGGTGCTCGTTATTCTATTCATCCGGGTCTACCAAGATGTACCATGACCTCGGATGTTTGTATTGGTGGGATGGCACGAAGAGGACGTGGCAGTTTTGTTGCCTGATGTCCTAATTGCGGCGGTCAAGGTCTAGCACCAGAGGCCCAGTGGTTTATTGAAGTCTATTGAGATTTCGACTTGGAAGTGGGAGATGATCAACATGGACTTTGTTCTGAGGTTACCTCGTACTCGGAAATACGACTCCATTTGGGTTATTGTTGTGGTCGAAATCAGCCCATTTCCTTCGATCGACGGCGTTTTGGTGAGGACTATGCGGATTGTACATCAGAGATAGTGAGGTCGCACGGTGTTCGGTGTCGATTATATCGAGATAGAGAGCCCGGTTACGGCTAACTCGGAGGTCTTTCGAAGGGTTTGGGGACAAGTGAGTCTCAAAGACAAAGATTTCATCCTCATCGACGGCAGCGAGCGCACTATCCGGACACGAGGATATCTGCGAGCTGCGTGATTGATTTGATGGTAGTGGGAGGATCATTTGCCTCTTGTGGAGTTTGCTTATAATACGGCTACCATTCCAAAGATACGATGTCGCCATACGAGGCTTTATATGGCGGAAATGCAGTCGCCGATCGGTTGGTTCGACGTGGCGAGGTGCGATTAGTTGGCCCGGACTTGGTACAGCGAGTTGTGGATAAGGTGAAGCTTATCCAGAGATCATAGCGGCTCGTAGTGGCGAAGTCTTATGCAGATAATCGGCGTCGGCATTTGGAGTTTCAGGTAGACGATTGGGTCTTCTTGAAGGTGTCACCCATGAAGGGTGTGATGAGATTCGGTAAGAAGGGGAAACTCAGCCCAAGGTACATTGGGCCCTACCAGATCGTTCGTCGGGTGGGCAAGGTTGCCTACGAGTTGGATCTGCCATCAGAGTTAGAGCGGTACATCCGGTCTTCCATGTCTCTATGTTGCGGAAGTGTATCGGTGATCCAGCGAGAGTTTTCCCTACTAGTGAGGTCCAGGTGACAGAGGGATTATCGTATGAGGAGAGTCCCATAGCGATACTCGATCGCCAGGTCAGGCGACTGCGGACCAAGGATGTAGCTTCCGTCAAAGTCCTGTGGAGGAATGATAACCGAGAGGAGATGACTTGGGAGGCGGAGGAGGACATGTTGAGGAAGTTTCCTCACTTATTTCCTATACCTTCAGGTAATTCATCTTCCTTTACTTGTCAAGTTTTAAATTGAAGTATCTCTTTTGCCTAAATGACATTATGTGGCCATGATTGGCATTATTGGTATGTCGGGGTTGTGAAAGAAAACCAGGTCGCTAATTTTAAGTTTGACTCCGAAGGAACATTCGGGGACGAATGTTTCTAAGGGGGGAAGAATGTTACACCCCGTATTTACAGGACATGTTTTAAGAACGTTAATAAGAACTCACCAGTGTTAAGATTTGAGGCTTGTAAAAATTTATCGGAATTTTGATATTTTCGGAAAACGTATTATTGTGACGAATGGGAGGGCGACATGTGTCACCCCCCCTTAGAGTGCCTTGGACGAAAATGGCATGGCCAATATGGTCATTTACCATAAGTCTTCTAAGGCTAAGTCTTGCAACTTGTAGCATGAGTTTATTGACTAAAGTCAAAGGTCATAAGTCTTGATATTTTGGAAGACCACATCTAAGCCTCACATTTGTAATTATCTTGACCATCCTTTACTCTATATAATACTAGTAGTGCTAGAGAGAGCCAACACTTAGAAAATTTCACACAAAAATTGGAAGAAACATAGGCAAAGCTCTCGGGTTCTTCATTGAAAGAAAGGGAGAAATTTTCGTTTCTTGTCCATTTGATTCCACACTTTAAACCAAGGGTCTTAGGTGTATTTTAAACACATCTCAATAGAAAAATCTTGGAAAAAGATTGTTTACGGGTTAGTCGCAAACGAAAACCTAAGGGTCTTTCTAGGTTTTGCTTGGAGTTTTGAAGGATAATTGTTGGTATTGTTCTAAGGGTCTCAACAAGCGGATTGAGGTGTCTTGTAGAGGCTCTAAACTACTAAGGAGCGACTTGGTTGGAGTTGGATTAAGAATCGTTAAGGTAAAATCTTGTCTTTTAAAGGTGTTACAAGATTACATATTTATATTGTTGTTGTTAGCTCTACTTGTTGCTAGCATGATGTTGATAGGTTGAAGTTATTAGTATTATGGTTTTCTTGTAGTTAAATCCGAAATGTTATACAAGCCGCTTGAAATTGGATTACTAATTGGTCGCTTTTACAAATCGTCGCATGTTACTTACTTAAAGATTATGGTTATGATACTCAAATGCGACTTGATATCATGTTATGCTACTAAATTGGATTGAAATGGAAATTGGATAAGAATTGGATTTGTTGAATCAAGGTGGCCGAATTTGGAATGTAGTTTGTATTGTTTAGTTATTCAATTGTATTGGACTACTTTCTATATAATTGTGAGACAATTGGGGCTGTGTAGTTATTCATTTGTATTGACTACTTTCCATAAAATTGTGAGCCAATTGGTGTGTAGTTATTTAATTGTATTGACTACCTTCTATATAATTGTGAGCCAATTGGGGCTGTTTGGTTATTGTATTTCGCCTTGAAAAGGTGGCAAAGTGAGTAAAAACAAAGGAGGTCATCCGATTTTCCGTAGAAAATGGAGACTTAATACTTATAATATTCTACGTTTGAAGTAAGGCTTTAATAGACGCATTGTGAATATTATAGGTTGACATAGTACGGGCGGGACTTCGTACTTGGCAAAGTGGTTTGACCCGACAAGGTATGTAGAACTTTTTCCTATCTTTTGAGCATGACTAGTTAGCGTATGTAGTACGGTGGACGTACAAGCCTTTGACATTCTTTACTAGCCTTATAAAATGCCAAGTCGGGTGAGTTAGGAAGTTAACTCACTTCTTTGAAATATTAAGGATGTCTTAAGTCTTAGTAAAGTTAAGGGACTTGAAGAGATTTAAAGTATGTGATACTTGTGTCGTTTTAATCGTATAAGTCCCTTGGATAGGAGAAGAATGTACTTGACTAAGGTATAAAGTGAATATAACGACTTTATGGGGAGTTGGTTATATTGACTTTATGCAAAGGTAAATGGCTTGTGTTAACAAAAGGCAAATTGATTTTAAGGTATCAATTGCCCAAGGTTTAATAAGAAATGAGTCATTTGATTTAGAAACCTACTTTAATTCTAAAGGTATTGTGACTTGCCTTGAAATGTACTTTGGACTTGATACTATGGTTAATAGTGTCTTGGAAGCTTTCTACTAAAAAGAGTCATTTGTTTTTAAAAGAATAGAAGTATGTAGTACTTTGGGTTAAATTCCCGGATTCTTATAAAAGACATGAAAGTGCCTTAAGTAAACTAAAATGAGAATGTAGATGAATAAGACTAATAAGAAGTTAGGGGGATTGCTAACTTGCTTAATTATTGGATGACGGCCGGTTTTGAGATAGGGTAAGAGTATCAGTGAGGGGCAAACCCCCAAGACGCTATACCACCTTCTTCAGGATAAGAGTATAAATGAGGGGGAAGCCCCCAAGACGTTATACCACCTGCGTTACTATCTTCTACAGGATAAGAGTATAAATGAGGGGCAAACCCCCAAGACGTTATACCACCTGCTTCAGGGTAAGAGTATAAATGAGGGGTAGACACCCCAAGACGTTATACCACATGTTTTTATGGGTTCGCTACCCATGGTATGATCGGGAGATTGCTATTGTGATGTTATACGTATTCTCTTGATGTACTCTCATTGTTAGTAAGACATCGTATCGTAATTTTGTTATCATACATGTCTCCCGCTTTCATTAAACTTATGTTGTAATTACAATTTTTCAGCTTACATACTTAGTACATATCACCCGACCTTCCTGGGCTGCTCACGCCGCAGAGTGAGAAAGGTGGTAGCAGTGCATCCACATTCTTATGATCACTTATCTGACGCCTAAGCTCCATTCTCCTGAGGCTTGTCTTTCTTTTAGTACGCCTTGTCCCCGATGTTGTAGATTATGTACATTCGTGGTATGGCGGGCCCCGTCCCGCCACAGTTGTTATTCCTAGAGGTCTGTATTCACATATGTGGTTGGGCTATAAGAACTGAGTTGTAAAGTTGTACTTTTGACTTTGTTTATATTATGGAAGGCGGCCTTATCGGCTAGCCTGTGTTGTATATTATTTACACATGTGTTTATGTTGTGTATGTTCCGCTGCTATTCTCTGATGTATACCTGAACGGGGTGCCTGTGTAGGGCACCGCCGCGCCCGGTCGGTCGTGACCGATAACATCATTGTATGAACATAATGTTGATGACATCGTTGTATAGACGTAATGCTGATAACGTCATTGTATGGATGTAATGTTGATGTCATCATTGCGTAGACGTAACTGATGACGTTGGTTTATAGACGTAATAATGGTAAATATCATTTATGGACGTAATGCAGATGACGCCTTGCCATCAGTTTGCTGTAAGTGTCACAACCCGACCCGAAGGGCCGCAACTAAGCGCCCTAATAGGACATCATTATACCAACCTGTCACGTATAGTCCGACTGACACTAAGGAGCATATGAAATTCGACAGCATACCGCTGCAATAATAACACATGTCAGAATATACAAGCCGGCAAGGCTGTCTTTACACACAAATAACACTGTCTCCTGAGGAGTCACATCTAATCAAATATAACGAGAGACGCAAGCCGACAAGGCTGCCACTATATACGAGAACATCCCAAAATGAAATACAACAACACATGTACCAAAACAGGTTTCCACCTACACATACATACAACCCACAACTGTCTACAGACCTCTATGAGAAGGATAATGAAATATGACGGGACAGGGCCCCGTCATGCCCCTAAATATACATAAGTCAAAAATAAAGGTTCTGTATCAAAATGACAAAGCTCCAAATAAATGGAGCTCTCCAAATAGTTGCACGGACCCTAAACTGAAGGATCGCCAAACTGAGCACCTGTACCTGCGGGCATGAACGCAGCCCCCCAAAGAAAGAGGGTCAGTACGAAATAATGTACTGAGTATGTAAACATGTAATACTGTAAGAAAGATCATAACTGGTCAATAGATAACATGAGGCATGTACGATTATCAAATACCAAATCCAACTGTGCCATATAAAATAGAGAGTCAACTGTGCCTTATAAAAAATATGAGAGTCAGATCAAAATCATGGATGTTTGTCCATATAATCATCATATATAAATAGATATATACTATCATGGGTACTTCTACCCGCATCATGGATACATGTCCATGGAATCATCATATACTATCATGAGTATTTGTACCCGCATCATGGATACATGTCCATGAAATCAACATATATAAACATTGTCGGACCTCTAGTGAGGGGATCGGTGAACAAATGCAAGGATCTGCGCACGAACATTGTCGGCCGGGACTCGGTGAGATGGAATAATAACACTTTGCACGAATAGCTATCATGAGCAACCATGTGCAATTTAAACCATCATTTGACTCTCAATAAAATTATTAAAAACACTATCATGTCATGTATCATTTAAAATCATCATTAGGAATTAGGATTCATTAGAACTATGTACGTCCGTCGTACACTCATTTACGAAAATCATGCCAAAAGAAAGAAAGGATAGTTTCACATACCTTTTAGTCGAACTAGCCAACTCAATTTTAGAGTACGTCTCGTCTAGTACTTCAACTTATAATAATGGTAATACGTCCGTCAATTCTATAATTACTAGCATACTTTATATCGAATGACGACTTCCTATTCTATAAAAATTCGGGCAACACTTTCCTTATTTATGTGCAACTCCACAACTTCCAAACAAAACCAACAATACCAATAAGAAGATATAACTTCAAGATATAACCAATATGATCTCAAACACTCCATAAAACAGTTCATAATCCAACAACATCGAGAGTGCAATGTAACACTTTCTTATGTTTTAATTCCTTTAAGACACTTAGTAGTATTTACCATATCGCATATATAAGTTCATAACTTATATTTCCATCATTATAACTCTACCCAAACAACCCTAAAAATGTGTCACAATATGTCCAATAATTCCTTACAAGTCTCGGCCAACACCACAATACCAAACTCTTTTCATAATTCCTTAAAATCCAATTGAAGTCTTAAAATCCAATTAATATTCCAACAATTTCATAAGAACAACTACAACCTTAAATATCAAGATTTTCTTTCAACTTTCAACATGCAATTGGCGACGATAATAGCAATAACACAATCGAATTCAATATATACAAAAACAATCCTAAAATCGACTACAACATCTACAAATCGCATGCATTGACTCAAGTTCCAAGTTCTCTTTATCAAGAGTTTATCCTTTAACTACAAAATCATTTAATCTTCCAAATACTCAATGAAAAGAAGAGTTTTTACCTCAATTTCAAGCCAAAACAGTCCCTAACAAACCGGCCACGACTCCATCGAATTTGCACCAATTTTCTCACTTTTTGCAACTCCAAAATGACGTGCATGAATTCTACAATGTTAATCCATCATTCCTTATATTTTTCTTCCTTAAATTTCCTCTTAAAATCTGGAATTTTTTGCTCCAATCTCGGCCCAGTAGTGGCAGAAATTTTCCACTGTTTTGATGCCTAACCTTGCTTAGAAATTTGTAGAAGGATAATCTTGGAAGAAAAGGAAATAAAAGCTTCAATTGTAATGAACATGGGGGAGGTTCTCGGCTGAGGGAGGGGAGGGAATGAGAGAGATGAGGGAAATGTTTGAATTAAGGGAGATGGTAGGTTTAATAAGAGTGGAGGGCTTAATTGTCGACTTAAATTTTTAGCCCACACTTGGTAAAAATCTGAAAATTAAATGGCCTTATATTCTAAATGCCAAGATTTTATAATACAACACTAATCTGTAACTCCATTGGAACAAATTCAACCACTAATATTAATTCTCGTCGTCACATTTGTAGTATTCAAGAATTTATCCGCAATCACGTCCTTGTATACATATTTTCGTATTAACATATGTAAGTATACTTTATATCCAATATTCGAATCTTACTTTCTTAATGACGTTCTTAATTATCGCCTTAAACTTACGAGGTGTAACAAAGAGATAGTTGTCGAAGCTCTTGCCGATTCAAACTCCTTGTGAATTGCAATGTCGTCCTCGCACATAAGAGATGTGATGTGAAGTCCTTGCGCAAACGTAGTGCAAATAGTGTCTTTGCCCAGACGTGTTGCGCTGAAGCTCCTGTGAATTCGAACTCTTGCAAACGTCTTTGCATAGGCATGATGTGGTTGGCACCATGTAGGTCGAGATGATGTCTTTGTACAGACTCAAAACAGGAGCGTGATCCTTTTGGTGAACTGCGATGCGGAAGTTCTTTGCGAAATTTAACATAGATGTTGCGGCTTCCTTGCTTCTTTCAACCTGAAGTACATGTACTCAAAGAAACTTATGAGTTCGGTGGAGGGGCGGTTGATTCACGTTGACTTTGTAGCTTTGGCTCTTGACGCTTACATATTCAGACTGGTTTAAACCTGTAACCCCTGTTTGGTTTCTAGTCTTGGCTAGTTGTTAGTGGGAAAATATTGGTTGAAAATAATATGCTTATAAGAAAGTATACATGTTAGTAAAATTTCTGTCGAATTCTCGAATAGTGACATGCAGCGAAACGAATCAAACATCTTTATCAAAAATCTTTCTTCTGAATGAAGACTTAATTGTCCAACGATTTTCCATATTTATCGGCGTCTTCTTGCGATGAACTCTTAAAATTTCCCCAGTTTCTGGTATGCGAGGATGCTGAGCTTCCAACTGGATAAAAATGAGTCTTGTATGGGTTGCTTGCATGTCCTATCAAAGTGACTAGATGCGTGTAGTTTGCCATATGCAAAATAAGGGAGGAAAATTACTAATGGTGTGACCGAAGCCAATATAGGCCTCCTACGTATCTCAATAAGGGAATCAGGTCATAACATAGTTCGTTACAATCAAAAGGGGATTGTAAGGTTTTCTAAAGTGGGGCCGAAGTCGATGTGGGCCGCCTACGTATCCTGATGAGGGAATCAGGTCATAACGTAGTTCATTACAAGTAAATGGTTTGAGGAAATTTGTGTTTTTAAAGATGCGGAACCCGACATGGGTTCTTTGTGTATCCCGTCAAAGGGAGCGCAACTTTTATGGATAAATTCCTAGATTTAGTATATTTTCACTGCATCTGTGTTGATAGATTTTGGCCATACTTCGCCATCCATTTCAGCTAGGATTAGTGCTTCTCCAGTTAGCAATTGGTGAACCATGTGAGGCCCTTGCCAATTAGGTGCGAATTTTCCTTTAGCTTTGTTTTTGTGCGGGAATATGCGTTTCAACATCAATTGCCTCGATTTGAAAGTCTTTGGTATTACTTTCTTGTTGAAAGCTTTGGTCATCCTGTTCTGATAAAGTTGTCCATGACAAACTGCATTCATTCGATTTTTATCAATTAGCATCAGTTGCTTTTGTCGATTTTGTATCCACTTGACCTCGCTCAACTCGACTTCTTGAAAAATTCTCAAAGATGGTATTTCTACTTCTGCTGGTAATATTGCTTTCGTTCCATAAACCAAAAGATAAGGTGTTGCCCCGGTAGAAGTCCTGATTGTAGTGCGACAACCCAGAAGTGTAAAGGGTAAATGCTTGTGCCAATGCTTATAATTATCAATCATCTTTCGCAATATTCTTTTGATGTTTTTGTTGGCTGCTTTGACCGCTCCATTGATTTGAGGTCGGTACAGAGTGGAATTGCGGTAAGTGATCTTGAATTTTTACCATATCTCATGCATCAAATTACTATTGAGATTGGCTCTGTTATCTATTATAAATCGACTCAGGGATTCCAAATTGACAAATGATGTTGTTGTGAAAAATTCAACTACCGCTTTCTTTGTCACCGTCTTGTATGATGATGTCTCTACCCACTTTGTGAAGTAGTCAAATTCTACTAGAATGAATATGTGCCCATTTGACGCTGCGGGTTCGATAGAGCCAATGACATTCATTCCCCAAGCTATAAATGGCCAAGGAGAATTCGTCACATTGAGTTCGTTTGGAGGAATCCGAATCAAATCACCGTGAATCTGACATTGTTGGCATTTTTGCACAAAACGAATGCAATCTATTTCCATGAACATAAAAAAAATAGTCTGCTGGCATAATCTTCTTTGCCAGAGTGAAATTGTTCATATGAGGCCCGCACGTGCCCCCATGCATCTCTTCGGCCGAAGTCTCTGGTTCGTCGCTTGGGCTTTGTTCACTTGTTTCTATAACATGTCACATTCACATTATCGACATATTTATTAGGATGCATGTTGAAAGAGAGTTGATTAAACAAAACGAATTTTGAAATTGCAAAAGAGGTTTGAATTTTAAGCTTTACAAAAGACAGAGGCAAAACACATTGAATGCATAAAATGCAATTCAGGCCTCAATTTGAATCGCATTGTTTCATTAAATGCTGACATAATTGTAACAAGCTTCCAGGAGAAACAAGGTCGGGGTATATGTCCAGTTTTCAGAACATCTCCATGCTCCGCATCCCAAATAATTAATTTTCCATGAATCAGTCATTTTGTTGGGTGATCATGCCTTTGATCTTGCGAAGTAAGGGTGTTCTGCCAGTTTTAGTCAACACGAACCAATATTTGGGAAATAAGTTAAGCAAAAGAAATCTTTCAAAATGAAGCAAACCAAGTCAGTATGAAAGGGGGTAATTGTTGCTTTAAATAACATGTACAAAATTGCAAGCGACAAATAATAGTAAGTAAATTGCAACAGTATCATATTCATCGGCCCAAATGTAGTATCATATTCAAATAAGTTAATACCATAAATAATACTTATGTTTAGGACAACCTCAAGACAGCATTATATTAGCCAAATCATAGCAACAACAGGCTGAAACTTAACATAAATGACCTTAAAATTATAATAATAAAATGCAACAGTAGCAACGTGGCAGTAGCAACTCAAGAAAGAGCAGCAAACACTCCTTAGTAACAGAGCAAAGAGCAGCGGCAACAAGGCATCAAAAAAATAACAATAAACAAGTAGCAACAAAACCAACATCTCAATGGAATCGTAAACAGAATTGAAATATGCCACCAATCGAGTACAACGAATCACAAAACCGAGATGAAGAAGTAGAGATATGCCACAAATTGATAATAAAAATCGGACATTTTCTTTCGGATTCGGACCCGACTTCTAGAGTAAAACCAGCACAGTGACCCAACTCGGATTCTTGATCCGACCCAGAACAGTACCTGACCCGACCCGAGAAAACAGATTTTGTTTCTTTTTTTTTTGTTATCAGATCAAACAATGTGAAGAACCAAAATGGGGGGAAATTTAGGGATTTAAACCAATATTCAAAATTTCGGATTGAAATTAGGAAACGAAAAATATTTTCTAAACAAAATTAAATCCACCCTTTATTTCCAACAAAGAGATGATATCCCAAAAATAAAGAAAACCCGTTTTTAAAATCCAAGTTTTCGGTCTCTCAAAACAGAGAACAAAGGATGATATCCACAAAAATCAAGAAACCTATTTTAAAAACCAAGTTTCGATCCTTTTGGTTCGGTGTCCCTTTTGGTTTGCGGTACATTTTTGTTCGGGGTAAAGGTTCGATGGGGTATTGATGATGGTGAGGGGTTGTTGGTCGTCAGTGTGGTTATTGGTTGTGCATTACGGGTTCGTGGTTGTGTGTTGTGGGTTGGTTGTCTTGTAGTGTTGATGATGGTATGATAGTGGCAAAAGCAGTGGCGATGGCAGGAGTTCGTCGGAGTTGGAAGTGGTGGTGGGCTATTTTTTGGATAGAAGGGAGTAGGAGTCTTCTAGGTTTTTTGGTTCGGGTCATGATATAAGGGGGTGAATGGAGGTGTGCAGCGGGTATGGGATCGGATTTTCCGGCCGATTTGGTGGCCGAATAATCAGGCAAATATCGCGGCAACGGTGGGGCTTGGGGGGAATTAGGGTAAAAATCTAGTGAGCCTCATTTTGGTATTTAGGTTTTATGGAAATAAAAATGGGGTGTTGGGCTTTCGGGTTTTGTGGCTGGTTGGGCCGATAATGGGTGTTAGGCGGGGTTTAAGTTAGGCTTGTTTTGAGGGTTGCGGATTTGGGCTCCTTTTGGTGGGTTGAGTAGCTTTTAGGTTAAAAATAACGTAATGCTTTGAAGAAAGAACATAAACTATATAAATAAAAACTAACGATGTGATAACAATAAAAATATAATATTTACGGAATGCTTAATGCTTAATTAAAAATAAAAAATGTGATGTCATTTTGCGAAAATAAAATCACATAGAATATTTATGATTATGATATAAGAATGCAAATGATAGTAAAAATGTGAATAATAATAATAATAAATAATGATATTTGAGAATAACATGAGAAATATATATATATATGTTAAAATTATTTTACGGTGTCAAAAAATATTTTAAATTACAAACAAATAATTGGAAGAGAAGGGACAAAATTAAGTGTCAACACATATTGCATCGAAAAGGGGAAGCTAAGTAAGTCATTATATGGGTAATTAAGTGGATGGTGTGCATGTTAAAGTGGTGGACACCACATTTTAAAAAGGAAGGGGAAAGACTTAAGGAGACTACACGTTGGAGGGAGCTAATCATCAATACTTAAGTATTTCACAACTGCAACATTGATGTATATATAGTAGTCATATACATTTATAGGTCTCTTATCATTTTAAGCGAGTATTTCACATTAGTAGTAGGAAATTGAGTAAGGAAGTCTGCAAAATTCATCCGTGAATTATAGAATAGACATCAACTAATTTTTCATAGTAAAGAAGGGTGGAAGGAATAGAATTCTTGGTAGATAAGATTGGACTACTATACGGGCTGCGTTGGATAGGTTATGCCGAGAATTAGTTCAGCTATGTTAACGAAAATATTTCCTTATTTTGGCATGTTTCATGTAACGAAATGTAAACGTAATATTGTTTCATGAATTATTCTACTTTTAGTAGTTAAGAATGTTCACGTTATTGATTCCTATGTTAAAAGAATATCTAAATATGTTCCTAAATCCTTATTGAAGTATATGGGAAAGATGTTGATGTTCACAATATTAGCCGAAGATACAAGGATATTATGTCACCCGATAAGTTCATAATATTTTATTGTCATTCATGCATTACATTCATGTATTACCCGAGACCATATATTAGGGATGGTAAAAGGGATATGGCGTTGTATACGCAACCACCTGATCAGCTGATATATGTGATGATGATTATGCCCACAGAGGCCGATATGATATGATGCACATGTGAGGAAGATGCCCGATGGGGCCAGTATATATATATATATATATATATCGCATTGTGCATGGCATTTATTGTTGGTCGGTTGTTTCTATCGATTATTACTGGTCGACTGTTTCTATCGGTTGTTATGTCGGTTGTTTCTGTCTCAGTTTATTTTCATATCCCTATTATGATATTTTTTATGTCTGACATACTCGGTACATTAGTCGTACTGACGTCCCTTTTGTCTAGGGACACTGCGTTTCATGCCCGCATGTTCAGGTAGGCGAGGCGACGGTCCGCATTAGTAGGTTGACGACTCAATGAATATTGGAGTACTCACTTTGTTTTGGAGTGTCTGTCTAATTTTGGTATGGTATATTTTTGCATATACATATGGGTACGGCGGGGCCCTATCCCGACCTTATGATATTACGTATTTTGTTGGAGGCTTGTAGACAATGTCCTGTGTGTAGCACTCAAATATGACCTTGTCGGTCTTAGTATGTACATATATATATATATATATATCAAGAGCTCGGGATTTCATTAACCTAGACCCTACGGTATTCACGGGATCAGACCTGAGCGTAGACCCATATAATTTTTTGGATCAGATATAGTATACCTTGCGAGTAATGGATGCTACCATTATTAAGTCGGTAAAGTTTGATTCGTATAGACTACGGGATATAGCGGTAACCTGGTAACATGTCCGAGGAAGTCGATATATTTTTTAGCAAAGGAGCACTTGCATAACTTGACATACAATTGGTGCTCCCGCAGCCGGGCTAGGACATTCCGTAGATGCCCCACATGTTTTCTAGCTTTTTGCTATACACCACAATTTCATCCAGGTAGACCACCATGAATTCATCAATGTATTCTCGGAAACTTGGTTCATCAGAGTGCAAAATGTGGCCGGAGCATTAGTCAAACCGAACGACATGACTAAAATATTGTATGACCCATGTCTTGTCACATAAGTTGTCTTGTGTTCATCTCCCTCAGCAATCTGAATAGGGTATCGAATTAGTGTTGGTTTGCCTCATGAATTCCAACCCAACTATCAGTTCGAAGTTATTGATGATCACCACATACAAGTTGAATTTTCCTTTATAAGGACTCATCCTCACCGATACTCTTCTGGCTATTCCGCCCACTTATTGTAGTGGAGAGTTGATTGTCTTAACATGACCTTTGCCCTATCCAACAACAATCCCAAAGCACTCTACCTCAGTTGAGGCAAAGTAGTTGTAAGTACCACATATATCTATCATGGCCTTGATAGGCTTGTCATTTACCCTCAAGCACTCTACCTTATATATATATATATATATATATATATAAGTTGGGCTTTCTGGTTAAGATTTTACATCAGCCCCTATGGCCCATGATTGGTTATGATTAGATGTTAATTGTATGATTAGTGGTACTCGGTAGGGAAGTTTCGGGTGATCGTCATGACCTTTCGGGTTGGGTCGTGACATACTTGGTATCAGAGCATGTTTGTCCTAGGGAACCTACAAGTCGTGTCTAGTAGAGTCTTGTTTATGGGTCTGTTGTGCACCACACTTATAAGTAGGAGGCTACCTGACATTTAGGGATGGTTTTCATTCTTTCATCTCATAGATCGTGCATTAGAGCCAGATTTTAAGCATTCCACTCCTAATCCATCTCGTGTTTACGATTTCAACAATGTCTGCAGCAAGGAAGAAGTTCACGAGTGTGAGGGCGTTAGATACAGCTGCAGGTAAAGGTACTAGCTAGTTTCCACCCGCTAGCGAGGGCCAGAGTGGGACTCGCAGTGTGACTCCTTTGTATGACTCCCCGACTTCACCACCTCCAGAGGAGATTAGTGGGGATGCAGTACCCTCAGTTCCTCCACCGGATATTCCAGTTGCGGATCTTGATATGCGTAGTGCGGTGCAGTTATTAATTTGATTAGTGGCCGCTCAAGCCCAACATCAGATTCCCATTCCTTCTGATAAAGCTGCTAGCGCAAGAGCTCGGGATTTCATTAACCCAGACCCTACGGTATTCACGGGATCAGACCTGAGCGTAGACCCATATAATTTTTTGGATCAGATATAGTATACCTTGCGAGTAATGGATGCTACCATTATTGAGTCGGTAAAGTTTGATTCTTATAGACTACGGGATATAGCGGTAACCTGGTAACATGTCCGAGGAAGTCGATATATTTTTTAGCAAATGAGCACTTGCATAACTTGACATACAATTGGTGCTCCCGCAGCCAGGCTAGGACATTTCGTAGATGCCCCACATGTTTTCTAGCATTTTGCTATACACCACAATTTCATCCAGGTAGACCACCACGAATTCATCAATGTATTCTCGGAAACTTGGTTCATCAGAGTGCAAAATGTGGTCGGAGCATTAGTCAAACCGAACGACATGACTAAAATATTGTATGACCCATGTCTTGTCACATAAGTTGTCTTGTGTTCATCTCCCTCAGCAATCTGAATAGGGTATCGAATTAGTGTTGGTTTGCCTCATGAATTCCAACCCAACTATCAGTTCGAAGTTATTGATGATCACCACATGCAAGTTGAATTTTCCTTTATAAGGACTCATCCTCACCGATACTCTTCTGGCTATTCCGCCCACTTATTGTAGTGGAGAGTTGATTGTCTTAACATGACCTTTGCCCTGTCCAACAACAATCCCAAAGCACTCTACCTCAGTTGAGGCAAAGTAGTTGTAAGTACCACATATATCTATCATGGCCTTGATAGGCTTGCCATTTACCCTCAAGTCGACGAACATCAGTTTTTTTCTTGAGTTAAGGGGAGGCCCCTTGTCTGCCTTTGTCTTTCTCTTCTTAGAGGATAGGCATGGGTCATTCTTCTTGTGGATACCATCACTAGTTCCTTCCAATGCCTCATAAAATAGAACAAACAAGTGTGTTAAAGGCACCTATACGTTTCGTCTAATCATTGTCGTCTTCATCGTCGTCCCTCTGATGGGCATTCATTTGTGCATGTGGGCTCTCTTTGTTCTAGTGAGGCCCGCAACATAGACATCCTGAAGGGGGCTTATTCTCCCGATCGTTGTTGTGGGATGTATCACTGTTGTTGCCTGAGAATGGAGACTTGGACTTAGTAGCATTCCGATCTCCCACACATCTGCTAGGACCATCGCTGCCAGGTTGGCCCCCTTGTATTCTCCTTGTGGTGGAGGTTGAGGTTTGTCCTTTCGGGTTTCTACTTGGTAGTCCCCAAGACATTCTGCTGCTTGGATGGCCTTGGGTAAAGTATACACCCTCTGTCTTTGCATTTACATACGAGTATAAGATTTCAAACCATCCATGAAAGTGAAAAGTTTGTCTTTGTCGCCCATATCCCGTATAATCCGCATGAGTGCGGTGAATTACCACACGTAATCGCGATCCAACTTTATCTGGCAAAGTTCCTGAAGCTTCCCTCTTGCATTATACTCGACATTTTCGGGAAGAATTGTAGGTGTATGGCTGCTTTCAGTTCATCCCACGTTTCAAGAGTATCTTCACCAACCCTGATAGCTTTGTATTTCACCCCACCATAGTTTAGCATCACCCTGAAGATACATGGCAGTAGTTGTTACCTTATTTGCCTTTTTTAACTGGCCCACGGCCTCAAAGTATTGTTCGACATCGAAGATGAAGTTCTCAACTTCTTTTTCATTCCGGGCCCCTGAGTATGGCTTTGGCTCAGGGATTTTCAATTTTTAAGTCAAAGGGGCAATGTTCGCCCCAATGGGTTACCTCCTCCTCGTAGCAGGTCTTGTAGTGCAGTGGTGACAACAGTGAGCTGATTAGTCAAGTTATTGATGGTTTGTTGCATGCCAGTCACCCTTTCTGGCTCTGTGCCCTGAGGGCTAGATCTTTGGTCCGCAGAGTGGCGTCTGTTGTGTCATCCTTGTCAGAATCGCTAGTGATTTTTACGATGTCCAGCTCGGCCTATCAAATTCTGCAGTCTAGGTCATCCAACATTTGCACTAGGTTGGTAGATTCAATGGGTCGTAGTCCGTCAACTGTGGCTTCGCGGTCACCATGGTAGCAATGTATTCCCTTGCTTAATGTTGAGCCTAGGCTCTGATACCAACTGTTACGCAGTGCGTTTCTGAGATTCCGTGAAAGGGCGACACAATGCTAAACAACTGATATCAGTGTAGTTACTATCCACCAATTGGGGGCCCCTCCATACTCTAGGCGAGGCTATCAGTGTGGTACGGAAAAACCAATATCAAAAGCAATTGAGAGAACAAAAAAGAGAATTGAGAATGAAAGAAAACTTGATTGTATTAATGAAAGCTATTACAATTAAAGCAAACGGTGTCGGTGGAGACACTAGTACATCAATTGATTGTTTGCTTGAAAGTTTTGATTGTTTGATTCCCCTTATATATGTTCTAAAAATAAAAAGGCAAGCAACAAGACTAGACATGACTAAGCTAGAAAAATATAATGGAAATACAGAAAGTAAACCTATTCTATATTTACATCAAAAGGGGCCTGGATTATTACAAAGTAAGAGCATGGCCATCCATTAGCGACACTTAGAGGGGCCGCAACCTTGTCTTCAAAGATCGTGGTTCACGACGACGACATCGGGCGCGACGCATCGCTAGTACGTGGCGACACCGCCGGGGTGGCACTGGTGTGGGCATGCGTTGGGGCACGACCTCATTAGGGACGCTATCAAAAGTTGTCGATGGGGCAACATAGGCACAGACGCACTTGTCACTCGACACAGCCAAGACCACAGGGCCGTCCATGACGCTTGGTGCTAGGAGGCTTGCCAGAGCGCCATGGGGCGCGACTGAGGGGTCATGGAGCATGCCTGAAAAGCCGCCCATGACAATAAATACGTGTTGCAATACAGCAGTGGACTATTACTAGGAGAAAAATTTAACAGACAAGCCTGATCCGTGAGCTGGTCAAGCAATTACCCAAATCAACAAAGGTCCAATAATGCCCAGAGCAATCGTGGTTCTTGATAAATTAAATCTTGAGCACACAACACGTAGTGCCCTCAAACAGTCCTCTTGCTTAGAAACTCTTGTTGTTGTAATCTTAGCAGACATGAGCTATATAAGCCTGCATAAAAATATGAAAGAAGATTAACACTCGGAAAAAAATTGGAGTAGTTATGATCTATATTGTAACGGTCCTCGTTGTATAACTGTCTATGACATTTATTGTGTGCTCAGTTAATGGAAAGAGAATTGGCGTACATGAGAAACAAATTTATAGTCACATAGAGACTTTTAAAAAGATATAAAAGAGTTTTAAATTATCTAACCTTTTCAAAGGGTCGTCACTAGTCACAAGTGTCACACTAGTTATAAGTTGACATAAATCCTTTAAGACCTTCCTTATAGAATTTATAATAATTGTAAGACTTTTGAAATAATTTTCTCAATTTCATGTAGGATACATTTGGTATTGATGACTACGGGTGACCAGACGATTTGTTGGGCTAGTGGACTGGACGCCACTGGCCGAGGGGGGATAGACTGTCTAGTGGGATGAAAAACAGCGGTTGGGTGTTCTTCTAGTGGGCTCGGCAGTGGGCTGTTAGCCATGTGATGGCCCAAGTTGATATTTTTTGTGCAACTTAGGTAATGGGACTAGGCCTTGGTACCGAAAGACCAAGTTGCTGGACTGAAGTCTCAGGCTGCTGGGCCATTGGTCCGTGGTCCAGTGGGTTTGACCTTCGATTGGCAACATCAACGGTTGGTATCAAGCTGTGGAAAAAATGTGTTAGATACGAGAGCTTATCATTATACAAAAAATCATAAGTGTGGGTCCCGGTTTCATGTATCTTGGCAAATGGAAACACAGTTTCATCAAATATTATGTGACAACTTATAATTATTCTTTTGAAAGACATGTCGTAACACTTGTAACTACGATGATTAGTAGGGTATCCTAAGAAGACACATGAAGTAGACCGGGGTTTGAGTTTGGTAATTGTGTTGGATGGAAAAAGGGGGTAGCAAAGGCAACCAAATACCCTTAAATGAAGATAAAATAGCTCTCGTAAATAAAGCATTTTTAGTGGATCTTAATAGGATAAGTTTTTATGAGGAAGGATATTTAACATGTAGGTGGTCATTTGAAGTGCATGATGCCAAAATATAGGGGGTAGGGATGCATGAGTGATAAGTTTCGACTGGTGGAAGACACAGATTCAAACAACAACAAATGCGGAAACTAAAATAACAAGAAAATTGAGAATGAAAATTGAAGAAATCGGGATGAGAAAAGAGGGATAGAAGCAAGACCCGATTGATAATGAATTTATGGGAAAACTTAGATATATGAAATCCAAATCCTCCTAATTGAATTCAACCAAAAGAACCTATACTATTCAATTTCAACAAAAGAGATGATTCAAGTTAATCAACAGGTGAACAACTCAATTATGAAATTGATGGAATTGGGTTCAATAATCAACTAAGGAATCCACCTTAATTATCTATCACTAAAGACTAATTAACACTATAAACTATCCTAAGATAATACTAACACACTCGTATGAGTTCAATATTTATCTTCAAAACTAAGGATGAAAATAAGGCTAAGGGTTCCTTATATAGTATCCATATTACAACAAAGACCAAAAAATGGCATTTGCACAAATAACCTAACATGGGCTCTTCTCCTCTTGAATTGCAATCATATCCTCGAATTTGCACTTCTAACCATTATGTTTACGTATTTGTGAACGTGTATTCACTTTACGTTTTGTTGCGGCGTGCAACCCGATCCATTATATTTACGTATTTGTGAACGCGTATTCACTTTACGTTTTGTTGCGGCGTGCAACCCGATCCATTATGTTTACGTATTTGTGAACGCGTATTCACTTTACGTTTTGTTGCGCGCAACCCGATCCATTATATTTACGTATTTGTGAACATATATTCACTTTACGTTTTGTTGCGCGCAACCCGATCCATTATGTTTACGTATTTGTGAACGCCGTATTCACTTTACGTTTTGTTGCGCGCAACCCGATCCATTATATATTTATATATTTATGTGAACACGTATTCACTTTTCATATTTTTCAGAAGATCAAATAAATACTATTCTCTTTTCTACCATTCTGTCATTCATACTTGTAACGATTATAACTTTTTAACCATAACTCCAACTAAGGTGTTTCTCAAGCGGAAACTAAGGTAAGACGGGGATCTTTCACTGTACCAAATTTCATTTAAAACTACTTTGGGTAACTAACACAAATTTATCCTCAAAAAGCCACATGAAATTTGTTTCGGCAGAATTTTTATTAAACAACACCCAATCTTATAATAGTCATAACTCCTAATATGTAAACCCGTTCAATCCCCATAAATTCTCAAAACGACGAGAACAGAGAGCTACACGTCTCCATGTGAACCATTCTTTCATATTCTGTACCATTTGGTACAGTTTTACACTTTTATTCGCTGCCCTTCCTGGATATCGATAGATCCGAGGCAGAAACTTTAAACAGTGATAACTCTCAATCCGTAAGTCGGATAGACCCCCGTAAGGTCTCAAAATGTCCACAACAAAGAGATCTAGAACTTTCATTTAGCAACAATTTTCATATTCCCCACAGATTAGTACAGTTTTACGTTTCAACGTTCTGCCCTTCTGGATTCCGACGAATCCGAGGCAGCAACTTCAAACTACAATAACTCTCAACTCGTAAGTCCGTTTTAATAAATATTTATATATATCTGTCCGTAACAGAGAGATTTACAACCATGTAAATTTTTATATAATTCTAACAAGTAAAACTCAATAAAAACAGTCCGTAATTATGCCTTTCCGAATTTCGACCAAATCTAAGGCAGGAACTTTGAACTATGATAACTTTCAAACCATATGTCCATTTTACCTCATTTTTGGTTCTATATGATCATATTAGAGAGGTGTACAATTCTTCCGAATTTCATCAAATTCTAACAATTATAACTCAGTGAGAACAGTTCGTAATATTCATGGCGCAACTAGTTATCTAAACCATCAAAAGTTCAATATTTCTTTTCAACACTCAATTCTTATTCCAACATGTATTGAACTAAAAATAAAGGACGTTACCAAGAATTTCTGAGTGAGAAAACTCACCTTGTAAGTGTGAAAAAGATTGTGGTTCGGTTGCTACAAGTGGTCCTTGCTCCTTAGTGTTCCCTAATTTTCTTGTTCTCCTTCCTCCCTTGATATTTTCTTGATTTTTTTCCTTCTTGTTCACTTGTTTTTTTCTGATTTTCTAACATTTATGTTATGTCCTTTGTTTGTGTGTAAATACAATGTATAAATGAAGGAGTTTTCTATAACTTATAGGAGGTGAAAAACCAAAAGATTGAAGGGAAATGAAAAGGGGGGGAAGGGGGAAGGGAAGGGAACGTGATTCTGCATGCTGAAATTCATTTTTTTTTCTTTTGTTTTTCTTTTGTTTTTCTTTTTGTTTTCTTATTTTCATTTCATCTATCTATTTATCCAACTTTAACACTAACTTTATCCCATGCAATTTATTCATTGTTTTCTTATATATATATATATATTTTTATTAACTCAACCACAACTATATATTATTATTATTTTTTTTCCGGATTTTACATTCTCTCCTCCTTAAGCAACATTCGTCCTCGAATGTGAATAAGGTCGTAACATAATCACATAGACACAATAATGTTTATTGTTATTGTAACAAATTTGGGGCTTCACATATTCCCCATACTATTTTGATCACATTCTTCATACAAGCCCAATATAAAATTAAGTAATAACACTAGTAAAGAATCACATGAATGACTAGAAAATGTTACTACCATATTCATCACACAAAGAAATTACCCCCATGGATTTAGAAAGCCCAAGAATAAGCATGAGCCACGAATACATACCGTCCTCAAAGAAAATATAAGATGTGACATCATACCAAGTTGTTGGCCAATGAAAGTCCCTCTGAAATCCCTCTTCAAGTCTCCTCCTTTGATGAAACTTCACAAACAAGTTAATCACATAATCAAGTTCATCAAAAGAATGAGTTTTACCTTTAAGCTCATCAATCCTATGACAAGATTTGAGTAGCATATCATTCCCCTTTAGGTTAGAAGATCTAGCATAGTCCTTCCAAAAAGTATGTTCTTTTCCTTCTAAATCGCTCTCCTTCTTTAAAGAGCACTCTTCACTCTCGGAAGCTTTTTCCAAATACGGTGTTAGTCCATCAAGTGGGCCACAAACCCTTAAGAAGGACTTTCCGTCATCGGGAAGGGCATCATCCTCCCATAATGGATTACCAAATACTTTGTAGCCTTCAAAGTTGGCTACATGTTCATCATCACAACACATGACACTATGCACCTCATTTTCACTAGTCATGTCATCATCAAATAAGACATTATCTTTAAAGAGAGAATAATCAATGAATAATGAGTATTACAAACATGTAATTTCACTCTCATAAAGAAAACAATCATTTTTCAAAGCATTTTTCTGTCCATGACTATCCACATGATCAACTATATCAATATCTTCACTAATTTGAGGTTCATTAAGCACATAACAAAAATCTTCAATTAGTGAGTTATCATAACAATCAAGTTGATCAACAGAAATATCCACACTAGTTGGACATAAATCGATCTTTCTAGAAGAATCAGTCCGGTCATCAATAGGATCAACTAGTGAGTGATCAATCTTGTAACACCCCATTTTAACCGGAGTCGAAAACGGGAGTACTACGTATGGTTGATTCCTAAATTTATTTTAAGGAGTCACCACCTAATTATTTAAGTGAATTAGGACACTTGATTTATTGCAATAAAAATGCTATAAATGATCTCCATTTAAAGGTCTGCGAAAGCTATGTGAGATTCTGGATCAGGGTTCTTTATTATCCTAAAGGGAAGGGGTTAGGCATCCTTTAAGATCCGCTAACTTGCGGTTATCCGATCAAACCTAGGTTAATTATGTATTGGCTTTTATTCTACCTATTCTAAGCATTTCTCATAATTTACAATTAAAATAAAATGCAATACAAAAATAGTAAAACTGAAATTTAAATGCGACATAAGATAAAACTTCGGGATATCTTTAGCCCTTTTTAGGCCTTCTGCACAAGATGATCTCCGGGTACCTGCATAAACACTTAGTAAAAGTGTTAGTAATAAAAATAAACAATTTTAAAGTAATAGCAATAATTAATAAATAAAGCAAAAAATAAATCCGTCTTTTGTACGGGGAGGCCTTGGAAATCAGACGGAGATTCCTTCATCGGCCAATATTGCTAAAATAATAAAATAAATAAAACCTTCAGATCCGCGCCAAAACAGTAATAGTTTTAAACACGGAGGACTCAGATATATATAAAAAATAAAGTAGGACAGCCTAAACAAGTGCGGCTGCGAGCGTTCGCCTTGCCAGCGCATGTTGGTTATCCGGTGTAAATGGAAGAAATCATCCTTGCCCAGAAAGCTTCATTTATTTTATTTTTCCGTCTTTGCAACTGTGGAGGCCTCAAAAATCGACGGATAACTTTTTCATTGGCCAAACAAGTGTAGCATCTTGTTCAAATCAGTAAAATCCCAACAGTGTAGTATTTGTTCTAAATCAGTAAACCAGCAAAAAATGCCCAAAATCAATAGCAATATGGCCAAAACCAGTCCAATAATATGGCCAAAAACAGTAGTAACAATGCCGAAAATTAGCAAAGAAATAGCATAAAAATCTCTCCATCACCATGGCTAAAACCAGCAGAACTAATAACCAAAATTAGTAGCAAATAACGACGGAAGATCATCCATTAAAAATGGCGAAAATCAGTCCAAAGAATAACAACACAGCGAGCTGAAGTCAGTCCCACCAACAAGAACAACCAACAAATATAGAAAATCAGAAAATCATTCCGTTCCAAAGGTCGCCGGAGTCTTAAAACTCCGGCAAGACAGTAAAAAATCAGAGAAGTAAAAACAGTCCAACAGTCAATAATATAATAGCCACGAAGGAACACAAACAGTGATTTCAGCAACACAAAAGGCAGCGGGCAGCGGCGGCGGGAGGTGCAAAATGGCGGTGATTCGCCGGTTAGGTGTGGAGGTCGGCGGGAGAGGGAGCTGGGGCGGCGAGAGAGTGAGGGATGAGGGAGTTCTTTTTTAGGGCTGTTGGGATGTGAGGGTAAGGGGAGAGTGTTGGCGGCTGCTGTGGAGGGTGTTCTCCGGAGAACAATGGCGGTTCGTCGGTGGTTCAGGGAGAGGGCGATGAGTGGAGAGGGAGAGGCGTTGGTGTGTGTTGCGGCTGAGGTTGTTCGCCGGAGCTTGGAGCTCCGGCGAAGGCGGCGACGACGGGAATGGGAAAAGGGGGTGAGGGCTAGGGTTTGCTGAGAGAGAGACTATGTTCTGTGGGCTGAAGTGTGCGGCTGGGGTGATAATAGGGTAGGTTTTTTAGTTTAGGGGGTAAGGTTTTATTTATAGGGGTATTTAGGTTTAGGGTTTTGGGTATTGGGTTTTGGGTATTGGGTATTGGAGGGAAAAGATGAAAGGTTTATTGGGCCTCAGTTTGTGCTTCGGTTTTTTTGCGGATTGGACTGGTCCAGATTGTGCCTTGGACTGGACTGGTTTGGCAAAAATGCAAAATGGGTTAATTATTTAACAGAAAAATTATTTAAAAAGATACAAGATTATCAAAATAAAAATGTCGACGCTATAATAATAAAATGCAATATTTAAGAAATGTTTAATGCCTAATTAAAATAAAAATACAGTGTCAATTAATTATTCAAAGAGATGCAAACATTATTAAAATAAAACGATGGTGTAATAATAATAGAAACATAATATTAACAAAGACATCATGCTTAATTTAAAATAAAAGATGCAATGTCATTTTGTGAAGAAATAAACATAGAATATTATGTAAAAAATGCAAAACAATGATGATTAAAATGCAGTGTCCTAAAATGCTTAAAATTGCAAGAAATGACTAAAAGATAGGTCAAAATTGGGTGTCAACAAATCTCAACACCTGACAATGAACAAACACTGTTATCATACGTGTCAACACTAGGTAGACACAATTTGATCTTATAAAAAGAATCAATTCGGTCATCAAAAGAATCAACTAGTGTTGGAACACCAATATCAATAACATTTTCAATAATCATTAAAGAATTATGCTCACAACATGGTAAAGAGTCACTAAGTTCACATAAGGACAAATTATCATTCACACCTAAGTTAACAACATAAACATTCACATTAATTGAAGTGCTGAGATTAGTTATTTTACCTTAAAATTCACACACAATATCTGTGCTACCGTGGTTTTCAATGGTGGAGCACATTTGCTCCTTTGGGAAGCCTTTAACTACCTCATGAGCTTTAAAAGATTGAGGTTCATCTTTCGGTTTGCTTCCAAGAATACCTGCACCATTATCAAGACAACTAGAAAAGAAGGAAAAGTTACATGAATTAGAATTGGATTGTGATAACCCTCTCACATCACTCCACACAACCTCTCTTTTTTCCTCTCTAGAGTTGTCACTTTTCTCTCCCTTACTCCTCTCAATTTCATGGGAGTTGGGGCAAGTGTTAAGAATCTCTTGTGAAGGATTTGGTGAACCCTTCACTTCTTCTTCCCCTTTGGTTTCACTTGCATTCGCCTCGAGATTAGGATTCATGAGTGGAAATGGAAGTTTTTCAATAGCATCTACTATGCACTTGTACCATTCATGCTCATATGGAATCCTATGTTCTTGGAACTAAGGACATAAACATATGTGACAAGTATCCATGGGAAACACATCACACCAAATTTCCTCTTGGTACTCACCATGTGTAATGAATACCTTCACTTTCCTATCAACCCAAATCCTCCCTCATCAATAAGGATACCGTCTCATCACACAAGGTATCATCAACAATTCAACCACATGAGGGGTGATAAAGTTTGTATAACAATCATCATCAAGCACAAGAGAGAATCTCGCACATCCACAAACATCCACCTTGGTTTTGATAGTTGCCTCTTTGGATCAATACCTTTTTGATACATTGGGTTCCCTCTACACCCAATGTCTATCGATATTTCCCTATTACCTTCAACATCATATCCATATTGAGAACATGGCACATTTGTATTAGGATAAGAAACATAAGACATTGTACTTCTTGAAGTAGGAAATGTACACTCTCTTTCCCTTCTAGGTCAACTTTTACCTCCTCCAACCCACACATTTATACCATCTCGCTTAATATAGGAAGTATCACGAGTCAATGTACATGAATATCTACTAGAAGGTTCTTCACAAATATCATATTTAAACTCACTTTCTTCTTGGTCATATTCACCACAAAGCGCATAAGGTTCATGTTCGTCACAATTTTATAATTCACCCAAGTTTTCTCCAATTGATTCATAGCGTAGGTGTGAGGAAGGAATATACCTCAAGTCGCCTCCATACCCATGATATGTAGTATTAAAACCGTCATCGTCTTCGTCCTCACCATAGGTATCTTCACCTTCTTCATAAGCCCCATGAGAAACATTTGTCCCATATTCGCTTTCGGAGTAGTAATTCTCACCATCATATTGACCATGGTCATGTTGACCATCATCGACTCCATATTCTTCATCACTAGCATAGAAATATCCCCCATTACTAGTGGTATAACTCTTCATGTCACCATCATTGGATTCCAATGTTATGGATGACATACTTCCTTATATCTCCTTCCCTTATGACTCCTCTTTTTTTACCTACAAAACAAGCAAACAAGTTAGTAGCAAAAGCTCCTCACATCACCCGTATTTGCACTCAAGTTTACCACAACCTAATGTTTCTTCCAAAGTTGGTATAGAAACCACTTGTCCAATCAATTCACACGGTTGCTAAAATTTGTGGAAGAATAAATTCTTGTTTAAGGAAAGTTGGATGACTCAAAACAAACGGATAAGAGCCAAGAAATTCACAACGAAATAAAAGAGAAAAACACAAAAGAAATTGGCACGAAATAAAAATTCGGACTCAAGAACTAGTTAACAATCAAGTAAGAATAATTACTGATTGTTAATTAGTTTAGAAAATCAAAGAGGCAAGATAAGAAGTAGACAAACCTTGGCCAAACACTTAGAAAAAATTAGAGAAGTTTTTGGCCAACACATAGAAAATTGGGGGTTGCTTGTAGCGTATTTTTAAAACGCACGTAACTTTTTATACAGAGCTCTGATTGACAAACAACTTATTGATTTCGAATGTAGACTCGTTGAAATTGAATATAGATATATTATGCATTCCGTAACTCCTTATACACACAAAGTTATACCCTCCTAAAGTCGGGCCAAAATCTGCCAACACTTGCAAAAATAAATCAAAGCGTTGAAGATTTCACTCTCTGAAATTGGGCCCCACGCGCCTACAGAGGCGCGTCAGATTGCTGAAGTGTTTTTTTTTTTACTTTGGACCACAACACCTTTCAACCTGTGACTTAAATATTTTGGATCAAATACATTCTTTTGTCTCTTCTTCAAGATGAATGTATGAATATTGAAGATGCTCAAGAACATGTAGAACACCCAAAATTTCAACCTCAAATCAACTCCAAATTGTACCAAAATTCGAATCTAAGCTCCTCTTGATAAGTAGAACAAAACCCACCAACTTTTGAGGCCAATGTCACATTCCTTCACCAAAACCCATCTTCAAGTTTCAAACCTTCAAGGTCCTTCAACGGTAGAATGCTCAAAACACCTCTATATTGAACGAAATTTGAAATTTAGGTTCAACTAACACTAGGGAACAAGAATCTAGTGTCAAAACAACAAAACTAACACAATTTATTTATTTTTCGGAATTTCATATTTGTTTTTTGATTTTTTTTTAAACTAAGGATGAAGAATTGATGGAACAATTCTTCTACCAAACTCTTGATACCAAATGATAAGTTTCGGCTTGTGGATGACACAGATTCAAACAACAAATGCGGAAACTAAAATAACAAGAAAATTTGGAATGAGAAATGAAGAAATTAGGATGAGAAAAGAGGGATAGAAGCAAGACCCGATTGGTAATGAATTTATGGGCAAACTTTGATATATGAAATCCAAATCCTCCTAATTGAATTCAACCAAAAGAACCTATACTATTCAATTTCAACAAAAGAGATATTCAAATGAATCCACAAGTGAACAACTCAATTATGAAATTGATGGAATTCAACTAAGGAATCCACCTTAATTATCTATCACCAAACACTAATTAACACTACAAACTATCCTAAGATAATACTAACACACTCATATGAGTTCAATATTTATCTTCAAAACTAAGGATGAAAATAAGGCTAAGGGTTCCTTATATAGTATCCATATTACAACAAAGACCAAAAAATGGCATTTGCACAAATAACCTAACATGGGCCCTTCTCCTTTTGATTTGCAATCATATTATCAAATTTGCACTTCTAACCACATTGTGTGGCTTCCATCAATTTGCCCTCATCTCCATGATCCAAAAGGCATGTAGCATGGAAATGCATGTCTGAAGATCTATCACGGGTTTTAGCTTTCATTGTCGCCCATGAACTTTCTAGGACATATCAATGAGCAAGGGATGTTCTAACAATATTGTTTATGGTTCTATTTTGCGTTCCACCTTCCCACTTTGTAAAGAAGTGTGAGGACATGACAAACGAAAATTTAAATCATTTTCTTTGAAAAAATCCCAAAACTGATTATTGTCAAATTCCCTCATATTGTCACATTGAATACGTTTAATCTCCTGTTCAAACTGAGTTCGTATGAATGCTCTAAATGTGAGAAAAGTGGAAAATATTTGTGATTTTTTTGACAAAGGGAATGTCCATAAATAATTTGAGTAGTCATCAAGAAAGAGTAAATAATACCTATGACCGGATGAACTCAACAAAGGTGATGTCCAAATATCACAATGTCAAATGGTATAACAGTGCATGAAGTAGAAGAAATAAATGGCAATTTAACAAATTTACCAAGGGCACAAGTATGACACTTATTTAAAGTCCGTTTTGGGTACAAGAAATAAAATGATTTTGTTTAAGAGAGGCCAAAATAGACTCTCCCGGGTGTCCCAAATATTCATGCCATAATGATGGTGCCAAGGCTGCAAAGGTGGATGAAACTTTGGACTGTTGTTTTGGTAAACTTATCGGATAGAGCTCCCCCTAGCAATCACATCTCATGAGAAGCTTCTCCATCTGAAAGTCATGTACGGAAAATCCGAAAGGGTCAAAATGAACAGATACCCAATTATCAGTAGTAAAATTTCTAACAGAGACCAAGTTTTTGATTAATTTAGGAGCATGAAGGACATTCTTTAAAACTAGTTGGGGGTTTGGTGGTGACAATTTGCTAGACCCATACCCTTTTATTGGAATTGAATGGTCATTTCAGACAATTATACCATTTTCTTTGCTCAAATTAAAATAGGGTGAGAGAATAACTTGGGATGACTTCATATGGGACGTCGCTCCTAAGTCCATATACCAAATTGAATCCGGTGAATTGAGTCCAAGTGTGTGCATAGCGGTCTCGATATTCGTGGATTGGGTCATTGCTGAATGGGCCTCCTGCCACTAGGTCGGTGGAGGCCCAAGGTTGATGCCTGTCGAGACTGACCCAGCGAAATGGGCCTGCTGGGTCTGTCTATTATTATTCCCAGAATGAGCAGTGAGGTTGTTGGGCTACCACTGGCCAGTGGGCCTATTGGGTTGCCTGGCTCAATTCTTGGTTGGGACTGGGCTGGGCATTGCAGCCCATTGTTACACCCCGTAATTCTGGTCATGCTTATGAGAACGTACGAAAGGAATTAAGATTTAAATTTTAGAAAGATAGGTTGAAAGAATGTTTCGGACGGGTTTTAGTCAACTTTGGGGCGGTTTATGCCCAGTTACCTTAGGAGTTCCTAGGTGTTTCAAAAGCCTAGTATGTAGTTCGTTGAGTCTAGTTCCCAACGCAACAAACCTCTCGTCGATAGGGCATCGGAGTAGAAAGTTATGATAGTTACAAGTTCAGTGCACCGACAGGAAGGAGAGTGTTTTCACCGAGGCCACGCGCTGCCGGATGCAGGGCGCGCGACATCGGAAGTTCTACGGTTGCAGCCGCGCCGAATGCAAGGCCGCGCGCCGTATGTCTTGAAGTTCTGAGGTTTCAGCGTGGCGCAGGGCCGCGGCGCCGAGGCGGGATTTTTGCGAAAACTGGGGGAAAAATCAGAAGATATTTTTTTATAAAGGCCCTGGGAGGGTGACAAGTGTCCCTCCCATCTGTTTTTGAGGAAGTCCTATTTATTGACCAAGTCTTCAAGACTTGGTCATTCTTCAAGAACCCCCTTCTCTCTAAAAATTCCTCTCCCTTCTCTCTAAAAATTCAAGGAAAAACCAAGGCCTAGAGAAATTTCGGAAAGGCGGCAAGAAGGAAATATGTTGACTAGCTTGTAGGAGGTTTTGTGGAGGTGATTGTGGAAAGAGGGCAAGTGAGATTTGTTGGACTATTTTGGGTGAACTCTAAGGTAACAATCCATTCTCCTTTTTAAGTAAATTGTGTTGCATGTGAGGAAGAAAGGACTTGTAGTTGTCAAAATTGCTTTTAGGTATATTGCATGTAGGAGTAACGATTTGGATTTGAAAGGATTGGATAAGGATGATATGTGAGCATGTTTTAGCCAAGATACTACCTTAAACTTATTGAATTATTTAATATGTATTGTGGGGCAGAATTTTACACGTCCGGTTAGGCGTGTAATCCCCTCAGACATCGAATTGTTAGGCCTTGTTTATGGCATGTTGGCTATTGATATCGGACCTTGAAAAGGTGGAAAAGTATGTGGAAACAAAGGAAGTGTTGTCCAATTTTTCGTAGAATAAGGAACTTTACGCTTAGAATATTCGACGAAGAAGTCTAGGCGTTAATAGACGTATTTGATTATTATAGGTTGATACTCTACGCGCGGCATATTCGACTTGGCAAGTGGATTTAGCCGAGGAGGTATGTGATCCTTCCTATCCTCTTGAGCATGATGGTTGTAAAATATATAGTACGGTAGACGTACGTGTGTTAAGTGAATTTTAGTTTTATTTTGATGTATTTGACTTGAGTCCTAAATGTTAAGTATCTTGAAGTTTCAAAAAGGAGTTATGAATCATTAATTAGAAGGAAATTAACACTTGGTTTTAAAAGGAATAAGTCATCTTGGTTGTTTTCAAACAAATGTGATTGTTTTGAATTATAAAAGAAGTATAAGTGTTATACTAGCTTTATGAGAAGTTAGTTATAGCGACTTAAGGAAGATAAAAAGAATGTTTTACTTACTTGTTTGTAGAAGCCTTGTAACGATTTCTGAATGTGTGGTACGTTGGTTTGAGAAGTAAACATGTTATGTTACTATGGGTGTTAGTGCCTTGAGATTTGTTGTGGTAAGGGGGTTCTCTCGTTGTGCTTATGTCGTTTACGATAAGCCGGTTGTGCTTGTGTATATCACCTACCTCCCCTGACTTGTTATGTTGTCGTGGGTTAGCTACCCCCGATGCGAGGAGTACCTCATGCGGGTCCACATGACCTATGCAGGCTATGGTAGTCCAGGAATCACTCCGGGTGTGTTACGCCGATGCGAGGAATACCTCATGCGGTCCTAGTGGCCATGCGGACTACGGTAGTCCAGGAAATGTCGCGGATTAGCTACCCCCGATGCGAGGAGTACCTCATGCGGGTCCACGAGACCTATACGGACTACGGGAGTCCAGGATTAGGCTCGCACAATGATACCAGGGGTGAATGGCCCTACTTCGATCATTGGCGGTCTAGAAAAGACCGGTTGGGTTACATTGGTTTGTTTCGTACATGTTTGTGAATTGGTTTTAAAATGTTATGATTTCAGTTCAATACTTTCAGTTTCACATACTTGGTACCTGTTGTACTGACCTCCTTCGGGGGGATGCGTTCATGCCGCAAGTAGAGGTACATCGGTGGTTGATCCTCGCTCATAGGATCACCGTTCTGCTTTTGGGAAGCCCCGTTTCTCCGGAGGCTTATCTTTTGGTATGATTCCCTGTCATTGTAGATTTATGTACATTCAGGGGTATGGAGGGGCCCTGTCCCGTCATAGTCATTACAAACTCTTAGAGGTCTGTCCTGCTGTAAATTGGGTTTGGTAAAGGATGTAACTGTTCAGTTGTTGTCATGTATATACAGGAAGGTGACCGTTTTGGTTAGCCTGTTTCGTATTTTATATTGTTTCATGTTTATGAGTTTACTTCCGCTGATTTTTCTCTGATGTTGTATCACTAGAGTGCCCGGGGTAAGACACCAGTCGCGGGCCCGAGGTCGGGTCGTGACACCCATGATCACTGTCAGGCTCTAATAGGTTGTTGTCACTATCCGCTGGGTGTGTCGCCTGGCTGCTGCCACTGTCCGCCGGTCTGTTTCCACTATCCGCTGTCGGAGTTGATGTTGCCTCCATTTTCGCCGCCACCGGAATTCCGGTTCCCCCACCTTTGTTATTTCCTCGATTTCCACCCTTATTTGAAGACGTGACCATCATGACGGAATTTGAAATAGTTGAGGCTTTTTTTGCAAAACTGAAGTCTTCAAGCACAAACATGGACCGTGCTTGATAAAACAAAGGTAGAGGATTACTTTGGCGAATTAGTGTTCTCACGCCGCTAGACGCATCGGTGAGCCCGACAACCAATTGTAAAACTAACCGGTTATTAGTGACCGGTGAACTACATTTCTCAATTGATCTGCCATCACTTTGAGGCGTTGACAATAGGTAGAAACGTTAGGAAAATTTGTCATGTCAATGGTTGAAAATTCCTGCTCCAACGCAACGACACGAGAATTTTGGTTTTCTTGAAAGATGTCTCTCAAGCTTTCCCAGGCTGCCATGGCTGTTAAATCTGGTTCCATTATTGTATGCAACAAGTCAGTGGATATTGTTGCATAAATCCAACCAAGAACTGTGGCATCAAGTGTATTCCACAATTCTCTGTCTACATCAGATGTTAGTTCCTTCCCTTTACCATCTTTTGGAGGAATTATATGATGAAGAACTTTGTGAGCCTTACAACATATTTTGAATAGTTCTGTCCATGTTGCATAATGAACGATTTCCATTTCTAGTTTGACGGAAACATGTGTTTTGATGTTTGAGACGACAAGGGTTGGGTGAAAGGATGATTTTGATTCATACATAGTTAGTTGTGATTGAGTATAATCAATAATGGAGTTAACAAAAAAATGAACAATTTTCGGCCACTAGGGTTCAATGGAGGATGAAGAGGGACCGAAAATTGTAAGAAAAAATAAAATATATGGATCTTTTTCCTTAATCTTTTGATACCATGTAAATAATTTCTTCAATTGTATTCATCCCATAAGGGAATAATATATACACAATATACATCAATTTTGGAAGAGTAAATCATGCATAATATCTTTCTAATCAATCCCTAATAATCCTTAACATAATATTCATAATTTATTATTTTACTACCTACCATATATATCATGGTACTACATTAATACACAAAGAAAGTTGTATTCTATCACATTAAAGACAAATATATCATTTTCCATAAAGTAAAAGACAAAAGATTAAGTAAAAGTCATTTGGTTCAAAATTAGATGGAAGTGGTCGCGAAGGATAGCAATCCCAGACAAACCAACACAAGTTGTTGAACAAATAATCGATAGAGCCATCAGGGAAACTCATAATATCCATTGCATGATCTATGAATCCATCATGGATCAAACATTCATCACATAATATGTGTAATATACTAAGTCTTTTCATATTTTCATGGCCTCTTAGCTAAAACATAGGTTTGGAGGATAATGAATCCAGATTGCCACTATTGCTTTAGTCATCTGTGTAAGATGATATTAATTTTTCTTGAGGAGTCTTTTATTAATATCAAAGTATATATAGAGTACAATGTTCATCCCTTATACAATAGGAATCCTAAATCTATACAAAAGAGCAATCCTAGTCTTACCATAATTATATTTACACAATATATGGAAATATTCTAATTATGGGTAGGGATACAATTATTTCTATAATATACATGTTTACACACCCTCTCAGTCAGAGCGGGAGGAGGCCGGACGCTGAGACTGGATCTGAAGTCAAGAAATAATTGTCTGGAAAGTCCTTTGGTAAATATATCTGCATACTGATAGGATGATGGAACATGTAACACTCTGACATGTCCTAGTGCAACTTTCTCACGAACAAAGTGTAGGTCTATCTCAGTGTTCTTGGTTCGCTGATGTTGAACCGGATTATGAGACAAATAGATGGCAGAGATGTTATCACAGTACACAATAGATGCCTGACGCAAAAGACACTGAAGTTCTAACAGTAAATTTCTGAGCCAACAATTCTCAGCTACTACATTTGCAACGTCTCTGTACTCAACCTCGGCACTGGAGCGAGATAGGATAGCCTGTAGCTTGGCAGAACAAGAAATCAGATTATCTCCTAAAAAAACACAAAAGCCAGAGGTGGAGCATCGCGTGTCCGGACACCCTACCCAATCTGCATCTATATATGAAAGCAACCTGTTTGGAGAAGAGGGGTATAGGTGCAAACCATAATCAAGAGTGTCATTAATGTATCGAATGATACGCTTAAGAGCAGTGAAATGAGACTCACTGGGGGCATGCATGAATAAGCACACATGCTGAACAGCATAAGCAATGTCTGGCCTGGTGAATGTGAGATACTGAAGTGCACCTGCAAGGCTCCTATACAGAGTATGATCAGAGACTGGAGCACCATCCATGGCACTGAGCTTAGATTTAGAATCAACTGGAGTAGGTACCTCTTTGCAGTTTGCCATCTTAGCCCTGTACACAATCTCTTCTGCATACTTACGCTGATAGGAGAATATATGATTGGCAGACCTGATCATTGATATCCCCAAAAAATAACTCAGCTTCCCCAAATCAATCATTGCAAATTCGAACTTAAGCAAGGCAATAATCTCATTTTTCAATCCGTCGGAAGAAGCAGTAAGAACAATATCATCCACGTAAAGTAATAAATAAGCAGTGCTACTACCTCGATGAGAAATGAAAAGTGATGTATCACTCTTGCTGCATACAAACCTAATCTGCAAGATATACTTGGCAAAGCGATCGTACCACGCACGGGGGGCTATTTCAGGCCATATAGTGACTTACGAAGACGACACACATAGTGAGGAACTGCTGGATGAGTGAATCCTGACGGCTGATGCATGTAGATTGTCTCTCTCAGATCCTCATGTAAGAATACATTCTTCACATCAAGCTGATGGATCGGCCAGTGTTTGCCCATGGCAATACTCAAAACTGTGCGGATGGTAGTCGGTTTGACAACTGGGATGAAGGTCTCACTACAATCAATGCCCTCCTGCTGATTTGTGTCATTAGCCACAAGTCTTGTCTTATACCTCTCAAGATCTCCACTGTCTCTGAATTTGTAACGAAACAGCCACAGACAACGAATCACATTCACCCCTCCAGGTCTAGGTACTAGATCTCATGTGTGATATTATTTAAAGCATTGAATTCCTCAGTCATAGCCGCGTTCCAATTAGGGTCTTGTTTGGCCAATATAGGGTTCTTGGGAATTGGTGAAATGGTTTGGGCAGACAAGTTAAATTGGACTTTGGGTTTGAAGATTCCATGTTTTGCATGAGTTTCTATTTGGTGAGTGGGGATAGTAGGAGGTTCCAAGGAGGAGATATTTGTTGGATACGGAGAAGGAGGGACAAACGCTGGAGTAGGCACCGCGGCGCTGGAGGGAACCGTCAGCGGCGTCGTGGCGCCGTGATCAAGTGTCGTAGCACTGGAGGACTGACATACCTCTCTGATGTTTTGGCGTGGCGTCAAGATCGGCCAGGACGCGGCGACGGTGAATCGAGGACACATTTGCAGGAGTTTTGGCGCCGCGGTGTTGACGCTGAAGAAGAACTACTATGCTCTAGTTGACTTAGGATGATGGGAGAGATGGCAAACTCGTCAAGAAAAGAGTAATCCAATTTTTAAAACTTTTTAAGATTCGAAAATGGGAATGTGGTCTCGTCGAATGTGACGTGACGAGAGATATGGATCTGACGAGTGGACAAGTCATAGCATAGATAGCCCCTATGGTTTGGCAGGAAGCCTAGGTAGACACAAGGAGTGGACCGGGGGGCTAGTTTGTGAGGGGAAGTAGAGGCAAGGTTAGGATAGCATAGACAACCAAATATTCGGAGATGATCATAAGATGGGACTATATGATAGAGAATTTCGGTAGGGGTCATATTGTGAAGGGTAGCATAGACCCAGAAAGATGGAGGTAGAGAGGCATAAATCAAAAGAGTGTGAATCATATTGTTAATGGTGCGGATGATTCTTTCAGATTTACCATTTTGTGAGGAGGTGTGGGGGCAGGAGAAGCGAAATACCATGCCATTATTGGTACAAAACCGGTGAAACATAGAGTTATTGAATTGACGACCATTATCGCACTGAAAAGATATTATGCCTTTTTCAAACTGTGATTGAATGAATTTTCGAAACACAAAAAATTTGGCAAACACTTTCGATTTAAATTTGAGAGGATACAACCAAACAAAGTGAGAAAAATCATCTAGTAAGATAAGATAGTATTTATGACCGATAGAACTAACAACAGGTGATATCCATAAATCGGCATATATAATATCAAAAGGTGCAAGCTAGAGAAACACAGTTTTTGGCAAGCTTCTCATTACAAGTGATGAAATTATTGCCTCTAAGAAAACTAAAAACTGGAGCTCCTGGATGACCAAGTCTATTATGTCATGTTGAAGAAGAAATAGTCGCTAGAGAGACGGGAGAGCTAGATCTGACAGCGGAGGTGAGAGTGAATGGATATAGATCCCCCGTGCTATTGCATCTCGTAAGAGGTGTCCCCGTATGAAGATCCTTCACAGTGAAACCAAAAGGGTCAAAATCAACAGAGACTGAGTTATTACGAGTGAATTTGTGGATAGAGATTAGATTCTTAATCATATGTGGGGCATATAGGGTATTTTTAAGGGGGAATGGATGAGGAGGTGGTGTGTAGGATGTACCAAAACCCTTTACTGGAATGCGGTGACCACTTCCAACTGTCACAAATTGAGGATGCTTTAAACCAAACAGTTTGGAAATATTACCTGCAGTCCGGGTGAGGTGAGATGTGGCTCCGGAGTCCATGTACCAATTTTTATCAGGTTGTTGCATGTTGAGTACAATGTTTATCCCTTATACAATAGGAATCCTAAACCTATACAAAAGAATAATCCTAGTCTTACTATAATTATATTTACACAATATATGAAAATATTCTAATTATGGATAAAAATACAATTGTTTCTATAATATACATGTTTACAACCTGGTTAAATGATCATTAATTAGTTTACAAAGTTTAATTTTAGATGCAGCATAAAGATCCCTCTGCAAGTATGACTAGCTTCCTCGCTCTCATTGTCAAAATTCCTTTATTCTTTTAAAAGTATTTAATCTATAAGATCAAGTTTAAACATTTTTATTTGGGAACCAAAGGAGATCTATCTAAAAAAAATTGTCTTCCTGTTTTTGTTTTTATTGTTTACTTTTTTATCAGTAAATATAGAGTAGCACAAAAACATATTATAAGTTAAAAGCCCTCACGCAGGTGTCTTTATTATTGCACTAGCAGCTTCTTGAGGAGCACCATTGAAAATTTTAAAGTATCGTATTCGTTAGGTCATTTGAAAAGAAAAATGTTGCTCAACAAATGAAATTATTTTGCTACGCAATTAACTCCATAATTCTATTTTCTAACGTAAATTAAATGAAACTATTTCGCTAAGCAATTAATACCATAATTCTATTTTCTAAAGTACATTTTTCTAAGTTCTTTATTCACATTCTATAAGTTGTTTTCAGTGACAGAAGGAATTCCTGTTAAAGTTTGAACCAATGTGTAACAAGTCCAAGTTATGTAATTTGGATTAGTTATGTAATTATGTAATCTGGGTTAGTTATGTAATATGGGCCAGATCTTCAGCTGTTGTAATATGGGCCAGTGCCCAGTCTATCCGGATGATTATTATTATGTAAGGGGCCAGCCCACATTAAGTGGCCAGCCCCATATCGGACCAGAAGCCCAGTTGTTTCTTAGGATAAAACTCTCCTAGTATAAATAGAAACATATTGCTGAGGTCTAGGTTAGAAGGAGAAAAAGTGAGAAGAGGCGTTCTGTGAAAGTACAGAACACTCTCTGTAAATTCGATCTTCTCTTATGTGTTTCATCTTCTTCATTCCTTCTTCAAAAAGATAATATACGAAGGGATGTCTCATTCGCTATTCGTTAACTCTACTCTTCTTAATCCGTAGTTGTTACATGTTAACTGGTAAACCTAGGTTAACCTGTGTTCTCTGAAATCTTGAGCAGACCAGATTGCTTCGTCAATGGTGATGTTTTAGATTATCAACATGGTATCAGAGCCAAACATCGACATCAGACGTTGCATGAAGCTGTACACTAGATCTGGGTAAACCATCGCTTTTTCCTTTTCTGCTTCTTTTAGATCTCAATCGATTTCTACTACGTGAAGTCGAGTGCATTATCTTGTATATTGGCTCTATTTTCGAAGAAATACCTGTATACTGATAAAGATCTGTTGAGATCTGGTCGATACTGTATATTTTCAAAAGAAATCTGTTGAGATCTTGTTCATACTGTATATTCACCAAAGAAACTGCCTAGATCTGGATAAAATTCTCTTGAGATCTTGATAGATCTTGATAAAGATTGTTACTCCTTATTTCACTTCTGGTTGTTGACTGCTATCAAATAATATGGGATCAGATCCACCCGACTTACTCGAAGAAACACTGACTCACTACGGATCTTCCTCAATCCTCTAAAATTTCTAAAACCTCACTTGCTGCTTTTGACCATAACCACTATTCTTACAAGCCTCGGATGTCGATGGCGTTTCCCTAATATCTTTCCAACTAGTGGGCTCTGAAAATTACACTGTTTGGAGCAAATCTATGAAAATCGCCCTATTAGGAAGAAACAAACTAGGGTTTGTGAATGGAAATTGTACACAGAATCAGTTTGGGATAGAATGGTGGGATCGGTGGGACGGGGTTAATGCGATGGTGCATGGCTAATGAATCTTTTCTAGTAACTTCTTTGTGTGGGGTCTATATCTCAAACAAAGATATGAGGTATGGGAAGATCTAAAGGAAAGGTTTGAAAAAGTGGATGAATCAAGAACTTACAATTTACACAGGGAAATTGCTACCTTATCACAAGGAAATGCTAGTATTGCAGAATATTACACCAAACTAAAGAACTTGTGGGTAGAATTTCAAGCCATTGTGCCCCCACCAAATTGTGCTTGTCCTACATCTAAAGAGTTTACAGATTTTCTGCAAAGGCAGAAACTATACCAATTTCTCATGGGTCTGAATGAGAGTTATATGCATGCTAGAAGCCAAATTCTACTTATGTCACCCCTACCTACAGTCAATAAAGCCTACTCCATGATAGTGAGTGATGAAAACCAGAAAGGGATTAGTGCTAAGTCTGTAGGACTTCTAGGTGCTGGTCCCTCTACTGCTATGTACTCTAAGAATGAATTCCAATCTAAGAATGGAACAACAGGCAATCAAAGATCAAGAAGGAATTCCAATCTAGTCTGTGAAGAATGCAAAATGAGGGGTCACACCAAGGAATTTTGTTACAGAATAATTGGATACCCTCCTGGGTTTAAATCAAAAAGAAAAGAATTTGCTGCTGCTCATAATGTTTACAACAAAGGTCCATAGCCCTCCTCTGAAAATACTAAAACCAATTGGCAAGTTGAAGGAGCACCAACATTCCCTCAAAATCAGTATGAACAGATAGTAAAGATGTTGCACAATAACCAGTTACACAAAGGAGCATCTCTGGACACACAAGGTATTCAGTCATCTGCAAACCTAGCAGGTATATCAGAACCCAAAGCCTTACATGTCTTTAATATAATGAAAAGATGGATAATAGATACAGGGGCTACAAATCATATGGTTAATGATTTAAATATGTTAGATAAAATCACTGAAAAAAGTGATTCAGTCTTACCCAAAAAGGTTTTTTTACCAAATGCTCACTCTGCCCAAGCTACACACACAGGTATCAGTACTCTATCAAGTAGAAGTACACTTGAAAATGTACTCTTTCTACCTCAATTCAAATATAACTTACTATCTGTGTCCCAACTAACAAGAGAGCTGAACTGTTCAGCTATCTTCTATCCTGATTTTTGTCTATTTCAGGATCTCTCCAGTGGAAAGGTGAAGGAGATTGGTAGGCTTCAGGATGGACTCTATATGTTAGTTAATCATACTAGTGACATACAGAACTCAGGAAAAACAGTTCTACATGCACAAGTTCGTGAGAAGAAGGCGATGATTAATGGAGAAATTAATCGATGGCATAGAAAGATGGGCCATACCTCTAGTAAGGTACTTAGTAAATTGATAAATGCTAATAATGATGAGATAGTGAGGTGATAAAGACATGCAATGTGTGTCCTTGTGCAAAACAATGTAATCGCCTTTCCCTAATAGTACTTCTCACAGTAATAAAGCTTTTGATATTGTCCACATGGATGTATGGGGTCCATACAAGGTTGAAACTCATAATGGAAAGAGATTTTTTCTCACTATTGTAGATGATCACACTAGAATGACCTGGATATACCTACTTAGACTCAAATCTGATGTATGTGTGGTAATCAATCAATTTCTCAAGTACATATCAACTCAGTTTGATCAAACAGTTAAAATAATCAGAACTGACAATGGTACTGAGTTTGTAAATGATTTCTGCACCACTCTGTTTCAGAACTTAGGCATTATTCATCAAAGAAGCTGTGTATATACACCACAGCAGAATGGAATTGCAGAGAGAAAACATAGACATATATTAGAAATTACCAGGGCTATAAGAATGCAAGCTAATATTCCTCTAAAATTCTGGGGTCTATGTGTTCAGGCTGCAGTATACTTAATTAATAGACTACCCTCTTCTATTACTCATTCTACACCTTTTGAGTGTCTCTATCACAAAAGGCCATCCTTAGAACACATAAGAACCATTGGTTGTCTATGCTTTGCCAGTGACCTTACTGCCACAGATAAGCTTCAGTCTAAGGTTAAAAAATGTGTTCTAATGGGGTTCTCTGAAACTCAAAAGGGTTACATTCTCTATGATCTGCAATCTAAGGCCCTCATTGTCAGTAGAGATGTTACATTCAGAGAAAATGTCTACCCTTTTAAAGAATGTGTGACTGAGGTTCCTATCTTTCATAACTCACTTCAAGGAAACAATAATGATCAACCTTTACCCCAAGAAACCCATCTGAATAGTACTGATGAATCAAAAAATGGGTGTATGGATACCCTTAATAAGGAATCTATTGAGGACAGTAATCCCACTGAAAATAATTTAGAAGAAATAAACTCTGAGGATATGCAACCTGACAATAATCCTGCCACGTAACACGATGTAACAATCAGTAGGAAATCCAGTAGACTCAAACAACCCCCTATATGGCTTAAAGACTTTGTTACAACAAGTGCCAACAATGTACTTTACCCTATTGCTAACTTTATTTCTTATGATAACTTAAAACCTAGATATCAAGTTTTTTAAGCTCTTTCTCAGTACTAACAGAACCTAAAAGTTACATTGAAGCCTCAAAAGATTCTAGGTGGGTAGATGCTATGAAAGCAGAAATTAATGCCTTACAAGAAAATCACACCTGGAGTATTGTTACTCTACCAGATGGAAAACAACCTATAGGCTGTAAATGGATCTACAGGATCAAGTATAAAGACACTGGAGAAGTAGAAAGACTGAAAGCTAGACTAGTTGCTAAAGGTTATAGTCAACAAGAAGGAATAGACTATCAAGAAACTTTCTCCCCTGTTATAAAAATGGTAACTATAAGAACTGTTCTCTCTATTGCTGCTTCAAGAGGATGGTACATCCATCAAATGGATGTGTATAATGCTTTTCTTCAAGGGGATTTATTTGATGAAATCTATATGACTCTTCCACAAGGTTTCAGTAGTAAAGGAGACAGTAAACAAGTTTGTAAATTAACTAAATCCCTTTATGGGCTCAAACAAGCTCCAAGACAATGGAACTGTAAGCTTACAGAGGCCTTAATTCAGATGCAGTTTAAGCAATCTGAGTTTGATCACTCTCTGTTCTTGAAACAAACTAATCTAGGTATAGTAGTTATTCTGATTTATGTGGATGACATGTTAGTCACAGGTGATAACATAAGGCTCATAAAAGAAACTAAGCAGTCCCTGCATAATGCCTTCAAAATGAAAGACCTGGGAGAGTTAAGGTATTTCCTAGGAATAGAATTTGCTAGGTCAGTGAGGAATCACTATGCATCAAAGAAAATATGCTCTAGAACTCATCTCTGAACTGGGATTAGCTGCTGCTAAACCTATCAATACTCCATCTGATGCCAATGTAAAGCTTACTACCAAAGAATATGATGAGTATAAGGTGAAGCAGGGGACTAACAAAGGGAATACAGTCACTGGTGATGAACCAGTAAGTGATATCAGCTCATATCAAAGGATAATTGGTAAGCTGTTGTACCTTACTCTTACTAGACCTGACATTGCTTATAGTGTACAAACTCTTAGTCAGTTCTTACAAAATCCAAAGAAATCTCATTTTGATCGCCGTGAGAATAGTAAGGTATGTAAAAGGTAAGCGGGACAAGGAATACTGTTATCTAGTAATAAACAAGACACATTAACTAGCTACTGTGATGCAGATTGGGCATCATGTCCACATACAAGAAAATCCATTACAGGTTATTTAGTCAAATTTGGTGATTCTCTCATATCCTGGAAGTCTAAGAAGCAAAGCACTATCTCAAGAAGCTCATTGAGCGAATATAGAAGCTTGGCGGCCATTCTTTGAGATCACTTGGCTGCTAGGCTTACTCAAGGACTTAGGTGTTGATATTCACCAACCAGTAACTGTGTACACAGACAGTAAATCTGCAATTCAAATGGCAGCCAATCCTGTGTTCCATGAAAGGACCAAACACATCGAAATTGACCTCCATTTCATCATAGAAAAAATTAGAAGAGGAATGGTACAAACAGAATACATCAACACTACGGAACAGCCAGCAGACATACTTACAAAAGGTCTTACCAGATTACAACATTGTCATCTCTGTTCCAAGCTTGGCTTGCTGGATATTTTCGAGCACCCAGCTTGAGGGAGGCTGTTAAAGTTTGAACCAATGTGTAACAAGTCCAAGTTATGTAATTTGGATTAGTTATGTAATTATGTAATCTGGGTTAGTTATGTAATATGGGCCAGATCTTCAGTTGTTGTAATATGGGCCAGTGCCCAGTCTATCCGGATGATTATTATTATGTAAGGGGTCAGCCCACATTAAGTGGCCAGCCCCATATCGGACCAGAAGCCCAGTTGTTTCTTAGGCTAAAACTCTCCTAGTATAAATAGAAACATATTGCTGAGGTCTAGGTTAGAAGGAGAAAAAGTGAGAAGAGGCATTCTGTGAAAGTACAGAACACTCTCTGTAAATTCGATCTTCTCTTATGTGTTTCATCTTCTTCATTCCTTCTTCAAAAAGATAATATACGAAGGGATGTCTCATTCCTTGTTACGTTAACTCTACTCTTCTTAATCCGTAGTTGTTGCATGTTAACTGGTAAACCTAGGTTAACCTGTGTTCTCTGAAATCTTGAGCAGACCAGATTGCTTCGTCAATGGTGATGTTTTAGATTATCAACAATTCCTAAAGAAGATATGACCTATAAATTTGTAATGTACTTTCATTCTAATTCAACGGTAGAATTCTAGTATGAATTATTATGTACAAAATATCATATAAATGTGAAGTAAATTCACAGAATAAAATCAAATAGAAACTTGTCGAAATTATGGCTGAAAAACTTAAGAAAAACGAACAAGGCGGCACCAGGCAATGAATATTGCTTCTCCTTCTATTAAAGTTATTGGGGTCCGAAGCTACGGATAAGTAAATATGAGCAAGATTAAAAACGAAAACAGCTGAAATAATAAAAACAATTTCTGGATGTTGCCTTCAATGTTGTGTCAACATCTGAGACAACATTCCAATAAAACAGTTATAAACCTTTAAAGAGTAAATGCAGCGGAAAAGTAAAGGACACAAGGTTTATATTTTCAAGGGCATATATTAATATATCCCTTGATGATCAATGACCAAAGTATTGTATATATTATATACAATTACAAATGAATTTCTTTTTACAAGATTGAGCAATAAATGCGAAAAAAGAAATTACAAACAAAAGTAAAATCGCAGATGACTTCAGCCTAAAGTTAAAAGATCTAAAAAGACAAATACAACATCTTCATTATAATTGCTTGAACTATAAGCTTGATCTATAATCTGGGCAGCAATAGTAATGTGAAACTAGATGTTGCTATACTACTTTAGGCTAAGTGTGTTGATCCAGTTTCTAAGGTGAATATCCGAGAGCTCTCTTGGTGATTCTTCTCGTTCTATTCTGAATATTGATACTCTGAAGTTCCCCTCTATATATAGTGTGGAACTTCCCTTGAAATCCTCACTGATTGGTTGCGGAGGTTGAGTAAAAGAACGCTGCAGCTTGGACCGGTTATTCCTCCATGAAAAGCTCAACATTCTGGACTTGGTCTTCACGCTGCTTCTCCTCCAAGATTTGACTGTTTCTTTTACCACGTTTTAAACACAACATCATTGTGCGCTTGCCTATGTCATTTTTTACTCGCAGTAACACAACTTATTTGGCCGGAAGAATAGGCGAAATCGTTACAGAGAAGTTGTCAAAGATGTTGTCACAACATCGCAGGCAATATCCTTGTTTTCATAAGTGATGTTGTCCTGAGCGTTTTTAGATGTTGTCACAACATTCATCCAATATCAACAATCTCCCCCTTTTTGTCTTTCTTCACAAAACTCCATACGAAGCGAAAATGACTAGGATACTAATTCCCAATGTAGTCCTTACAGTCCAAGAATCAGTAGGATCAGTGTCATGCTCCCCCTTAACCTGCAGTTGTAGATTCCAAGTGGATTTGTATCGATGATTTGACTAGATAGAAGTTATGTCCTGTTAGTCGTGACTTACTTACAGTAAATGTGTAATCAGTCAACAGTGAACATTCATAACATTCCACATCAAGCAAACATATATATCCAGTTTAGTAAGCAGTCATAATGTCTGCAAGAACAGATCAAATATCCCAAAAGAAATATTACAAACCAAAAAGTTAGTAGTCCAAATGTATCAGAATATCAATCAACAAATTGTCAACAATTTATCAGTAACTTCAAACGTTGAATCAGCACTCAACTTCATCAGCAGGCATCCTATGATAGATTGATCGAGTCACTGTAGCTTCCAGCCGCTTTCTGTGACTAATGAATCTGTGCAGCACCATATTTATCTCCATAGCAATAGCAGTCAACAATCATCATCTCAACTTCTCTCCCCTATGTCATAGCTTGATTTGTTTGGTCCTGCAACATCATTTTCTCCCCATGTCTCTTTGTTTCCAGCAGCAGCAACTTCATCACTCTTTACTTCCAGCAGCAGCTTCATCATCTCCCCCTTTTTGTGAAGAAAGTATGTCCACATAATAGTTTTTAGCTCGCACAAGTTCTTGAATCTGCCTGTCAAGTTCAGTAATGTGCCTTTGGAGCCATTCTTTGGACATTGGGACCTTACCTTGATCAATGTTGCCTGGAATGTTGGCAACATATGTTGATGTTTCTGTGTCCCACTCTTCTTTCTTCTAGGGTAGGTCGATAATCATGTCCCTGATGTTAACTACTGCTCGTTGTACTGAGTATACCTCTAGGGCTGGACTCAGTTTTTCTCCTTTTGGGGTCTTAAACCCTTGGTTGAGCAGAATTTGGTAAATCAATTAGGGGTATGGAAGAGCAGAGTTGTTTTTTTCTTTCAGCCAAGTTGGCAACATGATTAAATATCAAGTTTCCTAAGTCAACTCTCTGATTTCTTCCGATCTTAAAAAGCAGTGATGCTTGATCAGGAGTCACTACTGTCTCATTAAGGGAGGGTAGTCAGTTATAGATAGCAAGTTTGTGCAATGTGGTAAACAGGGCAGTGAGTTTTGATACAGGACTGCGAGGAGCCCAAACATTGATCAAATTTCCCGTAAGATACTTGATCATAGCATTGAGTTCCTCCACAGTGGGATTGGCTTGAGTAGATCTTTCATCTATAGTTATCCCTATGGTAGAGTTAATGATGTCAGGTGTAAAATTGTATACCTTATTGTATAGGTACACTTTCCCAAATTTCTTTGAGGTAGTGTCCTTAACAACAAGTGTCAAGTTCGCATAAAATACACTAATCACTTTCTCACAATAGGAATTTTTACCAGATACAGAGCTTAAGATCTTCCGACTGCTTAAGAAATCAATTAAACCATTGTTGGAGAATGAAGTTAGGTCAACAACCTTCTCCCCTCTAACTGCTCTATTCTTAAACCAATTCCAGTTACTAGAGCATGATTTCGTTTGAAACATGGGAGTGTAGGGCAACAGATTCTGTATTTCCTTGTTCGGATGAGGTAGGTGCATGTGTTGCCTCGGATGTTGGTGAAACATAGTCAGGATCCACTTTCTCGTATGTTGCCTTTGATGTAGAGGCAACATTTTTAGCATAATTCCAGAAGGTTCTACGGACCCCTTTTGGAATGAAGTTCCTCAGAGGTGTGTCGTCTGACATTTCTTCTTCTTCTTTCTCAGGTTCTACTTGTGAGGTGGTTGTTGAGGGAGTACCGGGAATACTGTGCACACTGAAATCGATGTCAGTGCTACTTCTAGTGGTTGTTCCAACATGTAAAGTCGACTCTTCAACAGGAGAAGTTGATTCTTCCCATGATCTTTTCGTAGTCTGATTGTCACCGAATTGGTTCTCGAAAACCCTTTTTGACCTCCTCGCTGGCATTGTTGATGTTGACTGTCTTGAAGCAAGGTTCAAAAAATTTGATGTTGTATCAACATCGATGGGGTTTTCTAAGTCACCTGAATAGCTCACCTGTAATGGTTCCTCCGAACCAAGCACGATCATTGCATGTGTCAGTTTTTCTCGACTGGTTTCAAGTCATTGATGGATACATAATGTTTGTAGACCTTGTTGTTGTTAGATGGGCTGATAGACATTGGTGAGTAATCTTTGGTGTTTTATGACTTTGGGAAAATGGACATGAGAGAGGGTTTTGGAGAATTTGGAGTATTGAAGAAGTTTTGGTTTGGAAGCAATGATGGTGGTGTTTGGGCTTCCATCGATTTGATGGACCAAAATTCGACTGTGATGTGACAATTCAAAGACAAAAATGGGAGGTTTTATTATGGCTAAATATAAGCACATTTCAACTCCTTTTTCCTCAAATTTAGATTGTATAGAGAGATTGAAACTCTTTACACACCTAAAACAAAGGATTTTCATAGCACATAACATCTTCTTTTTAAAAAAAACGACTCTTTCAAATATGTTTGAATTAGTCGTTTGAGACGTGCAACATACCCAAATAAAGAAAATAAGATAAGCATCACTGATCAATATACTGGAAGACAATGTTGTTAATGATGTTGGCAACATTTCAAATTTAAAAAAACAAGCACTATGAGGTTCCAAGGACTTACTGATTTGGCAGATAATTTTCTGGATATGTTCCCTATGAAACTTATCACTGGACTAATGTTACATTTTTCCATTGTCCTTAATCATCTTAGTTGAACATATACAAATAAAAAAGAAAAAAAAAATTAGGAATTTTCAACCTTCTTTAAAGTACGTAGTACTCCTATAGAATAGGAACGATACCAATCTTAGAGCTTTGCTCTTTTTGTATACATCCAAATCTTTGGTAGAGGTTTTGCCTTCTCATGATGCTCCATTTTTATGATATACATAATGGTTTTATATATATCATCGCAGAGAACGGTATCACATTCAAACTTTGTCCTTGTGAAGTCATGCTTGATTTTAAATAAAAATGATGCAACATCATCACAACACTTATCATGTATATTGACCCAACAGTAAATGTTACCCAGAATGTTAGGACAACATTTCAGACAACATCTACCTAGCTTATCTTATCTTCAAATAAAGCAAAGACCAAGAGATTTCTTCAAGCTAGAAAATCTCTCATGATCTAAGGGTTTGGTAAAAATGTCAGCTAGTTGTAGAAGAGTATCAACATGTTTGATTTGAACTAGTTGTTTTTCCACTAAGTCTCTTAAAAATGATATCTTATGTGCTTTGTACGTGAATGCTGAACAGAATTTTTGGAAATATTAATAGCACTCAGATTATCACAGTACAAAATCATGGAGTTGTTAGAAAAGTCATAGTCATCTAGTATATGTCGTAATCAAATCAGTTGAGAACAACAACTTCCGGCTGCCACATATCCTGATTTGGTAGTCGAGAGTGACACACAATTTTATTTACGACTGTACCAAGAGGCTAGATTATTGCCAAGATAGAAACACTCACTACTAGTGTTTTTCCTATCGTCTATATCATCGGCTCAATCCGAGTCACTATATCCTATTACATTATGATTAGTGTCTTTGGAGTACTAAATTCTCAAGTCACTTATACCGACAAATATCGAATAATATGTTTCATGACATTAAGATGAGATATCTTGACTGGCTTGGAACCTAGTGCAAACACACACTAAACATGATGTCTGGGCAACTGGCAGTGAGGTATAAAAGGCTACCTATCATAGATTGGTACAATGTTGGGTCAACATCTTGTCCAACATCGTCTTTACATACCTGTTGCGTAGAGGTCATAGGAGTCTTCATGTGTTTAGTATTTTTTCAGACCAAATTTCCTAACAAGATTCTTGGCGTACTTGCTTTGAGATACAAAGATCTCATCTTCATTCTGTTTAATCTGCAAGCCTAAGAAAAACGTTAGTTCTCCAATCATGCTCATCTCAAATGTTGTCGACATTGCTTCGACAAACGACTTCAGGAATGATTATGTAGTCGAACCAAAAACAATATCATCAATATAGATTGGATCTATTATTACATCTACACCGTGCCTTTTAATGAATAAAGTTATGTCAGCTTCTCCACGGGTAAAACCAAACTCAACAAGGAAGTTAGTTAGACGACTATACCATGCACGTGGTGCTTGTTTTAGTCCATACAAAGCTTTCTTGAGCTTGTACACATGATGTGGATGGTGAGGATCCTCAAATATCTTTGGTTGTTCAACGTATACTTCTTTGTCCAAGTATCCATTGAGGAAGGCACTGTTAACGTCCATTTGGTGTAAGGTAATCTTTAAATAGCAGACAATAGCAAGAAGCAATCTTATTGACTCAATTCTAGCCACAGGAGCGAAGGGCTCGTCATAGTCGATACTTTATACTTGTGTATATCCTTGAGCAACAAGTCGAGGTTTGATCCTAGCAATCTTCCCTAACTCATCTGATTTGCTTTTGAATATCCACTTGGTCTCAATAACATTTGTGTTGTTGGGTCGTGGTACCATGTCTCAAACCTCATTTCGGGTAAATTGTTTAAGCTCTTCTTGCATGGCTTAAATCTAAAAATTATCTTTTAACGCTTCCCCAATATTTTTAGGTTTCAAAGTAGATTTGAGACAATAAAGACTAACCTGTTGGTATATGGTGGACATGCACACATACCTTACCATTTCACGATAATTAACTGGTTCTTTCTCTCTTGTACATTTTTTCTTGAAAACTCCCCCTACACCTGGTCGGGTGGATGGTTTCTTCTAATCCTCGATGGAGGGTCTCTTCTCACTTGATCATCCAGTTCAGTAACAGACTCCTCCTAGACTTCGTCCCCTGTGATCTTTTCTGATGGTTCAGATGTTACCTCTGATATTGGGACAACATCTGTTTCTTCAGTATATTGCTCCTTTTCAACTGCAACCACAATGTTGTTTTCTGATGATTTACCAGAGATATCCAGTAGATCATCGAAAATAATATTAATAAACTCTTGTATGGTCTTTGTCCTTAGATTGTATATGCGGTAAGCATGACTATTCTGAGAGTAGCCAACAAATATTCCCTTGTCACTTTTTGAGTCAAATTTAGCTAGTTTATCCATGTCATTAAGAATATAACACACACATCCAAAGACATGAAAGTAACGCAATGTTGGTTTCTTTCCATTTAACAGTTCATAGGGTGTCATCTTGGTCTCTGGCCTTAAATAGACTTTATTAGTTATGTGACATGCAGTGTTCAAAGCTTCTGCCCCAAACCTCTTTGACAATTGCTTAGAACTTAATATAACTCTAGCCATTTCTTATAAAGTTCTGTTCTTTCTCTCGGCAATCCCATTTTTTTGAGGTGTTTTTTGTGCCGAAAATTCATGAAATATGTCTTTCTTTTCACAAAATTTTGTAAAAGTTTGATTTTCAAATTTCTTTTCATAATCAGATCTAATTCTGAAAATAGCATAACAGAACAAATTCTTAATCCTAGAGTAAAAAAGTGTTTTAAACATCTCAAAGGTTTGTGATTTTTTCTATAAAAAATAGATCCATGTGAATCTGGAAAAATCATCTACAATTACATAGGAATATTTCATCTCTTGCTGCATCCGTTTTCTTGCTGTCACGCGCATCCGTTTTCTTGCTGCATCCATTTTTGTTAGTGTTGCAAGCTCCAATTAAGAATTTATTATAAACCGAGTATCTCATATTTAATTTACCACTAATTAAATAATACACCTAAAAATAATAACACACTACCCAAATTAAAACTAATACCTAATAACTACCAGCCCAACCTTTAGCCCACACCTTCAAACCCGCAAAGCCCAAACGCGCAGCCCATTTTTATTCCGCCTCCCCAGTCCAAATCCCACACCCACAACCCAAATTCCCCTCAGCCCTTTTACTTCATCCTCCTCAATCCAAAACACAGAAAACCTAATTGTCAAAACCTTTAACACATCGTCGCCGCACCTTTCCCTGTCGAGATTCTCGCCTGAGAATCCGGCGACCTTCCCTTACCCATGCACACACAACCAGCAAACCCTAAGCAAAACCTAACGCACACTAAAACCGCAGCCTCCAACGCCCTTTAGCCGTTTTCGCTCCCAGATTCCCTTCCGAATATACTATAATTTCATACCAATTAACACCCAAATCAGTACCATAAAAAATGATACAAGAATCGTCCAGAATCAATCCAAAAATAACCTCAATCTCGACCAAGATCTCATAACCAAACTTACCATAACTAAATCGTCTACGAATCGTACCAAATCAGTCCAAAATCGCGTCAATAGCTTGCCTAATTTAGAGCCTGAATTGGAGGCTATATAAACCAAGCAATAGTTACAGGTAAAGGCATCGGAAAAATTTGGAAAAGCATCGAATTCAGAAAAAATCAGTGGAAAGGCAGTGAATCAGTATAGAAAAACCAAGAAATCAACTTAAGAACCCATTCTTCGAAGTTAAGAGCAGAAGGAAAGCGAAACCATTCAACCCTTTATCGCCTTAATCGCATCGCAACACAATCCGAGTGGATCGACGACTTGATACGCTGCCTGGGTTCGCCGCCCGGAGAAGGTAAACATGTTACCCTTTCGCCTTAATTTTGTTCGACGTCAGTGTGTCCAGCGTGCCTCTTTGTACGATTGATTGAGAATGTGTTAGATCAATATCAATAGCTGCTTACGCTTATTAAGTGAATCGCAGAACTTGTTTTGTTATACCCCGTAGTTCCGGAGTATATATATGAAGACGTACGTACGAATGTATACGCCCTAATTAGGGTAAGAATGAAAGAATTGTTTTCCGACGGAAATTATTCCGAACCTGGTGAAGGAAATTTTACGTTTTCAACATTTTTACGATTATGGAATTTTTCCGAAAGATTAAATATTTTGGACCAATAGGAGGGCGACAAGTGTCACCCCTAGATTGGGCCATGTGGACGAAAATGAGTGGACAAGTGGGCAAGACAAGTGGCCAAAAGTCTTGCATGGCATTGGCATGGCCTATGTTGGACGATTTTTGTGACATTAGTGGGCAAGTCTTGCATGGTCAAGTCTTGCATGGTCTTGCATGGCTTTTGTAAGACAAGTGTGGGAAGGAACCTTCACATATGATCTCTACCTTACACATGTGTTAATCTCAACCTTTGGTTGTGCTATATAAACCCCCTTAGTGGATGAAAATCAGCCACACTTAACATATTACAAGACTTGAAAAACATTTCCTCTCCCTCCTTCTCTATCTTGATTTCGTCCAACCCCTCCTCCCATAACCAAATGTTGTCCAAAAATTCTTAAACGTATAAGTGTTCTTCCTTAATGTGTTAGGAAGATTATTAACCAAGAGTTAGACAAGATTTCACACCCCTAGCCTCAAAAACCTTCCCTTGGCCGAGAGTAGGCAGATTTTCGAAACTGTTTTGGGCAGATTTTTAGTCAAGTTTGGAAGGGAATATCTCCTAGCATATAAGAAGTTTTGGGTGTTTCAAAAGCCTAAAATGAAGTTCGTCGAGTCTAGTTTCCAACGCAACCAACCACTCGTCGATAGGACACTGGAGTAGAGAGTTATCGACGTTGCAAGTTCAGCTGACGAAGCAGTAGCTAAAAATCTGGACAGTCACGTTTTTGGGCTATCTTGAGGTAATGAACCTTAACCTCCTTGTGAAGTTGATTTATTATGTATATATGGATATTATACATATATTGGAAGTATATTATGGACTATGAGATATAAATAAAGATTTGGATCTTGCTAAGAAGTTAACAACAAAGAAACTATAACTTATATAAAGATTGGAATATAAGTTGAAGGACTAATGAAGTAATTGGATAAGTATTATTGTAAAAGTTGGCCAAGGACCCCAACTTAAGGACCGTATCTACTTTGGACTTTTTACTTTGGACTTTTTTTACTTATTGTTATTATGAAGGGAGATAGTAAACCGCGTTACCGTTTGGGCGTGTTATCCCCTTCTTTTACTTATTGTTATTATGAAGGGAGATAGTAAACCGCGTTACCGTTTGGGCGTGTTATCCCCTTCTTTACTTATTATTATTATGAATGAGAGATTGTTAATCGCGTTCCGTTTGGGTGTGTTATCCCCTTCTTTACTTATTGTTATTATGAAGGGAGATAGTAAACCGCGTTACCGTTTGGGCGTGTTATCCCCTTCTTTACTTATTATTATTATGAAGGAGAGATTGTTAATCGCGTTCCGTTTGGGCGTGTTATCCCCTTCTTTACTTATTATTGTTATGAAGGAGAGATTGTTAACCGCGTTCCGTTTGGGCGTGTTATCCCCTTCTTTAAATTTCGGTATTATTTCACCTTAATTAGTATGTTAATTACGGTTATCGGGCCTTGGAAAAGGTGGAAAATTGAGTAGAAACGGGGGAAGTGCTGCCGAATTTTTCCATAGAATATGGAACCTTGTACTTAGAAATATTCTACGAAGAGATCTAGAAGTTAATAGACGTTCTATGGCCATTATAGGTTGAAGTACTACGAGTAGTGTATTCTACTTGAAGGGTGGAAAAGGCTAGAAAGGTTATAGTACTTTGGAGCGTTTTGCTAATTGTCGATAATCGTCGCGAGGTATGTGAACCTCTTCCTATCTTTTCTAGCATGATATTTGTGAAATATATATAGTACGGTAGACGTACGTGTGTAAAATGAATTTGGTTTATTTAAAACATAATGTGTTATAATGGCTTTATGGAAAGTTAATTATAACAACTTTATGTAGGTAAAAGAATGGTTTACTGATTTTTTAAAAAAAAGATAAGAGACTTGACTTATATTTGACTTGATTTGATATGTGAAGAACTTGAATTGTGTGGAAAGTTGTGAAACCTCATTCGTGAGTAATGAGTACTTGGTTTTGAATAATAATGTTATATTGATTTCGGAAATGAGAATAAGTATCGAACAAACCACTGCAGCGTTAATAAAGGAAAATATATTGGCAAATAATTAATATTATTAAAACAAGTAGAAACTTCCATCTGCATAAAGCTAAGATAAGACAAAATTGTATTACATTTCCTAGATCACGGTTGCTTTAATAAGGTCATTAATAACAAGTAAAGAGATTTGAGAACTTGAAGTGTTTTGGTTTAAAAGAAAGGCATGCTTTTGTCTTAAATTGATTTAAAAAGAAGGTATGGAAATTGTTTTGGATTTACTTAAAATGATGGTTGCTCTATTTTGATACTACGGGTATCGTATGACCTTCGTAAAAGAAAAGGATGTCTTTTTGAAAGAATGGAAGTATGTAGTACTTCGGGGTTAAAACCCAGATTTTTGGCATAAAATGAAAGTACCTTGAGTGTGAGTAACTTGCCTATGATTGTTGTGATAGCCTTGTTGTGCAAGTGTGGTATCCTTATGTTACCGTGTCTCTCGATGGATGGTCCACGGGTATGCGGCCATGATGAGTGTTCGTTCCCTGTTGATAGTGTTGTTCCATGGACTAGCTCTCCATGAGGTTTACTGATGCAGGCTGGTATCCGGTAGTTGGTTTTCGTACTTGCCCTGGCCATTGTCGTGATGCAGGAGGTATCCGGTAGTTAGCCACGACTTGCCCGGTCGGTGTTATGGCGAAGTCTCGTGATCTGAGAGGTATCGGTAGTTGGCTTCGTACTTGCCGGTCGATTGATGATCGCGGCTTTGGTATCCGTAGTTAGCCGTACTTGCCGGTCGGCCGTGGTATAGTTGTATAGTATTGTTAGTACGGCTTGGTATCCGGTAGTTGGCTTCGTACTTGCCGATCGATTGATGACGCGGCTTTGGTATCCGTAGTTAGCCCGTACTTGCCCGTCACGGTTGTATTGTTAGTACGGCTTTGGTATCCGGTAGTTGGCTTTCGTACTTGCCGTTCGATTAATGACGCGGCTTTGGTATCCGTAGTTAGCCGTACTTGCCGATGCGGTTTATAGCACAGTAGGGCACGATGTTCATGTGTACTCACGGTATTGTTATATCATGGCTGCCGGTGAGGAAGAATTCCACGGGCGTGATTGATGTTGTGGGCGTGAGACCCATTGTTATATTTTGAGTGATGACTTTGAGGCGTGAGTCACGACTTGACACGATTGTTTTAGATTGTGAAATGGTATCTTTTAGAGACAATGTTGATGTTCATTACTCTTGTGGTTAGCGGGATTTGTGAACGCATTTCTTTGATTGTCATACATGTCTCGCTTTATATAAACTATTATGATTTCATTACGTATTTTGATTTCACATACTAAATTTTTGTTATCGACCTCCTTCGGGGGCTGCGTTCATGCCGCAGGTTGAGGTACGTAGCTTGTTGATCCGCGCTCTTAGGATCACTGTTCAGTTCTGGGAAAGCTCCATTTCTCCGGAGGCTTTGTAATTTGGTACGGCTCCCTGAGGTCATATACTTTTGTACATTCAGGGGGTATGGCGGGGCCCTGTCCCGTCATAGTGATATAAAAACTCTTAGAGGTGCGTAATCTTGTTGTGGCGGGGTTGTAAAGGATGTAACTGTTCAGGTATATATATATGCAGAAAGGTAACCATTTTGGTTAGCCTGTTTCTTATTTTATCTTATTTCATGTCTTTGATTTTATTTCCGCTGATTTTCACTGATGTTGTATCACTAGGGTTCCCGGGGTAAGGCACCAGTCGCGGGCCCGGGAGCGGGTCGTGACATGTTTAATTAATAACAATTGTTATTAACATTCGCGATCAGAGTGTTAATCTGTTTTATTAGCCATTGTTGTGTGTCCGAATGAGTAATTTTGCGTCTGAAATTCATGTATGTCTGTTGGATCGTGCTATCGCGTATCACTGCTGGATATGAAAAGTGTTGGGTATTTATTTGTATCAAGGCGGTGCTTTTTGGTAAATATATCAATCATGTTTTGAAACCTAACCGCTTCCGGTAGACGGTATAAGTCTGTGTTTGTATTTGCTTTAGTCAAATTGGTTGTGCGTATAAAAATAGTCTCTCCGGGTGGTGGCTCATCCTTCGTAATTGTCTAATAAAACAGATTGTGTCTATTCTCTCTGCTTTAAGTGATAAAATTGGTCGCATTAATGTTCCTCCAAGTCGTTTTACACTACACCTGTTTGTCAAGTCGCTAAGAGATTACACACTGGCATTATATACCTGTTTGCATTCCAGGTTTAACTTGCAGTCCTTTTATGAAGTATGTATATCGCTGAAGTTGCCTCAGTCTTTTAGTTCTGTGATATCTTGGACTTGCCTTTTTGTTTTCTTTGAGTTTTTAAAGGCATCGGGCATTTCTAGGAGCCAGTATATTTTCAGCTATGATTAGTGTTAGAAAAGTGTTAAATTGATTAGGATAGTGGTCCTTCTACATAGCTTTAACTGCGTTAAACATAGGTTGTTAACTGTAGGAAGCAGGGTAGATATTAGCTTGAACTCACCCCCTTGTACATTGGTATGTTGGTCTGACTCTTGTAAGCATATGTCTTAAAAAATACTGCGCTTTCCTGGAGTGTGCTAGTAAAAGGAGTCAAGTTTCGAGTTACTATTATTGGTGGGTCTTTTATTACTTTTCATCTATTTCATTCTTTTTGGAAAACAAATTAAGACTTGATAAGCTAAATGCTCCCTGGTTTGGTCTGTCTAAATTGACTTGTCGCTTCATAAGTTGATATGCCTCTTGTCATTCGCTGATTCTCATAATAGTCATGGACATACACGTCAAAGTGTAGACTATATGTGTTTAAATCATGTGTCAAATGTTTTATTCATTATTTGGTAGGCTTTGTGGGACATTTACTAATCCTCATCATTTTCTTATTTTTACATGAAATGCAATGCCTTGGAGCAAAAGGAAGAGTCTCAATACGAGACTCGTCGCAACTCACGAAGACCCGCATTTATGTGCTTCATCCTCTCCGCATCAGAAATTCCAAGTCATAGGCGAATGACTTAGCCATTCCTTTGAGTCTTTATTATTGATTCCCTTTTCCCATTTATTTATTGCAACTATTTGTCTAACATTACGCTATTAGCATAATACATAATAGTTAAACCTTGAACCAAAAGATTAGAAAATAGCTTGACATTAGAGATTTGCTTTCCCCCCTTTAAGCCAATTATTTTAGCCTGCTTTAATTATCATTAAACCATGTAGTAATTTTCATTCGCATAATTATTTAAGTAGTCAAGACATTGTTTATTACTAAATCCTAACATAAGAAACTCCTTTTCTATAAATCCGTATTTAAATTGTAGGATTCTTAGCCTCTGCATGATATACATTTTTCATATCCTATGTTTAAGTATATATTTTGGCCATAGTAGATTCTGCATATTATTTTTATGCTAAATCAATACATATACTTTATAGAATAATTTCACATGCTCTCTCTAATTACTTTTTGAACGCATGTTTTCAACTAGAACTAACTTTATATATTTTAAACAAATCTAACATTTTATATTGGTCAAAAATACTTTCTATATCTTTTACTTAAATATCTTTCAAGCATGCATTTCCCATAGAATAATAATTAACCCTAGGTTTGAACGGACAACCGCAAGTTGGCGGATCATTTAGGGTGCCTAACCCCTTCCCTTTAGGATAATAAAGAACACTTACCCATAATCTCACTAAAGTTTAGCAGACCATTTTTAATGGAGTTAGTGTTGACTTTAACCTACGTTGACATTTAGGTGTCCTAATTCACCCAAACTAATTAGGTGGCGACTCCGCGAACCCTTTAGCACTTAGCAACCACTTTAGCAGTTTAGTCCTTTTAGCATATTTTAGCATTTTTAGCATTTTATTTTCTAATATTTTATTACGCAGGAGTTTAGAATAAAGTCGCGGCCGAAAAAGGGCGTGACAAAAATGGCGATTCTGTTGGGGACTTAAGGTTCTCAACCACGACAGACCTAGGGTTATTATTTGGCATTATTTTTGCATTTAATTTTTGTGTGCAGTATTTTGTTCTATTTATTTTAATTGCTATTTGATTTACTGCTTTTCTTAAACTGGCATTCCGCTCATATTTCTTCCACTCTGGAAAATTCACACTATCACACACTACATGTGAGGTGCGCTTGGTGCATCAGCAAAATTATTTCTTCAAAACCCAAATTTAGGAGAGTTGGTAATATACGTGGAGTGCCCGGTCTAACCGGTGGCCGCGTAGCCTTCTCACTCGAGTTGTCTGCTCGGGAACCTTGCGTCCAGTAAAGCCAAATCTTAGAAACTCAAGATAGAGCTATACCACCCTTTATTTTAAGGCATGCATGCATTTACCTTAGGTGGGTCGGTCCTTGGTATCGACACCACAATTAGGAAAAACACAAAACTTGTCGACGGGTTTCTCAACCCAACGACCAACCAGCATATTATGTGTAGTGTGACAATGACAGACAAACCCAAACCTAATCATGACATGCCAAAATTGGGAAAAAGTGCACCGTCATTTGGTCGTCATTTCCAACAAAAGCATTACAGTTGGACGGCTTGGACAAATCCATCATAACCTCGCATATGTGACGTTTAGGCCTACCTCTGGCATAAAGGGGTCCCCATGCATGTTAGGACTCGCTTGCAATGTGACAATTTATGTGCAACATATACTTGCTAAATGTTATTTACACCTTTGCAAAATCACGTGCTTTACACTAACGCAGTTTGCTACATTTTGTTTAAAAGGATTTATCATCTTCCCCAAAGGTCGATTTGTATTTGACTAAGCAATGACAGAGCATCGATATTTCACAAGATCAAAGGCACGATCCAGCGACATGACTGATTCAAGGGCATTTGAGCAGAACGAGTCGGAACCCGTCTTGGTTCCTATAAACAAAGCAGAGGTCTCAGAAAATAAAAGCAGTGTGGATCCGATCGAACACCTCGCCCAATTACCGCAGCAAATGGCAACCCTGCAGGCCGAAATTAAAAGGCTCTGAAACCTCACTAAAGCACTCGTCACTGCAAATAACCGAAACAATCAAAATCCTCCAAATTATTACCAATACCCTCTTACTACATATCCCATTTACCACACTCATCCAATATACAATGCATCCATATATCCCACACAAAACCAAATGCCTACCATACCCCAGCCAAACACAAACCAAGATAAAAAGCCACCACAAACCTATTTTCGTAATACATACGACAACCCCTTGCGATACCCACCCGTGTATACGCCACGGCCAAAGGCCCGTCCACTAAACATTTTCACACCCCACCTAAATGCCACAGAAAGGACAGCCAAAATATACACCCATTTAGCCGAGCCTTTGTCGCAGTTGTACGAGAGGTTGAGAGTTGCAGGGATACTCCAGCCAATTCCAAAGAATGTTCCAAATCCCAAGTTCAAAGCTCATGATGAGAACAAAAGTTGTGCATACCATTCTGGAGCAATCGGACACGACATGGGAAGGTGTTATACACTCAGAGACAAAGTAAGGGAACTGATCAAAGAGGGAGTCATTCAGGTGGAGGAGGTCTCCCCCAATAAGTACAATGAACCCCAAAGGAAGAGAGGTGTTCCGTGGCCAGAACCCGCTCCGCCTGAATCAGTCATGTATCCAAGTGTGCACCACGCAGAAGTCAAAAGAAGGAGATACTGATAGCAGAGCACGAATACCCAGCCAGCCATGATGCAGAGCAAGGAGGCATATTGGTAGATTGGATTTGCACCTTTGTTCTGGTTCGCCTAGAGTCTAGATAAGAAGAACAATTTAGTTTAGCAGAATAATTTAAGACTCATATTTAAGTTTTAATAATGTTTTTCTTAAGTTTTCATGTAATTTGAACTATGTTTGACCTGATTCCCTTGACAGGGATACGTAGGCGGCCATATCGGCTTCGGTCCCACCTTTAGAAAAACCATAATTCCCCCTTTACTTGTAATTGGAACTACGTTCGACCTAATTCCCTTGGCGGATACGTAGGCGGCCATATCGGCTTCGGTCCCACCTTTAGAAATTTTAGCTTTACCAAATTTCGCTTGTAATGAACTATGTCATGACCTGATTCCCTCATGGGGATACGTAGGCGGCCTAAATCGGCTTCGGTCACACCATTAGGAAACTTTCCCTTTGTTTTGAAAATAACGAGAATACACATAATATACAAGCAACCCCATTGAGACCCACTTTAAGCCAAACACCCTTTGCATATTCAAACTGGGACAAGGTAGGAAACAGGGCGGGGTTGCGAGTCCAACGATCCAGCGCAGATGTCAAGAAACAAAGCTGTGAAGTCAAATACGAATCGACCACACCCCCCCCCCCCAAACTCACAAGTTTTTTTTGAGCGCAGGTCCTCCATATTAGCAGAAGCAGAAAGAAGCAGCAGAGGTATAAGATATGACAACAATCCAAAGTTCAAAGTCCGCAGTAGAAGCAGCAAAAGCAGAAAGGGGCATCGACCATCAACAATCAAAATTCAAAATTCCGCAACAAAGTCTAGCGCATCATCTCGGGCATAAAGTCAAATTTGCAACCCACGCGTCGCACACAACAAAGGCATCATGGCAATTCGTTAGTGGCAGCATTTAGCATGTTCGTGCAAGGACAATATCTCAGTATTCACATCATCTTGCATATCAGGGACGACATCTCTACCCATAGAATTGCATTTCTCATATATATTTATCATTTTGTTTTAACAGGTATACACTAATTTTTTTCAAACTTAGCTTGCAGGAGCATTTATTCTACAAGAGCATCAGCAACACGTCCAGACAACGACGTCATCAACATTATGTCTACGCAATGACGCCATCAGCATCACGTCTATGCAACGATGTCAACTATATTACGTCTACGCAACGATGCGGCGGCAACACGTCGGCAGCGGCGACGCCGGCAAGATCACGTCTACGCAACGACGCCCGGCGGCCACGTCGGCAATGGCGTCATCGCGTACGTCCACGCAACGGCGTCATCGGCGTACGTCTGCGTAATGGCGCCATCGGCGTCACGTCTGCAGCGGCGCCCGGCGGCAACACGTCCGAACGCGGCGTCGTGGCCGCAACACGTCCGAACGCGGCGTTATCGGCCGCAACACGTCCAGACAACGACGTCATCAACGCAACACGTCCAGGCAACGACGTCATCAACACAACACGTCGGCGGTGGCGTTATCGGCAACACGCCCGCACAACGGCGTCATACGCGCAACGCGTCCGAACACGCGCGTCAATCACATCTTCATCGCATTACACAGGATGACATTCATATCTACCTGGCCGCATTTATTATATATTTATGCTTTATTACTTTTCTTAGCAGTTATGTACTAATTTTTTCTTAAGCTTTAGCCTACAGGACCCTATTTGCAGGAGTATCAGCAGCATCGTCAATACCACGACGTCACCAGCATCGTCAACACTCTGACGCCATCAGCTTCAACTTAATGACGTCGCTAGTCAACCTGATAGCGCCACGGCGTCTGCAGCAACAACAACGCCCAAGCATTCTTGTCGCGCGCCCTTTTTCGACCGCGACTTTTATTTTCTAAACTCCTGCTGCTCAAATTAAAAGGTTAGAAAATAAAATAATAAAATGCTAAAAGAAAGTTAAAGAAATGTTTAAAGTATTAAAATTGCTAAAATAGATGGCTAAAATTGCAAAAGGTGCTAAAAGTGCAAAAGAGGCTAAAATGCTAAAAAGGCTAAGGGTTCATGAGCGCCACCTAATTAGTTTGGGTGAATTAGGACACCTAAATGTTTAACTAGTTTAAAGTAAAACATTAACTCCATTTTTATGGTCTGCTAAACTTAATGAGATTAGGGTAAGGGTTCTTATTAATCTAGAGGAAGGGGTTAGGCACCCTAAGATCCGCTAACTCATGGTTGTCCTGCCAAACCTAGGGTAGTTATTATATTTAAAAAAAATGCAAAGTAAAAGATCTATAAAAAGGTGCAATGTTAGAAAATAAAGTGCTAGATGTCAAAAATAGTGCTAAGTAGTTAAAAGGGTTTTAAAATGTTGGAAGATGTTTAAAGGTGCTAAGAGGTTAATTTTAAAGCTAAAGGGTGCTAAGGTACTAAGAGGTATAACAGGCAAAAGTGTTATGAATAAATAATAGAGCCAAATGCTAAATGTTTAAAATGCTTAAAATACTAAAGGTTGCTAAAAGGCATTAAATGATAGAAGGGTGCTAAAGGTGCTAAGAGGTGTTTAAAAGTGTTAAATACTAAAGTGCTGAATGTTAGAAAATAGATGCTAGCATGTTAAAATGTTTAAAAGGTGCTTAAAAAATCTTGAAAGAGGCGAAAGGTGCTATGTGCTAAAGTACAAAGAATGCTAGGAAGGTGCTAAATGTTACTAAAGTTTAAAGAAGGGCTAAAAAAGCATTAAGATGCTAGAAAGCGCCAAATGCTAAAGTGTTTTATAGACTAATTATATGCTCATGCTAGCTAAATTAATCTTGCCTAACTGCGTACAATGTTATATAAGCGATGCTTTAAGATGATTTTGAGAGTTTAGGAAGAAACACATTATGAATTTTAATACGCAAAATGTTGGTTTTATAATGAAAGTTAATTCATTTTGGCAAAAATTAGATGTGCATGACAATCTTAAAAAGGCAAGTAAATTAGGCGATGAACTTTAAATTATCTCTCCCCCTTATATGTTAAAAAAACTAATTGCTAGAAGTTCCCCTATTAATTACAATTTTGATAATAGAAAAAAACAAATAAATGGCATAAAAGCGAGACAAGAAAATTAAGAGAGTGAAGGGATTGGAGGCGGATGACCACGTCCCATGTTGTTTGTCTAGGAATGGCCGAGGAGGGACTCGATGGATGTATATGCATGCCTTTACGTTTGCCACGACGAGTCTCATTATGAGACTCTTTTGTTGCTCCGGTGCGTGCCATGTAAAAAAAAAAAAAAAAAAAAAAGAAAGATAAGGATTAGTACACGTTCAAATATCATCAAAATAACAAATAACATTTGGCCTAAACTTTAAACATATATGCCAGAAGTAAAGTTAGCCGAATCATGATAGGAAACGAAGCAGCAGGGAGATATCAATTTTTAGGATATACTCAAAGCGCGGGATACCAACTTGGTCAAAACTATATCTAAAGTAATGGGCTATTCATAATCCCTTTAGACAGTAGAAACCAAACATCAGCTTTTCTTCCCACCACTCATACTTATGTGTAAACATGGGAGTCCAGTTTCATTTATAGATAGCTAGATACGGAGAGGTTATCACACAGCATGAGAGTTGTGACTTAAGAGTCATATTCAGGGATATCACAAAGTCGTGCATGCCTATAGGGACTGTTTTCATGCACAATTCCTACGCTACAGAACTGAAGACAACTGCATTTTTCATTTGTCTAAATTTGAATAACATTAAGAGTATAATAGAAGCAGTAAATAATGAAGCAATATCAACTAGGTCACATATTATTCTACACTCAATCTGACAGTAAATTAAGCATGTCTTGGCCAGAATCTAAGCATACGACTTTCAGTTTCCAAGTTCATTCGAATATATATTTAAACTAGATGCTAGTATGTCAAGTTAACAACTTCTTAAACCAACATAGGGAGCATTTTATGGACTTAGGCATACATAACAATAATTCAACACGATGGATAGCCTCATCCAAACACATAGAACTAGGCTATATGTAGCCTGATTGTGAATTAAATAACTTTAGAGATCTTCCTACGGTTAAACTATTTTAATTTAACGCGACAAATAACTCGACGTGCTAAGAACCATTCTCGAAAATGATCATTCAAAATACATTGAGTATCGCCACAGTGCAAAGAAGCAACCATATTAATAACCATCAGCCATACAGATTAACTAAATCGATCAACACAAGGTATGATACTTTGACATTAATAGCGGGACGGTAGCATACTTCAATATTTGTGTATATTTCATATTTACATATCGGTAGTAAAGCAGTCGGCAAGCCGTAAGACAACAACAAACATCAATGAGCATTTCACTATCCATCATCATACCCAAGCAAGTAATTACGATAACCTCAACCTATTTCTGATTTTAATAAACCATTACGATCTAGATTAACTAAGGCAGATTACATCGTTGTATTAAGCAATGATAGAAACAATAACACGACGAGCTCATCTAAACATGATTAAGCCACAGAGAACACAACAAGCACGTGGCATCGAAATAAATTAGAGTGGAGAGTAAATAGGTTTACCTTCTAGGACGTGACCGAGGCGTATCAAGTCGTCGACTTCGCTCGGGTTTCGGTTTTGCGATGCGAATGAAAGAGGCGAGGTTGTGTTTTGGTTTTAGTGGAACTAAACTAAGGGGATTGAACTACCTTTTATGGCGATGCTAGTGGTCTAGGTCTTTGAGCCCTAATTCCCGATATTACGCTATCCTGCGAGTTGTTATCTTTGCTAAAGGGGGCGTCGTATCGATGTTGTGGGTTCCTACGAACTCTGTATGCGTGCTCTGATTCGGCCTTTCTGTTTGATGCTATGGGTATGCTAGCTGCTGGTGAGGTGCCGATGCTATTGCGTGTGCTTATATAGCCCTCTTTCTAGGTTCTAACAACTGGTAAGCAATTAAAAATTTGATTGGGACGAGATTTGGTCGATATTTACGTAAGATATTTTGCGATTTGGTTTGATTCGACGGGTTTATATGGTGAGGAAATGATTTGAAGGATTTGTGGAAGATTCGTTTGGTTATGGAAGGAAGGGTGGCTAAGTGCGTGGGTAAGGAAGGCTCAGATTCTCGGCGAGAATCTCGGAGTTCTTTGGTGTCTTGGCGGCGATGGAAGGAGCCCTAGGGTTTCGTCTAGGTTTTCTTTTGTGAAGGTGAGGCGTGGGAGAGAAGTGAAGGTCTGAAGTGGGCTGAGGGAGAGATAAGGGACGCTGGGCTTGCGGGTGTGGGCTTCGCGGGTCGCGGGTCGACGGGAAATTGGGCTGGGTAGTTAATTAATTAGGGTATTAGATTAGTTAAGTTATTTAATTAGTTCTAGGCTTTTAATTAGCGATAAATTAATTAATTAATTGTGCTTAAATTATTTTAGGTGCTTTATTAGTCTAAATAATAAGTGCGGGTGTGTCATTTAATTAGTGTTTAATGCTCTAGAATGCGGCGCTATTAAAATCTTATTATTGCATTATTGCGACGTTAAATTAAATTAAAGTTTGAGTTTAGATTAAAATATTTAAATGCTAAATGCAAGTATGATATTTAAGAATTGTTTAAAACTTTATAAATGCGACGCTATTAAAATGCATGTATTAGATTAAGATTGATTTTAAATTATAAATGACTATGACATTCTCTTGCGTATTAATAAATGCGGTTATGCTACTTGACACGACGTCATTGCTAAATTATTTATTTTATGTATTTATTAATTATTTAAGAATTACGACAAAGCTTAAAGTTAATAGGTGCGGGCGCGGGACTCTAAATGCTTAAAACTCTACGTAAGACGCGATGTCGTTATTAAATTAATTATTTATGCCTGTATTTAATGTTTTATTCGCTGCATTTTATTATAAAAATCCTAAAAATTATTTTATAAAATAAGTGTAATTTTATAGTTAATGGCTGGACGGGAGGGTCAAAATTGGGTGTCAACAGATGTCCCTCTTTGTATGGAGATGATGGAAGAATCTTCGGACAAAGACGTTGACTCATGTAATTTTGTCTCGATCTTGAAATTGCAAAAATCTTTGGCGGTAGACAAAGTGAAAAAATCAAAAAGCGTCGATGTCGAGTTATGGCGACCTTTGGGTTACCATGGTCTAAACACGGCGGGCTAGCGGACTTAAAATTTGTCGGTGTCGAGTTATGATGACCTTTGGGTTATGGTCTAAAGTAAAAGAAAATAAGCGGCTTGAACACGGGTGTCTTGCTATGGCTTGTGGTCTTTGGGTTCTATGGTGATGTGGGCGAGTGGGCCAAGCGGCTTGGCGCTACGCGTCGTTGGGAAGGTTGGCCCGACAGTTGCCGGTTATTGTAGAGAAAATCCACGTTGTGCTCTAACTGCTGCATGCTAAGACTTGAACAAGCGGTTAGTGCATAAGCGCTAAGGCAAAATAATTTTAAAAACAATGTAGCGTGAATAGAAAAGATTATCACGCAAAGCGCGATGCTGTTGTGTTGATGCGATTTTGCGAATCTTTGTGATTTTCGTCCTTGCAGGCGTGTTGCGATTGTGAGCAGCGGGTATATTGTCCTTGCTGCGATTGTCCTGTGTACTAAAGCTCAAGAAAGAGTTAGTGCATGCGCTAAGGCAGAATAATAAAGCATGTGTAAGAAATGCGGTTTGGGAGTATAGAAATCGTCCTGCGTGATATCTTGATGATGGCGTCGTTTCGGACTTGTTGTCTTGATAAGCGTCATTTGCTTGAGCGATATTCTTCTTGGCGTCGTTGCGTAGACTTGTTGTCTTGATAACGTCATTATGCGGGCGTATTCTTCTTTGGCGTCGTTGCGTGGACTTCTTGATTACGTCGTTGTTTGGGCGTGTTCTTCTTTGGCGTCGTTGCATGGACTTCTTGATTACGTCGTTGTTTGGGCGTGTTCTTCTTGGCGTCGTTGCATGGACTTCGATTACGTCGTTGTTTGGGCGATATTCTTCTGGTGTCGTTGCATGGACTTCTTGATTGCGTCGTTATGCGGGCGTGTTCTTCTTGGCGTCGTTGCGTGGACTTGCGATTACGTCGTTGTTTGGGCGTGTTCTTCTTGGCGTCGTTGCATGGACTTCTTGATTACGTCGTTGTTTGGGCGATGTTCTTCTTGGCGTCGTTGCATGGACTTCTTGATTACGTCGTTATGCGGGCGATGTTCTTCTTGGCGTCGTTGCATGGACTTGCGATTACGTCGTTATGCGGGCGTGTTCTTCTTTGGCGTCGTTGCGTGGTATGTCTTGATCGCGTCGTTGTTTGGGCGTATTCTTCTTTGGCGTCGTTGCGTGGACTTGCGATCACGTCGTTATGCGGGCGATGTTCTTCTTTGGCGTCGTTGCGTGGACTTCGATCACGTCGTTATGCGGGCGTGTTCTTCTTTGGCGTCGTTGCGTGGACTTGTTGTCGCGATAACGTCGTTGCACTGGGCGTGTTCTTCTTGCTCGCGTAGAATAAATGCTCGCAAGCTAAGCTTGGGAAAGCGTTAGTGTATACTGTTTAAACAAAATGATAAATATATATGAAGTGCAATTTTATGGATAGAGATGTCGTCACGATATGCACGGCGAATGCGAGATGTTGCCACTTGGCTGCAAGCGAATTGTTATGATGCCTTTGTTGTGTGCGATGCGCTGGTTGCGGTTTGACTTTATGCAGGGAGTTGACGCTAGGTTTTGTTGCGGAACTATGAACTTTGATTGCCGATTGTAGATGCCCCTTTATGCTGCTGCTTTGCTCTTGCTGCGGACTTTGGATTATTGCAATCCTCTGCCTTTCTTTATACATTAGTATGAAAAGACTGCGCTCAAAGACACTTTTGGGAGTTGTGGGGGGGGGTCGATTGGTATTTGACTTCGCTGCCTTGTTCCTTGATATCTGCGTGCCTGGCGTGTTTGGACTTGCAACCCATGCATCCCGATTTTGAAAAGTGCGGCCTAAAATGGGTCTCAAGGTAGTTGCTTGCGAGGCTATGTGTATTCTTGTCATTTTTAAAGCAAAGGAAGGTTTCCTAATGGTGTGACCAGAAAGCGATTTAGGCGCTACGTATCCCAGAGGAATCGGGTCGAGCGTAGTTCATTACAAGCGAATATTGGGTAGAATTAAAATTCTAGGTGTGGGGCCAGGCGAGGCGGCGCTGCGTATCCACTAAGGAATCGGGTCAAGCGTAGTTCATTACAAGCAAAGCGAAAGAAAACATTATTAAAGCTTAAAAATGAGTTTATAAATTATTACGCTAAAATAAATTGTTTTTCCAATCCGTGCTCTGGCGGACGAGCGAGTGCAAATCAATCGATATGCGCCGTACTGCGCCGTGGATGGTAGGTCTTCATGCTCTGCTATCTCCCTCTTACGGCCTCTGCGTGGTGCGTGCTCGGATAAATGGCGGTCGAGGCGGAATGGGCATAAGCGAGTGTATTCCTCATCTAAGGTTATCAGTGCACGTTGGCGTGGCGTGGTTTGGCAAGGGTTATCATGCATTTGGGGCGGGATCCTTTGCCGATTACCGCCTGCGATCGGTGTCTCGATTACGTCACGAGGAGTGGCAACCTTGATGTCATGTCTGGGCTATTGGGTGATCTGCGCAGCTTGTTCTCGTCATACCATCTTGGGATAGGGTCGGGTCCTTCCGGAATCGGTTGGATTAGGCACTGCGGCTCATGACCTTTCATATATTTGAGGTATGGGTTCGGCTAGTGGGTGCGCACTTTGGGTGGTTTTCCTTGAATTCTTACTTGCTCTGGAGTGCGTTGGGTGCTCTATACGTTGGCGGGTTTGATGGGTGGATCTATGCGGGCGGGATAAGCGGGTGCTTGTGAAGTGTTATATAAGTGTGTGTAGTAGTTGTGGTAGTATGATGGGTTTTGGTATGTCATAAATGCTTGGGTTTGCGTTCTTGTACAAACATGGAAGGAAAGCGTCTCTTTCTTCCTCTGTGAAGTACTCCAGTGCCACAGTGAATCGCCTTATTAGTTGCACTGTAATCTTGCGGATTTGTAATCCTACCGGTTTAATACCTTAACCTTCTGAAGTCGCCCATTCTAATAACTTCATGAAATTCCGCCCGATGGCGCTTATCATTCGCTCGTAGTAGGTTGCATCCTTGGAGATTGTACAAATAACGTGGTCATCTCACTCTCGCGTGGGTGGTTGCACTTTCTTGCCTCACGAGCGCCACCTCATGGCGTATTCTCTGAATGTTTACGTAGTCTTCTTCTCGCTTCATTAAGTAGAATCTATCCACAGCGGTTTACGTGTTGAACTGAACCGCTCCACAAAATCTTGGGCGATGCATTCCGGTATGCCATTTCGCGGGTCTTGGTGGTATACCAATCTAGTGCCTCGGTCAAGCTCGAATGAACAACTTCATAATGGCCATTGGGTTCTTCCTACCCGATTAGTTTGTCGCAATATGACCTCGGTGTGCGGGGTTCCTTTTCCATCAAATAGTTCAAACTTGGCCTTGTACCCCATGGCGGTTCCGTGCGGATCGTGCAAAGATCCTCGTAGTCTAGTCGCCGTGACCTTTGTCCGATCGCGTACCGGCGCTTCTTTCAAACTATGAATTTCTTTGGCGTCCTCGTCCATTTTGGCTCGGACTTCCTCTCCGTCTCTTCACAATGATCCATTCTTGGTGAAGCACGGGAATGATAAAAAGTTGGGTTTACATTGCATCGTAAGTCGGTATGCGGATTGTTTCTTTGAAATTGGTAATGGGTGTGGTGCGTGGGTATTGGTTGGCACAGTGATTAGGGCTGATTATGGTGAAGTAAGCGGTAGTGAGGTATATGGGTAGTAGGAGGGTCGTTTTGAAGGTGGGGTTGAGGTTGGGTGGCGGGGCGGTTTGTTCGGTGTCTGGTGGCCTTTGTGGAGAGTTCTGGGAGATATGTGGTGGTGGAGGTCGATATGTGATGGTTTGTGAAGTAGTGGCCCTTTGATCTGGCATAGGGGTATTCAAGCTAATGGATAGGTTGGTCGATTCAGTAGCCTCTCCATCTCGACTGCATATCGACAATTTGTTGCGGCGGTGTGCAATATATTCTTCTGTTGGTTATATTCCTCCATACGAAGGTTCATTTTATTTGGCGGGAATAATTCCCAAACCATTTGGCTCGGGCGCCCCAGGCGATCATATCATCATTTCTTGCCTTGGACACGGTGAAGTGTGGATGCTCAGAGCATTGTTGAGTCAAATCTGAACCGACCGCTTTGGGGAGGATGATAAATTTTCTAAAAAATGCAACAAGCGATGTTAGCATAAAGCACATAATTTGCGGTATGTAGCGGACACACATAGCACATTCAAGCGTTTCCTAACATGCGGGGACCTCTTTATGCGGTGGCCTAAACGTCACTTATGCGAGATTATGGCGGATTTGTCCAAGTCGTCCAATTATAATGCCTTTGTTGGAAATGGCGACCAAATGACGGTGCACTTTTCCCAACTTCGCATGTCATGATTGGGCTTGAATTTGTCTGTCATTGTCACGCTACACATAATATCTTTGGTTGGTCGTTGGGTTGAGAAACGTCGACAAGTTTGGTGTCTTCCTAATTGTGGTGTCGATGCGAGGCCGACCCACTAAGGTAAATGCATGCATGCCCTAAAATAAGGGTGGTATAGCTCATCTTAAGTTTCTAAGATTTGGCTTTTCTAGGCCTTGAGTTCGAGCGGACAACTCGAGTGAGAAGGCTACGCGGCCACCGGTTAGACCGGGCACTCCACGTATATTACCGACTCTCCTAAATTTGGATTTTGAAGAAAGAATTTTGCTGATGCACCCAGCGCACCTCGCATGTAGTGTGTGTTTGTGTGAATTTTCCAGAGTGGAAGAAATATGAACGGAATGCCAGTTTAAGGAAAGCAGTAAAGCAGGTAGCAAAGACTAAACAAAATACAATACACAAAAATTAAATGCAAAATAATTGCCAAGTAATAACCCTAGGTCTGTTGTGGTTAAGAACCTAAAATCCCCAGTGGAGTCGCCATTTCTGTCGCGCCCTTTTTCGACCGCGACTTTTATTTTCTAAACTCCTGCTGCTCAAATTAAAAGGTTAGAAAATAAAATAATAAAATGCTAAAAGAAAGTTAAAGAAATGTTTAAAGTATTAAAATTGCTAAAATAGATGGCTAAAATTGCAAAAGGTGCTAAAAGTGCAAAAGAGGCTAAAATGCTAAAAAGGCTAAGGGTTCGCGGAGCCGCCACCTAATTAGTTTGGGTGAATTAGGACACCTAAATGTTTAACTAGTTTAAAGTAAAACATTAACTCCATTTTTATGGTCTGCTAAACTTAATGAGATTCCGGGTAAGGGTTCTTTATTAATCTAGAGGGAAGGGGTTAGGCACCTCTAGATCCGCTAACTTCATGGTTGTCCTGCCAAACCTAGGGTAGTTATTATATTTAAAAAAAATGCAAAGTAAAAGATCTATAAAAAGGTGCAATGTTAGAAAATAAAGTGCTAGATGTCAAAAATAGTGCTAAGTAGTTAAAAGGGTTTTAAAATGTTGGAAGATGTTTAAAGGTGCTAAGAGGTTAATTTTAAAGCTAAAGGGTGCTAAGGTACTAAGAGGTATAACAGGGCAAAAGTGTTATGAATAAATAATAGAGCCAAATGCTAAATGTTTAAAATGCTTAAAATACTAAAGGTTGCTAAAAGGCATTAAATGATAGAAGGGTGCTAAAGGTGCTAAGAGGTGTTTAAAAGTGTTAAATACTAAAGTGCTGAATGTTAGAAAATAGATGCTAGCATGTTAAAATGTTTAAAAGGTGCTTAAAGTACTGAAAGGGCGAAAGGTGCTATGTGCTAAAGTACAAAGAATGCTAGGAAGGTGCTAAATGTTACTAAAGTTTAAAGAAGGGCTAAAAAAAACTGTTAAGATGCTAGAAAGCGCATGCTAAAGTGTTTTATAGACTAATTATATGCTCATGCTAGCTAAATTAATCTTGCCTAGCCTGCGTACAATGTTATATAAGCGATGCTTTAAGATGATTTTTGAGAGTTTAGGAAGAAACCTGTTATGAATTTTAATACGCAAAATGTTGGTTTTATAATGAAAGTTAATTCATTTTGGCAAAAATTAGATGTGCATGACAATCTTAAAAAGGCAAGTAAATTAGGCGATGAACTTTAAATTATCTCTCCCCCTTATATGTTAAAAAAACTAATTGCTAGAAGTTCCCCTATTAATTACAATTTAGATAATAGAAAAAAAAACAAATAAATGGCATAAAAACGAGACAAGAAAATTAAGAGAGTGAAGGGATTGGAGCGGATGACCACGTCCTATTTGTTTGTCTAGGAATGGCCGAGGAGGGACTCGATGGATGTATATGCATGCCTTTACGTTTGCCACGACGAGTCTCATTATGAGACTCTTTTGTTGCTCCGGTGCGTGCCATGTAAAAAAAAAAAAAAAAAAAAAAGAAAGATAAGGATTAGTACACGTTCAAATATCATCAAAATAACAAATAACATTTGGCCTAAACTTTAAACATATATGCCAGAAGTAAAGTTAGCCGAATCATGATAGGAAACGAAGCGGCGGAGATATCAATTTTTAGGATATACTCAAAGCGCGGGATACCAACTTGGTCAAAACTATATCTAAAGTAATGGGCTATTCATAATCCCTTTAGACAGTAGAAACCAAACATCAGCTTTTCTTCCCACCACTCATACTTATGTGTAAACATGGGAGTCCAGTTTCATTTATAGATAGCTAGATACGGAGAGGTTATCACACAGCATGAGAGTTGTGACTTAAGAGTCATATTCAGGGATATCACAAAGTCGTGCATGCTATAGGAATGTTTTCATGCACAATTCCTACGCTACAGAACTGAAGACAACTGCATTTTTCATTTGTCTAAATTTGAATAACATTAAGAGTATAATAGAAGCAGTAAATAATGAAGCAATATCAACTAGGTCACATATTATTCTACACTCAATCTGACAGTAAATTAAGCATGTCTTGGCCAGAATCTAAGCATACGACTTTCAGTTTCCAAGTTCATTCGAATATATATTTAAACTAGATGCTAGTATGTCAAGTTAACAACTTCTTAAACCAACATAGGGAGCATTTTATGGACTTAGGCATACATAACAATAATTCAACACGATGGATAGCCTCATCCAAACACATAGAACTAGGCTATATGTAGCCTGATTGTGAATTAAATAACTTTAGAGATCTTCCTACGGTTAAACTATTTTAATTTAACGCGACAAATAACTCGACGTGCTAAGAACCATTCTCGAAAATGATCATTCAAAATACATTGAGTATCGCCACAGTGCAAAGAAGCAACCATATTAATACCATCAGCCATACAGATTAACTAAATCGATCAACACAGCGCAATACTTTGACATTAATAGCAGGACAGTAGCATACTTCAATATTTGTGTATATTTCATATTTACATATCAGCTAGTAAAACAGGTCGGCAAGCCATAAGACAACAACAAACATCAATGAGAGCATTTCACTATCCATCATCATACCCGGCAAGCAAGTAATTACAGTAACCTCAACCTATTTCCTGATTTTAATAAACCATTACCAGTCTAGATTAACTAAGACAGATTACATCGTCGTTGTATTAAGCAATGATAGAAACAATAACACGACGAGCTCATCTAAACATGATTAAGCCACAGAGAACACAACAAGCACGTAGGCATCGAAATAAATTAGAGTGGAGAGTAAATAGGTTTACCTTCTCCGGACAGCGAACCGAGGCAGCGTATCAAGTCGTCGACTCGCTCGGGTTTCGGTTTTGCGATGCGAATGAAAGGGCGAGGTTTTGTTTGCTGGTTTTTGGCTGGAACTAAACTAAGGGGGATTCGAACTACCTTTTATGGCGATGCTAGTGGTCTAGGTGCTGAGCCCCTAATTCCCGATATTCTGCTATCCTCTGAGTTGTTGACTGCTGCTAAAGGGGGACGTCGTATCGATGTTGTGGGTTCCCTCTGAACTCTGCTGTCTGTGCTCTGAATTCGACGCTCTGTTTCGATGCTATGGGTATGCTAACTGCGGCTGAGGGTGCCGATGCTATTGCATGTGCTTATATAGCCCTCTTTCTAGGTTCTAACACTGGTAAGCAATTAAAGGCTGATTGGGACGAGATTTGGTGCTGATATTTCGTAAGATATTTTGCCGATTTGGTTTGATTCGAACGGGTTTATATGGTGAGGAAATGATTTGAAGGGATTTGTGGAAGATTCGTTTGGTTATGGAAGGAAGGGCTGGCTAAGTGCGTGGGTAAGGAAGGCTCAGGATTCTCGCGAGAATCTCGAGCCTTGGTGTCTTGGCGGCGATGGAAGGAGCCCTAGGGTTTCGTCTAGGTTTTCTTTTGTGAAGGTGAGGCGTGGGAGAGAAGTGAAGGTCTGAAGTGGGCTGAGGGAGAGATAAGGGACGCTGGGCTTGCGGGTGTGGGCTTCGCGGGTCGCGGGTCGACGGGAAATTGGGCTGGGTAGTTAATTAATTAGGGTATTAGATTAGTTAAGTTATTTAATTAGTTCTAGGCTTTTAATTAGCGATAAATTAATTAATTAATTGTGCTTAAATTATTTTAGGTGCTTTATTAGTCTAAATAATAAGTGCGGGTGTGTCATTTAATTAGTGCTTAATGCTCTAGAATGCGGCGCTATTAAAATCTTATTATTGCATTATTGCGACGTTAAATTAAATTAAAGTTTGAGTTTAGATTAAAATATTTAAATGCTAAATGCAAGTATGATATTTAAGAATTGTTTAAAACTTTATAAATGCGACGCTATTAAAATGCATGTATTAGATTAAGATTGATTTTAAATTATAAATGACTATGACATTCTCTTGCGTATTAATAAATGCGGTTATGCTACTTGACACGACGTCATTGCTAAATTATTTATTTTATGTATTTATTAATTATTTAAGAATTACGACAAAGCTTAAAGTTAATAGGTGCGGGCGCGGGACTCTAAATGCTTAAAACTCTACGTAAGACGCGATGTCGTTATTAAATTAATTATTTATGCCTGTATTTAATGTTTTATTCGCTGCATTTTATTATAAAAATCCTAAAAATTATTTTACAAAATTAGTGTAATTTTATAGTTAATGGCTGGACGGGAGGGTCAAAATTGGGTGTCAACAATTACAACATCCCTACTCACAAAATAACATTCAAGCTCTATCATTTTTATCTTAAAATTTATGCACTAATTTTTCTTAAGCTTTAGCCTCTGAGGTCCTTAGTTTACGAGCAGTTTGGCCGCGTCTGGACACGGGCGATATCAAGATCCATGACATTGTGGCGTTCGCGGCATCCAAGAAGTCCGCAGAGACTACATCGTGATCGCGAATTCGTAGCGTTCGCAGATCCAAGAAGTCTACGCAGACGATATCGGCGTTCGCGACATCCATGGCAGTCAGGCGACGACATCAGCATTCGCAGCGTCTTACACATCATACAGGGACGACATCTTTACTCACAAAATTTTATTTTTTCATATATTCATTATTTTGATTTAACCGATATGCACATTTTCACAAAGTTTTAGCATGGAGGAACATTAATTCACATGAATAGTAGCATCAACACAATGACGTCTTCATCAACATCGTGTCCGAAAACGACGCCAAGTCCGGAAACGACGTCAGGTCCGAAAACGACGCCAAGTCCGAAAACGACGCAGAGTCTGAAAACGACGCAGAGTCCGAAAACGACGCCAAGTCCGAAAACGACGCCAAATCAGAAAACGACGTCCGTCCGAAAACGACGCCGAGTTCGAAAACGACGTCAAGTCCGAAAACGACGCCAAGTCCGAAAACGACGTCAAGTCCGAAAATGACGCCAAGACCGAAAACGACGACGAGTCCGAAAATGACGCCGAGTTCGAAACAACGCCGAGTCCGAAAATGACGCAGAGTCCGAAACGACGTCCGTGCAAAAACGACGCCACGTCCAAAGACGACGTCATCAGCATATCACATCTACGCAAGGACACTTTCTCTAATCTCAAAATTGCTTTTCTTATATATTCATGCTTTATTATTTTTGTCTTAGCAATTACGCACTAACTTTTTCTTGAGCTTTAGTCTACAGAGCTTCAATCTAAAGGGGCAGTTGTAGCGAGGACAACATATCCGCATTCACGTCCATGCAAGGACGAAATCACAGCATTTGCAGCATCACATCAACACAACAGGCATCACATTTTTTTACAGGATAACATTTCTATTCACACAGTTACATTGCCTATAAATTCATGCGTTATCATTTTGCCGTAACAGTTATGCACTAACTGTTTGCTTAAGTCTTAGCATGCAGGAGCAGGAGCACACCGTGGATTTTCTCTTACAGCGAATCGGGGCAATTTGATGAGGGGCCAACCTTCCCAGCAAATGGCAGAAGCGGCCTCGAGCGTCGGTCCACTCATTCCACATCACCAACAAGCCCAGCATCATCATAAGTCGATACCGGTACACCCTTAAGTTCAAGCCAGTTTATTTTTATTTTAACATCACGACCCAGCGTTGTCATAACTTGACACTGGGACAAACTTTGAGTCCGCGTTAGCCCACCTTGGTGTTTGACCATGGTAGCACAGTGTTGTCATAACTCGACACTGGGACAAATTTTTATCCTGCATCAGCCCTCCTTGGTGTTTGACCATGGTAGCCCAGTGTTGTCATAACTCGACACTGGGACAAATTTTGAGTCCGCGTCAGCCCGCCTTGGTGTTTGACCATGGTAGCCCAGCGTCGTCATAACTCGACAAGGGGACAAATTTTGAGTCCGCGTCAGCCCGCCTTGGTGCTTGACCATGGCAGCCCAGTGTCGTCATAACTTGACACTGGGACAAATTTTGAATTTGCGTCAGCCTTGTCCTAATTGCCCAACATTTTTTTAAATTCTGAGGATCGAGACAAAATTGACTTTAAGTCAACGTCTTTGTCCGAAGACTCTTCCATCATCTCCACACAAAGAGGGACAAGTTGATGACACCCAATTTTGACCCTCTCGTCCAGTCATTAACTATAGAATTACATTAAATTTTCCAAATAATTTTAACAATGTTATAATAATAAAATACAACAATAAAACATTAATACACGCATAAATAAGCGATTTAATAATGGCACCGCATTTTATGTAGAGTATTAAGCATACCTTGAGTCTCACATCCGCATTCGTCATTTTAATAACAAGCAATTTCATTAATATTATTCATAATTTAAGCCTTATTTCCCATTAATTAAAACTCGAAACAATTCTTAATGATAAATAAATAAATACATAAAATAATAATTTAACAATGACGTCGTTTTAAATAACATATTCGCATTTATTAATAGCAAGGCAGTTTCATAATTTGTAATTTAAATTAATTTTAATCTAATACATGCGTTTAATAATAGCGTCACATTGTTTCAGAAGGATCTTTTTTGGTATTAAAGTCTTCAATCTGTGAGGAAGTAGCCCATTCTTTCTCCGATCTGAGTGAATAGGGCGGTGAGAGGGTGGATGTAATGAAGCTCGAACGAAGTGAGAGGGAAAAGGAGGCTCGACCTACAGGGAGAGGGCGACTGAAAAGGAGGCTCGACCTACAGGGAGAGGGCGACTGAAAAGGAGGCTCGACCTACAGGGAGAGGGAAATTCTTTTTATTGCGTTCCCGGCTCTCGGCTTGTGCGGTTAAGGTTGTTGTACACGAACGATCTCCTAAAAAGGCATAGTATATAAATATGGAATACGAAGTCGGCTTTCTTTTCAATTTGACCTATCTCCAAATCATTTCCCTTTCTTTCTCCGTCTAATTCGAATTCAAAGCAAAAGAGTCATGCCGCTTTAGAAAAGATACAATAGTTTCCGATTCCCCCGAGCTTAGGGGTCAATTACGGGGGAATCGGTCGATCAATTCCGCAAGGCCCGTCCCAATCTTTATTGATGACCCCTAGCCACCCCTATTTATAAAAACATTAAGCAATCCTTAAATATCATATCTGAATTTTGCATTTAAATAAATTAATAATAATCTAAACCCCATTCAATTTTAATTTAACATCGCAAAATACGCATAATAAATAAGATTTTAATAACGACATCGCATTATAAGCATTAATTAAATAGCACGCCCGCATTTATTATTGTAATAATAAAAATCCAAGCTAAAACTAATAAAACACCTAGGATTGTATTTAAATAATTTAATTTACCACTAATTAAATAATACACCTAAAAATAATAACACACTACCCAAATTAAAACTAATACCTAATAACTACCAGCCCAACCTTTAGCCCGCACCTTCAAACCCGCAAAGCCCAAACGTGCAACCCATTTTTATTCCGCCGCCCCAGTCCAAATCCCACACCCGCAGCCCAAATTCCCCTCAGCCCTTTTACTTCATCCTCCTCAATCCAAAACACAGAAAACCTAATTTTCAAAACCCTTAACACATCGTCGCCGCACCTTTCCCTGCCGAGATTCTCGCCTGAGAATCCGGCGACCTTCCCTTACCCATGCACATACAACCAGTAAACCCTAAGCAAAACCTAACGCACACTAAAACCGCAACCTCCAACGCCCTTTAGCCGATTTCGCTCCCAGATTCCCTTCCGAATATACTACGATTTTATACCAATTAACACCCAAATCAGTACCATAATAAATGATACAAGAATCGTCCAGAATCAATCCAAAAATAACCTCAATCTCGCCCAAGATCTCATAACCAAACTTACCATAACTAAATCGTCTACGAATCGTACCAAATCAGTCCAAAATCGCGTCAATAGCTTGCCTAATTTAGAGCCTGAATTGGAGGTTATATAAACCAAGCAATAGTTACAGGTAAAGGCATTGAAATTTTTTGGAAAAGCATCGAATTCAGAAAAAATCAGTGGAAAGGCAGTGAATCAGTATAAAAAAACCAAGAAATCAACCTAAGAACCCATTCTTCGAAGTTAAGAGCAGAAGGAAAGCGAAACCATTCAACCCTTTATCGCCTTAATCACATCGCAACACAATCCTAGTGGATCGACTACTTGATACGCTGCCTCGATTCGCCGCCCGGAGAAGGTAAACCCGTTACCCTTTCGCCTTAATTTTGTTCGACGTCAGTGTGTCCAGTGTGCCTCTTTGTACGATTGATTGAGCATGTGTTAGATCAATATCAATAGCTGCTTACGCTTATTAAGTGAATCGCTGAACTTGTTTAATTAATAACAATTGTTATTAACATTCGCGATCGGAGTGTTAATGTGTTTTATTAGCCTTTGTTGTGTGTCCGAAGGAGTAATTTTGCGTGTGTAATTCATGTATGTCTGTTGGATCATGCTATCGCGTATCACTGCTGGATATGAAAAGTGTTGGGTATTTATTTGTATCAAGGCGGTGCTTTTTGGTAAATATATCAATCATGTTTTGAAACCTAACCGCTTCCGGTAGACGGTATAAGTCTGTGTTTGTATTTGCTTTAGTCAAATTGGTTGTGCGTATAAAAATAGTCTCTTCGGGTGGTGGCTCATCCTTCGTATTTGTCTAATAAAACATATTGTGTCCATTCTCTCTGCTTTAAGTGATAAAATTGGTCGCATTAATGTTCCTCCAAACCGTTTTACACTACACCTGTTTGTCAAGTCGCTAAGAGATTACACACTGGCATTATATACCTGTTTGCATTCCAGGTTTAACTTGCAGTCCTTTTATAAAGTATGTATATCGCTGAAGTTGCCTCAGTCTTTTAGTTCTGTGATATCTTGGACTTGCCCTTTTGTTTTCTTAGAGTTATTAAAGGCATCAGGCATTTCTAGGAGGCCAGTATATTTTCAGCTATGATTAGTGTTAGAAAAGTGTTAAATTGATTAGGATAGTGGTCCCTCTACATAGCTTTAACTGCGTTAAACATGGGTTGTTAACTATAGGAAGCAGGGTAGATATTAGCTTGAACTCACCCCCTGTATATTAGTATGTTGGTCTGACTCTTGTAAGCATATATCTTAAAAAATACTGCGCTTTCCTGGAGTGTGCTAGTAAAAGGAGTCAAGTTTCGAGTTACTATTACTGGTGGGTCTTTTATTACTTTTCATCTATTTCATTCTTTTTGGAAAACAAATTAAGACTTGATAAGCTAAATGCTCCCTGGTTTGGTCTGTCTAAATTGACTTGTCGCTTCATAAGTTGATCTGCCTCTTGTCATTCGCTGATTCTCATAATAGTCATGGACATATACGTCAAAGTGTAGACTATATGTGTTTAAATCCTGTGTCAAATGTTTTATTCATTATTTTGTAGGCTTTGTGGGACATTTACTAATCCTCATCATTTTCTTATTTTTACATGAAATGTAATGCCTTGGAGCAAAAGGAAGAGTCTCAATACGAGACTCGTCGCAACTCACGAAGACCCGCATTTATGTGATTCATCCTCTCCGCATCAGAAATTCCAAGTCATAGGCGAAATGACTTAGCCATTCCTTCGAGTCTTTATTATTGATTCCCTTTTCCCATTTATTTATTGTAACTATTTGTCTAACATTACGCTATTAGCAGAATACTTATAATAATTAAACCTTGAACCAAAAGATTAGAAAGTAGCTTGACATTAGAGATTTGCTTTCCCCCTTTTAAGCCAATTATTTTAGTCTGCTTTAATTATCATTAAACCATGTAGTAATTTTCATTAGCATAATTATTTAAGTAGTCAAGACATTGTTTATTACTAAATCCTAACATAAGAAACTCCTTTTCTATAAATCCCTATTTAAATTGTAGGATTCTTAGCCTCTGCATGATATACATTTTTCATATCCTATGTTCAAGTATATATTTTGTCCATAGTAGATTTTGCATATTATTTTTATGCTAAAGCAATACATATACTTTATAGAATAATTTCACATGCTCTCTCTAATTACTTTTTGAACGCATGTTTTCAACTAGAACTAACTTTATATATTTTAAACAAATCTCACATTTTATATTGGTCAAAAATACTTTCTATATCTTTTACTTAAATATCTTTCAAGCATGCATTTCCCATAGAATAATAATTAACCCTAGGTTTGAACGGACAACCGCAAGTTAGCGGATCCTTTAGGTTGCCTAACCCCTTCCCTTTAGGATAATATAGAACCCTTACCCATAATCTCACTAAAGTTTAGCAGACCATTTTTAATGGAGTTAGTATTGACCTTAACCTAAGTTGACATTAAGGTGTCCTAATTCACCCAAACTAATTAGGTGGCGACTCCGCGAACCCTTTAGCACTTAGCAACCACTTTAGCATTTTAGCCCTTTTAGCATCTTTTAGCATTTTTAGCATTTTATTTTCTAACATTTTATTACGCAGGAGTTTAGAATAAAATCGCGGCCGAAAAAGGGCGTGACAACAGTCATAAACCTTTAAAGAGTAAATACAGCGAAAAAGTAAAGGACACAAGGTTTATATTTTCAAGGGTATATATTAATATATCTCTTGATGGTCAATGACCAAAGTATTGTATATATTATATACAATTACAAATGAATTTCTTTTAACAGGATTGAGCAATAAATACGGAAAAAGAAATTGCAAACAAAAGTGAAGTAGCAGATGACTTCAGCCTAAAGTTAAAAGATCTAAAAAAGACAAATACAACATATTCATTACAATTGCTTGAACTATAAGCTTGATCTAGAATCTGGGCAGCAATAGTAATGTGGGACTAGATGTTGTTATACTACTTTAGGCCAAGTGTGTTGATCCAGTTTCTAAGGTGAATATCCGAGAGCTCTCTTGGTGATTCTTCTCGGTCAATTCTGGATATCGATACTCTGAAGTTCCCCTCTATTTATAGTGTGGAACTTCCCTTGAAATCCTCACTGATTGGTTGCGGAGGTTGAGTAAAAGAAGGTTGCAGCTTGGACCGGTTCTTCCTCCATGAAAAGCTCAATGTTCTGGACTTGGTCTTCACACTGCTTCTCCTCCAAGCTTTGACTGTTTCTTTTACCACGTTTTAAACACATCATCATTGTAGGCTTGCCTAGGTCATTTTTTTACTCACAGTAACACAGCCTGTTTTGGCCGGAAGAATAGGCAAAATCGTTACAGAGAAGTTGTCAGAGATGTTGTCACAAGATCGCAGGCAAGTTTTCATAAGCGATGTTGTCCTGGGCGTTTTCATCCATCCAACATCAACAAAAGTAATTCAAAATGATTCATGGAAAGAGTGGGAGATTAGAAGAACAAATAATTTATATTTATTCTACACGCCTTTCGATTGTTAAAGAAGTTAGAATTGAATAATATTGCAGTCCAGTGTTTAGCTTAGTTACTGTATTGTTGATCATCACTTGTTCCAAATCTTAAATGCGCCATAGTCAGCTAGGGTTTGAATTGGGGAAGAACAGATCTAGGAATGCAATGGAATATATGGACGAGGTAATATGACTATAATTCACTTACCTAAAATCCACTATAATATGTACCGACAGCTAAAAGTACAAGTAAAAATGAACCAAGTTTTCATCTAGCAAAAATATCTAAAATTAGACGTGTTAAGTGTGGTTTACCTTACTTACGTGGTTTGCAGGTATTGCGTCAGTTCGAGGGTTTACCTAGTGCGCATTTATAAAAAAATAGCGGCTTCGGATTCCCGGTCATAAAAAAAAAATCTAAAAGTAATTCTACAAAATAAAAAAATAACTGAAAAATTACTCAACACAAAGTTGATGATTGAAAATATGTATGAAAACGTTGGAAAAAGGTAAAATTCAAACTTGTTACTTTTCTCAAATGTGGAAATTTTGTAAGTGAATGAATTTTTTTACCTATTTAACTTCCTGAGCAAATTCCGATAAAAATAGTAAATACTCCCTCCGGATAAAAAAGAGTGTTCACTTAGCCATTTGCACATTCCTTAAGAAAATAATAATTCCTAGGTAAAAATAGGTAATTTGACTAAAATACCCCTAATTAAATAGGTATTGGAATTTTATCACCTAACACTTAATAAGGAAAAATCTAAAAAAATAAGGTTAATTCTTTCTTGATTTGATAAATGAACACTCTTTTTTATTAAAAAAAAAAAAGTCTAAGCGGACATTGTTTTTATTCGTATAGAGTTCATGACGAGGTTAAAAATTGTTGTCTCAAAGTTACGTCTATTGTTCATTTGCTATAAAATCCTACTGGAAACTTTTAGGCAATTTCGTCATCTAACATTTGTTATTCCACCAAGAGGTTTGGTGGAATGAGAAAAGTTCATCCATCTTTAATCTGATGCATATATCTCATATGAACTTTAAGAATTATATTCTCTTTGAGAGGAAGCTCGAAAACTCAGTGAAAATCTATATATATATATATATATATATATATATATATATATATATAAAATATTAAGTTAATCCATTTCAGAATCAACTTCCCACATACGTGATCGAAGCTGCAAAAATCAACGTCCAAAGTAATAAAATTTATTAAGTTTGGCATATTTAACTTGAGACAATTTTGTCTATACTTCACATATACACATAAAAAGCTTGACGTTAACTTTAGACTAAAAGTTACTACTTAATTATTGAACATATTGTCTATGGAAGTTACTTTTTTTTTGGATTTCCCATACGATGTCCGAAGATTGGTACCTGCGTTGGAGCCCTCGATTAATCGGAAATTCGAGCCGCATAAAGTTCATTTTAAGAGAAAACGCTCCCTATCAATATAAGTATAGTTCTTTTCATACTCAAGTCTCGAACACGAAACCTCTATTAGGAGCGGAGAGATCATATCTTAAAGAAATAATCTTTTCATTATTCTCATTAATGAAAGGAGTATATATACAATTATAATTTTCCATAATAGAAAACCTATTTCTATTCTAATTATGGTAAATGTACAATGTAATATTTACAATAAAATAATTCCTAAATTGCTAGATCTACAGACAAAATCAATACCAAATATACATTGTATATTTGGTATTTTACAAGGACAAAAACAATACCAAATGTAGAATGTATATTTGGTATATTTAACAATATCTATCCCACCACCACTTTTGGTAGTTACACAAGTTACTAATTAACTAGGAGTATTAGACACATTGTCACTATAGTAATTGAATTCTATAGGAAGGAAATTGAAGATTTCCAAAGCAGCTTGACTAGTCAATTTGTTAAATTGGAACAAACAATCATCAATAGTAGTTAGTTATACATCATATTAGGTCATTGTGATTATTTATAAAAATTGTTCTCTGCATTGTGTTGTGGGAATTTCGCAGATGTGAGGACATATGTTGGGTAAAAACAAACAAAACAAATGCAACTCCAAGATTACGGCATAAGTGGGGAAGAGGGTGTTGAAGTTATTAGTTGTGGTGGTTAAGTGTAGTTACTAGTCTTATTAGTTGAGGGGCATTATTGTCTTTTCCTTATTTTGATATTTTGCATTTCCTTATTAGCTTTATCCATGTAAGTGTTTTACATAATAAGAAATATACTACAGATCAGAAGCTCTACATTTTAGAGCCCCAATTCGTTTGTGCCCTGAACCTTCTTCTTCCCCACTGCGATTCCACGTCAATTAACATGATATCAGAGCCATAGGGGAAGATCTGAAGCCATAATACAGGGATAACTCAGTGATTCAGCGCATAAACAAACCGATTCAGTCAGAAATCCAAGTTTTCGATCTAATCGAGTTCAAGCTGAGGTGATTCTAGCTCATGCAATATACATCTGTTACAGATCGAGGTAAATTCAGTTCATGCAATACAAATTTGTTACAGTTCCTTTGAAATCGATAAGATTGAGGTGACCGGTGTCGTCGTTGTTGTTGTTCGATTCGATTACAACTAATCTGCTGCAAATCGATCTATTCATGGAGAACACTTCGCCGAATGTACCAGTTATTACAAATGAAGCTTCAAATGTGAGTTTAAATGTAATGGACCATAATCATCCGTTATATTTGAGTTCATCAGATACGCCTGGAGCTGTACATGTCGAAATACAGCTTACAGGAATGGAGAATTATACGCTATGGAGTCGTGCGATGCAGTTGAGTCTGTTGACTAAGAACAAAATTGGTTTCATTGACGGAACAGTGAGAAAAGACATGTATGAAGGAAATATGATGAAGCAATGGGATCGTTGCAACGCAATGGTGATTTCGTGGATTATGAAGAATGTGAGTAGAGATCTGTTAAGTGGAATATTGTACAGATCCACTGCTCTTGCAGTTTGGCGAGATTTAAAGGAGCGATTCGATAAGATTAACTTGTCGAGGGTGTATCAATTGAAGAATGAGCTTGCTATGCTCCAACAAGGAGTATCGCCTGTAGCCAGCTATTATTCTAAGATGAAAGATCTGTGGGATGAGATTGATTCAATAATACCTCCACCGGCATGTGAATGTGACAGTCCTAGAGCTTACATTGAACATCTGGCCAGTCAGAGGTTACTAGAGTTTTTAATGGGGCTAAATGATGGCTACAATCAAGCACGAAGTCATATTCTATTGCTAACACCCACACCTAGCGTCAATCAAGCATATGCTATGATTGCGCAAGATGAGAGTCAAAAATCCATTACCGGAAGATTTGGAGGCAATGACTCGACAGATTCTATGGTGATGTATGGCAAGTCGACTTATCACAAACAAAGGAAGCAAAATTATACCAGTTTCTGTGACTACTGTCAAATGAAGGGGCACACTAGAGAAAAGTGTCGCAAATTATTGTTGTTCTGTGAATATTGCAAGAAACAAGGGCATATTGCAGAAAAGTGCTACAAATTGGTTGGATATTCTGCAGATAATAAAGAAAGGAAGAAGGTAAATGTGGCAGTAATAGGAATTCATGCTGACGAATTATCCAAAGAACAACAGGCTCATCTCCAGTGTCGATTATCTTCATGCACATTGGATAGATATGAAAAGGCATTACAGGTACCTGAGTCACAGGTAGAAGAGGACAGCAGGACAGCAGTTGCTGCCAAGATTCATATGGCAGGTAACTTTGCACTTCCTAAGCCTGCACACTGGATAGTTGACTCAGGGGCTACTGACCACATGGTCAGTAGTAAAACCATGATCGAAAAGGAAGATAAAAGAAGTTTAGGCCAGGTACAATTGCCCACAGGTGGTGTTGCTGAGATCACACAAACAGGAAACTGTAGGCTTAAGAATGGTGATGTTATTGAACATGTGTTATGTGTTCCCACTTTCAAGTTTAACCTACTGTCAGTTTCGAAGCTAACCAGGGAATTGAACTGTTGTGCAATTTTTTTCCCTGATTTCTTTGTGCTGCAGGATCTATTTACTGGGAAGGTCAAGGAGACTGGTAGAGAGGTTGATGGCCTATACATATTGGAGTCTGGAAGGAATTATGGAGAGTCAGTTAGAGCACATGCTGATGTATCAACTGTGGTGACCAAAGATGAGTTAGAAGCAGAGTTATGGCATAGAAGAATGGTCCATGTACCACTGAGTATGCTTAGAAAGTTAGATGTCTTTAAGAATAAATCAGAATTTTCAATAAGTCATTGTGAAGTGTGTCCTTTGGCTAGACAAACAAGAAAGGTATTCCCTGATAGTAATAGTAGTACTGATTTTGCTTTCCAGCTTTTACACTTAGATGTATGGGGACCATATAAAGTGTCATCCTATAACAATATGAGGTATTTTCTCACTGTGGTGGATGACTACACTAGATGGACATGGGTTTTCCTGATGCATGTTAAGTCTGATGTAGTTACTGTTCTTAAGAAATTGTTTGCAATGATAAGAAATCAATTTGGTCTCACTGTTAAGGGAATTAGAGCGAATGATGGAGCAATTTACGAATTACATTTGTTACCCTTGTTTGATCAATTGGGAATTGTACATCAGAAGTCTTGTCCATATTCTCCACAGCAAAATGGGGTAGTTGAAAGGAAACATAGGCACATATTGGAAATAGCTAGGGCTATTAAAATACAAAGCCAATTACCAGCTGAATTCTGGGGTGATTGTATTGAGTCTGCTGTTTATGTGATAAACAGAGTACCTACTGTTACACTAAAAGGTATTTCACCATATGAGAAGTTGTTTGGGAAGGTACCATCACTGTCCCATTTAAAAGTGATAGGGTGTCTTTGCTATGCTTCAAACTTGGTGAGGAAAGACAAATTTGAACCAAGAGCCATCAAGGCTGTTTTACTTGGGTATGCAGTTGATAGAAAGGGCTACAAGTTGCTGGACTTGACCACTGGAGATGTGTTCATCAGCAGGGATGTGACATTTCATGAAGCCATATTCCCATATAAGCAGCCTCAAGAGAGTTGGGGTTCAGTAACTTATCCACATTGTAATTCTGACTTGTATGTTGATGATGAGCAGGTACTTCCATGTATTGTGCCAGCAGAAAGAAGACAGGCTGTAATTCCTAATGCTCTTGTGCCCACTGCTCCTGGGTTTGGTATTGTACCAGCAGAAAGAAGACAGGCTGCAATTCCTACTGCTCCTGTGCTTGCTGCTGAACCTGTTCATTCTGCAGACACAGCAGATTCAGAAAAGGATTCAGAAAATGATACAGTTGAGGATGAAGATACTACAGTAGTCAGAAGAAGGTCTACCAGAGAAAGGAAAACACCAATATGGTTGAATGATTTTGTTCACCCAAACAACCAAGCTGGGTGTGCATACCCAATGTCAGATGTGATGAGCTATAATGGGTTGACTGTTTCTTATAATTGTTTTCTGGCTAAGATTTCAGTTGATCATGAGTCAAAGTCATTTTATGAAGCAATTAAGGACCATAGGTGGGTTGAAGCCATGCAGTTGGAGATTAAAGCTCTAGAAGACAACAAAACTTGGGAGATTGTGGATCTGCCTAAGGATAAAAGACCCATTGAATGTAAATGGGTGTTTAAAATCAAATATAAAGCCACTGGGGAGGTGGAAAGGTTTAAAGCAAGACTTGTAGCCAAAGGATACAGCCAGAAAGAAGGCATTGACTACCATGAAACCTTTTCCCCTGTGGTTAAGATGGTAACATTTAGGAGTGTCATTTCTGTGGCAGTAGCTAAAGGATGGATGATTCAGCAAATGGATGTGTTTAATGCATTCTTGCAAGGGGATCTTAATGAAGAGGTATATATGAGTTTGCCGCAAGGGATTGAACACAAACAAGGCAAGGTGTGTCGACTGCTCAAGTCATTGTATGGACTCAGCAGCATCTCGGCGATGGAACATCAAGCGATTCTTGCTGGTTTCATCTGGTTTTGTTCAAAGCAAGTTCGACTACTCTTTGCTTATCAGAAGAAATGGAGACAAGATTGCCATGGTCCTGATTTATGTAGATGATCTCCTTCTAACTGGGAATGATCAAGAGACTATTGATGAGACAAAGGGCATTCTACAGCATCACTTCAAGATTAAAGATCTTGGAGAATTACGATACTTTCTGGGTTTTGAGTTTGCTAGGAACAAAGAAGGGATAGTAATGCATCAAAGGAAGTACTCTTTGGAGCTAATTGAAGATATGGGTTTCGCAGGTTCAAAACATGTTTCTTCACCTATGGAAGCTAACTTGAAGTTTACTTCCATTGATTACGATACACATCTTCAGAAAATGATGCCTACACAGGTCGAGAAGGCTGGATCTGAGGATAAGTTGCTGCAGAATCCAGGGGAATATCAGAGGTTGATTGGCAGATTACTCTATTTAACCAACACGGGCGGATATTGCTTTCGATGCGATTGCCGAGTCGATTCTTGCGAGCTCCAGCGGTCTCTCTTGGCGCAGAAAGAGTAGTCTGATACATCAAACAAGCTCCAGGTATGGGAGTCTTCATTGCAGCAGAGGAGGTGTACACTGTCTGCATATTGTGATGCGGATTGGGCTTCGTGTCCAAATACTAGAAGATCAGTCTCGGGGTACCTAGTCTACTTTGGTTCTTCTCTTATCTCCTGGAAGTTCAAGAAGCAACAAACTGTTTCGCGCAGCTCGGCAGAATTTGAGTATAGAAGTCTCGCATCAGTGGTGGCTGAAATTGTTTGGATTACAGGGCTATTTTCAAAGTTAGATGTGCTGTCACATTTACTGTTTCGATTCGTCGCGGCAATGATCGGTCAGATTGCGATAATCGATTTTTCACGAAAGGACTAAACATATCGAGATTGATTGTCATTTCATTCGGGAGAAGATTCAGCTAGGATTGATCTCTACTCGGCACATTGCGTCAGACAGTCAACCTGTCGATATACTTACTAAAGCTCTCCTGCCTGGACATCATTCGCATCTCGTTTGCAAGCTCGGCTTGAAGAACTTATTTTTACCGCCTCGCTTGAGGGGGGTGTTGAAGTTATTAGTTGTGGTGGTTAAGTGTAGTTACTAGTCTTATTAGTTGAGGGGCATTATTGTCTTTTCCTTATTTTGATATTTTGCATTTCCTTATTAGCCTTATCCCTGTAAGTGTTTTACATAATAAGAAATATACTACAGATCAGAAGCTCTGCATTTTAGAGCCCCAATTCGTTTGTGCCCTGAACCTTCTTCTTCCCCACTGCGGTTCCACGTAAATTAACAGAGGGTCCTCATCTTGGGTAATATAATGATTCATGTTTATGGACATCTTTATATGGCCAAGGTGACATATATATTGTTTTGGAGTACGAGGAAAATGGAAATTGTACACTGCTGTAATAAATATAGTGTACAGAAGTTCAAGAATGTGGAGGGTATTTTAGTAAACAAACAATTTTTTTAGAAATTATGTAATATTTTAATACATCAAATCAAACCGTGCATAAAAAATAATCTCTGCATAACTAATGCAAGCATTATTAATATACCATATTCACCACTATCATGTACACCCTACCAAACGACCCCTTAATTTTTGTCCTGTTTTTGCACTCTTTTTGCTTTATGCAGATCGGAACTTTTCCACCTCCCCCCCTATCGTGTTAAAATATTTTGCTGTCATTTTTATCAATTTCACTATTAACCAGGACCAATTTTAAAATGGAGTCATTTTTTAATACGAAATTCGAAGACTTTCTACTTTCTCAATGTGGGAATTTTATAAGTGAAAGAAAATGCTTCATATTTAACTTCCATATATAGGAATATTCTAATGAAAGTAGTAAATAAATGTCGAGGAAAACAATTATAGTTTAAAGTTATGTCCATTGTTTATTTACTCTAGAATCCTAATTATTCAAAACTGGTTAAATACTTAGATATATCTTATCCGAACTTCGAGAATGATGTTCTCTTTAAGAGGGAGATTGAGAAAATATTTTATAAATACATAATTATCTTGAATATCATTTCTTTAAAAAAAAGCGTCTGTGGCTAAAAGACTTACAGTCGATACATTTATTCTATTAATTCTTCTCTGACAGAATATTCTTAAATCCATGAAGGCTTGGACTAGTTGCCTAGATTTTGGATCTAGAGTTGTATCATCATCAAGCTCAATAGTCTATTACGAATAGTGATTAGGAGGATGGATCGGAAGCTGGTGAAAAATATTTTCATGTCAATGCACAAATAGCCAATTCTGAGACCGTCATTAAGCCATATCGAAATTTACAACAATATATTTAAGTTCAACCACTTAAGAATCAACTTACAACATGAGCGACTAAAAACTCGACATCCAAAAGTAACGAGACTTATTTATCATGTTACTTGTACAAGCAAATTTCAAACATATGCATAAGAAATTTGGCGTGTCAAAGCCAAACTTCAAAACTAGAAGTTATGACTTAATTATTAGACATATTAGCATCTAATTCGGATTCATTTAAGGTATTTAAGCGGGAACGTTGCCTATTAGAGAACATTTCATGTCCAAAACTCGAACTCCAAACCTCTAATTAAGTATGGAGAAATTTTATCCATCCCACGACAAATTACTACTTAATTATTAGACACTTTATCGACTACAATAGTAATTGAACTCCGTAGGAATGAAACACCTTTTATTGAAGATTTCCAAACTCAACTTGACTAGTCAATTTGTTAAGCTGGAACAAACATTCATCAATATTAATTAGTTGTTGCATTCCCAAGTATATATATCACTGAAGTTGAATTACTGAACTCAACAAATTCGACAACCAACAAATACATATTCCAAAAGATACTCAGAAACATATCAAAGAACTTGAAGTGAAGATATCAAATCGTATTCATGAAGGTAGTGTAGAAGAAAATCGTGAATTCACTGAAGAAGACGACTGAATATGGCTCAAGTAGCAGGTGAAAACTAGTCACACCATTAAATTTACCTAGAACTCCTATAGTGAGCTTTTTAACGCACGAATCTAAATTATTCGGATCAACAAAATTCGACCGTTGGATGGTTGGATGAAAAAAAAAAGGGACACTTACATCAGAGTATTGGCCTGCTGGTTTCTGCATAAGAAACAAGTGGAAGGACAACAAAGAAGAATGCTCGAACCCAACTTAGATATCGAGCACTGGAGCCTGCCGAATTGAAGAAACTAAAAGGACAATAATACTGACTGCCAAAATATTGAAGCTCGTGTGGCAAAAACCCAATTGCTATACCACAATATTTTCACTCAATTAAGGCGCCTTTATCCAAAAGGGCATTCTCCGACGCCGAAGATGAGACCAAATTTGAAAGGGTAAAAAGGAGGCACTTAAAATGTGAATTCAATCCATGCCTTTTCTTTAAGCAAATTAAGTACTTAAAATAAAATCTGTAGTATATTTTTCTTCAAAAGATTCAACACCATTCGTTACCTGCTGAATGTTTGCCTTGTTCCAATTCAACAAGGCGTTTTATACAACAACCTAATAAAACCCAACTTTCCTAAATGGAGGGAAAAATACATGCTGCTCCAACAACAGAGCTACCAGCCAGAGCAACATAAAAGGTATGCACGCAATTAATCCTCCCAACGGCATCTTCCCACCCAGGTCACTGTCATTTACTACATCCATCAAACTGCTTTGAGAACTGAGTGGATTGCAATTGAAAATATTAAAAGCATAACCAAAAAAGTAAAAGAAAAAATAGATAGGATGATATCAACACGAGCTATGAGATTATGAGAATTTGGCAGAAAAGAAAATCTATAATGAACTTTGCAATTTTCCTTCTTCGCCGTAAAATCGACCAAAACAATGTAAAACCTTCTATTTCCTTTTCAATTGATCACTGGAAAGGAAAAGCACAAAAAAATCCAAAAAGAAGCAATTTGCCCAGCATCATCCCCTGCAGACTAACATTTTCCTAACTTCTACTTATAAAACGCTACCTTTGATTCTTTTGAGCCAGCAGGACAGCAGCAGACCAACTTATTTCTCTTCTCTGCACTTCAAAATTCCAAAAGCCACCCTCCACTTGTGAACATGCATCAGAGATCCAAAAGAGTCCATAAAAAAGATGCATCTCTTGACAAACCAAACTGTATGCTACCTGAGAAATCACTATATTCAAACATCAGATTCAGATGAAGTCGACCCGGAAGAAGCAGTTCCAGGATTAGTAGCAAAGTGCAACTCAGGCAGCATCAAACACTTTGGCTGGACACCTTTGTAAACCTTCAAGGACGGCTTCAGCTTCATATACTGCAATTGCAGGGATTTCATAAAATTAGTCAGACAGAGTCGAGGAAAAAGAGCTTTCTTTTTTAACATAGTTTCTGACTTTAATGGAGTCCCGCCACCCCACCCACACAAAGGGTACTTAATGCTGCTCCAAATTTAAGTCAAAAATCAAGTCTAATTTCAGCGGTAAACTGCAAGTCCCGCAGCAGAACGACATAAAAGGATAGCATTTGTTTTTTGATAAATAAAAGGATAGCATCTGTTTTTTTATGAATAAAAGGATAGCATCTGTTAAGAACTGTAGACAACAAACTTTCTATAGGTCATGTTAAGGTACAGTATGCCATGAATATTCTCCAAGAAACCTCACTAGTATCAAACCCGCAGGCTTCAAACTTAATCATGGAATATCTTTTAACATAGCTAATGTAACATAGGAAGTGATCTCTTATCAAATAAGATACAAAAACAGCATTTAGAGTTAGTTACCTCCTCATAAAAATTATTAATTTCTTCCTCTGTCAGGCCTTCGTCTTCCCCAGCATTTTCATCCCAACCAAGAGAACGTAGGAAAGCAGCCTCTTCTTCATCTGGATATAGCGCTCCATTTATGGACGAGTTGTTCTCCTCGACATTGTTATGTCTTTGAACATGGTTTTGAGCTTCATGAGGGTCTCCATTGCTGGTTCTCTCACTTCCATTTTCAGAAACACAAGGACACAACGAGGCACCATCCTCATCTTTAGTTTTAAGACCAGACTGCTCCCTACTGTTAGATGAAGCCATACCAGAGTCCGGAAGGACAGTAGATGAATTTAAAGAAGTTTTCTTCCTCATTAGATTGAAAAAATCACTCCTGCTTTGGGCTTGAGACAGGGAAGATCTCTTCTCTGCAGTAGATCGTGACTTTAGTGATAATGCGGCAGCCTTGGTTTCAAGGGAAGTCACCCTTGAAGTTGGACTGGTCACAGCAGGAGCTGAAGGAGCCACTGCAGGAGGGCAATTAGCTAATCTACTGCCAGTGTTTTTAGCTGGACTCGGTGCTTCTTTTGACAAAGAGGTGACACCATTTTCGCGTCCTGGCTTCAGAACCAGAAGAGTCTTGCCATGGGATGTAGCTGGAGCTTCCACTCTGACTTGTCCACTACGGGGCTGATTAGCAAGTTGAGTGGAAAAAGGTTGTTGTGTACTCGTAGCTATTCCAACCATCTCATTTGTCCTAGCTGTAGATTTTGGTTGCTTTGACTTATCAGCAGAGCTGGAAACCTGGAAACAATTACTTCCCATTAATATGGATATCAACCATCCATCAAGCACAACCATCATATGTAAATTCTATATCCAAAATACGGGAGGAGAATACAACCAAAATCGAAAGTAAATAGCTTCCTCAACAGAATTAATATGCGTTATGATTTCAGCCTTTTTCATTTTCAGTAGACATCCTGATTCCTCTTATCTACATGAAGACGCATAAAAGCTACAATGCAGTATGTGTTCATGAAATATAAAAGGCTAAAATGTAGCTCAGTGATTTGGTTCCTTGAGTGCCACAAAAGAGCAAAACAAAATGTGGAAGACAAACAACATAGGAAGGAAATACAAACCCCATTAGCCGAGAGAGGTGGACAGAGAAATGTCATCATGTATAATGCCCTTAAATGTGTTTTAGTGCGTTTAGCTTTAGAGGAGGGTAGGCACAATCTATGTAACAGTAGTTAGCTGAAGATGTGATTCCTTTATGTCTGTTCTCTAGTATTGCTTGTCCAGTGAAATAGAACTAGGAGGCAACACTAGCTCCCAACAAAAGCAAACACTCGTGTCACAACCTCCGTTACACAAGTTTAACTTATTCATGGTTACCCACTCCCTGAGAGAGTGAGAGCAAGAGGGACAGGATAATGTCACATAAATAGGTCAAACATAATCAAAGTAACCATTTAATTTCTAGTACTTCTATATTTCGTAAGTGCCAAAGAATTATTAAAAAGACTAAATAATTCACCAATCAATGAATGTGATCAACCACAAGGCTACAGCATTACATAGAGAAAAATAGAAGCCCAAACAAATTTTACATGCAACTTTCAAATTTCATTACACATAATTCATGATCATTTAGACATTGGTTGTCACTATCCAGAAAGTTCCCCTCGCCACTACCAATAATTTGGATTCCTTCAGCTCATCTTTTAATTGACATTTTTTCTTTAGCTTCACCAGTATAATCATGTATATGTACAAGCACATCAGCAGGTGGATAGAAGAAAAGGCAATCATAGACATGATTCTACTCAAGAACCCAGCTAACACCCTAATATGTGGATTGAAATACATTAAAGTCAACACAGAAGTACGAACAACATTAACAATTGTGACTATCACGTCAATCAAGGGCTTAAAATACTTCAAAGAAAAATTAAAGAAAGACAAGGTCTACAAAGCAAGACAATGACTCACTGAGTAGGTAATTGTCTAGATAAAGAGAGCAACATTGTTTGTAAGATTCAGTATATGGAAGTTCTCGACAACAATAATAGGGAAAAGAACCTCACTTGTGTCAAGGCATGTGTAAAAACTATAGTTATCACAGAAATCCACACTTCCAATGATTCGTGAATACCTACGACTATTTACAAACACAGCATAATGATGATTCATCTGGTAAAATGAAAACTCACAATTTTTATTTATTTTTTCAGGTGTAGCCACACCCTACAATAGTCTAAACTTGTGTGTTGAAAAGAAGCTCCTGTATATAATGTTACGAGGATCTTGAATGTTCCTTAAATTTTGTAAAGCCTATGCATAGCTATATAGCCAACTGATTTTCAATCTTGTTATACACGTACAGGTTAAGAAAATTGATAACATGGAAAACAGGATATGTCAACAATGCCTGACCGCCACACCGCGGCCCAGCACTAACAATACTTTTGTCAAAAGAGGGTTCATAATCCCCTGGAACTCATCAAAGACTAGCACAAGTTAGTTACACTTTTATCCACATGAAACCTACAAAAAACCAGGCTATCATAATCATTTGTTAAGCTCCTTGCTTCGTAATACCAACTAATAACATATATTACAAAGACATGGCTATCAAGATCATTTGTTAAGCTTTTTGTTTCATAATATCAACTAATAAACTAGTCTACTACAACAGATTATTAGCATCCAACCCATATGCAACAAACAGAAAAGTCTGACGGAGCCAAATGCCTAACTGCAAAAGGATAAAAATCAGAAATGACTACAGAATTCTCAATTGCGTCATGAATGTACTCCTCCAGAATCACTTCTATAGCTACATAAAACAAACCAATAAATAATGACCCATATCGGTAAAGTCATTCAAGAAAAAATTAAAACACTGGAATGCATCAAAAAGATGCCTTTGAATATGTGCATATAACATGATGAGTCATACCGAGGCTTTAGGCATTGAAGATATCACAGGTATCAACTGTCTAGATTGCTTTATAGCTAATTCCTCAAGCCTCTGTGTCTTATCAGGGATCTACACATGCAAAACACACACAGATGAACATCTCTTCCAAATTTAACAGAGTAAGTAGTAGCAATAACAAAGAAAATTACCTGGGCGGTGGCACGGGCACGCGGCGCTGCTTGTGACAATGCTTCAGCCATGTTAAGACTAGCCGCCCCACTTGAAGCGCTAGGTGTTGGAGCTGCAGCAACACTTTGTTGAGCAGCTGAGCTCCCCATACCAATGCTTCCAACCATAGGAGGAACCTCTGCCAATGCGGAAGTCCATTTATCAGTACCACCAAGCAAAGCCGAGTTCCCAATTGGCAAACTTTGAACTGCTGAGCTCAAACCAGGCGATGAGACTCTGGTCACCTGCCTCTCTTCAATCCCAAGAGAAGGAAAATCCTTCTCAAATGCTGCCTTCTGGTTACCGTTAAAACTACTTCCCCCAGAATGAATACCATTGACACTATTATGGGTGCTACTACTACCACCTCTCGAGTCCTCAGTCCTGCGGGGCAAGAACTCACCAGGTTTCCTGGACACCAGCGACTGAGAACGCCTCAAGTTGTTCTTATCAACCCTGCCAGCTAAGATGTTCCCCAGAGGATCTGATGCGTCATTATCCCATAGATCAACAGCACCTGATCTTTCTTTCTCTCTTTCACGATTTTTATCACGGTGATTTCTATTAAAACTACTGTACGGATGCTTCAAACTAGTACCACCAGAACTACGCCTAGAATTTGATGATGAACTGCGATCCAAAAACACAGAACGTGGGCTATCTTTGTCACTAACCCTCCTAGGAGATCTATTGCGAGATGACAGTGTGGATAAAGTAACATCTGCAGCAAAGAAACACAAAAGTACAACATTGTCAGGCTTAAACTTATAACAACATACCCAGTATATATTCCCACAAGTGGGGTCAGGGGATTGTCATGCTTAAACTTAATTACAAAAATTAACAACTACCCCTCAACCCCAAGCTAGTTTGATCAGCTATATAAACCCTCAATATCCATTATTCTTTACTTAAAAATATATGATTAAAGCAAATATGACTGAAAGGAATTTAAAAAGTACCTGAATGCAAAGAAGATGATGCAAAGTGGGGACTTGAAGAGCCACCCCCAGTAACACTTGCAGTACTTCTCAACCATTCTGGAACTAAAGCTGGTTCACTCCTTTCCATTGGCGCAGAACATGATCAGATTACTCTACAACAAGACCTTTTATATCCAACTCCCTTTTCCTTTCTCAACCAATATGTCCAGATTTTTTCCAAGAATTTGCAATAAACAACCACATTACTCTATCTAAAAGTTCCCACAAAAAAAAAATTCAACTTGCTTCACAAATTCTAGTCCAAAATCAACCATGCACCTTCCTTTCCTCCTTATCTTTCACCTGTATCACAATCTTTACTTCGGCTTCACAAATTTGAAGCCTAAGTTAATACCTATGAATCAAAAGTCTCCCGTTACTCAATAATTGAAGCAATAATCAGACTATCATTATTTATTTTCTAGCAATTACAGAAGAAATACCCTTTTTTTAGGTTTCCCAAAAAGATTTCAACCAAACTCAACGACCCACCATGCCAAATGGGTAGTAAAATTCACAAACCCTAGACCCGCAATAACTTCCCCCCAACAAAACTTAGGGTTTCTACACCATCACCACCAACCCAGATAACAAAACTAGATATTGCCAAAAATAACCCCACCCCCCTCACATACCAAAATAGAACACAAACAAAAGGCAATAAGATCCTCAATAAAACCCTAACCGCTCTAAATAACGCCAAACCAAAACTCGGTATATATACACACACCTAAATATATATATATATATATCCGTTTTGACTGAATACCCAATTTCTTAACAATAAATCTTTTTTTCTAATTATGTAAAGCGCAGTGGTAAACAGAGAGAGAGATGAAGAGGGCGAGAGAGTGGTACTAGGGCAAAACAATAGGGACTGTGGTTATGGTAATGTGTGTTGTGTCATGTGTGTATATTAGGGCAGATATAGATTATAGTTATACTGCGTGTGTGTGTGTGTACAAGATTGGGAAGGAGAGAGGGTTAGGGGAAACTGGAAAACCTATTAAATTGAAAATAATGTATACTTTTTATATTTTGTTTTGTGTTTTGATAAAAATGGTTAATCCTGGAGTATTTGATATTGGTAGATGTATTATACCATGTGCTTTGATGTTTGTACTATTTTACTTCTTTTTTTAGTTTTTCATTTGGTATCTGTATCAGTATTGAAGCCTGACTAATTCGGATTCTCATCGCGTCAGATCCATTTAAAGGGAAAGGATTCCGTTCTCTAGAAAAATGAGGATAATACTAGTAATAATAAACAGTTAAGGGGCTGATAAAACTTTCTTTGAAGCTTGGCCTGATTATGAAAAGGATTCAAACTATTGATGCAAAAACATTTCCATCAATTGTAAAATTATTGATTATTTTCATTATTTCGACAATTTATAATAATTTATGTATTTTTTTTTTTTACTATTTTATTTTCTGAGAAGAGGCTAACAAAATACTTTTCAAAAGATAATTCAAACCACTAAAAACGGAGTACTTAATGAGAATGTTGATTTAATTATCTTCTAAGCTTATCCAAATATTCTTTAATGTAAAATGTTGGACTCCTAATCTTTCATATACCCTCCTAGAGTTGGAAGGTATTTTTTTTCTTTTTAAAATTAAGTTAAAGTGTTAACTAATTAGTCAAATTGTAGATAAACATGGGAATATGAGATGAATTTTTGAGTATTGAAACACAAAAATAGCATATCATTATCTCTTGGCTTGCTAATTACACTAAACTCATATTTATTCTTATATGTAAAAGAAATAGGGACAGAGAATGTGAAGCTATTTTAGGCATGCAACTCGCGTTGCTCAACACTCGTTCCTGAAAACAAAAATTGAATGGTCAAAAGGCTAGTATTTATTGTTAATTGTTTCTCCAAAAAAGGGCATAAGATTTAAAGAAATCATAGAATGTTGATATAAGAAATGAAGCATTATATCAACTCATAACATAAACATTTGAAATGTTATAATTAGGTTAAAATAATTTTCAGAGTCATGCTTTAGCTTAAATTCTTCAACCATAAATATGTAAGTTTATTTTTAAGTACGGAGTTGATGGTTGAATATTTCTAAATCCTATTTGATGAGAATTGAGTATACGATTGGAGGTTTTATGTATAGATATTGTTGATCTGTGTTGCTTTATGTGTAGGTAAAAACAGGTTTGATAGGGGATGAAAATTCTTACTTTGCTTCATATTTGAATAAACTATTGTATGACTTAAATGCTAAATATTGAACTTTGGAAACAAGTTATTTTGTCTTTAAACTAAATGAAATGTTCTAGTTGCAACTTGCAATGAGACTTTAAATGTGTAATATGTAATATTGATGATATAAAGTTTCATGGAATATTTGAAATGACATTATCAAAAATAATTGTCACTTATTCTTATTAAGTAAATGAGATTTGCCCTTTGTGCTACTTGAGATAAAGGAATTGAATTCGACTAAAAGATGTCATGAATTTAAAATTAAATATTATATGATCTTTGTGTTTGAGGTATACATGTGGCGTACACTAGGGCGATCAAGGATATGTATGATGTAACCAAGATCAGGGTACGGACGGTGAGAGGAGACTCAGAGCACTTTTCAGTGATGATGGAGCTGCACCAGGGATCAGCTCCTAGCCCATTATTATTTTTCTTGGTAATGGATGGACTGACGCGACAAATCCAACAGGATGTGTCATGGTGTATGTTATTCACAGATGACATAGCCTTGATTGATGAGACTCGCAGCGGAGCGAACGCTAAACTGGAGATTTGGAGACAAACGCTGGAGTCTAAAGGGTCCAGGCTGAGTAGGACCAAGACAGAGTACTTGGAGTGCAAGTTCAGTAACGGGAGCGAGCATGAGACAGGGCTGGAAGTGAGGCTTGGTACTCAGGTCATTCCAAAGAAAGAAAGAAAGCTTCAAGTACCTCGGGTCTGTTATCCAGGGAATTGAGATATTGATGACGAGGTCACACATCGTATTGGGGCAGAGTGGATAAAATTGAGGCTCGCATCTAGAGTCTTGTGAGATAAAAGTGTGCCACCAAAACTTAAAGGCAAGTTCTGACATGGGGGCACGTTTGTACTATTTTTTTCTTCTTTTTTTATACTATAAATATTCATTCGTTGTACATATTACACACACACAATCAAACAAACCAAAATTTATCTATCTTTATCCTTTATTCTTACTTTATCCCTTTATTTTTACTGTACTCAGCTGTATTCATACTTTCTTACCTCTTAGTTCACTAGTAACATTGTCCTAACGCTTTCTGGAGTAGTTGGGGAACCCATTGCTGGAAATTAGAGTTTCATTTTCAGCCTGAATCGTTTGAGTTAAGGAATCAATTTGTCTCCCGATTCGATCAGTCGATACAACGAAAGAAGGTAGAACTCGGGGTGAGAACAAATTTGGCACACCTAGTGAGACCATAGGTGAATTAATAGCGATGTTCGATTCTCCATGTCAGGATCATTCTTGGCGTATGCACCTAAGGTCCTATAAGAAAATGAACCTCGAGTCCAGTCCACATCCTAAACAAAATCCTCCCAGAAGGAACAACAAACCAACATCCTCATCGGGTATGCCTAAATCGGTTGATACCCTTCTACTTCCTCCATCAACCCAGGCGGTGAAAGACTCTGGTCAATCTGAAGGTCCAACCATAATGACCACATTTTTCATTAGACAACAGATTGAATTAGGGATCCACGACATTATGTACTAAGTTTCTAAACAGTTTGCTGACATTATGAAGTTGATGGTACATAATAAGGTTCAGCAAGCGACGGAAATGAAGACCAATCGAATGCACCCAGGAGAATGTTCGGCTAATTCTGTCATTCCTCTAACAAGCGATGATGTTCAGCATGAGACCGTGACTCCCGGTGTTGTTCCTCAGTCGCATGTGCATCCGTCAGTGCTTACTCAGGTGCAGTCGATAACACATCTAGGAACACAAGCCCAATCGTCTGGCAACCAACACACTGTATGGTCGCCGCCAAATCTTGGAGGGAAAAATGTGTCACCTGACCAAGCAAATCTGCAGTATGGGTAGATCAACATGGCTCGGAGACCAGTTCAAGTTCCAGGACACTTTGAATTTCCTCCCGTTATGTCGTGCGTTTCCACGAACGGCCCTATGATGCAGGCGAATAATGTTGGCCAGCCGAATTGGCAGTTGATGGCCCTTGGCTATAACTTAGCTCGACTATTTAGTGACACTGTTTACAATGGGTTACCATTCCAACAATCATTTCCAGTACCCAATCCATACCTTCCAGGAAGCATAAAATTTCTACGAACGACCGACGTCCGAGGAGAGCAACCATGGAATACTATTCCACCTTATCCTCAGGTTCCGTTAGCCGTTTCAGGAGCTCAGGTTGCAGGTTTTGCTGGCCAAATCCAACAATAGCAACGGGGCATTACCCCACCTATTATTAATGGTCAGCAGACCACCTAAAACCTTCAAAACCCTATCTAACAAAGTATAGAATAGAGGGCGTCCGTGCATAATGCCTACCAGCCGAATCCATTCGAGAATCGGCAGGGGACGTCGCAACTAATAAACTCATAAATTATTGCTAATACCATGCGGATGTACTTCAACATCCAACTTAAACCTTTGGACATGCCTGTTTATAAGAAGTCTTACCCTGATTGGGTAGATCAGATAGTACCTTTGCCAAGAGGCTTCAAAACACCAACGTTTGCCATCTTCTCTGGCAACGACGGAAAATCCACTATCGAACACATCGGTAGATTTGTCGCCTAATACGGCGAGGCTGGCCAGAATGTGTATCATAAGTTGCAGCTATTCTCTCTCTCTCTCTCTCTGTTTAACGGGAACATCCTTTGCATGGTACTCCTCTTTAGCTCTTGATTCCGTGCAAAGCTGGGCCGACATGGAAGGTTGCTTTCATGATAGGTTCTATTGACCCCAACCTCAGGTTACTGTCACTGATCTAACGAATCTCAAGCAACAGATCAATGAATCAACTGCGAATTTTATCGAGAAGTTCAGGAAGAAAGTCGGGAAATGCACTGTACACTTCCCCGAATCTGAGTGTGCCCACATGATAATCAACAACATGCACCCTCAGTTAAAGGTGAAGTTGGTAGGACAATCATGGTCTGACCTGAGACAGTTAGCCGAAAAGGCTAGCCAAGTAGAGCAGTACATCCAGAAGAAGGAGCGTAGAAGAGCTGGCCGAAATTGAGGCTCCCACTTGGTATCCATCATTGAAGCAGATGAGTCTGACTCAGAGTCGGCCAATTGCACCGCAGACACAATAGTGGCCGAGATTGTTAGGGGTAAGGTCTACTCTTTCCCAGCCTTGAAAGTCGGCAAAGGCAAGGAAACAAGTTCAGCTGATGACAGGGTCAGTTACTTGTTTGATATCACAAAGGCAGATCAGATCTTTGATCATCTACTCAAAGATAAGCATATTCGGTTGCTCGATGGCCACAGGATCCCGCCTGCCGAGGAACTCAAAGACAAGAAGTACTGCAAGTGGCATAATTCATACAGTCACTCTACTTCTAACTGCGTGGTCTTCAGGAAGATGATCCAAAATGGCATGAAGGAGGGGAGGTTCAAGCTAGCCGACAAGGACATGGCTGAAATGTTCATTTATACCGACTATTTTCCCGCGGTACCAATATCTATGGTATCTTTTGCTAAACCCGATAAATCCGTAGACACCAAAGGGAAACAGCTGATAAAAACCCTAAGAAACCTGCCAAAAGGGAAAAGGTCACAAGGACTTTCGTATTCGACCGGTTAGGAAGCCTGCATGATATTTGCAAAAACAGGTAGCCGGTTAGGATCAGTTTGCATGACCGCCATAGAAACACGAGGGACTTGGAGCGAGAACTTCAGGAGCAGGTTCAGAAGGGTCCCTATTGGCTCCAGGCGTAGGCCTGATGGGCAAGTATGTATGCCAACAAACTGGCAGCCGAGTATGCCTCGAATAGATGAAGAACCACTCTCTAAAACCAAACAGATGGTGGTCTAGTTTAACGTAAACGAGGGTGTCTCGTCCTTATGTATCATAGAAAGAAATGAGGATCAGACGAAACCCCGAAGAATGGTTAAACCAGTTGCCAACACTGAGGAAGGAAAGTGGTCCACCAATCAGACTCCCGGAAAGAAAAAGGCATCACCGAGAGTCACATCCCGAACCCAAAAAAAAAGGATGCAACGTGTCAAGGCCTTGTGTAAGATGCAAAAAACATTGCATCTAATTTCTAACACCAAGGCAGCCGAAAATTAGGAGATTTCTGAGTCTGTCGTAGTCAAAGCTATCGAGCGGTAATTACACCTAAAGAAGAGACGTCGGGTCAACCAAAACAGGATGATCAACCTTCTAACAACCCGACAAAAGAACCCCGGCAAGAGAACGAGGCCTCAGATAGACTTATAACCGAGGCAATCTCACATATCATGCAGAGGACTCAATCAGAGGATCCCCAGTCAATCTTCATATGTCTCCACGAGATAGATGGTATTGACTTCTCTTCAACCAAATTTAACGAGGTGGGAGATTCCATCCTTGATTTATTTAGCCAAGACCTGGTTGAAGAGATGTAGGTAGACATTGAAATGGTCAACTTAATCACATGTGAGTTCTAGGCCAGTCGGTCCGCGTTAGATAACTTGGAAGGTGATGTTTGTGTGGAAGACTTATAATGGTCAACGATGGCCTATACCTTGGCTAAGGATAATTTAAGCGCCATATTTAGCACGCCTACAGAAGATATGGTTAAACACCTCAAGCCCCTCTATGTGAAGGCTTACATCAACGGCAAAGCCATTAGTCGAGTGTTCATCGACAGTGGGGCTGTGCTGAATGTGATTTCACTGCTTACTTTGAAGGATCTCAATAAAACAAAGGAGGATCTCATCCCAACTAATATGAAAATGATTAGCTTTATGGGAAAGGCCTCTAAAGCATTGGGGATTCTAGTGGCAGAAATCATTGTGTGTCCCAAAATGGTCAGGTTTGCCTTATTTTTAATAGATGGCAAGCCGTCATACACCATTCTACTGTGCAGGGACTGGATTCACACCAATTGATGCCTTTCTTCCACCATGCATCAAAATCTCATCTTTTGGGAAAGAGACAGGATAGAAATCATCCCAATGGATGATAACCCGTTCAAGCCAAGGGTTCAGAATGTAGAGGTCGTCCTCTATTCACCCTATGTGTCTCCCGTAGCCATCACAGAATAGTATGAAGAAGGGTCTTGGTAATCCTATAATCTTACCTCTCGAGGGTTTGAAACAAAATAATTAGCCAAACCACGACTTACCTTAGAGGATTTTAATGGTTGAGGAAACCTAAATTATACGTTACCTATGGCATCGGCTAATCTCCTTAAGTTCTGAGACAAGAATAGCAAAGGCATCGCAAATGGGATATCACAATGACGAACCATCTCTAGCAGCCGATGATGTCGAGCCGCCGGTAGAATTTGAATCGCCCATAAAAAGGGTTATGCCTAGTTTCGAATCTCAGGATCCTTTGGAGGATATCAACTTGGAAACCGAAGAAGTCCCTTGGCTAACACATATTAGTGGCTTTCTGAAGGAAGAAGACAAATAAGGCATGACAACCCTTCTACTACAATATAAAAACTGTTTCGCATGGGACTATCATGAGATGCCCGGGCTGGCACGTATGTTGGTGGAGCATATACTGCCAATTAAGAAGGGTTTCAAACCTCACAAGCAGCCGCCCAGAAGGTATCACCCTATGCTGATACCTCAAATCAAGGCTGAGATCGAGCGACTACTGAAATCCGGATTTATCAGAACGATAAAATATGTGGAATGGTTGGCAAACATCGTACCGATCAAGAAGATGAATGACAAGGTGCGTGTATGTATTGATTACAGGAACCTAACTTAGCCACTCTTAAAGATGAGTACGTCATGCTGATAGCTGACATGCTAGTCGACTTAGCAGCCGTTAATGGTGTGTTGACCTTCACGAATGGATACTCTAGCTATAATCAATTATCAGTAGCTGAGGACGACATACACAAAATCTCCTTCAGATATCCATGAGTGTTGGGAATTTACGAGTGGGTAGTTATGCCATTTGGTTTGAAGAATGCTGGTGCCACTTATCAGAGAGCAATGAACACTATCTTTCATGATCTGATCGACAAGACTATAGAGGTTTACATCGATGATGTAGTAGTAAAGTCTAAGGACTTCACGGATCATTTATCCGATCTTGAACAGGCATTAAAAAGAATGAGGATTCATAATCTCAAAATGAATCCAGCCAAATGGATGTTCGGAGTATCGGCTGGCAACTTTCTTGGCTTTTTGGTACACAAAAAAGGCATCGAGATAGATCATAACAAAGCCAATGTAGTAATGGAGTCCTCACCACTCAAGACCAAGAAGGAATTACAAATCTTATTGAGAAATATCAATTTTTTAAGGAGATTCATATCTAACTTAGTTAGCAAGATGAAGTCCTTCTCGCATTTGCTTAGACTTAAAGATCCAGAAGAGCTAGTATGGGGTTCGAAACAGCAAGAGGCCTTCGAACAAATTAAAAAGGCCTTAGCTACTGCCCCCGTACTGGTGCCTCCCATGTCGGGGAAGCCGTTGAAATTGTATGGTTCGGCTACAGAGTTATCTATCGGTTGCTTGCTAGCACAGGAGGCCGATGGAACTAAAAGAGCGGTTTATTATCTTAGCCGATTGCTCAATGATGCGGAAACCAAATATACTCCTTTGGAGAAGCTTTGCATGTCTTTGTTCTATGCTTGCACAAAACTCAAATACTACTTGACGCCTCTCATTGTATACATTCTGTGCAAAATTGACATCGTCTGATACTTATTAAATAGACCTATCTTGCAAGGACGATTAATAAAATAGGCCATTAAGTTCACCGCGTTCTCTCTCGAGTATAAGAAACTCAGGGTCGTCAAAGGACAAACAATAGACAATTTTTTTGTTGAACACCCTAGTATGGAAGTAGAGGATATATGTGATCCTCTTGCTGCATGTATGGATGTCGTGCCATGGGTATTAATCTTTGACAGATATATAACCCAGAAAGGGTTTGGAGCCAGAGTCACGATAACCAATCTGAGAGATAAAATATGGAGGTTCTCATATCGGCAAGATCCTGAATTGACAAACAACCAAGCCGAATACGATGCCCTCATTATGGGACTCAAACTCCTAGTTTTCATGAAGGCAAGGTGCATCGAGATTCGAGGAGAATCTCAGCTGGTGATCAAATAGCTGGCTGGGGAATATGATTTTGAGGACCAAATTTGTTAGCCCATTACAAAATGGCTAGCAGATTATTTAGAGAGTTCACATCAATCACATTAAATCATGTTCCCAGAGGCACAGATTATTTAGAGAGTTCACATCAATCACATTAAATCATGTTCCCAGAGGCATGAATATTGAGGCTAACGACTTAACACAAGAAGTTTCTGGCTTTAGGAACTCTCTACTCACTTTAGAGTATGACGAACTGCCCATTGATTGAATCTACTCATAGAGGTATTTACTGATTGACCATTTAAAATATCCCTCCAGTTGCAAGGATCCCAAGGCTAAAAGAAGAGTCTTGAAATACGTGCTCATTGATGATGACCTTTATACAAAAATTGTGAATGGAGTACTGCTCAAGTGCATTGACCAAGCAGATGCCTTGAGGGTCATGGGAGAGTTCCATGAAGGGATATGTGGATCACATAGAACAGGGCCAGTGATGAAGTGGTTGATTTATCGCCACAGCTATTATTGGCCTACAATCACAGCTAACTGCTTCCAATATGCAAAAAAATTTGGAGAATGTCAGAAACATGGACCAATCCAATGGGTACCAGCCAAGGTGTTGTACCCAGTCATAAAACCTTGGTCCTTCATACGATGGGCTATGGACCTCATCGATAAGATTCACCCGCAATCAGCTAAAGGCCACAATTTCATTATCGTCGCTACCGATTATTTCACTAAATGGGTGGAGGCTCATCCGATAAAGAGGGTTCATCAGATGTCATTCAGTTTATCCAACACCAGATCATATATAGATATGGTATCCCCGAGACAATTACAACTGATCAAGGGACGGTGTTCACTGGTTCTAAAGTGGCAGCCTTCGCTGAGAAATTTGGGATCAAAATGATCACATCCTCGCCTTATTATGTACAGGTGAATGGGCAAACCAAGACAGCTAATAAACTTATTGTGGACATAAACAGTAAAAATGTGGACGATAAACCAGGAATGTGGCATCTCACTCTGGATGAAGCCGTTTGGGTGAGGAATTCTAAATCTATAGCTACCGAGGCGACACCTTATCGACTAACCTATGGCCAAGATGCAGTGTTGTCATTGGAAATTAATGTCAAATCCTTACGGGTTGCCAAACAGAACTCTCTAAATTTAGATGAGTATCAACAGGCCATACTAATGGAATTGGACCAACTAGATGAAGATCGACTGATGGCCCTAGAGAAAATTGAAGCCGATAAACGAAAAATAGCTAAGACATACAACAAACATGTTAAGCCTAAAAGATTTACCAAGGGAGACTTAGTTTGGAAAAGTGTTTTGCCGATTGGAATGAAAGATCTTAAATTCGGCATATGGTTGCCAAACTGGGAAAGACTTTTGGTAGTAAGCCAACGGATCACCGGCAACACGTATTGACTAATAAACACACATGATGAGGAAATGGACAGAAATGTAAACAACAAGTATTTAAAAAAGTACTACCCTTCGACTTGGTACATGCGTGAATAAACGACAGCCACAGACCGGCTGCCTGATCGCACAAAATAAGCTAATTCCCGTCGACGGGAGATATATAGCTAAATGACAGCCACAGACCGGTTGTCTGGTCACAAACTATAGGGGAAACCATTTCTCTCACACGTCTGTGTCGTAAGGTTGGTTGCACGGCTCAGGCGAAGAAACGCCATCCCAAGTGGTCAGAAAAAATAGCCCATCACACTTTTAAGGTCTATTTCAAATTTGCTCGGGGATGCCGAGACCAATGTTGAAGTTAAAGGGTTGGATATAAATTTCCACATCCAAGCAGACCAGTCCCAAAACAGAGGCGCCGCACATACCCAATCCCGGCGTTACAGTGGAAGTCAAACCCTAACAGTATGACGACATCAAAAGGACCCATGCGCCTCCAGTTGGCCTCTACGACCAACTTCACTCGGGCTTACTGACCCGAATGGTGAGCGACCAGAGTCAGCCAGGTATGAAGGTTAGCCGAACAATGGCCGTCGATAAACCAGTCATAAGAAAAAAGAAAGTCATGGTTTATCGAGCTGAGGTACTGAAACAAGAGAAAGTCACATTGTTCCGGTCCACTATACAAAGTCAGGACCATCGGTTCGTCAAAAAACACCAAGGCATGGGTCATATCACTATCAGCTAGAATAATTGTTCATGATCTACGAGATAAACATGATGAAACCATGGTTTCCGACTAAGAAGATGGCCAAAAGTTAGGTGATAGACTTATGGGAAACCTTTCCTTAAATAACCTGTAGAGGCGCGGCCGAGATTAATTCATTATTTTTAAAAGCACGGCAAAAAATCATTAGAGTCAATTCATGGCAATAAAGATGCCTCAGTTAAAGGAAAAACACCATCCAAAAAAGTAATCATCATTGCTGCACTAGAGACAAGATGATTGAAGTGACATGCACGACTGTCAGACTGAAACGACGGTTATTCTCGAATACATTAACTCAACATTCACACTCGAATTAATGTACGGACAATTGTTAACACTAAAAAATAATTCAAGTGTTTAGCCGAATTTACTCCTAGCCTTCGGCTACAAGAACTTCATTGGCTACTAAGAAATCTTAGTCGAAGTCGTTAGTTAGAGGTATGATTGGGACCCACTCAGATGCAGACGCATCAACGATCAAGTCAAAAGGGTTTCTAGACCCCTAAAAGTGATAACGACCAACAACAACTGAAAGCAAAGGCCATTATCCGAGCAAGAGGAGTAGAGGGCGAGAAAATCGGCACCACCTCCCCCATAGTCGGTCATTGGACTTAGTGGGTTACTTGACGACTGACATGGGAGGCATGTTTGTACAATTTTTTCTTCTTTTTTATACTATAATTATTCATTATTTGTACATATTACGCACACATAATCAAACAACCCAATATTTATCTAGCTTTATCTTTTATCGTTACTTTATCCCTTTATCTTTACTCTACTCAGCTGTATTCATGCTTTCTTACCTCTTAGTTCACTAGTAACATTGTCCTAATGCTTTCTGGAGTAGTTGGAGAATCTATTGCTGGAAATTAGAGTTATGTTTCCACTCCGGATCACTTGAGTTAAGGAATCAATTTGTCTTCCGATTCGATCAGCCGATACAACGGCAGAAGGTACAATTCGAGGCGAGAACAATTTCCATATCAAAACTTGACATGCATATTGATTTTTATATAACTTTTGACCCACCATAGAATGATTTTCCTATGACACATACGGAGTGTTCCAATATTCAAGCTCAATTTCTATGTTGTCATATTTTCATGTGTTGGTTAGACATATGAAGATCTGTGTACGAGCTAGGGTCCGACTTCATTTCTTCTTTTAGTGAAGCCACCTCGAATCGTGGGAGCACGTTGAGTATGTCATTCTTTTTTACATTCGGGCTAAGCTTGTAACAATTATACTTACATTCTTAAGTATTGTATAGGCTCCACAAATAGTGTCGAGTTATAGTTTGGGCTTTTGGTACTTGTACGAATTTAATATTTTATTTTTATGAAGTATTTTCGAAGGTTATAATGCTATTGATATTAATTATTCTCGATTAATCAAACATAACAAGATATATGTGAACACAATTCGGGTAGGTAATACATGATAATGGTCCACTCGGTGTGAGTGGAAACACTGAGTGTTGACTACATCTCATTCTTTTTTGAGGCGTGACAATCATAGCTCATAAAACAACATTTGGTATGGTGATACTTTTACAAGCTTGTTCCCACAAGTAATAGTTCACAATTAACGACTTAAACATCATGTTTCATAAAATTGTCAAACACATACATGTTTTAGAGGAAAACCTCCTAGAAGGTTAAGTCTCTACTTACTTCGGCTTTAGCTTAAGAGAATGGTGATATAAGCTCAACTTGTTACTAATTATCAATCTAAACATTCATCTTGGGGTGTGTCCTTAGCTCACCCAACACAATCCTTAAAACCCAATCACGGTTTTAACTCACCCATATGCTAATCAAATTCTACTAATTGGCTTAAAGTTAAAATATTAATTAAAATTCTTAACTTGTATTCTAGAGGGGAGGTGACATGGTGTATGTTATTTGTGGATGATATAGTTTTGATTGAAAAGAATTGCAATGGAGTTAATGCTAAGTTGGAGGCTTGGAAACATACCTTGGAGTTCAAAGGGTTCAAATTGAGCAAATACTTGACCTGCTGGCAATTCTGACATCGAGACACAAAATCAACAATGTCTCTCTTCATCCTACCCCACCAATAGTGATGCCTCAAATCACGGTACATCTTAGTAGCACCTAGATGAATCGAATACCTAGAGTTGTGGGTCTCCTCCATAATCAATCTAATCAAGTCTCCCACACGTGGAACATACACTCTACCATTGATCCTCAGAATGCCCTTACTATCAATCATGGCCTCTTTGATCTCACCACTCATCACTTTATCTCGAATCTTGCACAACTTCACATAATCATACTGGTAGGTCTAAATCCGATCCAAAATAGATGACCTCACCTCCACACAAGCCAAAATATTACCCAAATTTGAAATATCAAATCTCACAAAACATTGGCTACAGACTGGACTTCCAATATCAAAGGACGCTAAGAAACATCCAAACAAGCTAAACTCTTCATGCTAACTACCTTTCGGCTCAGGGTATCCGCCACCATGTTGGCCTTGCCTGGAGGTATAAAATGGTCACGTCATAATCCTTCAACAACTCCATCCACCGACGATGCCTAAAATTCAAGTCCCTCTGATTAAATACATCTTAAAGATTGTGGTGGTCGGTATACACCTCACAATGAACGCCATACAAGCAATGCCTCCAAATCTTCAAGGCAAACTCAATAGCAGCCAACTCCAAATCATGCACATGGTATTTCTTCTCATGCACCTTCAACTGCCTCGATGTATAAATGACAACTTTACCCTCATGCATCAACACACAGCCCAACCCAATCCTAGAAGCATCATAGTACACGGTAAAGTCCTTCCCCTCAACCGGAAGGGATAAAATTGGGGTTGTGGTCAAAATAGTCTTTAGCTTTTGAAAGCTCTCATCACACTGATCAGACCACTGAAAAGACACTTCCTTCTGAGTCAAATGTGTCAGATGTAAAACGATAGAAAAGAAACCCTTGACGAACCGGTGGTAGTAGCTAGAAAGACCCATAAAACTCTGAATATCCGTCATAAAAGTCGGTCTAGGCTAGTCCCTGATTGTCTCTATCTTTTTAGGTCAACCATGATCCCATCCTTAGACACATATGTCCCAAGAATGCTACAGAACTCAACCAGACCTCACACTTTGAAAACTTGGCATATAGCTTTTTCCCCTTCAACAAACGAAGAACCACTATTAGATGATGCTCATGGTCCTCCTGACTCTTCGAATAAATCATAATGTCATCAATGAACACAATCACAAAAGAGTCCAAGTACGACTTAAATATCCCATTCATCAAGTCCATAAATGATGTGGGGGCATTGGTAAGCCCAAATGACATCACCAAGAACTCATAATGCATATAACGAGTCCAGAAAGCCGTCTTGGGAACTTCCTCGGTTTGGATCTTCAGCTGATGATACCCAGACCTCAAGCTAATATTCAAAAATACCGAAGCACCTTGAAGTGGATCGAATATGTCATCAATATGCGAAATTGGATACTTATTTCTAATGGTGACATTGTTCAACTGTCGATAATCAATGCACATACTTATAGTGCCATCTTTCTCCTTCACGAACAAGACAGGAGCACCCCATGAAGATACACCTGGTCGAATAAAGCCCTTACTCAACAAATTCTAAAGTTGCCTCTTCAACTCTCTCAACTCGGATGGAGTCATACAATATGGAGGAATAAAAATGGATCGAGTACCCAGCTCAAAATCAATACAAAAGTCAATGTCTCTGTCTGGTGGCATATCTGGTAAGTTTGAAGAAAGACCTTGGCAAACTCACTAACTACTGGAACTGACTCAAGAGAAGGAGTCTCTACACTAGTATCCCGAATATGAGTAAGATAAGCCAAACAACCCCAATCCATCAACTTCCTAGCCTGAATGTAAGAAATCACTTTCTTAGGAGAAGGGCTGGGAGCGTCTCTCCATTCTAACCTAAGAAGATCATGAATAGCTAGAGTGATCATCTTGGAATAACAGTGCAAAATTACATGATATGGTGATAGACAATCCATACCCAATATAACATCAAAATCCACCATATTTAAGATGACTATATCTAACCAAGTGTCGTAACCCATGAAAGTAACTACATATGCGATAAACTCTATCTACAATCACAGAATCACCAATTGGTGTGGAAACACGAATAGGAATATCAAGCATATCACACCACATCTCAAATTTAGCAAAAACGTAGCCAAACACATAATCGAATATAGACCCCGGATCAAATAACACAGTAGTAGATCGATGATCGACTGAGATGATACCTGTGATGACTATGTTCGATGCATCAACCTCAACCCTATCAGGAAATGTATAACAATGAGTGCGCTTTACCTCGGACTGAGTACGCTGCTAGCTACCTCGGCCCGAACAAGCTTCATCTCTCCTCAATTGGGATCCACTACGACCAGACTGATGGCCACCATATTGGGATCCTCCCCGGCTAGTCTGACTACCACATCTAGATGGTTGTACTGGGATCCTAGGTGCATGAGAGGCACCCAAAAACTATCTGGGACAGTCTCTCCTGAAATGCCCAACCTCTCCATAACCATAATAAATCCTGGCCGCTAAGGGCTGCTGAATGGAGATAGAAGAACTTGAACCACCATGGTCTAAATATCTAGACTTAGAACTATTCGAAGAACGTTCACCATCGATGATCTAAAGAGTCGCCTAAAGCGGTCGACTAAATTTGCATGGCGATATCTACCCTAATACCATACTTATCAAGCTCATATCTATACATCTTGCCCCTCATGGACTCTAACATCCTAGCATGCTCATCTATATTCTCGATAGAAGCTCCAGCAGCCACCAACTATAATGTAGCCAACTAAAGTGGAACAATCAATCCTCGAACAAAACATTTCATTCGCTCCGACTCAGTAGGTAACAACTGTGCTGCATAACAGGATAAGGCATGAAAGCGAGTCTCATACTGTGCAACTATAGAATTGCCCTACGCAATCTTCTGAAACTCATCAGGCTTGCCCAAACGTAAGCTCAAAGGCACATACTTCTCAAAGAACACTCTATAGAACCTAACCCATGTCAATGAAGGCGATCCAGCGGGTAAGCAATTAATATACACGCTCTAACACTTTTTTGCATCCCCAAAAGTTAAAGGGCCATGAAACTAACTCCATGTGACTCAACAATACCCAGTATATGCAACCTCTCATGGTTGCTCATGATGAACTCATAAGCATCCACCTCGGGCTGTCCATAAAATACCGGAGGGTCATATTCGAAAAGTGCTCCCAAATCTTTCGCTTATCGCGAGTCATAGTTGTCCCTCCAATAGGTCAGGACCAAACTATGTAGCATGAATCTATTAATATGTGGCACTGACATTACCGCTGGTTGAACTTTGAGAGTACAAAACTTAGGGGTATGAGTCTGCCCCTCTCCCACACGGGTCTGAGAAACACCCGGAGTAGTAGGATGTACGTATGTCTGAGTAAAACTATCAAGAACACTCAATAACCTAACCAGTGTGTCCTGTAGAATCGGAGTAGCAATAAGTACAGATTGATCTTGGGCTGGCCCCATCTCCTCCTCTAGCATATCATCCTGAGTCTTAATAACCCGCTCAGGGGAACAGGTCTAGCATGAGCCTGACTAGATCTTTATGATCTGCCATGAGCTGGTGTTGCCGCTCTAGCTCTACCTTAGCCCCGAACTTGTTCTCTACCGCGATCGCGCACCATTAGAGTTGATGCCGGTGCATTCTCCCTCGCCATGTCGGCACGAGTCCTCATCATCTGTGTGAGAATATAAATAAAGGTCAGATACCAATTGTATTCAATTTAGCACGAAAGGAATGAAGAAGGTGAAATTTTCCTAAATATCCCATATCCTCTCGAAGATAAGTACAGACGTCTCCGCACTGATTCATAAGACTCTACTAGACATTGCTCTTGTATTTAAGATCGTTTAACTTATGGCTCTGATACCAACTTTGTCACAACATCTTTTCAGGAATCGTGATGACACCTACATAATTCCACCGGTAGGCAAACCACTCCCAATCATTCACAAGACATGATATAAATGAAAGCAGAAGATAGATAATACTACATAAGTTGTCTCATAATTCAAATGCGAAAGAAAGTAATAAAAGGAATGAATAAAAGGACTCGAGGAATGGCGATGTCATTCGCCTGCGGCAGAGATAAATGCACATAGATGTGGGTCTTCACGTTTGTCACGATGAATCTCACCATGAGACTCTTTGTTGCTCCGGTGCATTTCATGTCAAAAATAAAAAAAGATAAGGATTAGTAATTGTCCAAATTCATTTAACTAACAAGCAAACATTTAGCACGGAGTTTGTACGTACGTATATAATGACCAGTAAGTAGGCAGCCAGCAGGTGGTAAAATAAATGAGAATGGGCAGGTATATAGGCGATACAAACCAGCTTCTAATATCATACACAACACTTATTCAGTTTCAGTTAGCATATGCGAGCAGGAGCAAAACAAAGAGGAGACATACCTATTTTCTAAACAATGATCATACAATGTTTCAGGCTCTTTTATCAGGTTGACAAGCAAACAAAACAGAACTCGTATTGACCAATACTATCATATACAGGAAAGCAGACTACATGAAGACATTACATTTAGGCCAGCGAGGAGAAACTGGTGATGGATTTGCAGATTCACATACGGCTCAGCCAATTGAGTCATGATAACAGGCGCGATATTAACATATTCAAGCTTCTGTTACAGCAAACTTAAACTGGAACGCGAGTAAGTTTAACTTATTTCATAGAGAATTAACAACACGCTATGGCACGAGTAACATTGAGTAACCTTGAAGACTACCCTAACCACAACTTATCTTCCGACAAATTTAGATTCCCACTGAAACAGGGACAGACAAAATAGACAGAAGCAGTCAACTACACCAGTTTCAAATTCGATATTAGCATCTGTTAAACGCAAGCAAAGGCAGCTAGGAGGGCTTCTAACATCCAATAAACCACATAACAGGACTAATCCATGCAGATACTCGATAAATGCTACACATTGGTCTAATCTCATTAAAACACAGTCACTAACGACGATAAACTTAAGCAGGTTCTGCGATTAATTTCAGGGAGCATAAGCAATTTGTCGACATCAAGTCGATACTTAATCAATACATGTTTGAGCACCCCGAAACACACATTGCGCATATAAGTATCTACATGAAATCTAGGATTTAGAAGAGTAATGATTTTACCTTCTCCGGGCAGCGAATCGAGGCAGCGTATCAAGTCGTCGATTCACTCGGGGTTGTATTGCTATGCGGATTAAAAAGGACAGGGCTTTTGCTTATTTCTGGACTAGTATTAAAAGAAAAGGCTTCGAACTTCTGTTCTTGCTCTTAGGCCGCTAATTTCGGGTTGATGTTGAAAGGGTTTGTTACTGTGAGAAGATGTCGGTGTCTCTACTGTTCTTCGGATTTTATTTCTGGATTTTTTGCCAATTCTCCGATGCTTTTTAGCCAAATTTCCCCCTCCCTTTGCATGTATTGAAATCCTACATATATAGTTAAGATTTGGGTTCTAATTTAGGACTGAATCGTTATTAACTTTGGACGATTTTATGAACTGATCCTGGTCGATTTTGTGGGCTGATTTTTTTATCTTTTTAGTGCGATTTAGTGCTAATTTAAGGTAAGAATTTCGGTCTGGTTATGAGGTGAGTTGGCTGGGTGTGCGTGGGTAAGGGAAAGGTCGCCGGATTCTCAGGCGAGAATCTCGGCAGATGAAGGTGGTGTGAGGGCAAAGGAGCGGCTAGGGTTCTTTTTTTTTGTGTTTTGGGCGATGGGGGGAAGATAAGGGCTGAGGTGAGTGGGCCGCGGGTCTTGGGCCTTCTGGGTGTTATGCTTGGACTGGGTAGACGAAAATAAGGGCTTGTGGGCTAAAAAATAAAGCAAAGGGTATTGGGCTGGTTAATTAGTAGGGTTTAAGTGTTAATTAGTTTTTTTAAGTGTTAGTTTTATGTGTTTTATTAATTTTAGGTTGAGTTTAAATTATTACAATATTATATGCGGGCGTGCTATTTAATTAGTGTTAAATGCTTTATAATGCGAGACCGTTATTAAAATTTTATTTACTATGCATGTTTTGCGATATCAAACTAAAAATGAATTAATGAGGGGGTTTAAATTGCAAATAATAATTATGAAATTTCTTTGGGTATTAATAAATGTGGATATAATTTTAAGGAATGCTTGACGCGATGCCATTATTAAGTTATTTATTTATTTACGTATTTATTATTATTTAAATTATTAAGAATTAATGAAAATAGAATAGGGCTTAAGTTATGGATAATATTTAGGCAAATAACAAATGCGGACGTGAGACTCAAAGTGCTTAATACTCTACGTAAAACGCAGTGCCATTATTAAGTCACTTATGTATGCATGTATTAATGTTTTTATTGTTGCATTTTATTATTATAAAATTATTAAAAATTATTTTGAAAGATTAGTGTAATTTTATAGTTAATGACTGAACGGGAGGGTCAAAATTGGGTGTCAACAATAATCAACAACCACTTCAAATACAAGTCCAATCACAGTCTATCAATGAAATGACATAAGTATGTATGATATGAATATAATGCATATGCTAGGTAGCTTTCTCAACATGGTATACAACATGTCAAGGTTTTATTATGATCCGTACACTCATAGGGGACCCGCGAAGTACACATACCGCTCCTAGTCAGCCAAAATTCAACACACGAATCTGACTAGAGCGCAAGATTCATTTGTCGAACCTTATCTATCATTTTCCTCATCTCAATGTTGCCATAATCTCATAGTGTTCTTCCATTTCCGGTCTCTTTGGACCCACAACACATCCATACCACTCTCACATCAATACCACAGAACCATGAGTGTATGAATGCAATAGACAATATAAGGCAAGCTATCATAATATAATGAGATGAAATCAAGTCCATAGATGACATGTCACGTGCTTCCAAGAATTCAATAGCACATATACAAATACAAGTCAAAATTAGGATATCATATCGAAATTATGATGAGTAAACAAACAACATTAAATATAGCGACAAGCACATATATGACAACAAGCACAAATAAACAGTAGTCGAAACCAGCACAAGATGGATTCCCCAAATCACCCATCGTTACCGTTCAACACAGGTACCCACTCAAACATTCATCATGATCGGCTGAGTGGGACCCACAAGCGTCCAATACCCCTTAAGATTTATAACTAATTATGCACTTCTATCAAAGTATTGAAAAACTAAATTGTAGCCTACCCCTGGTCCGAATATGAGTGCTACATGATCAAGCCTCGACGATAGCCTTGCCCTTCCTCTGGGCCTCATGATAATTAAAGTCTAATCACGCATATTATAATCATTAATATAAAATGTACACAACATAAAACAAGACATAAATACCAACTCCGATCTCACACTACCAAGACTCTAACTTTAATACTCAAATATCAAGAATACATACTAGGTAATCACATTCTTAAGTTAATTGTAAATCTATTCACATTTGAACCCTCTATTGAACAATATACAAAAAGTCTCAATTTGAAATCCTAGATTTCCCCCCAATTGGAATAGGCGTCTATGACTGAATTAAGCCTTAAAATATGATTATGTAATTATATTCATTACTAATTCACATTAATATAAGAAGACTAACCCATAAAACCTCCATTAATCAATAACATAACCCTCTTATTCTCACAAGAATGCATAACTCATCTTTCCTAACTTATATTCATACTATATCACCATTTTAAGGAACTTAGAAGCATAAACTTAATTCACAAATGAAGAATCACTTACCCCAAGGATGAAATTGCTCTTAGACCTCTAGAAATACTATAGGACAGCTCTGGTTTTGAGACTTGCTATTTGGGGAAAATATTTTTGACCTAAGAAAATAAATAGAACACATGAACAGTGATTCCGCTCCAGTGGAATCAACTCTGCGGGAGTAGACGTGCTACAGCAGACCCTTGCTAGAGCGGTGTAACTTGACACATCGTCTTAGCGCCATGGAGAACATGACTCTGTGGCGACAGACTCACCCCTGCAGACCGCCATAGAGAAAACCCACAATTTCCAAACTCCCGCTTCGACGAGCCAACCTCTCGTCGAGGCAGACATGCTGGAGCACACACTGGTGCCGTCGAGGCGGACACCAGACACGGCAATGGGAAAACAACCCAAAACTCCTATCCAACCCCCGAAAAACTCCCCACACACAAACCAGATATGCTCGTCTAAGGTAAACAGTGCTACAAACTCGCTTGTACCCTCATATTTCACATTTAACCGAGCTAAGTCATACTTTTCTAAAGAATCATCTAAGAAAACCAAATATCCAAATTTCAAAAATTAAGCCACAAAATACATCTGATTGTCTTGGAAAGCGAACCAATGACTCGACTAAGTCATAAATGACCCTCTAGAGCGAAAACGATGGAACCCGAAAACAAACTCATTTATCCAAAAGTCAACTTTGAGTCAACCTATCCAACTCTAAGCTTCTAGTTTTGAGTTTTTCATTCGAAATGCATATAAAATGGACCTCGGGATTCATGCTACCCATTCTCGCGCATCATAAACCCCACAAAGAGTTTACGGGAAGGGTCAAACAAGCCAATAAGGATCTTTAATTAAAAACGACCGGACGGATCGTTACATTTTTAATGTAACAAATGATTAGACCATGCAAGAGTTGTATATGAGTATATCATAAAAATAATGAATTTTCTCAAATAAGGTTAGAAATCTTATTCATCAAGCTCTAGAATGTAGGAGTATTTATCAGTCGAAAGGGCATCACCACAAATTGATAATGTCTATTATGAGATGTAAAGGTTGTCTTCTGAATGTCTCTGTCAGCCATCCCGATCTAGTCACCAGATTTCAAGTCCAGTTTAGAGAAATATATAGATTTATAATTCATTCACGAGTTCCTCTTTTATCTGGAATTGAAATTTATCCTTGACAATGTGATTTTTGAGCGTATAGCCTTCAAGTAGCATACTTCTTCTTGACCATAGTTATAGGTCATTAAAATAGCCTTACATTGAGTCTAATAACCCCTGCATCCTGTATCTCTTGGATAATCTTATCTATTTCATCCTTTTGTGTAGTAGAATACCTATATGATTAACATTCATTAGTGGAACTCCGTCCTTCAAAATGATTTTATGATCAATGATCATGATCTCTATGAGATGGAAAACTGATAGGGACTACGCACAATGAAGAATATTAGGAATGTAAGCAAATAGTTTTCTCTTCCCTTGCCTAAACCTGAGCTACAACCATCATGCTTAACTGTCAATGGTTCGAAAACTTCCCCCATTTGATAACTGTATATCATCTTTGAATTTTCAAGTGGACTTCCTCTTAATGACTTTTTCCCCCCTATTTGAAATTCCATCTTCTGTTGTCTAAAGTTCCAACATATGTCTCCTAAATTGATCAATCATTGAATTTTCAGTACCACATCAACTCCACCTAATGGCATAACTAACATGTCTGATTTGAATTCCACACCAAGTATCTTCCAGGATACTTCCTTAATCATGAAAGAATCGTACAATTTATTTCCACTGGCAACTGATACTGAGAAAAGATTGACAGTTTCTAATCTACATCCCAACCTTTTTGCAATCCCCAGGTCCATAAAACTGTGAGTTAAACCAGAATCTAGTAGGATATGCACCACTTTTCGTTTCCCTCCTCCTTTAACTCTCATAGTTTTTTTTGGGTCAATCCTTTCTCTCATAGTTCTGTAGTCTATTGTTCCATTAAGAACATGAACTGACATTTGTGCATTCATAGTGGAATATTCAATGCCCTATCCCCTTCAGCTACACAGTTATCTCCTTCCCTCTCCCCAACATCTTCATCTACTTTAAGTGTTAATGTTGGGTTTGGTGTTGTGACATTTTGTCAAATATATCATTTTTAGTTTTAAGTTAAAATCAGAAATGTTGGAACAAATGTCACGACATTCGAACCAACATTCTGGATAACAGTTTTGTCTTATTTCACCGAACTGAAGATCTCGTGAGATTTTTACCACGATGATAAAGTGACTTGGCAAATAGTTTTGGAGCTGATAAAAACGTGGGAATACCAAGTCAAAGTTGTTGCTAAGCTTGGGGAACAAGTCAAAAAAGTTAGAGGATCTTGCTCCACAATCTTCTCCAACATACCTTATCTGCTATCCACCTTTCCCTCAACATCTACAACCAATCGATGAGTTTTTCAAGGAAGACTCTCTACTATAAATAGAGAGGGAAGAAGAGTAAATCGATATTCAGAAACAAAATGTAAAAATACCAAGACAGCTCTCGGGATTTCGTCTCAGAAATCTGCATCACAAATGTTGTCTGAGCGTGTCGAAGACATTCTGTCCAACATTATAATTGCTGCTTAGATTCTAGATTTGTTCTTCATTGAAGCAATTGTAATGAGATGTTGTCTATGTCTATTTAGATAGATTTTCAGGCATAAGTCATCTGCGACTTAACCTTTTAATTCCTTTTGTATTATCTTGTAATATCGTAAAAGAAGGAATTTATTCAATTGTATATAAATAAATACAATACTTTCGGTCATTGATCATCATAGATTATATCAATATATAACCTATGTAAATATAAACATTTATGTTCTTTAAATTCCGCTACATTTACTCTTTAAAGTTTTTGTTTTTACTAAAGTGTTGTCACTGGTGTCGGACGACATTATCACCGACATTCAAAAACTGTTTCAGCATTCGAATTTATTTATTTTCAGTTTGTTTTTATTGTTTCATAGCTCCCCGGGACCCAACAAGTGGTATCAGAGCCGACACATAACATAATAAGTGTTTGGTCCTATTATTCAAAGTTATGGATCCGGCTAATCCAAATATTGGTAGACTTCCCATTTTTAAATAATACAAACTATACCTATTGAGGATTCACCTACGTTCTCACATTAAATCAATTGATGTTAGGGCATGGAGATCTATAACCAATGGGTATGTTGTTCCAATGTTGCCGCCGGATAAGGAATGTGACATTCATGTTAAACCTGAATCCAAATGGACGGCGGAAGAAACCAAGAATGCTAGCTTAACGAAAAAATATTTAATGCAATTTTTGGATGTGTTGATCTTTACAAGTTCAAACTCATTCAAAACTGCCCAACGGCTAAAGATGCATGAGATATTTTACAAAATCATTTTGAATGTAGCTCAAGTGTTCGTCAAACAAAGCTATGCATGATCATGAGCAAATATGCACGTTTAAGGATGGAAGAAGCGGATGATATTAAATCTTATTTTGAAAAGTTGATTGACATCTCTAATGAATGTCAAGTTCTTGGAGAACCATTAACCAACACTCAACTTGTTGAAAAAGGCTCTCCGTTCTCTTCCTGAAAAGTTCAATTTATTGAAGAAACTCACAATCTTGCTACTGTGGACCTTCATATCTTGATAAGCATTCTCAAAATCTATGAGATGAACATTGAGAATCAAAAGAATCTACAAGAGCAAGAATGTGGCACTTCAAGTTCAATCCTCGAAGAATCAAATCAATGGAGAGGTTGAGAATCTTGAAGAAATTGGTGAAGGTGATAATATTGTCTTACTCACTCGAAAATACAATTCGATGGTGAGAAAGTTCAATAATAAGAGAAATCAATCTAAATCTAAACAACATCAAAACCAAGGCTTCAGTCAAAAGTCCACCAAGTTCCTTCCAAGTACTGAAAAAGGAAGACCACTAAAAAGAACCAATTTAGATCATACCAAATTTGATTCCAAATAATTAGAGTATGTGCAATGTCATGCATGCTCAGATTGAGGTCATTATGCTAATGAATGTGCTAACACTCTTAAGAAATTTGGTAAGAATATGTGGGTCTCACTTAGTGACAATGAAGAAGATGAATGAGATCAAGAAGATGAATCACAAGCAATACTGATCACTGTTTACGAACAACCTCTGTCTGATAATGAAGATGTCGTCTGTAATGTTGTCTTAGATGTCACGACATTTCAGGCAACATTTGAAACAACATCTGCATCTCCAGCAACATCTGAAACGTACATATTTTTTTAACTATTCTGATGTTAATTGCTTTAGTAGTTTTATTTCTAGTGGTAAGGCTAAAAGTATGGATCAAGTTTAATGCAAAGATAACATGATTAATGAATTATAAAACATTTGTAAAGCCTTAATCATAGAATCCAAGCAACTTGAGTCAAAGGTAAAATCTTCAACTCGTGAGAATGTAGATCTAAAAGGCATAATAACCAGACTAGAGATTGCACTTACCAAAAAGGATATTCAATTTGGTAAGATTCGTGCAAAATTAGATTTAGCCAAAGCAACCTTCTGTAAGCTCAACTGAGAGACTTCTAATTGAATGAGATACTCAACTTTAGTAAACTTTCACATACATGTATTGGGTACGAAAACTCTCTTAAAACCATATGCTCTAGTTTGATTGACAAAAATGAGAAAATATATTTTGTAAAAGAAAAAAGATTAAATGATAGGTTCTCATATATGTCAAAGGATATGAAGTTTGTGTGACATCACTGTAATTCTCCTGGTCATTTAAAACTATATTATTTCAAACTTCAGAATTCGGTGAGCAAAATATTGCCTAAAAGACTGTCCAACATCTCGGACAATATTCGAAGCAATATTTCTGAGCTAAAAGGTAAAAAATATTTTAAAAGAGTTTGGGTTCCCAAAATGGATATAACTTGTAATGTTGTGATAACTGCTTTAAGAACTAACATTTCAGATTCTTGGTACTTTGATAGTGTATGTTATCGTCATATGACAGGTACAAAGGAGTTTCTAAAGAATTGTGAGTCATTCAATTAAGGTAACGTAACTTACGAAGGTGGCAGTAAAAGCAAAATAATTGAAAAAGGAATCTTGGATGTTCATAGATTTCCAACTTTAAAAAATTTCTTACACATTGAAGGTTTAATGACTAATTTGATGAGTATTAGTCAATTGTGTAATGACAATCTTGAGGTAAAATTTAATAAGAATGCATGTAAAGTTACGAATGAAGCTAATGAATGTGTCATGTCAGGTACTAGAACAAGTGATAATTGCTATCTTGTTATAAGACAAGAAACATGCAATAATGTCATGATAGACGACACAACACTATGGCATCAAAAGTTGGGGCATGTAAACTACCGCAATCTGGAAAAATTGGTCTCATATGAAGCGGTTAGAGACTTACCCAACCTTAGCCATAAATGTAAAACAGTCTGGGCAGATTGTCTCCAAGGTAAGCAAACCCGTGTGTTCATAATGTTGTCCAGAATAACGGACAACATTCAGGTATGTCTCACTGTTTTCAATTATTACACATGGATTTTATGGGTCCAATTGAGGTAGACAGTTTAGGAGGCATGAGATATTCTTATGTGATAGTAGATGATTTTTCTAGATATTCATAGATATATATTTTTTTTAAATCACAAACTTTTGACATGTTTAAAATTTTGCACTCTAGAATTAAGAACTTGTTCTATTATCCTATTTTTCGGATTAGATCCGACCATGGAAAAGAATTTGAAAACATCTCCTTCACAAAATTTTGTGAGAAAAAAGGAATTTTCCATGAGTTTTTCTGCTCCCAAAACTCCTCAACAGAATGGGGTAGTAGAAAGGAAGAATAGAATATCGCAAGAAATGGCTACATTTATGCTTAGTTCTAAAAAAAATTGTCAAAACATTTTTACTGCTTGTCACATCACTAATAGAGTCTATTTAAAGTCTGTAACAAAGATGACACCCTATAGAATTATAAATGGAAAGAATCCTAATTTGCGTTACTTTTTTTTGTGTATTTGTTAATTTTAAATGATAAAGATCAATTGACAAAGTTTAACTCTAAGAGTGACAAAGGATTTTTGTTGACTATTCTCAAAATAGTCATGCTTACCGAGTGTACAATCTAAGGACAAAAGCTATACAAGAGTCTGTAAATGTTATTTTTGATGATTTTTTGCTTCTACAGAAAATACAACTAAAATAACATTATAGTTTTAGTGGAAAATGTGCAGACTGCTGAAGAATCAGATATTGCCTCAAATGTTACCACATTCGGAGCAACATCTGAACCTGAACCAGAGACCACAGAGGGTGTGGATGAGGAGTCAAATGCTTAATTGCTAGATCAAGTTCAAAGGGACCCCTCATCAAGGATTAAGAAGAATCATCCAACATGTCAGGTGATAGGGAGAGTTTTTTAGTGAATTAGAATAAGAGGGAAAGAACCACTCAATTACAAAGACATGGTAAGGTATGTGTGTATGTCTACCATATACCAAGAGGTTAGTCTTTCTGCTTTAGAACTTATGTTTAGTGTTTGTGTTTGTACACGTTTTCAAGCCTGCCCCAAAATCTTCCACTTAAATGTCGTAAAACGTGTCACTAAATATGTTGCCGGCACATGTGAGTTGGAAATTTGATACTCCAAGGACACTAATCCTAATCTAATAGAATATACTGACTCGGATTAGGCTGGTGATGTGAATGATATAAAAAGTACAAGTAGAGGATATTCTTATCTTGACAATAATCTTGTTTCTTGGTAGAGTCGTAAATATAATTGTGTCTCACTTTCAACTGTTGAATCTGAATATGTAGCAGCTGGAAGTTGTTGCTCTCAATGAATATGGCTAAGACACATGTTAAACGACTATGATTTTACTAGCAACATTTTGATTTTGTACTGTAATATTGATTTTAGACATTATTTTTTTAGGAGATTTGGTTGAAAAACAGCTAGTTTAAATTGAACATGTTGACACTCTTCATCAACTAGCTGATATTGTTACAAAAGTTTTGGACCATGAAGAATTTTCTAGTTTGAAGAAATCTCTCGGTCTTTGTAATCTCTAAAAAGACATTTTTGATGAATGTCGGCTGTAATATCTCTAACATTTCGGGTGACATTTATCTACATAATATCATAGTATAATTTTGTTACTGTATAATGACATGATTTCTGTTCACACAAGTATGATCCTCAATAAGAACATGATTCAAAAGTGATACCGTTCTCTGCGATGATATTAGATATCATAAAAATGGAGTATCAAAATAAGGCAAAACCTTTACAAATATTTGGCAACTGTGCAAAATGGGCAAAGCTCTTGAAAAGATATTGTTCCTATTAGGAGTATGAAGTTCTTAAAAAGAAAATATGAGGATACTAAATAAATATTCTTATTTTTTACATGAAAAATAATTTTGTATGTTTTTTATGATAGATCAAGGACACAATGGAAAAATGTTACATTGGACCAGCGGTTAAACTCATAAAAATACATATAAATGTGTCTTGATTTGTTGTCAAAACAAAAAGTTCTTGCGAGATCATAATACTTGTGTTGTCCAAAATGTTGCCAACATTGTTGTTGACATTTTCAGATTGTGATATTTATTGGGAGATTTAAAAAAAAAAAACAGAGTTTCTCCGTATTTTTATGCCTTATTTTAATGAAAATTTCAAACTTTAAGATGATAAGATTAAATTAAATTCATGCCGTGATGTTTATCTTTTTATCTCAATATTTTAGGTATAAGTTATTGTGTAAAATTGAAACACCTAAGACTAAGATATTTTTGTTGCTTAGAAAGATTTGACATGTATATAGATAATCCTCTCATTTGTTATTTTCTTATCATTTTCGATTTTCCCTATAAAAAAAGGAAATCACGTCACACCTCGGGTATAACCTTACTACATCCTCAATCACAAACTCTAATTCCTCAAAACCCTCTCCACTATATTCACCTATGGAAATCTCTCCAATGTCAACACCAATATCAGCCAACACACCGACCAATATTTCTATGAGTACTAGCCCTCCTATGAACACAAAATCATTTTAGCAAAATGAACCGCAACAACCCTGCCGATTTCCTTCTTCACCATCCACATAGGACTTGTCTAAAGCTATAGTATTCAAAGGTTTAGATGAACCTTTATACATCAGCTACCCAGGTGATGACAACAATCCAATAGATGTTCATGAAACATCTGATATTTCAGCATTGGGTAAGAGACCAAGATCTTTCACCTTCTCTACTTGTCGATCGAGTAGAATGTTTGAGAGAAAAGTTCGTGAAGAGTCGAGCAACAAAAGATCCAGATATGATACTTCAATACCTGCTTGCTCGAGTAGTGACAATGACGACATGAACTTGGTGTTCTCAACTGAAGAGAGTGAAGAAGAACCAACTACTTCTGTACTGCAAAATGTGTCTCAAGAAAATGAGGAAGTTCCTGATGAAACTCCATTGAAGCAATTCTTTCCAAAGGAAATTTCCAGATATGTCAAACCAAGTGTTGCTCCGAATGTTGCCACTGATGCCACAACATCTCAGGCAATATTTCAGCCAACATCAGAAGAGACACAAACTCCAACATCCTCCAACAAAACCGAATCTGATTCAGACATTGAGGTATGTATCTACTCAGACAAATTTTATTCTAAAACTAATTCTGATAATTAGGACTGGTATAAAAATAGAGTTATTAGATCTGAAAAAGTATTAGACATTGTCTCTTGTTCAGAATATAGTTTGGAAGAGTTCTTAAAAGAAAGACAGCTCCTAGGATATGTTACTGAGAAATGACCATATATTGATAAAATAGTCAGGTTGTTTTGTGTTGATTTGAGTTTTGCTATAGAGGATACTGTCTTAAAGAAATTTGGGAAAGTATATCTCTATAACCGAGTATATATTTTCACACCTGCTGTTATAAACCAATCTATGGGATTAAATGCCGAGGAGAATATTAGAGAAACAAACCCTGCAGTGGACAAAAAAGATAAAGAAATTGAGTACCTCACAGAAGGTATAATGCATAAGTGGATCTCTAGATGTCCAACCTCTAAATTAACAGCCCTATTTTCCACCCTTCACAAATTGTTATACACAATTGGCTTCCTTCAATAAATGAGTCAATTACATAACAAGCCACCCTGCTGTATAAAATTGAGAAATGTTTGAGAGTTGATCTGGGCAAAATGATCTTCCATCAAGCTGTCAACTTGGCACAGAAAGAATCAACCTCAATCCTCTCTTATCCCTCTCTGATATACAATGTTTTAACTACCCTAGGTCTTTAGCCTAAGAGAGAGCCCACACTAGGAAAGGCTCCTGAACTATACACAGTAAACAAAACAGTTTTGAAGAGTAGAAACAGAGTCATTGAACTACCCTGAAAAATGGAAGGAAATAGTGCAGATGTTGACAGAAATGTCAACAACATTCTTGGCAACAGTGGTCCAAGACAGTCTTCACTGTCTATTGAGTGGCTTGTGAATCAAATTATAAAGATCAACAAACAAATCTATGAGGTTGATACTATGAGGAATGCTCTGATTCAAGCAAGAGATCAGTTCATGCTGCTGCTTTCTTCACAAAAAGTGGGAGAAAATTATAATGCTCATGAAGTCAAGGAAGCAGAGAAAATGTTGATGCAGGGGGAGCTGATGAAGAAGGCTAGAGGTCGCTGTTCTATGCAGAATGAGTTATGCAGGAGTAGAAAGTTGTTGGTGTTGTATGATGAGTTAGGAGGAGCTGATGCTACTGTTTGGTACTGTATGAAGCTGATACTACTGGTTGGTGTTGAGAATATGGTTTGAATATTTTGGATGATGTGTTAATATGCTAAGTTATTTCTTCTAATCCTTTATGATGTGTATATCTATGTTGCGCTAACATTGTGTGTAATCCTATATAGTAGTATACACTGGTGTACATGTATTTTTTGTATGTCATCACAGGTTAAGAGGGAGCATTATTGTAATCATAGATGTTGTCGACATTGCCGTAAGTCACTTGCACATAATAAAATAGGTTTTGTGAAGAAAGACAAAAAGGGGGAGAATGTTGGGTTTGGTGTTGTGACATTTTGCCCAACATATCATTTTTAGTTCTAAGTTAAAATAAAAAATATTGGAACAAATGTCACGACATTCGGACTAACATTCTGGATAACAGTTTTACCTTAATTGGCGGAACTGAAGATATCGTGGGATTTTTACCACGATGGTAAAGTGACTTGACAAGGAGTTTTGGAGCTGATAAAAACGTGGGAATACCAAGTCAAAGTTGTTGCTAATCTTGAGGAACAAATCCAAGAAGTTAGAGGATCTTGCTCCACAATCTTCTCCAACAAACCTTATCGGCTGCCCACCTTTCCCTCAACCTCTACAACCAATCGATGAGCTTTTCAAGGAAGACTCTCTACTATAAATAGGGAGGGAAAAAGAGTGAATAGATATCCAGAAACAAAATGTAAAAATACCAAGAGAGCTCTCGAAATTTCTTCTCAGAAATCTGGATTACAAATGTTGCCTGAGCGTGTCGACAACATTCTGTCCAACATTATAATTGCTGCTTAGATTCTAGATTTCTTCTTCATTGAAGAAATTGTAATGAGATGTTGTCTATGTATATTTTGATAGATTTTTCAGGTATAAGTCATCTGCGACTTAATCTTTTTAATTCCTTTTGTATTATCTTATAATATTGTAAAAGAATGAATTTATTCAATTGTATATAGATATATATAATACTTTCGGTCATTGACCGTCATAGGTTATATCAATATATAACCTATGTAAATATAAACCTTTGTGTTCTTTAAATTCCGCTGCATTTACTCTTTAAAGTTTCTGTTTTACTGAAGTGTTGTCACTGGTGTCGGAAGACATTATTACCGACATTTGCAAATTATTTCAGCATTCGAATTTATTTATTTCCAGTTTGTTTTTATTGTTCCATAACTTTCCCGGGACCCAACATTAAGAATGAACTATTATATCATCTTCTTGCAAATGTGGCAAAACACATATTTTTCATCATACCAAAAGCACTGGTCCTTAGCTCTTTTCTCATCCATATTACCCTTAAATAACTTCAAGTATCCTTGAATTGATGGCTTTCAATTGGCCCGAAGAATTTACCTTTATCTAATCTTTTACTTCTCTCAGCTCTTTGGTAATAAGAGTAATTTCTGGACAGAGAAGTCCAAGGATTTTGAATAGCTAGAAATCAAGGGTACATAATTCCTCATATTTGACTAGTTCTGAGCCCTTCTAATGAAAGAAATAATTCGTTGATTATTCTTATTAATAAAAGGGGTATATATATAAGTTACATATAGGAAAATCAGTTTACTATTCTACCTCTAAAATCATATTCTATTTGCAGACTAATTATACAATTATGGTAATACTATAAGACTAATTAATATACAGGAGTAATATACATAATATACCATAAACTAATTGTCCACTGCCCGAGATGGACTGAGCTGCTTCTTCAGTCCGTGTATATTCAATATACATCCTATATACATATATATTATGTATATAAGATGTATATTTAACACACACCCGCAATCATAGCGGGCGGTATTCGTACGCTGAGACTGTCTCTAAAATCTTCAAAATTGACCGAGGGGAGACTCTTTGTAAAGATGTCTGCAATTTGATATCTAGAAGGGACATGACAGACGCGTATCTGTCCACGAGCCACCTTTTTTCGAACAAAATGAATGTCCATTTCAATATATTTAGTGCGCTGGTGTTGAACCGGATTCCCATAAAGGTAGATGTCACTAACATTATCACAATAAACCAAGGTAGCTTTCCCAATAGGACAATGAAGTTCTAATAGAAGATTACGTAACTAACATGACTCGGAGACCACATTGGCTACCCATCGATACTCGACCTCTGCACTAGAACGGGATAATGTAGAATGACGTTTTGCAGACCATGAGACCAAGTTATTACCAAGAAAAATACAATAGCCAGACGTAGACCGTCTGGTGTCAGGACAACCACCCCAATCAATATCTGTATATGAGACAAGTGTAGACGTCGATGAAGGATATAAATGCAAGTCATACTCAAGTGTCCCCTGGATGTGTCTAATAATGCGTTTGAGTGCATTCATGTGCTCAATTATGGGATAATGCATAAACAAACACACATGTTGTACGACATATATAATATCTGGTCGCATGAACGTAAGATACTGAAGGCCCCTGCAAGACTGCGATATCAGGTCGGATCCTCATATAGGGAGCAAGTCGCATCACCTAACTTGGGTTTAGTATCAACTAGAGTGGAAGTGGACTTACGGGATGACATCTCATCCCTTTCAATGATCTCAGCTGCATAATTTCTCTGTGATAAGAACAATCCACTTGCATAATGAGTGACAGCAATCCCTAAAAAGTAACTCAAGGGTCTCAAGTCCTTCATAGCAAACTCAGAACTGACCATTGTCATGATAGATTATCGTAATGAATCAGATGAAGCAGTCAAGATAATATCATCCACATATAAGAGTATATAAGCCAATGACGAACAATGACGATACATGAATAACGAATTATCAGACTTCCTGTGAGAGAAACCAATAGTCGACACAAAATTTGCAAACCTTTTATACCAAGCCCTCAGAGACTACTTAAGCCCATATAAAGACTTCTTCAATAAACAAACATGATGAGGATATTTGGGATCCCTAAACCCCAAAGGCTGATGCATATATAATGTTTCTTGAGATCATCATGTAAGAAAACATTCTTCACATCTAGCTGATGAATGGGCCATGCTTTCGACTGAGCCAAGCTGAGTACAGTGTGAATGATAGTCGGCTTTACCACCAGACTAAATGTCTCACTACAATTCATACCAACTTACAAGACGAGCCTTATGTCTTGCAAAAGAACCGTCAGAATTGTTCTTATGAGCAAAAATTAACATAGACCTAATAATATTAACATCAGATAGACGGGGCACCAACTTCCACGTCTTATTATCAATAAGAGCATTATACTCGTCGGTCATAACAATTTTCCAATTCAGGTGTCACGACCCAACCCCGGGGCCGCGACTGGTGCCCTATCGGGGCACCCTGTCAGGGACACATCATAGAATAGCAGCGGAACATACATAATACAAAATCTGTACAAGGTAAACATCACTATGGCCAATGGCGCCGCTTTCATAAAATAACTTAATCAAATGTGAAACAAGACAACTAGTGCTTACGCCCAAACCACAAACGTGACTACTGACTTCAGGAATAACAAGCGTGGCGGGACGGGGCCGCCATACCCCGAATGTACAAAGTCTATAACCTCGAGGCATACCGAAAAAAACAAAGCCTCCGGGGATGGAGCTTTCCAGAAATGAACAGTGGTCCTAAGAGTGCGGACCACAAGCTACGATCTCGACTGCGGCATGAACGCAGCCCGAGGGAGGTCGATAACAGATACCAAGTATGTGGCGAAAATACTGTAATGAAATCATAAGTCTGAAAATAAGCTGGGGTCATGGAAGAAAATCAAATACCTTTTACTGTGCCTTACTAACAATGAGAGTGACAAGTATATATATATATAACACTGCATAAAATAGGGGCCTTAGGATCAAAACAGGGTACCTCGCCCGTAGTATAAATAAGACCCTACTCTCGGGACTATTTCACCCGCGTAGGTCCCGTGGACCCGCGTGAGGTATTCCTCGCATAGGTCAGACTACCGCGTGGGACTATTTCACCCGCATAAGCCCATAAGGACTCGCATGAGGTATTCCTCGCATCGTGGGTAGCAAGTCCACGGAACAGGTGGTATAACGATCTTGGGGACTTACCCCTCAGATATACTCTTACCCTGAAACAGATGGTATAACGATCTTGGGGACTTACCGCCGGATATACTCTTTGCTGGAGCAGATGGTATAACGATCTTGGTCAGTACTCGCCGGATATACTCTAATCTGGAGCAGCGGATGGTATGGCGATCTTGGGGCTTGCCGCCGGACATACTCTACACCGTGCAGATGGTATAACGATCTTGGGCCCCGCCGGATATACTCTTACCTGAGAAGGTGGTATGACGATCTTGGGGCTTGCCCGCCGGACATACTCTTACCCCGGAGAAGGTATAACGATCTTGGGGCTTGCCGCCGGATATACTCTTACCCTAGCTCAAATGTCATCATATCATAATCATAATTAAGTTAAGAAAACTTATAACTTCTTATTAGTCTTGTTCATATACCTCTCATTTTAGTTTACTTAAGGCACTTAATCATATCTTTAATAAAGAAAAACCGAATTTAACCCAAGTACCACATACTTCACTCTTTTAAAAGTGACTCTTTTCATACATAAAACATTTGGGCAATTGATGCCTAAAGATCAATTTGCCTTTCATAAATCAAATCATTTGTCCTTGCTTATCTTACTTAGAGTAAATCTCTTCTTGCTAACCTTTCATAAAGCTAATATAACTAACTTCCCATAAAGCCGTTATACTATCTTTATACTTTAGAAATTAAGACCTTCTTATCTTTTCATAAGGCCGTTATAACTAACTTCCCATAAAGCTGTTATAACTCCTTATAAACCATTTTGTTCTTTTACTAACCAAGAGACTTATACTTCAAACAAATCTACACAACTTTCAAAAATACTTCAAGCCTCTTATCTTTAGAATAATTCAATACTCAATACTTTCACACCAAGTACTCTATACTTTTGTAAAATCATACTTTTCCCTTAACCAAGGGACTTATACTTCTTAAAACAAAACAAGTCTTTGTTTATACTTAAACAAGTAAAAATACTAAATCTTGTACGTCTACCGTACTACATAGATACAAATACTCATGCTCAAAAGATAGGAAAGCTTCACATACCTTGTTGATCAATCCACTTGCTAAGTCCAAACTACCGCAAGTAATATGTCAACCTAAAATAACCATGATACGTTTATTAACCTCTAATTTCAATGTAGAATAATCTAAACTCAAAGCCACTAAATTCTATGGAAAATTAGGCAGCATTTCCTTTGTTTCTACATACTTTGCCACCTTTCACAAGGCCGAATTTATCATCCCAACGCCACATTTAAGGCTCAACAATCCAACATTTTTAAAGGGGATTACACACCTAAACTTAATTCTGCCCCATTAGGTACAACAATTCACTAAACAATTCTAAGGTAGTTTTTAGGATACAACATGCTCATAATATCTTCTTAACCAATTCCTTCACATTCAAACCATAGTTCTTACATGCAATGAGTCTAAGAACATTATTTACTACCACAAGTTCTTTCTTCTTAACATGCAACACTAGAAACTAGTTCTAAAGGAAGAAATGTTACCTTAAAGCTTTAGCCAAATCTTTCCAACCACTTGCTAGCTCCCTTTTCAAGAACACCACCACAACAACCTTCACAAGCTAGCCACAAGCTTCCCCCTTGCTTTTACTTTTTTCCAGATTTTTCCTAAGGCTAGAATGTCTCTTGGGATTTTAGAGAGAAGGAGGAGCTTGAACTTTTAAGAGAGAAGGAAGAGCTTTTGTCTAAGAGAGAGAGAGAGAGAGATGAGACTTGGTCAATATAATGCATGCAAAATCAGATGGGGGGGACACTTGTCACCCTCCCAAGGTCTTTTAAAATAAAAATCTGACTTTTCCTAAGTTTTTCCGCGAGAATCCGCCTGGCGTCGCGGCCTGCTTCCGCAACTCCTGCGGACCTCAGATCTTCCGCCGCGCGCTTCCGGCGCGCGCGCTGAAACTTCAGCGACCCTCGATACTTTCGCGCGGCCTCATCCGGCGCGCGGCCCGCTGCCTTTGTCCGAAACACATTTCTGTCCGACTGCGCACTGAACTTGTAATTCTCATAAATTTCTACTCCGACGTCCTATCGACGAACGGTTGGTTGCGTTGGAATCTAGACTCAACGAACTACGCCCTAGGCCTTTGAAACACTTAGGAACTCTCAATGTACCGGGTCATAACCCGCCTCAAAGTTGACTAAAACCCGTCCGGAATAATCCGTCAACCTATCCTTTGAAAATTTTAAGTCTTACCCCCTTTCGTACGCTCTCAAACGCATGACCTGAACTACGGGGTGTAACATTCTCCCCCCCCTTGGAAACATTCGTCCCCGAATGTTCTTTTGGAGCCAATCTAATACTCATCGGTACTTCCTCGTACTTTACACTAATGGAACTTTACTATGCCACTTGTGACCCTAAGATATCGCACACGCTTAATCATTCCTCATAAGTCAAACAGAAAACGAACCCAAGATATGAACCATTACCACTTACTCCCGTTCATGGCCTAACAGAAATGCCCGTTCGTAATTACCAACTGATTCTATCACATGTTCATAGTCTCAATATCCCCCGTTCATGATACTAAATCTTACAACAATCCCATCACTTACTCCACCCGGATCTCATCTGTACTATCTCCTTAAGCATACCACGTAGCTTAATTTACAACCATAGTCTCCCATTAGGTCCCTTAATTAAACTTCTTAAGGGTCTATTACCTTCTCAGACAACTCATCATCTCCTAATTATCTCAAATCAGTACGTAAAACCTTGATGAGAGTTTATTAAACCGTTTCATACCTTCCCGGTATCTAATTAGCCCTTACCAATTCCTGGTAATCTAAAATCATTCTAGGCAGCCCATATATGACCCTTATACATAAGTCTGTATAGTCGTACGTTACAATACCAACTATACTACAAATATTACCAACCTGGATACGCAATCCACATAATCTTTCCTGGTCATTCTTTGCTCGTGCCGCAAATACCATAACCCGTTAGGGAGACGACCCTAACCACACATTTCTATCGCACGATCTTAGAGTGAGAAGAAATGGAAACGATCCTAAATATCCTGCGACCTCCGATTATAGATGTGGTGCACAACACACCGATAATCAAGACTCTACTAGACACGGTCTGTAGACACTTTCCGAGGACTAACTGTTCTGATACCACTTTTGTCACGACCCAACCCCGGGGCCGCGACTGGTGCCCTATCGGGGCACCCTGTCAGGGACACATCATAGAATAGCAGCGGAACATACATAATACAAAATCTGTACAAGGTAAACATCACTAGCAAGCCGACAAGGCCGCCTTTCATAAAATAACTTAATCAAATGTGAAACAGTACAACTAGTGCTTACATTGACCACAAACGTGACTACAAACCTCTAGGAATAACAATGTGGAGGGACAGGCCCGCCATACCCACAGATGTACAAAGTCTATAACCTCGCGAAGCATACCGAAAAGACAAAGCCTCCGAAGGATGGAGCTTTCAGAAATGAGCAGTGGTCCTAAGAGTGCGGACCGACAAGTTACGTATCTCGACTGCGGCGTGAACGCACTTGGCCCAGGAGGTCGATAACAGATACCAAGTATGTGGCGAAAATACTGTAATGAAATCATAAGTCTGAAAATAAGCTGGGGTCATGGAAGAAAATCAAATACCTTTTACTGTGCCTTACTAACAATGAGAGTGACAAGTATATATATATATAACACTGCATAAAATAGGGGCCTTAGGATCAAAACAGGGTACCTCGCCCGTAGTATCAATAAGCACCCCTACTCCTGGGACTATTTCACCCGCATAGGTCCTGTGGACCCGCATGAGGTATTCCTCGCATAGTCAGTACCGCGCATGGGACTATTTCACCCGCATAAGCCCATAAGGACTCGCATGAGGTATTCCTCGCATCGTGGGTAGCAAGTCCACGGAACAGGTGGTATAACGATCTTGGGGACTTACCCCTCAGATATACTCTTACCCTGAAACAGATGGTATAACGATCTTGGGGACTTACCCCTCAGATATACTCTTACACTGGAGCAGATGGTATAACGATCTTGGGGCTGTACTCCTCAGATATACTCTTATACTGGAGCAGATGGTATGACGATCTTGGGGCTTGCCCCTCAGACATACTCTTACACTGGTGCAGATGGTATAACGATCTTGGGCCTGCCCCTCAGATATACTCTTACACTGGAGAAGGTGGTATGACGATCTTGGGGCTTGCCCCTCAGACATACTCTTACCCTGGAGAAGGTGGTATAACGATCTTGGGGCTTGCCCCTCAGATATACTCTTACCCTAGCTCAAACTGTCATCATATCATAATCATAATTAAGTTAAGAAAACTTATAACTTCTTATTAGTCTTGTTCATATACCCTCTCATTTTAGTTTACTTAAGGCACTTAATCATATCTTTAATAAAAGAAAAACCGGGAATTTAACCCAAGTACCACATACTTCAACTCTTTTAAAAGTGACTCTTTTTCATACATAAAACCTTTGGGCAATTGATGCCTAAAGATCAATTTGCCTTTCATAAATCAAATCATTTGTCCTTGCTTATCTTACTTAGAGTAAATCTCTTCTTGCTAACCTTTCATAAAGCTAATATAACTAACTTCCCATAAAGCCGTTATACTATCTTTATACTTTAGAAATTAAGACCTTCTTATCTTTTCATAAGGCCGTTATAACTAACTTCCCATAAAGCCGTTATAACTCCTTATAAACCATTTTGTTCTTTTACTAACCAAGAGACTTATACTTCAAACAAATCTACACAACTTTCAAAAATACTTCAAGCCTCTTATCTTTAGAATAATTCAATACTCAATACTTTCACACCAAGTACTCTATACTTTTGTAAAATCATACTTTTCCCTTAACCAAGTTAATTATACTTCTTAAAACAAAACAAGTCTTTGTTTATACTTAAACAAGTAAAAATACTAAATCTTGTACGTCTACCGTACTACATAGATACAAATACTCATGCTCAAAAGATAGGAAAGCTTCACATACCTTGTTGATCAATCCACTTGCTAAGTCCAAACTACCGCAAGTAATATGTCAACCTAAAATAACCATGATACGTTTATTAACCTCTAATTTCAATGTAGAATAATCTAAACTCAAAGCCACTAAATTCTATGGAAAATTAGGCAGCATTTCCTTTGTTTCTACATACTTTGCCACCTTTCACAAGGCCGAATTTATCATCCCAACGCCACATTTAAGGCTCAACAATCCAACATTTGTAAAGGGGATTACACACCTAAACTTAATTCTGCCCCATTAGGTACAACAATTCACTAAACAATTCTAAGGTAGTTTTTAGGATACAACATGCTCATAATATCTTCTTAACCAATTCCTTCACATTCAAACCATAGTTCTTACATGCAATGAGTCTAAGAACATTATTTACTACCACAAGTTCTTTCTTCTTAACATGCAACACTAGAAACTAGTTCTAAAGGAAGAAATGTTACCTTAAAGCTTTAGCCAAATCTTTCCAACCACTTGCTAGCTCCATTTTCAAGAACACCACCACAACAACCTTCACAAGCTAGCCACAAGCTTCCCCCTTGCTTTTACTTTTTTCCAGATTTTTCCTAAGGCTAGAATGTCTCTTGGGATTTTAGAGAGAAGGAGGAGCTTGAACTTTTAAGAGAGAAGGAAGAGCTTTTGTCTAAGAGAGAGAGAGAGAGAGAGAGATGAGACTTGGTCAATATAATGCATGTAAAATCAGATGGGGGGGGGGACACTTGTCACCCTCCCAAGGTCTTTTAAAATAAAAATCTGACTTTTCCTAAGTTTTTCCGCCCAGAATCCCGCCTCGGCGTCGCGGCCCTGCTTCCCGGCGCCGCAACTCCTGCGGACCCTCAGAACTTCAAGGCGCCCCGCTTCCCGCGCGGCGCTGAAACTTCAGCGACCTCGGTACTTTTCGCGCCGCGCCTCATCCGCGGCCATGCTGCCTTTGTCAAACACATTTCTGTCCGATCACAGATCGAACTTGTAATTCTCATAAATTTCTACTCCGACGCCCTATCGACGAGCGGTTGGTTGCGTTGGAATCAAGACTCAACGAACTACGCCAGGCCTTTGAAACACTTAGGAACTCTCAATGTACCGGGTCATAACCCGCCTCCAAGTTGACTAAAACCCGTCCGGAATAATCCGTCAACCTATCCTTTGAAAATTTTAAGTCTTACCCCCTTTCGTACGCTCTCAAACGCATGACCTGAACTACGGGGTGTAACATTCTCCCCTTGGAAACATTCGTCCCGAATGTTCTTTTGGAGCCAATCTAATACTCATCGGCATTTCGCCGTACTTTACACTAATGGAACTTTACTATGCCACTTTGTGACCACTAAGATATCGCACACGCTTAATCATTCCTCATAAGTCAAACGTAAACGAACCCAAGATATGAACCATTACCACTTACTCCGCTCATGGCCTATGAAATGCGGCTCGTAATTACCAACCGATTCTATCACATGTTCATAGTCTCAATATCCCCCGTTCATGATACTAAATCTTACAACAATCCCATCACTTACTCCACCCGGATCTCATCTGTACTATCCCCTTAAGCATACCACGTAGCTTAATTTACAACCATAGTCTCCCATTAGGTCCCTTAATTAAACTTCTTAAGGGTCTATTACCTTCTCAGACAACTCATCATCTCCTAATTATCTCAAATCAGTACGTAAAACCTTGATGAGAGTTTATTAAACCGTTTCATACCTTCCCGGTATCTAATTAGCCCTTACCAATTCCTGGTAATCTAAAATCATTCTAGGCAGCCCATATATGACCCTTATACATAAGTCTGTATAGTCGTACGTTACAATACCAACTATACTACAAATATTACCAACCTGGATACGCAATCCACATAATCTTTCCTGGGTCGCTGCTGCTTTCTCGTAGCTGCAAATACCATAACCTGTTAGGGAGAGACGACCCTAACCACACAGCTCTATCGCACGATCTTAGAGTGAGAAGAAATGGAAACCAATCCTAAATATCCTGCAGCCTCCTGATTATAGATGTGGTGCACAACACACCGATAATCAAGACTCTACTAGACACGGTCTGTAGACACTTTCCGAGGACTAACTGTTCTGATACCACTTTTGTCACGACCCAACCCCGGGGCCGCGACTGGTGCCCTATCGGGGCACCCTGTCAGGGACACATCATAGAATAGCAGCGGAACATACATAATACAAAATCTGTACAAGGTAAACATCACTAGCAAGCCAGTGCCGCTTTTTCATAAAATAACTTAATCAAATGTGAAACAGTACAACTAGTGCTTACAGCCCAAACCACAAACGTGACTACAAACCTCTAGGAATAACAACTGTGGAGGGACAGGGCCCCGCCATACCCCCTGAATGTACAAAAGTCTATAACCTCAGGGAAGCATACCGAAAAGACAAAGCCTCCGAAGGGATGGAGCTTTCCAGGAAATGAACAGTGGTCCTAAGAGTGCGGACCAGCAAGCTACGTATCTCGACCTGCGGCATGAACGCAGCGGCCCAGGAGGTCGATACAATGATACCAAGTATGTGGCTGAAAATCAGTAATGAAATCATAAGTCGAAAATAAGTGGGTCATGGAAGAAAATCAAATACCTTTTACTGTGCCTTACTAACAATGAGAGTGACAAGTATATATATATATAACACTGCATAAAATAGGGGCCTTAGGATCAAAACAGGGTACCTCGCCCGTAGTATCAATAAGCACCCCTACTCCTGGGACTATTTCACCCGCATAGGTCCCGTGGACCCGCATGAGGTATTCCTCGCATAGTCAGACCGCCGCGTGGGACTATTTCACCGCGTAAGCCCATAAGGACTCGCATGAGGTATTCCTCGCATCGTGGGTAGCAAGTCCACGGAACAGGTGGTATAACGATCTTGGGGACTTACCCCTCAGATATACTCTTACCCTGAAGCAGATGGTATAACGATCTTGGGGACTTACCCCTCAGATATACTCTTACACTGAAGCAGATGGTATAACGATCTTGGGGCTGTACTCCTCAGATATACTCTAATACTGGAGCAGATGGTATGACGATCTTGGGGCTTGCCCCTCAGACATACTCTTACACTGGTGCAGATGGTATAACGATCTTGGGCCTGCCCCTCAGATATACTCTTACACTGGAGAAGGTGGTATTACGATCTTGGGGCTTGCCCCTCAGACATACTCTTACCCTGGAGAAGGTGGTATAACGATCTTGGGGCTTGCCCGCCGGATATACTCTTACCTAGCTCAAATCATCATATAATAATCATAATTAAGTTAAGTAATCTTATAACTTCTTATTAGTCTTGTTCATATACCCTCTCATTTTAGTTTACTTAAGGCACTTAATCATATCTTTAATAAAAGAAAAACCGGGAATTTAACCCAAGTACCACATACTTCAACTCTTTTAAAAATGACTCTTTTTCATACATAAAACATTTGGGCAATTGATGCCTAAAGATCAATTTGCCTTTCATAAATCAAATCATTTGTCCTTGCTTATCTTACTTAGAGTAAATCTCTTCTTGCTAACCTTTCATAAAGCTAATATAACTAACTTCCCATAAAGCCGTTATACTATCTTTATACTTTAGAAATTAAGACCTTCTTATCTTTTCATAAGGCCGTTATAACTAACTTCCCATAAAGCCGTTATAACTCCTTATAAACAATTTTGTTCTTTTACTAACCAAGAGACTTATACTTCAAACAAATCTACACAACTTTCAAAAATACTTCAAGCCTCTTATCTTTAGAATAATTCAATACTCAATACTTTCACACCAAGTACTCTATACTTTTGTAAAATCATACTTTTCCCTTAACCAAGGGACTTATACTTCTTAAAACAAAACAAGTCTTTGTTTATACTTAAACAAGTAAAAATACTAAATCTTGTACGTGTCACGACCCGACCCCGGGACCGCGACTGGCGCCCTACCTGGGCACCCTTTCAGGTAAACATCAGAGAAAAATCAGCGGAACATACATGAAACTTAAAAATAAAGCATCGTAAGTAAAACAACAGGTTAGCCGATAGGGCTACCTTCCTGAACATATATAAAAACAACCGAAGCAGTTGCCTCCATTCTTTTTACAAATCCCGACCATATGTGACTACTGCACCTCAAGAGTTTTGACATAACAATCGTGGCGGGACAAGGCCCGCTGCACTGAATAAACATAAACGTGACAACTCAAAACACCGGAGCCATCTCAACTTCTTTGAACCGGGATCCTAAGCTCGCGGATCCACAATCGTACCTAAACTGCGGGCATTTAACGCAGCCGAAGAAGTCGATAACAAAATGCGAATGTGGAACAGAATATAACGTCCAGTAAACAAATCATAATTGTACAAAAGAATGACAAGGACAAGTATAAAAATACATACGGATCTCGCCGTGTCATTACCACTTATGAACGTACTCGCACCTTATTATCCTTTCCATTCCCAATAAAAGTTATAGTCACATTCTTACGTACATTATTTAGAAAAAGAATCATTAAGTTCATTACCATATAACTTACTTATCTTTCATAACATAGTCCGGCCCACTACGGAGGGACACATATACTACCCGGGCCATTCTGTGACTAGATCAAGTCACTCTAATATCAAAGCATGCCCGTGGAATCGCCCATCAGTGTCGACAGCTATTAGTGTAAAATATAACCACGTGACGCGCCTGTGGCATCCCACCTCACCGCGTACATACACAATACATATAAATATATCCCGCGTGGAATCCCACATCACCGCCGATCCAGGTATAATAATACACCAATAGGCATACATGAACACCAAGTCCCACCGGTGGTATAGCGTCTTGGGGTCTACCCTCACTTATACTCTTACCCTGGAGAAGGTGGTAAAGCAGGTGGTATAGCATCTTGGGGTCTACCCTCACTTATAATCTTACCGAGAAGGTGGTATAACGTCTTGGGGCTTGCCCCTCATTTATACTCTTACCCTATCTCGACCGGTCGTCAAACAACACATAAAGCAGGTGGTACAGCGTCTTGGGGGTTTACCCCTCACTTATACTCTTACCCTGGAGAAGGTGGTATAACGTCTTGGGGCTTGGCCCTCATTTATACTCTTACCCTATCTCGACCGACCATCAAACAAGACATAAGCACTACCATGTCTTTTATAAAATCCGGGAATTTAACCCAAGTGCTACAAATAACGGAAGCATACCCGTGGAATCCCACATCACTGTCGACGCCCAAGTAACTTATAACAAGACATAGGCCTCCAACCGAGAGTCGCGGCAACGTAAAAAAAAACATAATACTTGCACTCAAAGGCTATCTCCAGCACATATAGGCTAAATCTCAGTTAACCAAGCCAAAGTACTTATCAAGGCATACTTAGACTAATTCTCAATTAATCAAGCCAAAGTACTAATCAAGACATCACATAGAATTATTCTCATTTAATCAAGCCAAAGTACTAATCAAGGCACAAATAGAATAATTCTCATTTAATCAAGCCAAAGTACTAATCAAGGCACAAATAGAATAATTCTCAATTAATCAAGCCAAAGTACTAATCAAGGCATACTTAGAATAATTCTCATTTAACAAGCCAAAGTACTTATCAAGGCATACTTAGAATAATTCTCATTTAACAAGCCAAAGTACTTATCAAGGCATACTTAGACTAATTCTCAATTAATCAAGCCAAAGTACTAATCAAGACATCACATAGAATTATTCTCATTTAATCAAGCCAAAGTACTAATCAAGGCACAAATAGAATAATTCTTATTTAATCAAGCCAAAGTACTAATCAAGGCACAAATAGAATAATTCTCAATTAATCAAGCCAAAGTACTAATCAAGGCATCACATAGAATTATTCTCATTTAATCAAGCCAAAGTACTAATCAAGGCACAAATAGAATAATTCTCATTTAATCAAGCCAAAGTACTAATCAAGGCACAAATAGAATAATTCTCAATTAATCAAGCCAAAGTACTAATCAAGGCATCACATAGAATTATTCTCAATTAAACAGGCCAAAGTACTACGTACGTCCATTCTTTTCAAAAGACTCCTTTCCGAATAAAACTTCCCCGATACTAACAACCGTAGTATCAAGTCCTATCCACCTTTCGAGACAAGTCACAATACCTTTTTTAGAAATACAATTACCGGCTTCTAAATCAAGTGACTTCTTTATTAAAAACCTTAAGCAATTGGTACCTTTAAAACAATTTGTCCTTCCTTAACACAAGTTATTCCTTTGATTACTTTACTAGAGAAAACCATTCTCTCAACCTGCCATAAAGCCGTTATAACCAACTTCCCATAAAGCCGTTATAACCCTTTATGGTTTAGACCAATACGTTCCTTTTATAATCAAGAGACTTCTACTTTTTGAAACCAAGTATTAAATACTTTCAAATCAATTCTCATAACTTTCAAAAATACAATTAGTCTCTTAACCTTTAAAACTCAAGTGACTCATTTTATTATAAAACCTTAGGCAATTGACGCCTTAAAAACAAATTGTCTTTTCAATAAAACAAGTCATTTATCTTTCCATAAAGTAAATATAACCAACTCCCCATAAAGTCATTATATTCACTTTATACCTTAGCCATAAACAATTTCCTATCCAAGGGACTTATACGTTTAAAACGGAACAAGTATCACATACTTTAAAACTCTTCAAGTCCCTTAACTTTAAAATCAACTTAAGACATCCTTACTATTTTCAAAGAAGTGAGTTAATCTCCTAACCCACCCGACTTGGCATTACATAAAACAAGTAAAGAATGTCATAGTCTTGCGCACGTCTACTACATACGTGCAACTAGTCATGCTCAAAAGATAAGAAAAGTTCTACATAGAGTAAATCACATAACTACCTCTTAACTTCTAAGAGTAGAAGGAAACATGAAATGATATCACAAGTATAGTCCATACATAGAATCATGCCAAAGGAAGGAAGAGGTTCACATACCTCGCGACGATTATCGACAATTAGCAAAACGCTCCAAAGTACTTCAACCTAAAATGGCCACAATACGTCCATAGCCTTGAAAATCATTTTTTTTGGGAGGTCTGCTGGTGGTCTCATGGCGCGCGCGCCACGAGCTGAAGGCGGCATCAATGGCGGATTCCAAAATACTGAGAATTGAGGCTCGGGATTGGTTGCAAAACGTAGCTAAGATCAATACGAACACAATGGTATATGCCTTAGCCCTCAACTGTACCAGAATCGATCGGAATCTTCCAACTTCCGATCGAAGAAAACGTTTTGGTTAACCCGACGATCTGGGTTGAATTGGAGGTCGTGGGTGGTGCCAAAATGTCGGCCTTTCCACCCTGAATATTTCTACACTAGCCACGACCGTCGACTCTACCTGTGGTGGCGGAAAATGCTCGTCGGCGACCTAGGGTTTCACGAAAATCGATCTGATCGGCCGAGTTTGAGCAAGAATCGGTCCTGATTTACATGGAAATGACGGCAAGGAGATGGTGGTTCTGATGGTATACTCCACTCCCGTCGATTGCACCTCAGTTGGTCGGAAAATCAGAAAAACCGAACGGGGAAGATGGATGAACAGTGACCGAAACTTCGATCTGAAACTGCCGGCGATTCCGGGAGAATCGACGGTGGTGGTTGGTATGGACGTGACGGGCTCGACGAGACGAAGCTTTTGGTATATGTCTCGCCCGTGATTCCTGGTTTGGCCGGAAATGGCGTTTTTCCGAACACTGTTCATCGAACAACACTGTTCATGGACGGGTTTTCACTGTTCATACTCGTTTTGGTATTTTTTTTTGTTCTGCGTTTTGCCTTCCCAAACTCCCCAACATATACAAAATTTCTCGGGTGGTCCCACGTGACCAAATTTCGAAATTAAATTCCAAAATTCCGATAAATTCTAAAAGTCCCAAATACCGAATTTCGAGAATTAAATTCAACTAATAAACCTTTTTCCTTTACAAGGTTCGGAGAAATTTTTCAGAATCTTTCATTCTTTCCAAAATTCAATTCCCAAATTCTTACGTACGTTCTTATCTCAACTGCCGAAAATACGGGGTGTAACAGTACGTCTACCGTACTACATAGATACAAATACTCATGCTCAAAAGATAGGAAAGCTTCACATACCTTGTTGATCAATCCACTTGCTAAGTCCAAACTACCGCAAGTAATATGTCAACCTAAAATAACCATGATACGTTTATTAACCTCTAATTTCAATGTAGAATAATCTAAACTCAAAGCCACTAAATTCTATGGAAAATTAGGCAGCATTTCCTTTGTTTCTACATACTTTGCCACCTTTCACAAGACCGAATTTATCATCCCAACGCCACATTTAAGGCTCAACAATCCAACATTTTTAAAGGGGATTACACACCTAAACTTAATTCTGCCCCATTAGGTACAACAATTCACTAAACAATTCTAAGGTAGTTTTTAGGATACAACATGCTCATAATATCTTCTTAACCAATTCCTTCACATTCAAACCATAGTTCTTACATGCAATGAGTCTAAGAACATTATTTACTACCACAAGTTCTTTCTTCTTAACATGCAACACTAGAAACTAGTTCTAAAGGAAGAAATGTTACCTTAAAGCTTTAGCCAAATCTTTCCAACCACTTGCTAGCTCCCTTTTCAAGAACACCACCACAACAACCTTCACAAGCTAGCCACAAGCTTCCCCCTTGCTTTTACTTTTTTCCAGATTTTTCCTAAGGCTAGAATGTCTCTTGGGATTTTAGAGAGAAGGAGGAGCTTGAACTTTTAAGAGAGAAGGAAGAGCTTTTGTCTAAGAGAGAGAGAGAGAGAGATGAGACTTGGTCAATATAATGCATGCAAAATCAGATGGGGGGGACACTTGTCACCCTCCCAAGGTCTTTTAAAATAAAAATCTGACTTTTCCTAAGTTTTTCCGCCCAGAATCCCGCCTCGGCGTCGCGGCCCTGCTTCCCGGCGCCGCGACGCCGCAACTCCTGCGGACCCTCAGATCTTCCGGCGCCGCGGCGCTGAAACTTCAGCGACCCCTCAGTACTTTCGGCGCCGCGGCCCCCCATCCGGCGCCGCGGCCCTGTTGCCTTTGTCCGAAACACATTTCTGTCCGACTGCGCACTGAACTTGTAATTCTCATAACTTTCTACTCCGACGTCCTATCGACGAACGGTTGGTTGCGTTGGAATCTAGACTCAACGAACTACGCCCTAGGCCTTTGAAACACTTAGGAACTCTCAATGTACCGGGTCATAACCCGCCTCAAAGTTGACTAAAACCCGTCCGGAATAATCCGTCAACCTATCCTTTGAAAATTTTAAGTCTTACCCCCTTTCGTACGCTCTCAAACGCATGGCCTGAACTACGGGGTGTAACATTCTCCCCCCCTTGGAAACATTCGTCCCCGAATGTTCTTTTGGAGCCAATCTAATATTCCTCGGTACTTCCTCGTACTTTACACTAATGGAACTTTACTATGCCACTTGTGACCCTAAGATATCGCACACGCTTAATCATTCCTCATAAGTCAAACAGAAAACGAACCCAAGATATGAACCATTACCACTTACTCCCATTCATGTCCTAACAGAAGTGCCCGTTCGTAATTACCAACTGATTCTATCACATGTTCATAGTCTCAATATCCCCCGTTCATGATACTAAATCTTACAACAATCCCATCACTTACTCGCTGGATCTCATCTGTACTATCCCCAAGCATACCACGTAGCTTAATTTACAACCATAGTCTCCCATTAGGTCCCTTAATTAAACTTCTTAAGTCTATTACCTTCTCGCACAACTCATCATCTCCTAATTATCTCAAATCAAGACGTAAAACCTTGATGAGAGTTTATTAAACCGCTTCATACCTTCGGTATCTAATTAGCCCTTACGATTCTGGTAATCTAAAATCATTCTAGGCGACCCATATATGACTTCTTATACATAAGTGCGTATAGTCGCATGCGTTACAATACCAACTATACTACAAATATTACCAACCGGATACGCATCCACATAATCTTTCTGGTCATTCGCTTTCTCGTGGCTGCAAATACCATAACATGTTAGGGAGAGACGACCACAACCACACGGCCTTATCATCGCGATCTTAGAGTGAGAAGAAATGGAAACCAATCCTAAATATCCTGCAGACCTCACGATTATAGATGTGGTGCACAACACCGATAATCAAGACTACTAGACACGATGCAGACACTTTCCGAGGACTAATCGTTTCGATACCACTTTTGTCACGACCCAACCCCGGGGCCGCGACTGGTGCCCTATCGGGGCACCCTGTCAGGGACACATCATATCATAGAAGCGGAACATACATAATACAAAATCTGTAAAAGGTAAACATCACTATGGCCAAGCCGCCTTTCATAAAATAACTTAATCAAATGTGAAACAGTACAACTAGTGCTTACAGCCCAAACCACAAACGTGACTACAGACCTCTAGGAATAACAACTGTGGCGGGACAGGGCCCCGCCATACCCCCTGAATGTACAAAAGTCTATAACCTCAGGGAAGCATACCGAAAAAACAAAGCCTCCGAAGGGATGGAGCTTTCCAGGAAATGAACAGTGGTCCTAAGAGTGCGGACCAGCAAGCTACGTATCTCGACCTGCGGCATGAACGCAGCCCCCCGAGGGAGGTCAGTACAACAGATACCAAGTATGTGAAACTGAAAATACTGTAATGAAATCATAAGTCTGAAAATAAGCTGGGGTCATGGAAGAAAATCAAATACCTTTTACTGTGCCTTACTAACAATGAGAGTGACAAGTATATATATATAACATCGCATAAAATAGGGCCTTAGGATCAAAACAGGTACCTCGCCGTAGTATCAATAAGCACCCTACTCTCGGGACTATTTCACCGCGTAGGTCAGTGGACCGCGTGAGGTATTCTCGCATAGGTGTACCGCCGCGTGGGACTATTTCACCCGCATAAGCCCATAAGGACTCGCATGAGGTATTCCTCGCATCGTGGGTAGCAAGTCCACAGAACAGGTGGTATAACGATCTTGGGGACTTACCCCTCAGATATACTCTTACCCTGAAACAGATGGTATAACGATCTTGGGGACTTACCGCCGGATATACTCTTTGCCGGAGCGGATGGTATAACGATCTTGGGGATGTACTCGCCGGATATACTCTATCTTTGGAGGCGGATGGTATGGCGATCTTGGGGCTTGCCCGCCGGACATACTCTTTGCCGGTGCAGATGGTATAACGATCTTGGGCACGCCCGCCGGATATACTCTTACACTGGAGAAGGTGGTATGACGATCTTGGGGCTTGCCCCTCAGACATACTCTTACCCTGGAGAAGGTGGTATAACGATCTTGGGGCTTGCCCCTCAGATATACTCTTACCCTAGCTCAAACTGTCATCATATCATAATCATAATTAAGTTAAGAAAACTTATAACTTCTTATTAGTCTTGTTCATATACCCTCTCATTTTAGTTTACTTAAGGCACTTAATCATATCTTTAATAAAAGAAAAACCGGGAATTTAACCCAAGTACCACATACTTCAACTCTTTTAAAAGTGACTCTTTTTCATACATAAAACCTTTGGGCAATTGATGCCTAAAGATCAATTTGCCTTTCATAAATCAAATCATTTGTCCTTGCTTATCTTACTTAGAGTAAATCTCTTCTTGCTAACCTTTCATAAAGCTAATATAACTAACTTCCCATAAAGCCGTTATACTATCTTTATACTTTAGAAATTAAGACCTTCTTATCTTTTCATAAGGCCGTTATAACTAACTTCCCATAAAGCCGTTATAACTCCTTATAAACCATTTTGTTCTTTTACTAACCAAGAGACTTATACTTCAAACAAATCTACACAACTTTCAAAAATACTTCAAGCCTCTTATCTTTAGAATAATTCAATACTCAATACTTTCACACCAAGTACTTTATACTTTTGTAAAATCATACTTTTCCCTTAACCAAGGGACTTATACTTCTTAAAACAAAATAAGTCTTTGTTTATACTTAAACAAGTAAAAATACTAAATCTTGTACGTCTACCGTACTACATAGATACAAATACTCATGCTCAAAAGATAGGAAAGCTTCACATACCTTGTTGATCAATCCACTTGCTAAGTCCAAACTACCGCAAGTAATATGTCAACCTAAAATAACCATGATACGTTTATTAACCTCTAATTTCAATGTAGAATAATCTAAACTCAAAGCCACTAAATTCTATGGAAAATTAGGCAGCATTTCCTTTGTTTCTACATACTTTGCCACCTTTCACATGGCCGAATTTATCATCCCAACGCCACATTTAAGGCTCAACAATCCAACATTTTTAAAGGGGATTACACACCTAAACTTAATTCTGCCCCATTAGGTACAACAATTCACTAAACAATTCTAAGGTAGTTTTTAGGATACAACATGCTCATAATATCTTCTTAACCAATTCCTTCACATTCAAACCATAGTTCTTACATGCAATGAGTCTAAGAACATTATTTACTACCACAAGTTCTTTCTTCTTAACATGCAACACTAGAAACTAGTTCTAAAGGAAGAAATGTTACCTTAAAGCTTTAGCCAAATCTTTCCAACCACTTGCTAGCTCCCTTTTCAAGAACACCACCACAACAACCTTCACAAGCTAGCCACAAGCTTCCCCCTTGCTTTTACTTTTTTCCAGATTTTTCCTAAGGCTAGAATGTCTCTTGAGATTTTAGAGAGAAGGAGGAGCTTGAACTTTTAAGAGAGAAGGAAGAGCTTTTGTCTAAGAGAGAGAGAGAGAGAGATGAGACTTGGTCAATATAATGCATGCAAAATCAGATGGGGGGGACACTTGTCACCCTCCCAAGGTCTTTTAAAATAAAAATCTGACTTTTCCTAAGTTTTTCCGCCCAGAATCCCGCCTCGGCGTCGCGCTTCCGGCGCACGCGCGCGCAACTCTGCGGGCCCTCAGATCTTCCGGCGCCGCGGCCCTGCTTCCCGGCGCCGCGGCGCTGAAACTTCAGTGACCTCGATTACTTTCGGCGCGCGGCCATCCGCGCCGCGCCTCTGCTGTTTTTGTCCAACACATTTCTGTCCGATCAAGACCGAACTTGTAATTCTCATAACTTTCTACTCCGACGTCCTATCGACGAACGGTTGGTTGCGTTGGAATCTAGACTCAACGAACTACGCCCTAGGCCTTTGAAACACTTAGGAACTCTCAATGTACCGGGTCATAACCCGCCTCAAAGTTGACTAAAACCCGTCCGGAATAATCCGTCAACCTATCCTTTGAAAATTTTAAGTCTTACCCCCTTTCGTACGCTCTCAAACGCATGGCCTGAACTACGGGGTGTAACATTCTCCCCCCCTTGGAAACATTCGTCCCCGAATGTTCTTTTGGAGCCAATCTAATATTCCTCGGTACTTCCTCGTACTTTACACTAATGGAACTTTACTATGCCACTTGTGACCCTAAGATATCGCACACGCTTAATCATTCCTCATAAGTCAAACAGAAAACGAACCCAAGATATGAACCATTACCACTTACTCCCGTTCATGGCCTAACAGAAGTGCCCGTTCGTAATTACCAACTGATTCTATCACATGTTCATAGTCTCAATATCCCCCGTTCATGATACTAAATCTTACAACAATCCCATCACTTACTCCACCCGGATCTCATCTGTACTATCCCCTTAAGCATACCACGTAGCTTAATTTACAACCATAGTCTCCCATTAGGTCCCTTAATTAAACTTCTTAAGGGTCTATTACCTTCTCAGACAACTCATCATCTCCTAATTATTTCAAATCAGTACGTAAAACCTTGATGAGAGTTTATTAAACCGTTTCATACCTTCCCGGTATCTAATTAGCCCTTACCAATTCCTGGTAATCTAAAATCATTCTAGGCAGCCCATATATATGACCACTTATACATAAGTCTGTATAGTCGTACGTTACAATACCAACTATACTACAAATATTACCAACCTGGATACGCAATCCACATAATCTTTCCTGGGTCGCTGCTGCTTTCTCGTAGCTGCAAATACCATAACATGTTAGGGAGAGACGACCACACACTCTATCGCACGATCTTAGAGTGAGAAGAAATGGAAACCAATCCTAAATATCCTGCAGCCTCCTGATTATAGATGTGGTGCACAACACACCGATAATCAAGACTCTACTAGACACGGTCTGTAGACACTTTCCGAGGACTAATCGTTCGATACCACTTTTGTCACGACCCGACCCCGGGGCCGCGACTGGTGCCCTATCGGGGCACCCTGTCAGGGACACATCATAGAATAGCAGCGGAACGTACATAATACAAAATCTGTATAAGGTAAACATCACTAGCAAGTACAAGGCGCTTTCATAAAATAACTTAATCAAATGTGAAACAAGACAACTAGTGCTTACATTCCAAACCACAAACGTGACTACGGACCTCAGGAATAACAAGCGTGGCGGGACGGGCCATACCCCGAATGTACAAAAGTCTATAACCTCGAGGCATACCGAAAAGACAAAGCCTCCGAAGGGATGGAGCTTTCAGAAATGAACAGTGACACAGAGTGCGGACCAAAGAAGCTACATATCTCGACTGCGGCAACGCAGCTCGGAGAGGTCGAGATAACAGATACCAAGTATGTGGCGAAAATACTATAATGAAATCATAAGTCCGAAAATAATTGGTCATGGAAGAAAATCAAATACCTTTTCAGTGCCTTACTAACAATGAGAGTGACAAGTATATATATATATATAACATCGCATAAAATAGGGGCCTTAGGATCAAAACAGGGTACCTCGCGTAGTATCAATAAGCACCCTACTCGCGGGACTATTTCACCCGCATAGGTCCGTGGACCCGCATGAGGTATTCTCGCATGATAGGCTATACCGCGCGTGGGACTATTTCACCGCGTAAGCCCATAAGGACTCGCGTGAGGTATTCTCGCGTCGTGGGTAGCAAGTCCACGGGCAGGTGGTATAACGATCTTGGGGACTTACCGCCGGATATACTCTTACCTCGAACAGATGGTATAACGATCTTGGGGACTTACCGCCGGATATACTCTTACATCTGGAGCAGATGGTATAACGATCTTGGTTTGTACTCGCCGGATATACTCTAATCTTGGAGCGGATGGTATGGCGATCTTGGGGCTTGCCTCGACATACTCTTTACAGTGCAGATGGTATAACGATCTTGGGCACGCCCGCCGGATATACTCTTACCTTTGGAGAAGGTGGTATGACGATCTTGGGGCTTGCCCGCCGGACATACTCTTACCCACGGAGAAGGTGGTATAACGATCTTGGGGCTTGCCCGCCGGATATACTCTTACCCTAGCTCAGCGTAATCATATCATAATCATAATTAAGTTAAGAAAACTTATAACTTCTTATTAGTCTTGTTCATATACCCTCTCATTTTAGTTTACTTAAGGCACTTAATCATATCTTTAATAAAAGAAAAACCGGGAATTTAACCCAAGTACCACATACTTCAACTCTTTTAAAAGTGACTCTTTTTCATACATAAAACCTTTGGGCAATTGATGCCTAAAGATCAATTTGCCTTTCATAAATCAAATCATTTGTCCTTGCTTATCTTACTTAGAGTAAATCTCTTCTTGCTAACCTTTCATAAAGCTAATATAACTAACTTCCCATAAAGCCGTTATACTATCTTTATACTTTAGAAATTAAGACCTTCTTATCTTTTCATAAGGCCGTTATAACTAACTTCCCATAAAGCCGTTATAACTCCTTATAAACCATTTTGTTCTTTTACTAACCAAGAGACTTATACTTCAAACAAATCTACACAACTTTCAAAAATACTTCAAGCCTCTTATCTTTAGAATAATTCAATACTCAATACTTTCACACCAAGTACTCTATACTTTTGTAAAATCATACTTTTCCCTTAACCAAGGGACTTATACTTCTTAAAACAAAACAAGTCTTTGTTTATACTTAAACAAGTAAAAATACTAAATCTTGTACGTCTACCGTACTACATAGATACAAATACTCATGCTCAAAAGATAGGAAAGCTTCACATACCTTGTTGATCAATCCACTTGCTAAGTCCAAACTACCGCAAGTAATATGTCAACCTAAAATAACCATGATACGTTTATTAACCTCTAATTTCAATGTAGAATAATCTAAACTCAAAGCAACTAGATTCTATGGAAAATTAGGCAGCATTTCCTTTGTTTCTACATACTTTGCCACCTTTCACAAGGCCGAATTTATCATCCCAACGCCACATTTAAGGCTCAACAATCCAACATTTTTAAAGGGGATTACACACCTAAACTTAATTCTGCCCCATTAGGTACAACAATTCACTAAACAATTCTAAGGTAGTTTTTAGGATACAACATGCTCATAATATCTTCTTAACCAATTCCCTCACATTCAAACCATAGTTCTTACATGCAATGAGTCTAAGAGCATTATTTACTACCACAAGTTCTTTCTTCTTAACATGCAACACTAGAAACTAGTTCTAAAGGAAGAAATGTTACCTTAAAGCTTTAGCCAAATCTTTCCAACCACTTGCTAGCTCCCTTTTCAAGAACACCACCACAACAACCTTCACAAGCTAGCCATAAGCTTCCCCCTTGCTTTTACTTTTTTCCAGATTTTTCCTAAGGCTAGAATGTCTCTTGGGATTTTAGAGAGAAGGAGGAGCTTGAACTTTTAAGAGAGAAGGAAGAGTTTTTGTCTAAGAGAGAGAGAGAGAGAGACTTGGTCAATATAATGCATGCAAAATCAGATGGGGGGGACACTTGTCACCCTCCCAAGGTCTTTTAAAAGAAAAATCTGACTTTTCCTAAGTTTTTCCGCCCAGAATCCCGCCTCGGCGTCGCGGCCCTGCTTCCCGGCGCCGCGGCGCCGCAACTCCTGCGGACCCTCAGATCTTCCGGCGCCGCGGCGCTGAAACTTCAGCGACCCCTCAGTACATTCGGCGCCGCCCCCATCCGCGGCCTGTTTTGTCCGAGACACATTTCTGTCCGACTGCGCACTGAACTTGTAATTCTCATAACTTTCTACTCCGACGTCCTATCGACGAACGGTTGGTTGCGTTGGAATCTAGACTCAACGAACTACGCCCTAGGCCTTTGAAACACTTAGGAACTCTCAATGTACCGGGTCATAACCCGCCTCAAAGTTGACTAAAACCCGTCCGGAATAATCCGTCAACCTATCCTTTGAAAATTTTAAGTCTTACCCCCTTTCGTACGCTCTCAAACGCATGACCTGAACTACGGGGTGTAACATTCTCCCCCCCTTGGAAACATTCATCCCCGAATGTTCTTTTGGAGCCAATCTAATATTCCTCGGTACTTCCTCGTACTTTACACTAATGGAACTTTACTATGCCACTTGTGACCCTAAGATATCGCACACGCTTAATCATTCCTCATAAGTCAAACAGAAAACGAATCCAAGATATGAACCATTACCACTTACTCCCGTTCATGGCCTAACAGAAGTGCCCGTTCGTAATTACCAACTGATTCTATCACATGTTCATAGTCTCAATATCCCCCGTTCATGATACTAAATCTTACAACAATCCCATCACTTACTCCACCCGGATCTCATCTGTACTATCCCCTTAAGCATACCACGTAGCTTAATTTACAACCATAGTCTCCCATTAGGTCCCTTAATTAAACTTCTTAAGGGTCTATTACCTTCTCAGACAACTCATCATCTCCTAATTATCTCAAATCAGTACGTAAAACCTTGATGAGAGTTTATTAAACCGTTTCATACCTTCCCGGTATCTAATTAGCCCTTACCAATTCCTGGTAATCTAAAATCATTCTAGGCAGCCCATATATGACCCTTATACATAAGTCTGTATAGTCGTACGTTACAATACCAACTATACTACAAATATTACCAACCTGGATACGCAATCCACATAATCTTTCCTGGGTCGCTGCTGCTTTCTCGTAGCTGCAAATACCATAACCTGTTAGGGAGAGACGACCCTAACCACACAAATTTCATCGCACGATCTTAGAGTGAGAAGAAATGAAACCAATCCTAAATATCCTGCGACCTCACGATTATAGATGTGGTGCGCAACACACCGATAATCAAGACTCTACTGACACTCTGCGTAGACACTTTCCGAGGACTAACTGTTCTGATACCACTTTTGTCACGACCCAACCCCGGGGCCGCGACTGGTGCCCTATCGGGGCACCCTGTCAGGGACACATCATAGAATAGCAGCGGAACATACATAATACAAAATCTGTACAAGGTAAACATCACTGCGGCCAATGAGGCGCGCTTTCATAAAATAACTTAATCAAATGTGAACAAGACAACTAGTGCTTACAGCCCAAACCACAAACGTGACTACAGACCTCTAGGAATAACAACTGTGGCGGGACAGGGCCCCACCATACCCCCTGAATGTACAAAAGTCTATAACCTCAGGGAAGCATACCGAAAAGGCAAAGCCTCCGAAGGGATGGAGCTTTCCAGGAAATGAACAGTGGTCCTAAGAGTGCGGACCAGCAAGCTACGTATCTCGACCTGCGGCTTGAACGCAGCGGCAGGAGGTCGATAACGATACCAAGTATGTGAAACTGAAAATACTATAATGAAATCATAAGTCTGAAAATAAGCTGGGGTCATGGAAGAAAATCAAATACCTTTTACTGTGCCTTACTAACAATGAGAGTGACAAGTATATATATATATATAACACTGCATAAAATAGGGGCCTTAGGATCAAAACAGGGTACCTCGCCCGTAGTATCAATAAGCACCCCTACTCCTGGGACTATTTCACCCGCATAGGTCCCGTGGACCCGCATGAGGTATTCCTCGTGATAGGTCAGACTACCGCACGGGACTATTTCACCCGCATAAGCCCATAAGGACTCGCGTGAGGTATTCCTCGATCGTGGGTAGCAAGTCCACGAACAGTGGTATAACGATCTTGGGACTTACCCTCGATATACTCTTACCCCAAACAGATGGTATAACGATCTTGGGGACTTACCCCTCAGATATACTCTTACACTGGAGCAGATGGTATAACGATCTTGGGGATGTACTCCTCAGATATACTCTAATACTGGAGCAGATGGTATGACGATCTTGGGGCTTGCCCCTCAGACATACTCTTACACTGGTGCAGATGGTATAACGATCTTGGGCCTGCCTCGATATACTCTTACACCTGGAGAAGGTGGTATGGCGATCTTGGGGCTTGCCCGCATATACTCTTACCGGAGAAGGTGGTATAACGATCTTGGGGCTTGCCTCCGGATATACTCTTACCCTAGCTCAAATCACATCATATCATAATCATAATTAAGTTAAGAAAACTTATAACTTCTTATTAGTCTTGTTCATATACCCTCTCATTTTAGTTTACTTAAGGCACTTAATCATATCTTTAATAAAAGAAAAACCGGGAATTTAACCCAAGTACCACATACTTCAACTCTTTTAAAAGTGACTCTTTTTCATACATAAAACATTTGGGCAATTGATGCCTAAAGATCAATTTGCCTTTCATAAATCAAATCATTTGTCCTTGCTTATCTTACTTAGAGTAAATCTCTTCTTGCTAACCTTTCATAAAGCTAATATAATTAACTTCCCATAAAGCCGTTATACTATCTTTATACTTTAGAAATTAAGACTTTCTTATCTTTTCATAAGGCCGTTATAACTAACTTCCCATAAAGCCGTTATAACTCCTTATAAACCATTTTTTTCTTTTACTAACCAAAAGACTTATACTTCAAACAAATCTACACAACTTTCAAAAATACTTCAAGCCTCTTATCTTTAGAATAATTCAATACTCAATACTTTCACACCAAGTACTCTATACTTTTGTAAAATCATACTTTTCCCTTAACCAAGAGACTTATACTTCTTAAAACAAAACAAGTCTTTGTTTATACTTAAACAAGTAAAAATACTAAATCTTGTACGTCTACCGTACTACATAGATACAAATACTCATGCTCAAAAGATAGGAAAGCTTCACATACCTTGTTGATCAATCCACTTGCTAAGTCCAAACTACCGCAAGTAATATGTCAACCTAAAATAACCATGATACGTTTATTAACCTCTAATTTCAATGTAGAATAATCTAAACTCAAAGCCATTAAATTCTATGGAAAATTAGGCAGCATTTCCTTTGTTTCTACATACTTTGCCATCTTTCACAAGGCCGAATTTATCATCCCAACGCCACATTTAAGGCTCAACAATCCAACATTTTTAAAGGGGATTACACACCTAAACTTAATTTTGCCCCATTAGGTACAACAATTCACTAAACAATTCTAAGGTAGTTTTTAGGATACAACATGCTCATAATATCTTCTTAACCAATTCCCTCACATTCAAACCATAGTTCTTACATGCAATGAGTCTAAGAGCATTATTTACTACCACAAGTTCTTTCTTCTTAACATGCAACACTAGAAACTAGTTCTAAAGGAAGAAATGTTACCTTAAAGCTTTAGCCAAATCTTTCCAACCACTTGCTAGCTCCCTTTTCAAGAACACCACCACAACAACCTTCACAAGCTAGCCACAAGCTTCCCCCTTGCTTTTACTTTTTTCCAGATTTTTCCTAAGGCTAGAATGTCTCTTGGGATTTTAGAGAGAAGGAGGAGCTTGAACTTTTAAGAGAGAAGGAAGAGCGTTTGTCTAAGAGAGAGAGAGAGAGAGATGAGACTTGGTCAATATAATGCATGCAAAATCAGATGGGGGGGACACTTGTCACCCTCCCAAGGTCTTTTAAAATAAAAATCTGACTTTTCCTAAGTTTTTCCGCGCCGCCCGCCTCGGCGCTGCCGTCGCGCCGCACTCCTCGCGACCAGATCTTCGGCGCCCTCGGATCTTCCGGCGCCGCGGCGCTGAAACTCCAGCGACCCCTCAGTACTTTCGGCGACGCCGTTCTATCCGGCGCCGCCCTCGCGTTTTGTCCAAACACATTTCTGTCCGATCACGACCGAACTTGTAATTCTCATAACTTTCTACTCCGACGTCCTATCGACGAACGGTTGGTTGCGTTGGAATCTAGACTCAACGAACTACGCCCTAGGCCTTTGAAACACTTAGGAACTCTCAATGTACTGGGTCATAACCCGCCTCAAAGTTGACTAAAACCCGTCCGGAATAATCCGTCAACCTATCCTTTGAAAATTTTAAGTCTTACCCCCTTTCGTACGCTCTCAAACGCATGACCTGAACTACGGGGTGTAACATTAGGTCATTTAAAGAAGACACTGGTTAGGGTAGAGGAGATTTAAGAACATTAGAATTTAAATTAAAATGTCTTTTAGGTTTAAAAATACCCCGTTGACTACGAGTGATCGGTCTATGAATCGGGGGAGAATTGGGCGGATTTTGTGAATTATTGGGATCGATATAGATCGCCAGCGTAATGGACTGCTGGCCCAAATCCAGAATCGAGTTCGTGGATCGAAACGGATTGGGCGGCGAGAACGAGTGAGGCTAGAACTGGGCTGGAGAGATGGCCAAGTTGTTGGACCCAAATCGTTAGGTGATGCTGTGACGTTAGGACCAGCAGGAAGTGGGCCCGCTGGCAGATGTTGGGTGCGGGACATGTCTAAAAATAGTGAATAATATATGGGGATATATCATCATCCAAAAAATTATACGAACGAGACCCGAGACTATTTACCTTAGCAAAAGGAAATTGAGACTCATCAAATATTATATGGTGACTAAGAATGAATTTATTAGACGATAAATCAAAACACTTATAACCACGATGATTCGACGAATAACCCAAAAACACACAAGGGGTAGAACGGGCCTGAAGTTGGTTAATTGTGGTGGACGGAAAAAGTGGATAACACAAGCACCCAAAGACTCTAAGATGTGAATACAAAGAAGTCTTATTATATAAAATTTGAAGAGGGGACGAATATGTCAGACCTTTGGAAGGAAGAATGTTAAGAATATATGTAGCCATTTGTAGAGCATGATGCAAAAAAATGGGGGTACGGAAGCATGGATCAATAAAGTACAGATAATATTATTAATGGTACGAATTTTACGTTCGACTTTCCCATTTTGTGAAGACGTATGAGGACAAGAGAAACGAAAATTGATCCCATTTTTTGCACAAAATCCTGAAACTCTCCATTGTCATATTCTTTTCCATTATCCCATTGAATATTTTTTTATTTCTCATTCGAATTGAGTTCTAATGAATGCTCGAAATTTCAAGAAGATGGAAAAAACTTGAAATTTTTTCGCTATCTGAAAAGTCCATAAAAACTTAAAATAATCATCTAAAAATATAACATAATACCGATGACCCATAGAACTAAGAACAGAAGACGTTCATAAATCATTATGTATAATAGCAAATGACATTAAAGTATGAGATTTGGAGTCTACAAATGGCAACTTAACAATTTTTCTAAAGAACAAGATTGACAATTCGGAGTACTACGCGTACCCTTACAATAAATAAGATTGTTTTTATCTAAGATAGACACAATAGACGATCCCAAATGACCTAGACGATCATGCCATAAGGAAGGAGCAAGAGCTGCAAAAGTTGAAGGCATGACTTGACTCGAGAAACTGAGACTTGGTGTGATTGGATAAAGATATCCCCTACTATCACACCTCATGAGAGGGTTTCCCATCTTGAAATCCTTCACAGAAAACCTAAAATGATCAAAATTAATAGAAATCCAATTATACATTGTGAATTTTCGGACATACACCAAATTGTTAATCAATTTTGGGGCATGAAGAGTATTTTTAAGACAAGTGATGGATGGGGGGAGACAAAGTTTTATGACCATAACCATGAATTGGAATTGAATTACCATTACCAATAATTATAGCACGATTACTGCTCAAATTAGAATAAGACGAGAGAGTACATTGGCCGGATGTTATGTGGGTAGTAGCGTCGGTGTCCATGTACCAATTCGGGTCTGGCTGAGTTAATCCAAATGTGTGCATCGCGGCTTCAATGTCGGTTTGTGTGAGCCTCACTGTCGAGAATGCTTGTGTGGACTGGGGCCCAAGCAATCCACTCACGCCTACCAAATCTTTGACCGAATTACTAATTGATGGGCACGAATAGATGATCCACCCATCGTTACCGATTGTTGGGCACAAAAATATGGGCTATTGGGCCACGGCTGGGGCCAGTGAGGTGGTGGCCCACTGCTGACTGGATAGGGCCCACTATCGGTATTCTGGCCACCGAAACTACCACCATAACTGTCGCGTTTGCCCACACAATTTTTCCCATTATTTTTCTGATTATTCTTGACATTCCCAGGAGCACGGTTTTGGACTGAATTATCAATAAACCTGGAAAAGTTATGGAGGATGTCATCATGACTACGGGGCTAGTTCTGGTAGCCGCCTTTTTAGCCAAACCGTCTTCCAATGTAAGCATGGAGCGGGCTTGATAGAATTTCGGTAGAGGGTTACTTTGACGAAGAATCGAAGCAACGTCGTTATAGGCCTCAGACAGTCCTGCAATCATCTGTAAAATGAGACGACTATTGCTAACAGGAACACCCACATTGCGAAGTTGATCCGCCAAGTCCTTGAGTAGTTTGCAATAAGATGAAATGTTCAGAAAATTCTCCATATCGACTTGAGAAAATTTCTATTCAAGGGTGACAATGCGGGAATAACTGTTATCCTGGAATATATCACGCAATCTATTTCAAGCCTCCATAGCGGAAGAATTAGGTTCTATAATTATCTGTAATAGGTCCAGGGAGATAGTGGCATAAATTCACTGAAGAACTTTTGCGTCAAGCGTGACCCATAATTTTGGATCGTCCGCTTTGGTGGCACACCCTCCGTATTAGGATCCGGAGGACCCTCCGTATTAGGAGCCGGAAGGATTATGTGGTGAAGACCTTGATTTGCCATCACATGAATTTTAAACAACTCCGCCCACGTCCCATATTGTACGCTTTCTAGGTCAAGAACAATAGAAAGAATGCTCTTGATGTTAGAAACTATGATGGCATGGTTAAACATGTTCTTATCAGTCATATTGAATAGAATAAGATATTTTGGAGAAGGGATTTGTGTGTGGGTGTCTCGGTTTTTGGAAAGAAATCTGAGAGGAGGGGAGGGACTGTTCATGGAAATCGAGAAAAGAAAGAGGAGCGGAAGCAAGGAAAAAATAACTTAGACTTCTGATACCATGAAAGAAATAATCTCTTGATTATTTTTATTAATGAAAGAGGTATATATACAAGTTACATATAGGAAAATCATTTTCCTATTCTACCTCTAAAACCCTATTCTATTTGGAGATTAATTATACAATTATGATAATACTACAAGACTAATATAAACAAAATATACCATAAATTAATTATCCATTGCCCGAGATGGGCTGCTACGCCCGAGATGGGCTGAGTTGCTTCTTCAGTCCGTGTATATTCAATATATATCATATATACATGTATATTATATATATAGGATGTATATTTAACATCTATAATTTCAGAGAATGTTCAGCCAATTTTGCTAAACTATAAGCTTTTATCCGAGTTTTTGGTCCCAACATTTGAACTTGGACCTTAATTTTCCATTTTAATCTATTTAGAAAAACAGCTTATGGAATACTTCTCCATCAATTCAACTTGATTTAACGAACCATTTAATAGATCCAAGAAGTTTTGGACACTTGTTTGTTTCAATCCAATCAATTCCTCCATTGGATCTATTGCAAAGTGTAAAAAATGGATCTTGGACCTAACTCAACCCCAAAAGTTAGCTTGTACGGTGAAGATTATTCAAGTTCATATAAGGAGTTCATGTTCCCATTCCATATCTGATGGGGGACTCTTAACACTCATCGCACGCTCATACCTTGTTAACTGGAGCGTTGACAATATAATTTGGGGGCCCAACATCGGTGAACAAAGAATTGGAATGGGTCTGAATCTGATACCATATAAAGAACAGATCTTGAGTCTAACTCACCCTACAAGCTAGCTTTTGGGGTTGAGTTAGACTCAATATTCATTTTTTACATGGTATCAGAGTCAGACTCACTCCAGTTCTTTGTTCACCGATGTTGGACCCCAAAATTATATTATCAACGCTCCAGTTAACAAGGTATGAGCGTGCGAGGAGTGTTAAGAGTCCCACATCGGATATGGAGTGAGAACATAAACTCCTTATATGGACTTGAACAATCTTCACTCTACAAGCTAGCTTTTGAAGTTGCGTTAGACCCAAAATCCATTTTTTATCCATAGTACGACCAAAATGATGGAACAGTGACCTAATATAGTCTCTTTAATTAGGTAATCCTCTATTTGTACGTGATTTGAGCATTTCTTGATGCCACTGCAAAACTCAATCCTCTAAATCAATCACAATAATCTTAACCTTAGCCTCTTCTATAGTTCCTTCATAATCGAAAAAATGCTTACATATATAGGTCCAAGTTCAAATGTTGGGACCAAAAACTCGGATAAAAGCTTATAGTTTAGCAAAATTGGCTGAACATTCTCTGAAAAACAACTTATGGAATACTTCTCCATCAATTCAACTTGATTTAACGAACCATTTAATAGATCCAAGAAGTTTTGGACACTTGTTTGTTTCAATCCAATCAATTCCTCCATTGGATCTATTGTAAAGTGTAAAAAATGGATCTTGGACCTAACTCAACCCCAAAAGTTAGCTTGTACGGTGGAGATTATTCAAGTTCATATAAGGAGTTCATGTTCCCATTCCATATCTGATGTGGGACTCTTAACACTTCTCGCACGCTCATACCTTGTTAACTGTAGCGTTGATAATATAATTTGGGGTCCAATATCGGTGAACAAAGAACTGGAGTGAGTCTGACTCTGATACCATGTAAAAAATGAATATTGAGTCTAATGTTGGATATTCTAGAGCTTAATTGTGGGTTGTTTCTTTTATTTTATATTGTGGTCTCTATGTGATGTTAGATTGGCTTTTTGGTCTTCATGGGGCAATGTACGTAGATGTTTCTCCTGCGATTGATCAATTGGTTATAATTATTTAGGAAGAGCACAAAGGGGATCCAATAAATAAAAAGTAATTTTCCCCAAATTTCTATTTATATTTGTGACACTTGTCCTATTTACATATTAATGGTGCATATTTATTTAACCAATCAATAATCTTAATCATGGTTAATATTCTCCAACTTTGGTAAGAAATCTTCATATCGAAAATTATTATTTAAAGAATGATACGCAGCTTTAAAAAAGATCCTAGATGAAGTTATATGTAACCTATTTGCTTCTTTGGCGGAGGTTTTCACCATATATATATATATTTTAAAATTTATACATTATAAATTTTCAAAATTTAACATCATCTCTAGTTTGGGAGTTCTTGTTTTTCTGTAAACAATCATTGCATAAAGATCTACAAAAGCTAGATAGCTCAATTTTCCAATTAATCACTACAAAAAAAAAAAAAGTCTACTGTGACAGTTAAAAACCGTCACGAAAGGGGTTTTGTGACGGTTTTTCTAAGTATCACAGTAGGTACTGTCACAAATTCGTGACGGTTGTTGTGAAAGTTTTTTGTGACGGTTTTATGTGACGGTTATAAACCGTCACAAAATGTGATATTTGACTTTGACTATTTTCCTCCTTTTTAAAAAATTTTCCGCGAAATTTATTAATTAAATAATTTTTTTGGCGGGAAATTTTAAATAAAATTAATTTAAATTGGCGGAAATTTTTTAATAAATTGGCGGGGAAATTATTTTTGGCGATTTTTTTAATTTATTAAATAAAAATAAATTAGAATTGTAAGCATATTATAACTAAAATGTTACTCACATAATGAAATTGTTCTAATACATTAAATCGAAACATTACAAATTATTTTACAAAACAACTAATGTTATCATCAAATACAACAAAAAAACATAATATGAGAATGTCAACCATTGGATTTTTTTTGACAAATGGTGAGACAAGTCAAGAGTTGTTACGGGTGTATTCTCTCTCTAGAAGGCGATTTCGCCGCTGCTACAGTGCAACCACCAGATTTGTGCCTTTTTCGGCCAACTCCAGCAGCCATAGGGGACGAGACCACCATCATTCTTCTCGTCTCATCTTCCTCTTCAATTCTATATCACCTACAACCCTCGATTCTCACATTGTCTTCTCGATTTGATGATTTGTCGATCGAATAACCTAGGCGCAGCTTTCCAGTTTCCGGTGACCACTGTGACAATTGAAGCTTGGGAGTGGTTCCATTAGGTTCAGTTCTCTCCCCTCTTCATTATACACTAAGTACTTTGACTCGATTCAATTGCAAATAGTTTGTCAATTTTCGGTATTTCCATTATTGACGAGCTTCAGCTTTTGAGTTTACATGATGGCAATATCGACTGGACGACCTCCTCACGAGGTCGTCTAGTGCTACAACACTTCTTATCCACCTTTAATTCATCCCAATCTCCCCAGTTCTCAAATTCCAATTTCATTGGTTACTTCAAACAGTAATGGTGTCCTTAGGGTCTCTGAGGCGACGACGGAAATCCCATCTTTAACAACACAACCTTACTCACATGTATTGATAGCGACGGGGACAAATGGAATTGTTGGAGGTAATAGCAACAATGCCAACACATCAGCTAAACCGAACAGCTCAATGCATCCACATTTGCCATTGAAACAGGTTCAATTCTTACATGGTGAACCTACCTTTAGTTTGATGAATCTGAAATCGATGTGCTGGTTGAGCGACAAGAGTTAAAATTGGCTATAATCGATAAATTCAGTCATGGTATGCCTGACATCAAGTTTTTGAGAACTGAAATACCTAAGCAATGCAAATTGAAAGCTGAGGTTAGGATTGGTTATCTGAGAAGCCGTCATGTTCTTATTCGATGCAATATTGATGAAGATTATTATGTCTAATACCTCTTACTTTGACATTAAAGAGAAGAATATGTCATATCCAATGCGCACTATGAAATGGGACATATCCTTCAACCCAGCTGAAGAGACTAGTATCGCTTGGGCTTGGATTTCTTTTCCAAACCTGCCCCCGAACTACTTTGAAGAGTCTGTTTTGTTGTCGTTTGCATCTTCTGTTGGGAGACCTATTTGTGTTGATGCTGCGACAAAGAATATGTCAAGGCCTAGTTGAATTGGATTTATTGCGTGAACATCCAAAACAGTTTCAAATTCAGGTCGTTAAAGGGGGAGCAATTCAAACTAAGTCCTATAAAATCGAGTTTGATTTCCTCCCCAAGTATTGCACCAATTGTAGATTGCAAGGGCATAATGTACACGGTTGTTGGAAGATCAATCCGTTATTGAGACCAACTAAGGAGAAGGTGGCTTGCCAAAATCCTTCCCTCATTGTTAAACCAAGCCATCCAAATACCAATCCCAACACCTCAAAACAAGTAGCGGACCCTGTTCCAACCAAAACTCAATAAAAAGGGAAGGGTCGAGACAATCAAAAGGAATGGCTAACTGTCCAAAACAACAAAAACAAAAAAGTATTCAAAAATACACAAAAATAGAACCAGATTCCAATATCAGTTCCTAAAGAATCTAACACCTTTAATGTGTTGACTGAAGATGATGGTTCTAATTGTGATGATGTTGATATGGTTGAGGATGTTGGGGTCATTGTTGAGATCTCACATATGAATGCAGAGCCAGCGGAAGATGTTGTGGTTGAGGCTGCAGATTGTGTGATTACTGTTGCACCTGCTGATAATGTTGCTGCTCCATCTACATATGAAATTGTTGGCTCTCGCTAGTTGTATGCAAATGCCGAGGCTACCTTGGTTTGCCGCGAAGCGAATCGCGTGGCTGTTGAAGTGCATGCACATGTCGAGGCTAAAAATGTTGAGACTGTGAAGTCGGTTATAGCAAGGAACGATGTTATTGCTGGTAGTTTTAATGAAACTGCTGCGACTGTGGAGAATGCAGCTGTTGTGGCTACTGTCTTGGAAGTTGTGGTTGCTGAGGACAATGTGGCTTTTGTTACCCCGGTTCTGCACTGCTTACCGCTGTTTTTAAGTGCCGACTAATTTTGCTACAACAACCGACGCCGCTACAACCGAGGGTGCGGTGCGATCGTGACATCTAACGCCGGTCTCGCTCAAGCTCGCATGTCATACTCGCGATCTTTGGTTTGATTGCGGTGAGGAGGTTCGAATTTGATCGCGACACGAGCCGGTGTGCGGACGCAATCACCGCTTTGCTGTGTGTTGAAGTGGTTGATGATGCAAGACAGGATGTTGTTGTTTGTGAGATCGTTGGTGCTTGTTTAAATGCAACTGCAAATGTTGTCTCCACTGAGGGAGATGGAGAGGAAGATGAAGAAGATGAGTTTGACTCAGACCCTGAAGTGATTTCAGATGAAGATGATAACTCAGATGTAGTAATGGAGGATGATATAGGTGAGAATGCCGAAAATGATATGCATCGTCTATACGCACGACATATAACGGAAGAAAGCTATGAAAGAATTAGAAAGTGGACAGAGAATACTTGGCCTATTGGTTCAGAAATGGCAATCTTTGACTTGACATTTGTAAAAAAACCAAGAGGACGACCAAAGAAAAAGGCTTCATCTACATCAACAAATCCAACAGATCCAAACTAAATGATCAAATTTCTGGAGTACTTGGTACACGAGGAGGAAAAGGTACAAAAAATTGAAGATTATATAAGATCAGGAGTAATATTTTTTATCTTATATTAGTTTTTCATTTTTTCAGTATCATCTTATGTAATATCATCACAGAGTATGTTATAAACTCTGTGATGATCATAACTTATTTGATTTTGGCATCTAGTAACTTTTTGCACTCTTGCTAGCGAGGTCTGCGTGCCTCAGTAGGACTAGTCGGGTAGGTGATTTATTTTCATGTACTGCACTTTTCCAAGCCCTCTGTATCTTTATTTTCGATAAATAAAAAATCATCCGGGCCGCGAGTCCGGTAAGTGCTTTAAAAAAAACCATTAAAAACTTGTGTGATTCCAGCAAATCTTCATCTCTGTAGAATCCCACTTTGCTATGTCGTATTGTTCGAATGTTCCTCTCAAAGTGTAAAAGAAAGGAAATTAGAAAAATAAATAAATGCGAGTAAAATCTTCAGATCCGTATAAAACAATAGGAGTTTTAATTACAGAAGGCTTATACTTATTAAACTAACTAAGATATTTAAACTAGACATGCAGATATTTAAATAAGATATATATTTAACAAGATTGTAACTAAAGCAAAAGTCATATAAATATGGAGTGAAGAGAACTTAGCGGTATTTAGTTTTTTTTATGCGCAGGCTTTAACTTTGGGATGCGTCTCCGGGTACCTGCAAAAACGCATAGTAAAAGAGTTAGTAAATAATAAATAAATGTGAGTAAAACCTTCGGATCCGTATAAAACAATAGGAGTTTTAATTACAGAAGGCTCAGATTTATATTTTTTGTAAAAGACATTTCAATCATGTCGTGGTTGCGAACTAGTGACTCGTCAGTCATTTTAGTCGTCTTACCAACGCATGTTGGTTTTCCATAGATGTGTGAAAGAATCCATAAGTCTCATCATCGCCCTTTTCCGAAGGACTGTAAATCGAGGGACAACCTTTCCGGAAGGGTCATAGCCTCAAAATAAATTATTCTTATCGGTCTAAGTGTAGTATCATGTTCAAATCACTATTTATACCAAATTAAATAGACACGACTTCAATTTCAATTTCATTGGCCTAAGTGTAGTATCATGTTCAAATCAGTGATTAAACCAAAATTGAATGGACGCGGCCTCAATTTCAATTTCATTGGCATAAGTATAGTATCGTGTTCAAATCAGTAGGATTTTTATCAACTGTAACAATATGTTTTTCTTTAGAAACTGCAGCAGTAGATGCTTCAAAAATCCGGCAGTAAACCGGCTCAAATGTGGCCATAAAACATGGCTTAAAATGCAGCAGCAACAAATTTAAAAATAGAGCAACAGTGGGCTCGAGAACACAACATAAATCAAGCGTAGTATCTGTTCAAATCAGTAAATTTTAGAAGTATTGTAGTTGTCCGAAACAGTCCTAAAATAACATTTTTTTACCAAGAAACCAGCAGCAACTGGGCTAAAAATACAGCAGCAAAATGACCAAAATCAGTAGCAAAAAATGGCCCAAAATCAGTAGCAGAATGAAAAATCATCCATCAGATCATTTACATCAAATGCAACTACTGTTTTACCTCAGAATATGATAACAAACTTACCAAAATATGTCCCATGATGTAGCAGCTTAGGTGTAATGTAACATCAGCTCAAGTAACAACAAACAAATTCCGCAAGGTTGTAGCTAAATATGAGCATTTGGTTTAAGGAATGTAGCAATTTTTCATACCCAGTATAACATCTTAAAGAACAACAATTTCATCAAGATACTACCAATTAGCCAAAATGCACCAGTAATTCCTCTTATCCAGTGTAACACAACAGCAACCAAATATCACTAGCTCATAGTAGTCAATCATACATCAATTCTTCAAAGTATAGCATTTGTTTGTCTTAAAAATTTACGGCAGAAACATAACAAAAGACCTTTTCAAAGGCAGTAGCTAAAGTGTAATAACGACTGAGATAACAATAGATTCCACATTTTAAAAGAGAGCCACAATTTGGACAGAATGCAGTGTCAAACAGGAGCATAAACCCTATCTAAGAACAATGCTAGGAGAACCTCACAAGTGCAAGATGTCCCCAAATTCATCTCAAGATATAGCAACTCATTCAATCATTTTAGTATTGAATAAATCTCTCCAGTTATGCAAGAAAGGGAGTGAAGAGTGAGTATCAAGAAATATATATTTTGATAAACTAACCACTTAAAAGAATATTGAGTAATTGTTTGAGTAATTAAGGACAACAAGCAGCTCAATAATTTGATAGACAGTAGACTAAAAAACTGGTTGTAATCAACTTAAGTTTCAGATTTGAAGGACAAGAAAGCAGAGGGGGCTACCACCATCCATATTTTGATACCGCGACAATGTTACACCTCGTGAGTTTAAGACAATAAGTAAGGACATAATTAAGGAAAATAGGATTCGAGTATTGAAAATTTATATACTTAAGGATGTGATTATAGAATAATTTTGGTAACGACGTCGGAAAACTCTTTAATGATAAGTTGTATAGATACATATTCCGTTACGGATTAGTATTACATAAATTACGACATGGAGAATGCGAGACCTTATGGAATTCCCGAGAATTAAGAAGACTAGAATTAAGATTAAAAGAAATGGGATTTATTTAGTCAAATAAACAATTAGAGGGGCAAAGTGTAACATTTAGGGGGACTAAAGTGCATATTTATAAATCTGAAAATCTAATTCTAATAATACTCTAAGCATAGCTCATTTGTCTTCCTCACTTAGAGATTAGGAGAAAGAACCACCCTCCCTCACTCAACAACAATTGTAGATTGTTATTCCTCCTTTCTAGGTTAGTTATTTACCCTAATTTGAAGCTAATTTTGCACACAAAAACTGTGGCAAATCAGCCACTGCTAGTCGAATCTGGGCCCTATTTTTCTTCAAGTTTTGGTGAATTTTTTTTGGAAGAGAAACATGTATAAATGATGAGTTAACATTGTAGATTGTTGCATGTCAATTTGGAGTTGAAGAGGTAGAAAATGGTGGGCAAAATCGGCAAAAAAACAGTGGCCAAAAATTGGGATTTTGGGCAAATTTTTAGTCAACTTTGGAAGGGTATATATCCTTGTATATTAGGAGTTTTTGGGTGTTTAAAAATCCTAAAGTGAATATCGTCGAGTCTAGTTTCCAACATAACAAACCGCTCGTCGATAGGACACAGGTGTAGAGAGTTATGGACGTTACAAGTTCAGCTGACAAAGCAGTGACTAAAAATCGGGACCCCTTTTGGGGATTAAATTAAGGTATGAAAATTCTTCAATATATGCTATAATTGAGGTTGCATATTGTTGTAGTTGAAGTAATGGACTTGTGTTAGGAAGAAATCTTGAATTTAGACATTGCATGTGAATAATTTGAATGTTGTAGCCGATATTAGGACTAATGTTACTAATCTTGGAATTGTCGTATTCGATTATTGTGTTGTGAAATTCGTCGCTACTTGGCATGTTGATATTGGAAGAGAATCTTGACATATAAGTTATAATTGTTCATAAAGAATTATTGGAACAAGATTGGACTCTAAGAAATTAAGAAAATGATTGATTTTGTAAATATTGGTCAAAGACTTGCTTGGGATTTTTGGATATTATCGCGTCAAGTTAGGGGCTGATTTTGTGAAGTTTAAATGTTGGGAATTTGACTATGAACATGTATATAAGTTATGGTAATTACTAATACATGTCTTAAAGAAAGTAAAGTGTAAAAAAGGTGTTATGTTACAAATTATAGAACTTGGTTATTGTGTTGTCATTAGAGTTGATGGATTATTTTAAGATTGTTCTAATATGGACTAAGGACTGAATTAACATGATAAATAGGTGTAGTAATCACTTGTTTTGTTGTAGTTGTGATATCGCTTAAAAATAAAAGAGAAGGAATACGTTATGATGACATAAATGGAATATCTGAGATTATTGTGGTTATATATTTAAGTTATGACTTGTTGTTGGTATTGCTGGCTTGGTTTAAAATTTGTGGATGTACATATAAACAGGGGAAGTGCTGCCCAAATTTCTGTAGAATAGGAAGTCGTCATTCAATTTAACTTACGTTAAGAATCATAGAGTTGACATGCCTAATGTTATTATTATAGGTTGGAGTATTAGACGAGGCATATTCTAGTAGTGAGTTGGTTAGCTCGACTATAAGGTATGTGAGTCTATCCTTCTTTCTTTTGGCATGATTATATGAATTCTTACCCTTTTCATTTGGCATGAGTTTTGTATATAGTGAATGTACGGCGGACGTACATGATATCTACACAGTCTAAATTCCTAATGACATAAGTTATGAGAAGTACATGTGATTTTCTAGTAAGGAGACATTTAATGATTTTAATGAGAGTCAAAGAAATGATTTAAATTGCATACAGTTGCTCATGATATCTACTCGTGCTAAGAGTCATTTCTCTACTTCACCGCTTTCCGGGCTGGGCAGATTCGTGCACAGATTTCAGGATGATTCATCGCGTCCCTCCTTATAGGGCCGGGCAGTTTATGTATATTTATATGATGATTCCACGGACAGGCATCCGTGATGCGGGTACAGATACCCATGACAGTATATTCCACCGCGTCCCTCACCCAAGGGTCGGGCAGTTTATGTATATTTATATGATGATTCCACGGACAGGCATCCGTGATGCGGGTACAGATACCCATGACAGTATATTCCACCGCGTCCCTCACCCAAGGGTCAGGCAGTTTATTCATTCATTTATATCTGATGATTTTATGACTAAGCATGCATGAGTACGGGTATGACTCTCATTCTTTTATGATACAGTTGACTTTCTACCTTACAGGACATAGTTATGATCTTGATTACAGTATTTCATGCTTTCATACTCAGTACATTATTTCGCATCGACCCCCTTTTCTGGAATTTGCGTTATGCCCGCAGTCCAGTGTTGAATAGGTGACCTCCGGTTTAGGACGCTCAGACAGCTGGAGAGCTCCTTTGTTCCGGAGCCAGCTATTTTGATGCAGACATTTATCTTTCAGACTTATGTATATTTTGGGCACGACGGGGTCCTGTCCCGTCATATGTCAGTATTGTACTCTTAGAGGTCTGTAGACAATTGTGGGTTGGACGTTTGTACCTTGTTTTGGGTTTTGATATTGTTATACCCTGTGTTGGGATGTTTCCGGTTATTTCTGTTGTTATTTGGTGGCAGCCTAGTCGGCTAGCCCGTTTTGTTTATTGATTAGCTGTGTAAGACAGCCTTGTCGGCTCGCCTATTTGGGGACATGTTATAAAAGCAATGTTGTGCTGCCAAATTTTTTATAGATCTCGGTATTAATTGGATTAAGAGTGACATGTCAGTAATGACGTCTAATTAGGAAGTTTAGTCGCGGCTCGTCGGGTCGGGTTGTGACAGACAAGATGCAGGATTTCAGGTAAAACACGATATAAACTAATCCAAATACGCACAAAAATGTTCATACATATATCATTCAGCAACTTAGTAGACAAGACATGATACAAGATAACTTAAAAGACTTTAGATGATATGGAGGCATATTAACACCTAAACAAGCAAGACAAATATATAGTCAACTCAGTAGATGTATTAAGTAACCAGGGATGTCCAAACCATCACTCAAAGACATGATTTTAGATATGCAAAACTAATTAGTCCAGGACATACACATAGAACCCCATTCATGATACCTACTAAACATAATGACACCTTAGGACATGGCACCACATGATTGGGAGTGACTATTAAATAGATTACAAGTTGACACAACCAACATATAATATCTAATGACAAATATAGCTACGAAACAGTTTATAGAACCTAAAATGGACACAATCCACACATGTAAGAGATAGTTCAAACACTTAGGATAAGCAAAGATAGACGAGACCCTAAATGTTCATTTTTAACAGACATGGAATGAAAACGGAATACAAGTAATTAGGCATTCATTTTAAACTCAAACAAATGAAGAACACGACCTGTTTAGGAGCCGCGACGGAGGCGTCAAAAGACGACGAACACTATTTCATTCTTTCGATTTCAATTTTGAAACAATGGGATATTTTCGGATCGATCAAACTTGTAGCTCCAATTTGTCCAAGCACATCCATTCATGAATTGAAAGATGACCCGGATTGTAATTTGGTTTGTTGAGGGTGATTGAGAGTTGGAAAATTAGTGGTACACAAGTGGACGATCTCAGGGGGAGGCTGTCCAGTCACCATCTCAGTCATTGAAGCTTCAACAGAAAGCTTTGCAACTATGGCGTTCGAGAATGGCGAAAATCAATAGGCTGAAAATCGAGACACGAGGGTGTATGATAAATGTAGAAGAAGTTAAGATGAACTCAACGAGACCATGTTCGACCTTCCCAGTTACCGAACGACACCGGAAAAAGCTTAACGGCGGCTAGGGTTACCAAAAAATGGGACAACAAGTTTCACATTTTGGGACAACAAGCTTCACGCTTCAAGACAAAGGATCAGAAAACTCTTTTTTGTGTTAATGATTTCTAGAAGAGAGATGAGTTATGGAGAAGGAGTAAAGAAATGTAGAGTTTTTCTTTTCTGATTTGGATTTAGTTTTTAGGGATATTGGGTTTAGAAATAAAATGGGTCGGGTCGGGTATAATTTATTTTTTTAAAAAATCGTATTTTAAAAACCGTCACAAAAACATGTGACGGTTGAAATCACCGTCACACCACTGTCACAAAGCTGTGACGGTTAATAAAACCATCACATATATGTCACAAAGGCCCATTGACCAGAAAGTCAATGTTAAAACCGTCATAATGTGTGAAAACCGTCACACCAAACTGTCACGGTAGGTCTTTTTTTTTTGTAGTGATTAACAGTGTTAATGTTGGGTTTTTAAGATAAATCTAACATATATATATTAATTCTAAATAAAAATTCATTGTTCATAACCTAGGGTTTTAAGATAAATCTATCTTAACGTTCTAGGTTCAAGCTTTGGGTTTCTACTCTAAAGTTTAAATTTGTTAAGACAAGATTAGGTGAGAACAAGGTATGTAAAGCTTCTATCCATGTGTGGGAATATCCATGTTCTTCTCCATGCCACGTTTATCCATGAAATCATGGATTTCTATAGTTAGGATTTTATTCCAAGTTCATGATAACCCTAAAGTACATGTATCATATTTTCCCATGTTTGTATTATTAATTCATTGTTGTATTCTCAATATTTCATTATGGTTATTGGAATCCGTCTATAATCCATGAATACTCATAACCTTGAATTACATGAGTTTATAAATATAGGTCATGAAGTAATATTCTCAATTTTCATGAATTTACACATATTTTCATATATTACACAAGTTATATTATTTATTTAATTACATGTACCATCATGAATCATATTTTCAAGATATGTTTATGAAATTCATGGGCTTACAAGCCAACTATGTTCAAGTACATATTTTTGGAGTTGCAAAAATTACTAAGAAGACTAAAATAGCCTGAAACTATATTTGTCAGCGTAGAATAAAAATCACTCCACCCAGAGGACGATACCTTCATGTTACCCCTCAGTGACATTATTGAATCCATCATGTTCATATTCGTGTCTCATACTTCGACAAGGTACGAGATGAATTAGCTGATCAGACAAAGATCAGACGCAACATTCGTGCATAGTGGTTACATGTCGGTTATACTAATGTTATCCACATAGTTATACATATATATAGTCATACAAATTTTACACATGTTATTATATTCATGCTCATGCTCATATTCAGTTTCAGTTTTATGTTCCTATTATATCATGTGCATGCTTATTCTTTTAGTTGATTTACATATGGTACAATTCAAATGTACTAACGTCCCATTGCCCGGGGTACGCACTTCACAAAGCAGGTACTGAATTTCAGGATGACGGATCTGCTCGCTAGGATTTGCCTAAGTATCAACTTTGGTGAGCCCCATCTCATTCGGGGTGTCAGCTTTATTTATTTACATGTCATGATTATTAGTAGAGGTATGTCAGAGCCTTGTCCTGGTAAACAGTTTTGCAGACTCATGTTTCAAAGGTTTCATAGACTAGTCAAGTTAGCATGGCATGACATTATTATTTTCAGACTTATTATATTTTTAGATATTTCCGCTATGATATTTTAGACTATTTTTAGTATTCAATTTTACATGTTTTCATTATCATTACTATTGCATGTTTTTTATGTCCATGTTGATTCATCAAGTCATGTGGTTCTCTCGATCACATGCAGTTAGTCACCGAGTGTCATGTTTCGCCTAAGCCATAGTTCGGGACGTTACAAAGCTTGGTATCAGAGCCAAGTTCAAGTGTCTTAGGGAGTCTATGAAATCGTCCAGTGGAATCATTTTTATGTGTATGAAGGCCCCACACATGGCTCGGGACATTACATGGATCCCCTCATACTCGACGACCGGCATTCTGGCCGTAAAGAGATATCATATTGAAATTGTGATTTATCCACTCCCCGGGCGGAAAAGCTTGCGGCAGAATTTATCAGTGGCCTAGTACACCACAGTAAAAGTAGAAGGTTCCCAGTCGCTCATATTTAAATGTGACCTCGATGCATGTTCCTCCTAGTCGCTGAATCTTCATGTTCTTCCTCAAAGGCTTGTGCACATCAATGCCAATCCTAACTCGCATATACTACCGCTAAATGGAGTCATGATTTTTTGAATCAGCAGAAACAAAACTCCAATGGAATTTTCAATGTCTCGAACAAATTTCTCATATCGCATGCCACCAACTAAACCATGTATTTGCACCCAACTATTCAATTGTGTCAATTTAACCTGTCTAGAGTGTTGTCCTGGCAATAGTGGTTGCATGATAATAGGGCTCTGCATAAAGTTTCAGGGAGCATCGGCCAAGACTCTCTCATAGTCCAACTCATCGAAGAACTGAAAGGCAGAAACATTATTGACACATACATATCTATCTACTTTCAATTTATTAGTTTAATATTCAAATCAAAGATATCGGATGAAGCAAAACCTTAATTGAACAATGGTAAAAAAAACGTAAATTAATGTATTTTTTCTTATTCTATCTTAATATAGATTAGTTTAAGTTCTATATATAGACAATATAAAAATTATTCATACAATCAAATCATTTAAAATATAATTATATATAAATTTATATAATGGCGTTGATTTTAGTAACCTAAAATAAATGGAAAGTAACCTACTATAAAAAAACATTAATAAAATAGAATTTATTATTATAAATTCAATCCTATAGAGATAAATACATAAGGTCCTCCGGGGTATAGTCCAGTGGTAAAGACTTGACGCTATAATGCGCACTGACATGGACAGCGTGGGTTCGATTTTCCGAAGGCGCGAAGAAATTCTGCATGTTGGGGAATTTGACTTTGTCTTATTGATCAGTTGTATGCTAGGAAACTAGCCACTGAAGCACATCCCGCGATTTACTGGTGATGTTGAAGGACCAGTGCCATCACCTCGAGGACGATTGGGTAATACCAGTGAAGTAGTCAAACGCAAGCCTGGAAACATCGATTATCAAAAAATCAAAAAAAAAAGAAGAGATAAATACATAAGGTCGGAGAAAAAGGCAAGTTCTTGTACTAAATTTTATAATCATTGTCTTACATAGGAAAGGTAAAAAAGACACTTTCCCTTATTTTTACTCGGTTGTAATTAATGCAAAGTAGTTTTTACACTGCATAAAAAAGGAATCTTGTGTTACATCTATCTCCTTATATATTCACCATATAACAGATACGAACCATATTCTACAATCTTCTGTTTTTCTTCTTGATTTCACAGAGTGCCAAATTAAGAGGAAAATTAGCAATGGGGAGGAAGTGCACGTTGTGTGGTCGCAATGGGCATAATCACAGAACGTGCAGTGAAAAAGGCAAGTGCATCAAATTATTTGGTGTGAAAATCAATGCTATTAGTAGGAGTGCTGCAATGTCTAAAAGAGATTACGCAAGAAAAATCAAGAAAGGAAGAGCATGGACAGAGGATGAACAGAGAGCATTCTTGAAGGGATTGGAGTTTCATGGTAAAGGCAATTGGGCTAAGATTGGTAAAGATTTCTTGCCTAATAGAACATTAACACAAATTGCTAGCCATGCTCAGAAATACTTCATGAGATTGGATGCTAATTCCAATGAGAGAAAAAATCGCAAGAAACCAAGTGTTTTCGATGTTCGTCTTGAAGAAATCTCAGAAGACACTATTTCTACTGGTTCTAAACATGCTATTGTTCCACTCGGAAATAATCAAGAACTTTCCCAACATCACCAAGAAAGTCATGTGGCTACTCATAATGTTCCAAATTATCTACCAAATTACATGATGAATGTCTGTGCTAATGAGCCAACACCCAATGTTTGGCCTCTTACTTGGGTTTATATGTATCCATATGGACCATATCATCATCATAATGTTTATTATGGTTCTTCATCAGCTAGTGCTACTACATTCGACAAGCCACTTTCTGGGATTTCTTCTTCTTCTTCTTCGACGAAGGATAATTTGGAGTTAACCTTATAGTCAAGATATGCAGAATACTACTTATTCATGTTTTAACCCATTAATTTTAGGCCAATTCGTTGATTTTTTTTTGTATGGAGATATGTTTTGTTGTAGTAGTTGATTTCCGACAGATTTGAAAGAAATCATAGTTAGTTCTTGCTTTTTCCATGTTTTATGTTGTCAGTTTCCACATTTACCTGTATTCCATAGATCAAGAGTTGCAATTAACTAAAAATCAAGAAGTATATTGCTTAATTAAGGTTTTCTGACATGCAGCAGTTAACTAATTTAAGTAACTAAAGATGAAATAACATACACTGTCCACTAATCTGATTCTAAGGACTCGTTGACCCCCCGCCCCCCCCCCCCCCCAATAAGAGGTTAATTATCCAATAAACTGTTCGGATCTCTTTAAGGGAAGCATAATCATCCTAATTAGAAATAATCAATCTAAGACAAGGATAAATCGTGGAATAATTAGATACTAATTACGAAAGAAGTTGAGGTCTCAGAAGTTCAAGGTCGGAGAAAGGGAATGAATTAAGGATTTTGTGAGAATCGACATTATATCGCAGGATAAGACACTATTACCCCTTAAATCATATATGAAGTTGCTACGAGCTTATGACCCTTATATTTGCGGAGGTCTTATTACCCCCCTTAAATATTTTAAAGTGTAATAAATGTCACCCAAGTGTTGACATGGCATAGAGAACCAAATATTTAGCAAGAGGTGAAATACACTGTATAATTTCATACTTTTAAAAAAAAAATCTATTTCATTTTCTTTCTTTTTCGTATCTTTTTAATTCCGAAATGTAATGGAAATATTATTTTGTATTTAGAAAAATGAAAATGATAATTATTTTTGTATGAACTTAAAAAATATTAGAGTTGTTGAGCATATTCGATGGTTGTTGAAGTTTTAAAGTAGAGATTCAAGTGCTAAAATAATTTTAAATCCTTAGTTGTTGATGAGATTCGAAAATGAAAAAAGAATTTCGAGTCCACCATTGTTGAACCTTGAAAAAGCTTGAATAACAAAAAAAATTAGTTTGTTGAAATTCTTGGTTGTTGGCCAAATTGATTACTGGGGTATGGTGATGATGTTGTTGTGAAGTTGCAGTTGAAATTTGAGCTTGATTTGTGCGAATTTAGCTGAGTTTTTGTTGAATTTTGATACCAAAAAATAGATTTGGAGCTCTTGAAAATAGGTGATAAAATAAGAATGAAGAGCTCTTGAAAATCAGTTTGGAACTAACATGTGGCCATTTCGTATAGGTTAGAGCCCATTTTTTAAGTTCTCACGCGCTTGAAGAAGTTTTTCTCACGTAGTGCTCCATGTCAACAATAAAGGTGCAAAGAATTACGGAAAAAAATGTTAATGGGGGTAATAGGACCCCTACAAAGATAAGATGTGTCGTAGCAACTTTGGGTATAGTTCAAGAGAATAATAGTGTATTATCCCAAATAACAACGTTACTTAAGGGCTCGTTTGAGGGATAAGAAATAATTAATATGAGGATTAAATTTGAGATGAGTTTATCCCATTTTTTATTGGGATAAAATTCCGGATAACTAATCACGAGATTAGTTATCTCGGGATTGTAGTGTTATTTTTATCTCACAAATCTCAAGATAACTAATCCCAAGATAATAATCCTAGAATAATTTATTCTCAACCAAACGAGCCCGAAAAGTTACAATAAGATGCCCAATATAATCCTACAAAGTGGGGTCTAGGAGGGCAGAGCATACGCAGATCTTATCCCTACCTTATGGAGGTTGAGAAGCTATTGTTGATATACCTTCGGCTTAAGAAAAGATGCAAATATAACGTCCTCGTCCGCTACATGAATTTCGTTGCTAAACTTGCACTCCAAGTACTCTATCTTAGTCCTGTTCAACTTGAAACCTAATGACTCCAAGGTCTGTCTCCAAATCTCTAGCTTCGCATTAACACCGCTTCACATCTCGTCAATCAGTACAATGTCACATCAAATAGCATACACCAAGGCAATCCTCCTTGAGTATGACGTGTTAGTGTGTCTATCGCCAAGGCAAACAGAAACTGACTCAGAGCGGATCACTGATGTAGACCCATCATGACAGGGAAGTGTTTAGAGTCACCTCTTATCGACCTCACCTGGGTCTTGACTCCATCATACATGTTCTTAATCGTTCTAATGTAGGCTACATGAACACCTATAGCTTCCAAGCATCTCCATAGCACCTCCCTCGAAACTTTGTTGTATGCCTTTTTTAGGTTAATGAACACCATGTGCAAGTCTCTCTTCCTCTTTCTATACTGCTAATTCGAATTGATTCTCTGAAACCTAAAAGTTACAAATTAAAAAAAAATACATATCACTTGATTATAGTTAAGTGAAAAGTTCATGTAATAATGCATGACATTGCATTTATAAATTTGATGTAAACATAGAGTGGAAGTATTACGCCCTTTCCCAATACAAGGTATTAGCGCTACTTGTAAACTACCATTTCTTTCTCAATCATGTAATAAGGCTCTTCACATAGTTTCTCCTAAGGGTGGCCAACGGGGTGGGGTGGGGTGGGTCAAGTGGTCGGGGTCCGATGGGACTGGGGTAGGACGGGGTCGGGGTCCGGTGGGACTGGAGGTAGGGCGGGGTCGGGGTTTGGCGGGGCTGGCAGAGTCGGGGCCAGCGAGGTCTTTCGCCGTCCCGTCCCGATCCCGAGGTGTCAGGATGGGGTCGGGGTAGGTCAGTTTTTTTGTCCTTAAATTAAAAAATAACACACACATACACACACACACACACACACACACACACACATATATATATATATATATATATAACAAGATAGTTTAATAAAAACATCTCAAGGTTGTTTTTATGCCTCTTATATTATTTAATAGAAGTATGATTTTTTTTGTAATACAATTTCAAAATTGCAACTTCGTGATATTGAAAATTGCAAATAAATACCATAGTAAAATTACAATTAAAAGAATTACATTTTAAGAAACACGTTTTCTAGTTTCTTTATAATTTTTTGTGGTTCTTCGGTTGGAATTGGTATTTGTTGGTCAAATTGATCGACGTCGCTTCCACCTCCATCGGATAAGATTTTGTTGTAGTTGTAGTCTTCTTCTTCGTTGATCTCCGGTTGACCTACACTTCTCCGTTCCGCTCGTATCCAATCTCTAAATTGTCTCCCGCTAATGAGTGTATGTGCTTGTCACGCTCTTTTTCGACCGCGACATTAATTCTCAGCGAATCCTGCTATATGTTATAAATAAAATAAAAATGCTAAAATAGTGCTAAAAGGTTTAAAGTATGCTAAAGGGTGCTAAGGGTGCTAGAAGGGTTCGCGGAGTCGCCACCTAATTATTTTGGGTGAATTAGGACACTTATATGTTAACTAGGTTAAAGTCAACATTAACTCCATTAAATGGTCTGCTAAACTTAATGAGATTCTGGGCAAGAGTTCTTTATTATCCTGAAGGGAAGGGGTTAGGCACCCTAAAGGATCCGCTAACTTGCGGTTGTTCATTCAAACCTAGAGTTAATTATTATGTTCAAGAAGTGCATGTTTCAGAAATGTTCAAATAAAGAGATGCCTGCAAATAAAAGATGATAAAAGATTTATAAGATTAACGCTGTAAAATATATGTAAAGTTTAAAGGTATGCATTTATACCATTTATGAAAATAAATGATACAAAGTTGATTTATTGCTTAAAGGTAGACATCTACTTGCAAAATTGATTTTTTATATATATGTGGCATAATGCAAAAGATATTTATTATTATTTGGCAAAAGTTTAGACATGCATGTCAATCCCTAAAATAATAATTAGGAGTGCATTTCTGATTTTTAAAACTACCCGCCCAATTTATTTATTCGAAGGCTAATTGTGTTATGTCTCCTATTAATTACAAAGTTAGATAATAAATTACAAATAACAAAATAAAGACGAATGAGGCAAGGAGATTAAGAGAGTAAAAGGAGTTGAGATGGATGACGACGTCATCTTGTCCTATTTTGTCTTAGGAGTGCTGGGGCGGGAATGCGAATGCGGATTCACATAGATGCGGGTCGTTATTTGAAGTAGCTTGTGATGAGTCTCGCCATGAGACTCTTCATTTTTGCTCCAATGCATTTCATGTAAAAATAAAAGAAGATAAGGATTAGTACACGTTCAAAATTTTATTAAATAATAAGCAAGCATTTGACATATTTGAATCACTTTTGTTCCAGCAATTTGGAATAAAAAATCGGGCCCAGAACATTTTTGAATAAATGGGCTGCAAGATATAAGAAACGTGGGAAATAAACGCAGGGGAGACCCAAACAATAACAATCAAACAACAATGCATGAGACAAGCCCAGGCGCATGTAACAACCGAGAATCAAATATAAAAGTGATGACCCAGTATAAAATTAAGAGGACACCTTATTACCTTATGATAAAACAGCCACAAGGCACATGACAAACCAAGAAACAAATCAGCAATGCATAATTACATGAAACGGGCTTAGAACAAATCAGTAAATGATGGCCCAATATAGAAAGGAGAAAGATAGTGGACTCAATAAACTCTACCAAAATACGCTTACGGGCTGAATAGTTAAAATTTCACAAGGATATATCATGCAGATCATTTTCTGGAGATTTCTTCTACTAAATGCATCAAAGGCAACATACCTAAATAATATCTTAGCCAACTGATTCAGGATATAAAAAAATGTAAAAAATAGACAGATAACACAAGCACCATGAAATTTAGACATACTTGACCAATTACAATCTTACAGGGGAAAGCAAGCTACATATTCTTTCACGCAGTATTTTACATCGGACTATGCTAAAGCAGTATGGCTTCATATCAATTCCAGAACATATGCAGTTAGATGAATGCAACTGAAGTTTAGAAAAAACATGTTACGGGGATCTCCTAATAACCTAACAAGCATGTTAACAGGTATTGTCCCCCGTTCTGTCACGACCCAATTCACGAGTCGTGATGGCACCTACCATATTCCCCCGAGTAGGCGAATCATATTCTCAATAACAAGTTAAATCAGCGGAAAATAAATAAAGAAAAAGAAGTTATTGTTATACCCCGTAGTTCTGGCCATGCGTATGAGAACGTACGAAAGGGATTAAGACTTAAATTTTAGAAGGATAGGTTGACGGATTGTTTCAGACGAGTTTTTAGTCAACTTTGAGACGGTTTATGTCCGGTTTCATTATGAGTTCCTAGGTGTTTCAAAGGCCTAGTACATATTTCGTTGAGTTTAGTTTCCAACGCAACCAACCGTTCGTCGATAGGACATCGGAGTAGAAAGTTATGGAAGTTACAAGTTCAGTGCGCAGTCGGACAGAAAAGTATTTCGGTCAGGAGCCACAGGGTCGCGGCGCCGGATGCAGGGCCGCGGCGCCAGATGTTCTGAATGTTCGCTGAAGTGGCAGCCGCGCGCCGAAAGCAGGCGCGCGCGAAGTTCCGAGTTGGCAGAGGTTTTCAGTGGCCGCGCGCCGCAGGGCCGCGGCGCCGAGGCGGGTTCTGCGAGGCTGGGTGGAAAAATCTGAACTGTTTTGTTTTAAAAAAGGTCATGGGAGGGTGACAAGTGTGCCCCCCCATCTGATTTTGCATGTCCTATTTATTGACCAAGTCTTGAAGACTTGGTCATTCTTCAAGTTCTTCTCTCTCTCTAAAAATTAGAAGCTCTTCCTTCTCTCTAGAAAATCAAGAGGAAATCAAGGCTTGAGAAAAATATGAAAAAGGTGACAAGAAGGAAACTTGTTGGCAAGCTTGTAGGAGTTTTTGTGGTGGTGATTGTGGAAAGGAGGCTAGTGAATTTGTTGGATTATTTTGGGTAAGCTCTAAGGTAACAATTCTTCCTCTTTTTGCTAGTTTATGGTGTTGCATGTGAAGAAGAAGAAGGAACTTGTAGTTGTAAATATTGCTCTTAGATAAATTGCATGTAAGAAATATGATTTGGATTTGAAGGGATTGAATAAGGTTAGGATGTGGACATGTTGTAGCCAAAATACTACCTTTAACTTATTGGTTTAGTTAATATGCATTGTGGGGCAGAATTTTACACATCCAAGATTAGGTGTGTAATCCCCTTTATATTGATTAGATTGTTGGGCTTTAAAAGTGGCGTTTGGATGTTGAATTCGGCCTTGAAAAGGGTGGCAAAGTATGTAGAAACAAAGGAAATGCTGCCCGATTTTCCGTAGAATTTAGTGACTTTGCACTTGGAATATTCTACGTTGAAGCTAGAGGTTAATAAACGTATTATGGTCATTATAGGTTGACGTACTGCGTGCGGTATATTGGACTTAGCAAGTGGATTGACCCGAAGAGGTATGTGGAACTTTCCTATCTCTTGAGCATGAATAGTTTTACCTATATAGTACGCAGACGACAAGACCTCGTATCCTTTACTCGTTTTTAAAGTGTCCAAGTCGGTGGAGTTAGGGGATTTACTCACTTCTTTAAAAGTAGTAAGGATGTCTTAAGTTTTCAAGGTTAAGGGACTTGGAGTGTTTTTAAGTATATGATACTTGTTCCGTTTTAAATCTACAAGTCCCTTGGATATAGGAAAAATGTAATTTATTTTAGTATGAAGTTAATATAACGACTTTATGGGAAGTTGGTTATATTAGCCTCATGGAAGGTTAAAAAGAGAGATTTACTCTAAGTAAAACAAGTAAGGATAAATTACGTGAATTAATGAAAGGCAAATTAATTTTAAGGCATCAATTGCCTAAGGTTTTAAAAGAGTAGAAGTACATAGTACTTTGGGTTAAATTCCCGGATTTCATAAAGACATGTTAGTGCCTTAAGTAAACTAAAATGAGAATGTGTATGAACAAGACTAATAAGAAGTTAGGGGATATCTTAACTTGCTTGTATTATGTATGATAGCCGGTTTGTGTTAATGATATATTATTATTTATTACGGGGTCATTCCCCGGGTTGTGGCATTTGCATATTCCGTGGATTTGCTACCCACGATGAGAGGAATACCTCATGCGAGTCCGTAGGGCTCATGCGGGTGAAATAGTCTCATGCGGGCGGGTACAGCCTATGCGAGGAATATCTCATGCGGGTCCACATGACCCATGCGGGTGAAATAGTCCCAGGAGTATGAGTGCTTAATGATACTGCGGGGGGGGTGACCTTGCTTTGATCATGAGCTTCCTATTTTCATGTAGTATTGTATATGCTTGATATTCTCATTATTAGTAAGGCACAGTGTTCTGTAAATTGATTATCATACATGTCTCCAGTTATTTTAAACTTATGAGGTATTTTCCAGTTCACATACTTAGTACATATTGTGTACTGACCCCCTTGCTCGGGGGATGCGTTCATGCCGCAGGTAGGGGTAAGCAGGTGGTGAATCCTCATTCTTAGGATCACTGGTCTGGTGTTAGAAGCTCCATTCCTCCGGATGCTTATTTTGTTGGTACGGTTTTTCCCTAATGCTATAGGTATTATGTACAGTCAGGGGTATGGCGGGGCCCTGTCCCGCCACAGTTGTTATTCCTAGAGGTCTGTAGTCACGTTTGTGGTCTGGGTTGTAAGAACAAAGTTGTACTGTTTTACTTTTGATTAAGTATATTCTATGGAACGCGGCCTCCTCGGCTAGCCAGTGATGTTTACTATCTTCAGGTTTATGTGTTATGTATGTTCCGCTGCTATTCTCTGATGTATACCTGACGAGGTGCCGCGGTAGGGCACCAGTCGCGGCCCCGGGGTCGGGTCGTGACAGTTATAAAGCCTTAATACTTAAATGGTTACGACATTTCCCAAAATTTGGTCAAAAGGGTACAAGAGCACTAACAAATCTGAAAAATAGAAGTCTGAAGGAATGCCCGAAGGCTACATACTTTCTGTCAATAACCAAAGAAAAATGGAATTAACTAAGAAGTCCTTGGTGTACGGACGACCAAGTAGCTCACCTGAATGACTAGAAGATGTCCACGTGAATCGATCACTGGCGTAGAATCGAACCTAAATCGTACTCTGCACTCAGCAAAAGTGCAGCAAGAGTAGTATCAGTACAACACTAGTACCGGTAAGCATCATAGGCCGACAGTGATTAGATAACGCATGAAGAAGTTGAAACCAACAAGTAGCACATAGAGCAATCAGGCATGGTCACGTATCATATACAAGAAAAGTGTAAAGAAATCATGAAATCAACCAAGACATATATAATTCACCAAATGATAAGTCAAAATATGAGTGGATGAATGCAATACAATGCAATGTCACCTCTCTCACTCCCGCTCTCCAGTAGAAACCTCGGAGGCTATCACTCCCGCTCTCTGGCAGAAACCTCGGAGGCTATCACTCCCACTCTCGGATAGAAACCTCGGAGGCTATCACTCCCGCTATCCGACAGAAACCTTGAAGGCTATCACTCCCGCTCTACGACAGAAACCTCGGAGGTTATCACTCCCGCTCTCCGACAGAAACCTCGGAGGCTATCAATCACGCTCTTCGGCAGAAACCTCAGAGGCTATCACTCCCGCTCTCCGGCTGAAACCTCGGAGGCTATCACTTCGGCAGAAACCCTCGGAGGCTATGAATCACTCTCAATCTCCGGCAGAAACCTCGGAGACGATCAATCACTCTCAGTCTCTCACCTCACCATCATCACAAATAATATGGGAAGTATGTCAGGCATGATATCAAGTCTCAACACGTGTTACCAATATACAATCAACAAGTACAAGTCAAATCAGGTGATAATCACAGAAAATAACACATATGGCGACAAGCCCACATAAAAGCTGACGGAACCAACGTAAATGTAATTTATCTCCATTTCATGCCCGAAGGCCTATCATGCTATTCCCGTCACTTCCTACAACTACATACGATTCTCTAATCAGAGTCTAACTAAAGTAAACCATAACCTACCTCAATGCCGAGCGGGTTACACGAACAATCAAACCAATTCCTTCCCCTTGCGTAGAGCCTCTGAACGATTAAAATCTAGAAAATATGTGAACTACATTATAATACGAATCTAAGGACACCCATATTGCTATATTTATATTAACAAGATCTTTACCATTTCCATTGTATGACTAAACTCATACCCCTATAAAAATATTAGCATAACTTCAGGACAAACAAATAATATTCCTTTCATTTAACTTTCTCGTATCTCCCGCTTGTGAAGGATATAACATTAAATTCGTAACTCCAAATAAGGTGTTTATTGTACCACATCGAAGGAAACACTAGGATCTCTTATTATGCCTAATCCCACTTGACAATACTTAGTGTAGATGGTGAAAATTTACGAAAGAAACAACCCTATGAAATCTGTGTCGCCAGAATTTTTGTACAACAAGGTAGAAACTTTAAACAGTCATAACTTCCAAACCATAAGTCGGATTTTTCTCCGTAAGATCTCAAACTGACTGGAACAGAGTAATATACAACTTTCATTAAGTCCATATTTCATATTCTTTATGGATTTGTACAGTTTTCATGTTTTATATGTTGTATCGCCTGAGTTTCGGTAAAACGAGGCAGAAACTTTAAGCAGTCATAACTTTCAAACTATAAGTCGGATTTATCTCCGTGAGATCTTAAACTGACGGGAACAGAGTAATATACAACTTTTATTCAGCCCATACTTTTATATTCTTTACGAATTTATACAGTTTCCACGTTTAATATGTTGTTGTAATCATTATGTCATGTTACATCCCTCAAGTTTCTCTATTCAAGTGGATTGTGGAATTTCCGTGTAATGACCTCTTTGAAAATTTGATTTCATTCAATAACGCATTAGTATAAGGATCATGAATAGATTAATTCAACCATATAACATAGAATCTAACCTGAACTTAATTGAGCGCTTCCTCCTTGTCTTTCAGTTACTAGGGTTTCTTTCTCTTATTTCTTTCTCCTTCCTTCTCCTCCCTGCTGGTTGCGCATGTCTCCCTCTCTTCTACCTAGTAGGTGTTTTTTTTCTTATTTCCATTAAAAAGAAAGAGTTTAGGTTAATTAAAACAAAATCTGAATTTCCCTTGTTAAACTTAGGTCCCTAAAATATTACATTTTAGTCCCTCATTGTCTACTTAAATTAAATCAATCCTCCAAGTAATTAAATCTTAATCTCACTTCTTTTAATCTTAACTCCCGTTTCCTTTAATTTTCTAGAATTTCATAAAGCCTCGTATTCTCAATGTCATAATTGTTTTTCGTAGTTTAAAGTGCTAAACGACCAGCCGAGTCGTTACATTAAATACCAATCAAAAAATCGCTCGTTATCGAGCGACAAGGTAGGGGTGAAGGAAATGAGGTACCTGAACTGTCGATAGAATACTACAACCTTGCTATCCTACACCAAATAGGTAGCCAAATAGGGTCGTCCTAAAAATAGCTACAGATATCATGAATACCACTAAAGAGCGATATGCTAGATTATGTAACCTTGCACAATTAGCAAAATTCCTCCCTACCGATATACTACTACTACACATTCCCACCAACAATTATGAACCCGATTTTTCCAAGACAAGAAGCCCTTTGAAACCCCAGAATATAATCAATCTTGATGCAAATGGAATGAGGATTATTTTGAATAGCACGCCCAAAGGTGAAACTTTATTTTTGAATGTCAAATCCAAATGTGAAACTCTATTTTTGAATGTCACATCCAAATATGAAAGTCAACAAAATTCTGTCTAAAATTTGGTCTCCAAGTTTTCGGCGTCATCGTCAACAACTTTAAATATGGATAAAATAAACTACATACTACCCCCCCCCACCCCCACCCCCACACACACAATCCATTATATTCATACACAAAATATCAGATAATTTTCCATCTCAATCAACGACCCCACCTAAAATTAAGACCATGCCCTACGAAAATAGCCTGGAACAAAAAGCCAATTATTTGAAGAAAACTATTAATGTACAATACACATGACCACTACTTCGTTAAAAAGCTCACTTGACAATTCTAACAAGCCCAACTGGGATAAGCCATTCCCATGATCTAGTTAGTGATTTGGGTTCAAATATCTCTGACAATAACTTTTTATTCTAATCACCCTCCATAGCAAGGGAAGGTCCACGTAACATAAATAGCAAAAAAATACATCAAGATCTTTCATTACGATGTAAAGATTTCACTCTGTGTGCTCTTATAGATGGTACACATATAAGTCATTCTCACCCACATATACAAACTCCTAAGCTATCCTCCTTTAAAAACAATAGCCACCATGTGCTGCTTTAACAACCAACCTACACGCCACTGTCACCAGCAAGGCCAAACATCAGGATCAAGCCCTCGTCGCAACCACGAACCTTACCCACACAACAACAATTTCTAGTTTTCCCAATTTCCCCTACCTAACAACCATTAGCACCAGTTCAATTTCATTTCAACACCAGTGGGGCTCTCAATGATAAGCTACTCTTACAACCTCTTTCAATTCCCTTAAATACTAGAATTTCCTCCCTATGTCTCCCTAATCTTGTATTCAACACCTAACAAACCTTTTCACACCTTTCGACAAAAACTACAATACCATAAACCCACAGCTACTAGAAACATTTTCCCATTGTCCATATCCTACCAACTTGGAACGAGCAGGAACAAGTAGTAGCATACTTGGAACACAAAAATATTGTTCCAAACCTAGTGGAGGAGGGTCTAACGAATAGCCTAATCAATCTAGCATCGCTGCAAATCAAATTCACATAGCAATTGACAACACCAGAGTTCTACCATCTATGAGAGAACATAGAAATGAGTTTAAGATATCAATCTGAACGATCTCGCACGAAGAGAATGAACCAGATACCAATCGGATTGAACTAGCACGAAAGGAGAAAAGAAGTGGAGTGTTTCCTAAATATCCTATAGCCTCTCGAGGATGGGTACGAACGTCTACGTACCAATCCGCAAGACTCTACTAGACATTGCTTTTGTACTCATTAGACCGATTAACCTAGGAGCACTGATACCAACTTTGTCACGACCCAATTCACGAGTCGTGATGGAACAACCATATTCCCCCGAGTAGGCGAACCATATTCTCAATAACAAGTTAAATCAGCGGAAAATAAATAAAGAAAAAGATGTTATAAAGTCTTAATATTTAAATAGTTACGACATTCCCCAAAATCTGGTCAAAAGGGTACAAGAGCACTAACTAATCTGAAAAATAAAAGTCTGAAGGAATGCCCGAAGGCTACATACTGTCTGTCAATAACCAAAGAAAAATGGAATTAACTAAGAAGCCCTTCAGGGGCCACAGACGACCAAGTAGCTCACCCTGAATGACTAGAAGATGTCCACCTCGCGAATCAGCCACGGGGCGTAGAACTGGAGCCTGTATCGTACTTTGCACTCAGTAAAAGTGCAGCAAGAGTAGTATCAGTACAAAACTAGACCGGTAAGCATCATAGGCCGACAGTGATTAGATAACGCATGAAGAAGTTGAAACCAACAAGTAGCACATAGAGCAATCATACATGGTCACGTATCATATACAAGCAAAGTGTAAAGAAATCATGAAATCAACCAAGACAGATATAATTCACCAAATGATCAGTCAAAATATGAGTGGATGAATGCAATGCAATGCAATATCACCTCTCTCACTCCCGCTCTCCGGCAGAAACCTCGGAGGCTATCACTCCCGCTCTCCGGCAGAAACCTCCGAGGTTATCAATCACGCTCAATCTCCGGCAGAAACCTCGGAGACGATCAATCACTCTCAGTCTCTCACCTCACTATCATCACAAATAATATGGGAAGTATGTCAGTCATGATATCAAGTCAATACGTGTCACCAATATACAATCAACAACTACAAATCAAATCAGGTGATAATCACAGAAAATAACACATATGGTGCAAAGCCCACATAACAGCTGACGGAACCAACGTAAATGTAATTTATCTCCACTTCATACCCGAAGGCCTATCATGCTATCCTCGTCACTTCCTACAACTACATACGATTATATAATCAGAGTCTAACTAAAGTAAACCATAACCTACCTCAATGTCGAGCGGGTTCCACGAACAATCAAACCAATGTCTTCCCCTTGCGTAGAGCCTCTGAACGATTAAAATCTAGAAAATATGTGAACTACATTATAATACGAATCTAAGGACATCCATATTGCTATATTTATATTAACAAGATCTTTACCATTTCCATTGTATGACTAAACTCATACCCCTATAAAAATATTAGCATAACTTCAGGACAAACAAATAATATTCTTTTCTTTTAACTTTCTCGTATCTCCCGCTTGTGAAGGATATAACATTAAATTCGTAACTCCAAATAAGGTGTTTATTATACCACATCGAAGGCAACACTAGGATCTCTTATTATGCCTAATCCCGCCTGACAATACTTAGTGTAGATGGTGAAAATTTACGAAAGAAATAATCCTATGAAATCTGTGTCGCCAGAATTTTGTAAAACAAGGCAGAAACTTTAAACAGTCATAACTCTCAAACCATAAGTTGGATTTTTCTCCGTAACATCTCAAAAGGGCTGGAACATAGTAATCTACAACTTTCGTTCAGCTCATATTTTCATATTCTTTACGGATTTGTACAGTGTTCACGTTTTATATGCTGTGTCGCCTGAGTTTCGGTAAAACGAGACAGAAACTTTAATCAGTCATAACTTTCAAACCATAAGTCGGATTTATGTCCGTAAGATCTTAAACTGACGGAAACAGAGTAATATACAACTTTCATTCAGACCATACGTTTATATTATTTACGAATTTATACAGTTTCCACGTTTAATATGCTGATGTAATCATTATGCCATGTTACATCCCTCAAGTTTCTCTATTCAAGTGGATTATGAAATTTCCGTGTAATGACTTCTTTGAAAATATGATTTCATTCAATAACGCATTAGTATAAGGATCATGAATATATTAATTCAACCATATAACATATAATCTAACCAGAACTTAATTGAGTGCTTCCTCCTTGTCTTCCAGTTAGTAGGGTTTCTTTCTCTTCTTTCTTTCTCCTTCCTTCTCCTCCATGCTGGTTGCGCACGTCTCCCTCTCTTCTACCTAGTAGGTTTTTTTTTCTTATTTCCATTAAAAAGAAAGAAAGAGTTTAGGTTAATTAAAACAAAATCTGAATTTCCCTTGTTACACTTAGGTCCCTAAAATACTATATTTTAGTCCCTCATTGTCTACTTAAATTAAATCAATCCCCCAAGTAATTAAATCTTAATCCCACTTCTTTTAATCTTAACTCCCATTTTTTTTAATTCCTGAGAATTTCATAAAGCCTCGTATTCTTAATGTCATAATTATTTTTCGTAGTTTAAAGTGCTAAACGACCAGACGGGTCGTTCACTTTCACTGAGAGGGTCCATTCAATAAGCAAAGCTAAGAATTGTGGATTTGAGAGGGACATAAAATTTCCAAGCATACATATAATCACATAGAGGATCACACATTGTGTATATCTTCAAACCCGAATCTGAACGAGCCAGACCTCTTTCCCTATTGCATGTCCGAGTGATGCAAACTGGCAGATAAGGAATTTCAGAATTTGACAGTTTTTATAAGCATGTTTTTCCTAAGCAGATTTGGGCAGTTTTTATCATGCTTTGGACATTCTTAAGTAAAACATTACTATATTAAAATCATTTTAGCATGCTTGTCCAGTTCTATGGAAGATCTATGGTACAAGTTTGTATATCAGTGCACTGGTAGGAAAGCTGGAGTATTCAGAGCCTCAACTAGAAAGGGAGAGATCCATATACTACACTACACACTACACACTACACATTACATACTCTGAGATAGTGCAACAAATTCCTCATGACACGATATTGGACAAATTGTGCGGCTTACTGTTTTAGACATAGCCTAATTGGTATTAATAATTTCAATCAGAATCAGATAAGTGAAAACATGTTTAAACATGTGTAATAATACTAATAAGCATGATCAAAACTTATATAACAAGGAAGCACATAGATTTAGATAACCAGTCAATTTTTCCAATTAAACAACCTCATATCGATGAATACAGTAATCTAAGCTAACACACATTTAATCACACAAACACACAGCAATACAAAAAAGACTGAGAAGAATTTGGGTTTACCTTCTCTAGGCAACGAACCGAGGCAGTGTATCAAGTCGTCGATCCACTCGGAGGATTTATTGCGACGCGATTTGAACGACGATGCTTTAAACGACTTCTATGCTGATTTTTATTCTTATGCTATGAAAACTAAATTTGAAAATAGTACTTACTCTTCTTCTCGATTCGTTTTGTGAATGCTTCAAGGATTTTCTCCATTGCCTAGTGATTAATTGATACCTCGACTGCTACCATTTTGTTCGGTTGTCTTTCTTCTCGTTTTCTTTTTACTGATTTTCGATGCTTCAAGGCTTCTTTTTATGGTTCCAAGCCGTCCTCTTGTGTGTGTAGAGGTCGGTATTTATAATCCTAATTGTGGGTTCCAAATTAGGTAAGTTTTTGTGCGATTTCTGTGACTGATTTGGTGCGATTTCATACAAAATAGGGGATTTGAATTTTTGTATTTGGTAATATTTCTTACCATATGTAGGGTGAATGTTGGTAGAATTTCTATGGCAATCTCTGATTTGGGTAAGATTTTAAGGCTGATTTGGTATGATTTTGGCACTGATTTTGGTTATGGTAAGTTGTATGAGTGTGAGATTCGTTTGGTTTATGGTAAGATTTTGGGTGTGGATTAATGATGGAGGCGGCTGCGTTCCCTTTGATTTGTTTAGGTTTTATTCATTTTTGGTTTTAGGGTTTTGTGTGGAGAAGAGGGAGATAAAAGGCTGAAGAAGGTTTAGGCTTACCGGGTTTGGGCCACAAATTAAAAAGTTTTGTGGGCTGCGGGAATAAAAAATGGACAGGTTATTTGGGCTCTTGATTTTATTTTGTTTTTTTGGTAGAGTTTAGGTGTTGGGTTTTAATTAATGGGAGTTAATTGGGTTTAAGCTATTTATAAAATTGTTTTAATATGGCTTCAGGTGCTTTATTAATTTTAGCTTGGGTTTAGATTATACAGAATCGTTTTAAAATAATAAATGTGGACGCGCTATTTATTATTGCTTTATGTTTTATAATGCGATGTCGTTATTAAAATCTTATTTATTATGCATACTTTGCGATGTTAAATTAAAATTAAATTAATGGGGGGTTTCAATTGCAAATAATAATTATGAAATTGCTTTGGAATTAATAAATGTGGATGTAATTTTAAGGAATGCTTGATGCGACGTCATTATTAAATTGTTTATTTATTTATCTATTTATTATTATTAAAATGCTAAATGCGGACATAATATTTATGGAGTGCTTAATGCTTGGATGTCATTATTGAATTACTTATTTATGTATTTATGTGTTTATGCATGTATTATTATTGTTAAAATTATTAAGATTATTCTAAAAATTAGTGTAATTTTATGATTAATGATTGGACGAGAGTGTCAAAATTGGATATCAACAGTGCTCTCCTATTTGATATGTGTCGGCCGAAAAAGTGTTTTCAGACGTTGTTGATGACGCTTGAATGTTCAACACATCTCGGACCATCTTAGATAGTGTTGGAAATGTCTTCTCATTCTCCCTCCGGTATTTTAGCAAGTCTTCATGTCCCTCTTCATTGAGAACTGCTTGGTACGATAGTGTCACGCCCCGAACCCCGGGCCCGCGACTGGTGCCCTACCTGGGCACCCTTCTATTCCTACAACATAATAAACCACGGAAGATAGATAACACTTTTTTTTTCTTTAAACACAGGCAAAGCCGATAAGGCTGCCATAATAAAAATCATCCTTTCAGTCCAGCCCACATATGAATACAGACCTCTAAGAATTTGGACAGTAAACTGTGACGGGACAAGGCCCCGCCGTACCCCTGAATATACCTAGCCATAATGACAAGCTCCGGAACATTGGAGCCATCTCAAAATGCTGAACCAGGATCCTAAGCTCGCGGATCCACAACTGAGTACCTAGACCTGCGGACATGAACGCAGCCCCCCGAAGGAGGTCAGTACAACAGGTACCAAGTATGGAACGGAAATACAGTACAGTAAACAAGATCATAACTGTACAAAAGAATGACAGGGGCAAGTATGAAAATCAAATACCAGATCCTACCGTGTCATATAACAATCAGAGCCAACTGTACCTTGTATCACTGTACTACTATAACACCGTACCACTTTCACATATGAAAGCCATGTCAAAATCAGGGACACCTGCCCTCAGCATATAATATCACAGAAGCATGCTCGTGGAATACAACATCACTGTCAGCATGTAACAAGTATAATATACCACCATCATCAGATAAGCATGCCCGTGGAATTCCAACATCACCGTCGGCATGTAAAAAGTACAATACTCAAATATCAGTACACTGTGCCTATTTAAAAAGTAGAGTAAATTTTACCGCTTTAAACTAGGAAGCTTATGATCAATCTAGGGCCACCCGTCCGTAGTATCATTATGCAATCCTACTCCTGGGACTATTTCACCCGCATAGGTCATGTGGACCCGCATGAGGTAATTTCCTCGCATGGGACTATTTCACCCGCATGAGCCCTACGGACTGGCATTAGGTAGTTTCCTCACATCGTGGGGAGCAAATCCACGGAATATGTATAATGTCTTGGGGGTTTACCCCGCAATAATACTCAGGAGATGTATAATGTCTTGGGGGTTTACCCCGCAATAATACTCAGGGGATGTATAATGTCTTGGGGGTTTACCCCGCAATTATACTCAGGGGATGTATAATGTCTTGGGGGTTTACCCCGTAATTATACTCATAACACTAGCACCAATGGCTATCATGAACAACTTATGCAAGTTAAGTAATCTTTAACTCTCGTTAGACAAAATGAAGGCACCATCTTTTTGAACAACCAAGGCAATATCATGCCTTCCTTTTAAAACAAACAAGACAATACCATGCCTTCCTTTCTGAAATAACCAAGACAATACCATGCCTTCCTTTTAAAACAAACAAGACAATACCATGTCTTCCTTTCTAAAATAACCAAGTCAATATCATGCCTTCCTTTTAAAACAAACAAGACAATACCATGTCTTCCTTTCTAAAATAACCAAGACAATACCATGCCTTCCTTTTAAAACAAACAAGACACTAACAAGTCTTTCATTTTATAACACCAAGGCACTATCACACTTGCATCACTAAGGATTAAAGTCCATTACAACAATGTACGTGAGTCGTACATTCACTTTATAAACTAAATTTTTATTTTTTAGAAAAGCCCAAGTACTACATGTATCACTAGGAAGTAGAATCCAATACATGTATCATTTTGAAACCATCATCAAGACACTTATCATACTAAGTATTTTTCTAAGACATGGTTTGACAAATCAGGGCAATAGACAGCACGTATTACTTTAAAACATCTTTGAAAATCAAAGTGCCACATATCATGTACTATATTAAGGACTTAACCATGAACATTCTCCCATGATTTCCTTACAACATTTTAAACCATATCTTGACTTTCCACAAACCTTGTTATAACAAACTTCCCATAAAGCCGTTATAACACTTTCATTTTAGAAAACTAAAGCACTACCATATCATGTATGGGATTTGAACCCAAAGTACTATGTACGTCTATTCTTTATAAAAGAATCGTTTCATGCAATGTTTAGGGAGTTGAACCCAAAAGCACTTTCACTATTAAAACCAAGTTACTTATGCCTTTAAATCAAGTCACTTCTTCTTTCAAAACTCAAGGAACTTACTTTTTAAATCAAGTAACTCCCTTTTTCAAACTCAAGTAACTTATACCTTTTAAATCAAGTTACTTCTACTCTTTAAATTAAGTAACATGTACTTTTCAAATCAAGTTACTTATTCTCTTTGAATCAAGTAACATATACTTTTCAAATCAAGTAATCTATACTTTTCAAATCAAGTTACTACACCTTTAGAGATTCCATTCAAGGTTTTGAATTTAAGCGACTTCTCTTTAAATCAATCAAGTAACTTATACCTTTAAATCAAGTTGCTTCTCTTCTTTAAAATCAAGTCACTTCTTCTTTCAACATTTAAGGAAATTATTCCTTTAAATCAAGTAACTCATTCTTTTCCAATGACGTTACTCCTATCTTTTTAAAGTCAAGTAAGCTTGTACTTTTCAATTCAAGTATTATTACTTTCAAAATAAACCAAGTCTCTTATCTTTAAAATTCAAGTATCATATACTTCAAAATCAATTCACTTATACTTCATATAATCAAATCACACAAACTTTCAAATCAAGTCCCATAACTTGAAAATAAAGTCTCATAATCATTTAAATAAAACAAGTCTCATGACCTTGGAAATCAAGTCTCATAACTTTAAATCAAAATCTCATAATCTTGAAAATCAATACTCATTTGAACCGTGAATAGGTTATACTTGTTTCTAATACTTCCTAACGACTCTTACCAACATCCCCCATAAGACATGGTAAGAACTTAGGAATTTTTTAGACAGGCCTTTAGCATAAAATCAATAACATGAATACTTCCTAATGACAAGGTAAGTACTTCAAGAAAACAAGTCACGTATACTCCAAATAACAAGGCAAGTATACTTCAAGGATAGTCATGTCGATAAAAGGAAGAAGTTCACATACCTCGTGACGACTAACCCATACGACAAGTAGCAATACGCTCCAAAGTACTTCCACTTTATTGGCTATTCCACCCTCCAAGTAGAATATGTCACACGTAGTACTTCAACCTATAATGACGATAGAACTTCTATCAATATCATACTTTCTAGTATAAAACTTATACCAAATAATGCCCTCTAATTCTACGAAGAATTGGGCAGCACTTCCTTTGTTTCTTCGTACTTTTCCACCTTTTTCAAGGCCCGTATTTCAATAACCAATACGCCACATTTAAGGCTCAACCAAACAGCTAACTAAAGAGGATTACACGCCTAACTGGACGTGTAAAATTCTGCCCCACAATTCATATATAATAGTCCATTATTATTAAGGCCAATCTCGGCTACAATAATGACAACATATAGTCCTTTTTCAATTCTTTAATCCAAGTCGTTACTCCAACATGTTATATCCGTCATAACAATTACAACAACTAAATTGATTATCAACTTCAATGGCTAACATGCCATGTCTCGATTTTTAACCCTCAAATTATCTTAACACTTATCAATATTCATTCCTTGTATCACAGGTTCATTTATATACAACTACTATAACATGTAATCTTCAATTACATTAGGAAGACAAAGATCATTACCTCAATAAGCCCAAAATATTCCAAGGATCTCGCCCACTTTAGCTCTTTTCCGCAACTCCTCTTCTTTATGATCCAATCCGCAATTAATGACCCTTAGAAGCTTCTAACCAACTTATATTCTTGCTTTATTACCAAAAAGTGAAGAACACCTTAGGGTTTGTTCCAAACCCTAACCACGTTTTGTGAAGATTTAGGGAATGTAGGAGTTCAATCTTGGCTAATCCTTTTGTTAATATCCTTCATCTAATGTGTAAGAACAACACTTTTAAGATTCAACAATCCCTGCCTTTGGTTCTTGGCCAAATAAAAAATGAGAGAGAGAAGAGCAAGTATTTGGATGAAGCTTTGTGTAGAATGGCAAAGTCTTGCAAGACTTGGCCAAGATATAGGCTTTTCTTAGCCTACAAGTTGGGAGGGACACTTGTCGCCCTCCCATAGGTCCTCTACAACAAATATCTTCTGTTTTTACACAATTTCCGCAAAAACACCTGCGTCGGCGCCACGGCCCTGCAGCCGGCACCGCGGCGCCGAAACTGCTGACGCCTTCAGGGCTTACGGAGCCACGGCCCTGAGATACGGCGTCGTGGCGCCTGACTGAAACCTGCTCCCTTTCTCTTCTGTCAGCTGAACTTGCAACGTCCATAACTTTCTACTCTGATGTCCTATCGACGAGAGGTTTGTTGCGTTGGAAACTAGACTAAACGAACTTCATATTAGGATTTTGAAACACCTAAAAACTCCTAATACAATAGGAGATATATCGCTCCAAAGTTGAATAAAAATATGTCCAAAAATATTCTGCCAACTTTTCTTTTCAAATTCAAATCTTATTTCCTTTCGTACGTTCACATCTCATTCTATTGGAATTACGGGGCGTAACAGGTAGAACATAATGCAAAATAAAAACATCAAACTCGTTACGTGGTTAGAAATGTTACCACTAAACATTCTATGTCTGAGGCTTTCAAAACTAGCCGCAGAAACATGACAATTTTTAGGTTGTGTTGAAGAAGAAGAATATGGCATGGAAGACGGTTGGTTGCTAGCACTTTCTTGTTGGTAATGCGTATATACTTTTTTACATTCATCTCGTATGTTAGACAACACTTCTTCTCTAGTTTTTTTCAATAGGTGGTGGGTCATTTGGATTTTTGGGAGATGGATGTGGAAGTTTATCTATGCAAACATAAATAGTTTCAATAAGTGTTGTACAACCGTCTATTTTAATAGTGGGATTTAATACAACACTAATAATATAAATTGGGGGAATAGGAATAAATATTTTTTATTTTGAGAAACATTTTTTTAATAGATGCCTTATAAGCTAGTTTTTTCATATATTCACATAGTAATAAAAATATTAGAGCTATATAAAATAATATTGATGAAATAGTAGGATAATAAATACCGGAAAATTCTTTAGTAGCTTGTTAAATTTTCTCTAAAAATATAATAAGTTCTGAAATTGAATCCCAATCGGAATCTACAATCATATCAATAGGATTTCGATTATGAGCGTTAAAAAATAAAGTTATAGGTCTTCTATAATCATAAGCAACAAGTAGTTGCTCGTATAAAGAATTCCACCTAATGGATACTTCTTCGGGAATTTTTCTGTAAGGTACTCCGCAATGATGATAAGTTTTTTTATATTCTTTTATTCGTTGTATTCTATTACTTTTAAAAATATAGTTTATAGCAAATTGTATTTTATTAAGAATGTTTTCAAAAAGTGATAGATCATCCTTTATAACTAAGTTATAAATATGACATGCACATTTTATATGAAAATGATCTTGAAAAGATTGAGTTAAAACATCTTTTAAAAATCTAATAACAGAAATATTAGAAGAAGCATTATCTAATGTAATAGTCATGATTTTATCAGTTATGTCATAATAATCGCAAACTGAAAAAATATTATCTGAAATAAAAATATCAGTGTGCCTAGGGATGGCAACGGATCGGATCCTACTAGATCCGATTTTCATACATGGATCCAGATCCGAATCCAGATCAATCGGATCCATAAAAATCAGATTCAAATCCAAATCCACCGGGTCCACGGATCGGATCTGAATCCACATATAAAAAAAATTACCTTGATTAATATTCCCATGTGTTAAATTTTTTTTGACAAAATGAAACTCAATCTATAAACTTGTTTGTAATGCAAAGTCTTTTTTCTCCTCCTACCTTCTTATTCAGATTTTGACTTTCTGGGGAGAGAAAGCCGGAGGCATTGCTCTTTCCGGAGAGCTTATAAACTAGTATAGTTACTTCCTCTGTTCCTACTTGTTTGACATAGTTTGATAGGACGCATAGGATAGATACAACGATCATGTCAATGGTAAAATTGGAATATCAAATTTAACTGGTTACTAAATATAAAAAAGTGCTTACTGATTCAAAAAAATATAGAGCTTGTCAAGCTATTTAGGACTGACAAAAAATGAGAAAATAGTGCCTAACAAATTGGCATGGAGTAGGTATATCAGTAATATGTTTCTCTAAATGAAGTAGATGTATGCATAAATTGAAACAGACTGATCTTTTTTACCCAAGAATCCGGCATATTCCCAAGTAGTTATAAATTTTAAGAAAATACTTATAAAATTACATTATAAGTTATGGATATATTTAATAAAAAACGAATTCACGGGTTGGATCTGGACCGGATCCAGATCTCAAATATAAGATCCTGATCCATCATAAATCGATCCGGGCTCGATCTGGATCCGTCGGATCCAAATTTTGAAGATCCATATCCTATAAAACGGGTTTGGATCCACCGGATCCGGACTGGGTCCAGGATCTACTGCTATCTCTAAGTGTGCCTACTATCTATATATCTATATGCTAAAATACGTTTTTGCATAGACCATTTATAATATACCAATGACATGTTATCGTTAAATAATCGTGTTCGGTAGTACTACGGCCTATATAAGATGTGATAGATACTTTTCCAGAAAAATGATATAATAAATAATGTAAATATTATTGATATTCGTGTGTAAATTTAAAAACATCTCTCCTAACAGTTGATCTAGGAAAACCGTTAAAAGCAGGATTGTACATATCTCTTATATAATGAATAAAACCAGGAGATGAAGGAAATGAAAAAAAAAAGGCAAACTCTCCACTGCAACTAATTTTGATAATGCTTTTTTGTCACGACCCGACCTCGGATCCGTGACTGGTGCCTTACCCCGGGCACCCTTGTGATACAACATCAGAGAAAACCAGCGGAAATAAACTCACAAACAAAAACCATATAAGATAAAATAGGCTAACCCAAAAATGGCTACCTTCCCGTAGCATAAATAAAATGAATCAATGGCTACATCCTTAATAACCCAATTTATAACCGGACTACATGTGCCTCTAAGAGTTTGTAATAACCATGACAGGGCCCCGTCATACCCCGAATGTACACAAAACCTACCACGTCGTGGAGAACTGCATCAAAAATCAAGTCAGCCTCCGAGTAATGGAGCTTCGACACCGAGCAAAGATCCTAAGAATGAGGATCCACCACCGCTTAACCTTACCGGCAGAGATAACGCAGCCAGCGGGCGGTGACACAACGCATCAAGTATGTAAATCGAAAATACTGTAATAATATCATAAGTCCAAAATACACTGACGATATAGATAAAAATCAAATTATGTTGCACTGTGCCTTACTAACAATGGGAGTAACAAGTATAAGTATAATACTGCATGAAAATAGGAGGCTCATGATCAAGACAGGATCTCTCGCCCGTAGTATCATTAAGCAATCCTACTCCTAGGACTGTTTCACCCGCATGGATTCTGTGGATCCGTATAAGGCCATCCGCCTCGCATGGGACTATTTCACCCGCATGGGACTATTTAACCCGCATGGATCCTGTGGACCCGCATGAGTACCATCGCCGCACTCGCATGTGACTATTTCACCCGCATGGATCCTGTGGACCGGATCCGCATGAGTACAAGCGCCGCACTCGCATCATGGATAGCAAATCCATGGCATAAGTAGGAAACCATCCTAATGGACGCATACCCGTGGACCATCCATCGTGTCAGTATGTCCAAAGGAAATAACAAGAATCCGCATACCCGTGGGCCACCCAACGTGTCAGTATGCCAACAGGAATTAACAAGAATAAGTAGTGAACCATCCTAATGAACGCATACCCGTGGACCATCCATCGTGTCAGTATGTCAAAAGGAAATAACAAGAATAATCCGGGGTCTACCCCGTAAGAACATATCACCTAGCACAACCGGCTATCATACATAACATAAGCGCTACCGGCCTATCATATCATAACATAAGCGCTACCGGCTTATCATATCATAACATAAGCGCTACCGGCTTATCATATCATAACATAAGCGCTACCGGCTTATCATAACATAAGCAAGTTAAGAAATCCCCTAACTTCTTATTAACATTATTAACATATCCTCTCATTTTAGTATACCTAAGGCACCAACATATCTTTTAATAGAAAAAATCCGGGAATTCAACCCAAGTACCATGCACTTCTAACTTTTTAAGAAAAACTCTTTTTATACAAAGATTCCAAGATACTATTCACCATAGTATCAAGTTACAATTTCTTTTCAAGACAAGTCACATTTCCTTTTAGAAATATAATAGGCTTCTAAATCAAGTGACTTCATTTCCTTTAAAACCTTAGGCAACCAATGCCTAAAAATCAATTCACCTTTCTTAGTTTCAAATCCTTTACCCGTACTTGTTTTAATTAGAGTAAACCTTTCTTTGTGAACCTTTCAAGAAAACTAATATAACCAACTTCCCATAAAGTCATTATATTAGCGTTATCCCTTTGTCAAATACATTTTTCCCTCAATCCAAGGGACTTATACTTTTGAAATGAAACAAGTATCATATACTTTAAAACAAGTGTAGATTATCAAATCTTGTACGTATACCGTACTACATAGATACAACTATTCATGCTCAAGAGATAGGAAAGCTCTACATACCTCTTCGGTCAATCCACTTGCTAAGTCCAACTACCGCAAGTAATATGTCAACCTATAATAACCATAGTGCGTTTATTAACCTCTAATTTCAATGTAGAAATAATCTAAGTTCAAAGCCCCTAATTCTATGGAAAATTGGGCAAAGATTTCTTTGTTTCTACATACTTTGCCACCTTTCTCAAGGCCGAATTCAACATCCAAATGCCACATTTAAGGCTCAACAATCCAAACATATCAAAGGGGATTACACACCTAAATTGGGTGTGTAAAATCCTGCCCAAAAAGGTACAACAATTCAGTTAACAATTCTAAAGTAATTTTTAGGCTACAACATGCTCATAATATCTCTTTAGCCAAATCCTTCATACCCAACCCACATTTCTTGCATGCAATGACTCTAATAGCATTATTTACTACCACAAGTACTTTCTTCTTAACATGCAACACTAAAAACTAATAATAGAGGAAGAATCATTACCTTAGAGCTTTAGCCAAATTTATCCAACAATTTGCTAGCTTCTATTCCAAGAACACCACCACAACAACCTTCACAAGCTAGCCACAAGCCTCTTTCTTGCCTTTTACTTTTCAGATTTTTCCTAAGGCTAGAATATCTCTTGGAGTTTTAGAGAGAAGGAGGAGCTTGAAATAATTAAGAGAGAAGGAGGAGCTTTTTCTAAGAGAGAGATGAAAGATGCCCACGTCTTTAAGACTTGGTAAATATAATGCATGCAAAATCGGATGGGGACACTTGTCACCCACCCCTGCCCTTTTAAAAGAAAAGATCGATTTTCCTAAGTTTTTCCGCGATTTCCGCCGCGCCATGCAAGCTCGGCCATGGCCTTGCAATCTCTGCGGACTCTGAACTTTAGGCGCCGCGCCTTGATTTCCGCGGCGCGCCATGAATTCACGCCTTGGCGCTGAGGCCCCGATCAAGTTTTTCGATTTCGAGTCCGTCACAAGACCGAACTTGTAACTCAGTAATTCCTACTCGATGTCCTATCGATGAGCGGTTGGTTGCGTTGGAAACTAGACTCAACGAACTACGCCAGGCCTTTGAAACACTTAGAACTCTCAATGTGCGGTCATAACCCGCCAAAGTTGACTAAAACCCGTCCGAACAATCCACAACCTATCCTTTGGAAATTTTAAGTCTTACATGCTTTCGTACACTCTCATACGTAGGTCGAACTACGGGTATAACATTCTCCCCTTAGAAATATTCATCCCGAATGTTCCTTCTACGCCTAACGCACGTGCGGTGTAGTCTTCACTACTATACTTATAAAACCAATTATGCCACACATGGTCATAATATACTAACCACGCAAAGCTTACCTCCCGCCTACGAGGAATTACCTCTAACACGTATAACAACTTATTAGTCCCCATCCGCGGCCTAAGGGTATTCTCTCACAAAAGATCACTCTCATCTTCTCAACACATGTTCGCTTCTTCTTCACCGCCGTATCCTCCTTACACACTCGACTCTTCCTAGCATACGTACTCACACTCTTGTTCCTACCGAGACAACCTCACTATCCAAGTCACGAAAACCTAGTGGTTTCCTAGCTTAGCTACCCACTATCATTTCACACCACTCATGGACTTATTACCCACGTATACCCTACGTGTACTATGTTCCTCGAAAAGATCACCCGTAAAATCTTCCACTCACGATGGACTGTAGCTAAGGTTCCTACGGTTATCAAAATCCTAAGGACTCCCACTTTCATGTCCCTAAACTTACCCCCTCTACAAGTCGGCTCTCCAAGTCACAATTTACATAAAATTACCCGCATAACACTTAACATGTAACCATCTTATCACACCTACTAATCTTTAGAGAGTTAAGGATATACCGCAACTATTGCTTCACTTCCCCTGTCGTTCTAATCATGATCCCGCTCGCACGCAAGATAGCAAAAGAAGGCGATGAACCAACCATCGATCCCGGCGTGAATCTCTTCATCCGTGTTATCTCCGGTCGGATAATTCCTCGCAAAAATGGCCCGCCGCCGCATGTAAAACAAACTCCCAACCCAAAGACGACACTCTCCACCACGAGCCTACCACAACGGCCGCAACGAGGTAGGGTGGCCCCATCCGGCCAGCACCCCACTTCCTCGAGAACCGAAACTGGAGCCACGACCGCCTCGAATATCCCGAACGCCCCAAGATCGCGGAGAACCACTCGAATCGGCGGAGGGCATAACTAGCTCGCCGCGCCGCCCACCTCGAAAGTTACCAAAGGACCTCGCTGCTCGCCTCTTCTCGCCGATTCGTTATTCCGCCGACTTACGCCTCACACCCGAGTGCATAAGATCGCATACTGCAATGTCCATGCCCACCAAGAGCTACTCCGTGCAACTCGCCAAGTAATCGCCCGCCTCGTGACATACGGTGTACCCTATCCTCCATGTCGCCACTAAGGCGGGTACATATCGCCAATTAATCAAACTCTACATTGTAATCCCGAACCGCCCGCCTGCTCGCCTCAACATCAAAAATCTATCCGCGCGCTTCTCATATCCGCGAAGGCAAGTGTGCAAGAAAGGCCTCGAGAACTCGCCCCAAGCTGGAAGCGCATTCCCGACGCTTCCTATGAATCATACTACCAATCGCAGTGTCCGCGGCCGTCACGAACCTAGTACCACCGACTCGGTCTCCAAGCCCCGATCACCTCGATCCGTCAGAATCGTCGGATAAACTCACGAGATCATCCTCGTGCCTCACCCATAAAACTCAAAGTGGTCAGAACTCAAAAGTCCTCGCCTCAAGCTAGCGACAGGTCTTTGAACTACGAATGAATCAGATCTCGCTTATCTCACGTTCGCCACGATCACGGCGATGAAGGCCATCTCTCAGAGCCCATATCATCTCGCCTCGCACCGGATCGAGGCTCGGTATCATGCTCTCGATGCGATCTTGCCGCCGCATCTGGGGTTGGCGACATTGTAGAACTCACCGTCTGAAACACCTCATCCGGTGGTGATCGGGCATGCCCGTAACCTCGGTGCCCTACTAGTAGTTCTCATCGCTTGCCTTCCGGGCCGCGGTTGTCTGCGTGGAGGCATAATCGTACAGAAACAATACGTCGGAGGAAATTCAACCTATAACACTCTCATTGCACGATCTTAGAGTGAAAGAATGGAAACCAATCTTAAATATCCTGCACCTCACGATTATAGATGTGTGCGCAACACACCGATAATCAAGACTTACTAGATACGGCACATGGGCCTTTCCGAGGATTAATCGCTCGATACCACTTTTGTCACGAATTCACCTCGGATCCGTGATCGTGCCTTACCGGCACCCTTGCGATACAACATCGAGAAAACCAATGAAATAAACTCACAAACAAGAACCATATAAGATAAAATAGGCTAACCCAAAAATGGCTACCTTCCCGTAGCATAAATAAAATAGAACTGAACAGTTACATCCTTAATAACCCAATTTATAACCGGACTACAGGCCTCTAAGAGTTTGTAACAACCATGACGGGACAGGGCCCCGTCATGCCCCTGAATGTACACAAAACCTACCACGTCAGGGAGAACCATACCAAAAATCAAGTCAAGCCTCTGGAGTAATGGAGCTTCTGACACCTGAGCAAAGATCCTAAGAATGAGGATCCACCACCTGCTTACCCTTACCGCGCAGATGAACGCATCCCAGGCGGGTCGACACAACGTACCAAGTATGTAAAACTGGAAAATACTGTAATAATATCATAAGTCCAAAATACACTAACGATATAGATAAAAATCAAATTATGTTGCACTGTGCCTTACTAACAATGGGAGTAACAAGTATAAGTATAATACTGCATGAAAATAGGAGGCTCATGATCAAGACAGGATCTCTCGCCCGTAGTATCATTAAGCAATCCTACTCACAGGTATTTCACCGCGTGGATCCTGTGGATCCGCATAAGGTCATCCGCTCGCGTGGGACTATTTCACCGCACGTGGATCCCGTGGACTGCGTGAGTACCATCGCCGCACTCGCGTGGACTATTTCACCCGCACGTGGATCCCGTGGACCGGATCCGCATGAGTACAAGCGCCGCACTCGCATCATGGGTAGCAAATCCATGGCATAAGTAGGAAACCATCCTAATGGACGCATACCCGTGGACCATTCATCGTGTCAGTATGTCCAAAGGAAATAACAAGAATCCGCATACCCGTGGGCCACCCAACGTGTCAGTATGCCAACAGGAATTAACAAGAATAAGTAGTGAACCATCCTAATGAACGCATACCCGTGGACCATCCATCGTGTCAGTATGTCAAAAGGAAATAACAAGAATAACCCGGGGTCTACCCCGTAAGAACATATCACCTAGCACAACCGGCTATCATACATAACATAAGCGCTACCGGCCTATCATATCATAACATAAGCGCTACCGGCTTATCATATCATAACATAAGCGCTACCGGCTTATCATAACATAAGCAAGTTAAGAAATCCCCTAACTTCTTATTAACATTATTAACATATCCTCTCATTTTAGTATACCTAAGGCACCAACATGTCTTTTAATAGAAAAATCCGGGAATTCAACCCAAGTACCATGCACTTCTAACTTTTTAAGAAAAACTCTTTTTATACAAAGATTCCAAGATACTATTCACCATAGTATCAAGTTACGATTTCTTTTCAAAACAAGTCACATTTCCTTTTAGAAATATAATAGGCTTCTAAATCAAGTGACTTCATTTCCTTTAAAACCTTAGGCAACCAATGCCTAAAAATCAATTCACCTTTCTTAGTTTCAAATCCTTTACCCGTACTTGTTTTAATTAGAGTAAACCTTTCTTTGTGAACCTTTCAAGAAAACTAATATAACCAACTTCCCATAAAGTCATTATATTAGCGTTATCCCTTTGTCAAATACATTTTTCCCTCAATCCAAGGGACTTATACTTTTGAAATGAAACAAGTATCATATACTTTAAAACAAGTGTAGATTATCAAATCTCAGACGATACCGTACTACATAGATACAACTATTCATGCTCAAGAGATAGGAAAGCTCTACATACCTCTTCGGTCAATCCACTTGCTAAGTCCAACTACCGCAAGTAATATGTCAACCTATAATAACCATAGTGCGTTTATTAACCTCTAATTTCAATGTAGAAATAATCTAAGTTCAAAGCCCCTAATTCTATGGAAAATTGGCAAGATTTCCTTTGTTTCTACATACTTTGCCACCTTTCTCAAGGCCGAATTCAACATCCAAATGCCACATTTAAGGCTGACAATCCAAACATATCAAAGGGGATTACACACCTAAAATTGGGTGTGTAAAATCCTGCCCAAAAAGGTACAACAATTCACTTAACAATTCTAAAGTAGTTTTTAGGCTACAACATGCTCATAATATCTCTTTAGCCAAATCATTCATACCCAACCCACATTTCTTGCATGCAATGACTCTAATAGCATTATTTACTACCACAAGTACTTTCTTCTTAACATGCAACACTAAAAACTAATAATAGAGGAAGAATCATTACCTTAGAGCTTTAGCCAAATTTATCCAACAATTTGCTAGCTTCTATTCCAAGAACACCACCACAACAACCTTCACAAGCTAGCCACAAGCCTCCTTCTTGCCTTTTACTTTTCAGATTTTTCCTAAGGCTAGAATATCTCTTGGAGTTTTAGAGAGAATGAGGAGCTTGAAATAATTAAGAGAGAAGGAGGAGTTTTTTCTAAGAGAGAGATGAAAGATGACCAAGTCTTTAAGACTTGGTCAATATAATGCAAAAAAAAATCGGATGTGGGGACACTTGTCACCCACCGCCTTTTAAAAGAAAAGATCGATTTTCCTAAGTTTTTCCGCGATTTCGCCATGGCCAGCCTGCGATCGGCCATGGCTGCAACTCCTGCGGACTTTGAACTTTAGGCGCCATGTTCGATTTCCGGCCACATGACATGAATTCCGCGCTTGGCGCGCTTCTTCTCCGGCCGGCGCTGAGGCCCCGAAAGTTTTCGATTTCGAGTCCGTCACAAGATCGAACTTGTAACTCCGTAACTTCCTACTCGATGTCCTATCGATGAACGGTTGGTTGCGTTGGAAACTAGACTCAACGAACTACGCCCTAGGCCTTTGAAACACTTAGGAACTCTCAATGTACCAGGTGATAACCCGCCTCAAAGTTGACTAAAACTCGTCCGGAACAATCCGTCAACCTATCCTTTGGAAATTTTAAGTCTTACATGCTTTCGTACACTCCCACCTAGCTTTGTGAAATATTTTCAAATGCTTAGTTAAACCTCTCGTCCCGCTCTGATCTTTTTCCATTTTAAATTTATAAATATTTTTACAAATTTGTAATCTAACTACGTGATTTTCTACGTCCCTATCATAAAAAGTTCATACATCTGGTTTTAATTTTCGTTGTGATGGGTCTCGTCTCATACTAGGGGAATAGGAGGTGTTCCGGTTTGAGGTGCACTAGTGGGTGTGTCATCTAGATTATCTTCTAAATTAAAGTCTTGTTGAGTTACAGAAATACCTCATTGTCTAAATCTAATGGTACTTCACGAAATAATTCAGTATCAACAGAATCGTCTTGTCTAGGAGGAATAGGATGACTAGAAGAAGTATCATTGTCATTGTTACCCCTACTAGAAGAAGCATTACTCTTACCCTACCAATCATACCTCTAAGTGCTTCCATTTTAATTATGTAAATAAATAATTACATATGATGAAATTAAGTGCGCTAATTAAAGTAAAGAAATAATAATAATTTAATGAATGAACAAATGTATCAAACGCCGACGTAATGTCGACGTGCAATCGAGAGGTTGAAAATTGAAACTTTGCTCGATGGATGATCCTCAAGCTAGTTGTCAACTTCACTCCCAAATGAATAAATAAAATTGAATATTTAGTAGACAATGTAGAGAGAATGAGAGATAGATTGAAAGATTATTAGAGAGATTGTAGGAAGATTTGTGAGAAAGATGAAGAGAAAATGAGGTATTTATAGTTGAAAAAATTGGGTTAAAGTGTAAATATAATAACTTAGGAGTTAGATAAATATTAAGGGGGTAGGGGGTTAGGGTGGGGGGATTTGGTCGTTGCACAACGGCCAAATTGTGAAATGGTCGTTGTGCAATGGTTGGGCAAAGGGGGGGTGGGGTCGGGAAAATTCGGACACTACTGCATCAAATTGATACCAAATACCAGTATTCGATCCCTGCATCGGGTCAAAGTGGTCAGGTGAGGTTCAGGCCTGTGAGTCCCGCATATCGATGACCTTAGTTTCTCCCACCCCCACCCCCAAAAAATAATAAGATCATTATATATGAGCTACGGTCTTCATTGTTAGGGAGAAACTATGCCTGCAAATGTTTTTAACAGCATTTCAAAAGCGAAAAGCATACAAAGTATAAAAGGAAAAGAATCCTTGAGAATTGAAGCGAAAAGCGAGAAGTGTAGCACCTGTTTCTTGAAGTAAAACGCACAAATAATAAAAAAAAATCCTCGCGGGATCAAAAAGAATATTCACTTAGTCATTTGCACACTCCTTAAGAAAATACTAACTTATAAGTAAAATAGATAATCTTACTAAAATACCCCTAATTAGAGTGTTCACTTAGTCATTCGTACACCCCTTAAGAAAATACTAACTCCTAAGCAAAAATAGATAATTTGAGTAAATACCCCTAATTAAATAGATTGGGATGATCACCTAACACTAAATAAGAGCAAATTTGGAAAAGTAAGGTTAATTCATTTTGATTTGATAAATAACTATTTTTAACCAAAATAAAGACTAAGTGATAACCAACTCCAATTGAAATAAGTAATTTCAACATCAGATATACAATAGTACCATATTAATCCAATTCCTCTTGAGATATAGAAAAACGATCGCTTTTCTTTTGGATCACTTTTGCGCACTTATCTCTCTTTCAAGTTCGTGGATTTACCTATTAAGCAGTAAGTCCCGGTCGAGAACGAAGCATCGGTGAAATGAATCTATTCTCCAATATCTCATTTGTGTGCCCCTAACTAGCATTGCTTCATCGCTTAAGGTGGAATAAAAAATGCTAATTCTGGCAAAATCAGTGTTACTAAAAGTATCAATAACACACATGACAAGAAACTGTACAATCATAATTCTCCCACAGTAACCCTCCAACCTCTCCTTTCAATACTGAAGCTTGAGTAAACTCTTTTTTTATCAACTAGCTCTTAAACCTTCACAAGTCAGAATAATCTCACTCACCTTAAGAAAGGCGCGTGTTTTCTCCACTCCTCATCGTACAAATTGCCGTGCAAAAATCAACACATACTTCAAATGCATATAGTTCTTATGAAATGGTTTTCTTATATGTTGTTAAATGAACTGTTTGAAAGAACACCTAAAGCAAAGTGGCTCCAAACACTCAGATGCCTATTATAGTACTGGCCTTGTAAGAACTTCCTGACATGCCACTGCAACTTGGATTATCATAAGGTATATCTCTGCTAGCATTAATCAACAAGGTTCTGAAGCAGTAGATCAACATTTTTTATAGGTAAAGTAAATCTCATTAATAAAGTACCAAGAAGGTACTAAAAGAATACAAATTACAGCACAGCTGCAACTGTTACACTCTCAAAACTTCTATAAAATCAATGTACTGATCTAAGACTTTTGTCATACTTCCCCTACACCAAAGTAAAGATTTTGAATACATCTATTCTTAACACTAGCTAAATGATTCTTCCGAATCTCAAAACATCTCTTATTCCTTTTCAACCAAATGATCCAAAAGATGCAAAGAGGTACCGTTTTCCAGATTAGTATTTTTCCTGACTTTCTGATTCTGCCAACAAATCAATAGATCTTTCACACTCCTTGGAATCACCCATTGCACACCACTCAGAGTTAGGAACAGATCATATATCTGCTTTGCATGATTACAATGCGAAAAAAATATGTTCTGCAGATTCCTGAGAATTTTCTTAGAAAAACGCAAAGGAATTCCCCTTCTCTGCAACATATCTTGAGTTAAACATGCACTTCTCGCTACAATCCAGGCAAAACAACCTTATTACACCAGCCTTATTTTTTTCTACATGACCAAAATTATCAAAAATTACAAAGAATGTTATGTAAAAATGCAAAATTACCATGAACCCTCCAGTTCTTCCTCCCTAGAATGCTGGTTAGAGCAGCTTCGGTAAAATATCTATGTTAATTCTCTAATCCAGCTTAAAAGGAATAAAACAGGGTTAGTGAAGGTAAGAGGTGGAGGCACCTGCAAACTTTTACAATAAAATTCACACGGCCATGAAAATCAGGCTGAGAAATTTCAAGAAGGAAAAGCCAAGATCAGTGCACCATAAAACTGAGAAGCAACTTTATCCAGGTGATAAATTTTATGTTTCCCTCCTGTTCCATCGCTGAAAAGGAGATTTTGTACCACTATGAAGATAGTCATTTAAGTTGTAGCCCACATACCTCATTATTTCCAAAAGATCAACAGCATGATGTGCTTTATCTTGAGAACGAAGAAGGGACTGAAGCAATCTGTTGCAAATTTGTGGCATCAAGCGGACACATCTCTCCACAGTATATAGGAAAACCTCAACCACCTGATCCAAGTTTCCTTCCTCGCAAAGACCGTGAATCAATATTACACAGCTCCAAGCTGAAATTATGACATGAAACTCCTCAAGTAAGGAAAACATCTTCAAAGCCTCGCCTGGCTTGCATACCTGACACATCCCAATCAACCAAATGTTGTAAGGTGATGAATCAAAGTCTTCCAGTTTTAGGTCCATCTCAAGTAATCCTCGAACTACTTTTTCCAGATCACATTTCTCTAAGTGTTCCTCCATTAACCCTAATACTTCGCCATCTCGAACAGTTTGGTTTCTCAAATACTTCAACCAAAGGCTAAACGAGATAGAGATTTGTCCTCTCCTGCAGGACCAAGTCATAAGGGACTTGTAGACCTCTGCACTCGGCATGCACCCATTCTTGCTCATTTGGTGAAGGAGTTTAAAAGCTTCATCTTCCTTATCAACCCTTTGGAGACCGTCGATAAGTGTCCCATAAGTAATTGAATCGGGGGAATGCCCCTTGACTTGAAGCTCTTCAAAAAGCTTAAAAGCACCATTCATTTCTCCCGATTTACATAATCCATTGATCAAAATATTATATGTAATTATATTTGGTGTAACTCCATAGTCAGCCAACTGCATAAGAAGCTTGTAGGCTTTAAGAATCTTACCTGATTCACATAATTTCTCAACCATTTTTTGCAGGCTTGCACTGTAAAGGACTGGATCAGCACCTTGAGAGAGACGAAGAAACAATGAAGGGTTTTTATCTATCTCCATTTTGTAAAACATTAGCCGAGCCTCCTCAAGCTCACCAGCCTTACAAAGTCCATCAATGAGAGTATTGAATGCTACAACAGAAGGAAAGCATCCTAGCTTCTCCATCTCATTGAAAATATGCCTAGCCTTCTCCACGAGGCCATTTCTGCACATACCACAAATAAGAATAGAGTAAGTACATGTGTCTGGAAAGCAATCATTTTCTGATATTTCTAGCTGAAGTGACTGAGCTTGGTCTAAGAGTCTCATATCACAAAATCCCTTTATTAGAGTATTATAACATTGAGTATCCGGTTGCACACCTCTCCCTGACATATCTCTTAACAAACTCAATTCCTCTTTCACCCTACCTGCTCCAGATAAACCCTGAATCATAATTGTGTACAACACAACATCGGGAACCGCATTACTCTCAAACAAACTTCTAGACAGATTGTGCTTCATCAATTCTCTTAGTTCTAACGAACCCATCAATCAGACATGTATATCCACTAAATAACCTTCATTTTCGAAAGACCTAAGAAGTATATGTGCTTCATCAATCCTACCTAGTTTACAAAATCCATTAAGCAACGAAATTCGGCATACATCATCTACTCTTTATCACATTAAGCAGTCTATGTGCATCATCAGCCCTCTTAGCCTGACATAACCCCGATAAAATAACTGTATATGTAATCTTACTAGGCAATACACCTCTTTCACTCATTTCATCAAACAGTTTGGCTGCATCATGAGTCCTCCCACTCTTACACAAGCCATCAATCAAAATGCTAAAAGTCGAACTATTAGGCATTGAATTCAACTTCAACATCACATTATACACAGCTAAAGCTAACAAAATCACATCTTTACGAACCGCAATATGAAGAATCATATTATAAGTAAACAAATTAGGTTTACAATGAATTTATTTCATTCTACCAAAAGCTCCAACAGCCTTTTCCGCCTTATTTACTTCCAGTAACCCCAAATCAAAGCTGCAAAAGCATTAGAACTTATGGGTATTCCAGAAACCTTAAGTTTATGTAGAACATTCCAGCATAAATCGAAACCATTATCTTTTACAAGCATATCCACTATTAAATTTTGCAAAACCCACCTGAGAAATCGGACTCGTTTTGCAGCCCAGATGAAAAATCGATAACCCAGATCAGGATTGTTTCGTTGTTGTTCAAGAATTGAAGATATAATATTAGGACATAGGAAATGAGCTAGTTTATCAAGTGCTGGTTCAAGTAGATCCACTTTTTCGATTATATTGAGGACCTCGTTGGATACAGGGAATGATTTGGAAGAGATTGAATGGAAGATTGGAGAATGTACGAGTTTCATGGTTTTGAAAAGTGGAATCATCGTTGCGCCATGAAGAGGAGACTTTTGTGAAGGTGACGGCGCTCAGTTTAGTTTAGAAAATAGAATTTAAACCCCTCTCCACTTGGAAATGCAAAGGTAAAGTGACACATCGTGTAATTTGAAAGAAATATATAGAGCACCTTTTTCGGATTAGAAAATTACTCAATTATTGTTTATTTTTTTCAAAATATATTAAATACATAAATTATTCCTTCTCTCTTAATTAGCATGTCATATATCACATTAAAATTCTATTTTACTCATCAAACCTATTTAACCAACCAATTCATAATTTATTCTTATTTAATCTTGTTACAAAACATCACAATAGTCAATTTTTATACCCGATTTTCTTTCTTATAATTTCTTCACCCAACTCAAACTCATTTTACCAACTAATTCATATATTATTCTCATTTAATTCGGTTAGAAAACATTAAAATAGTTAATTTTTATACCTGACGTTACTGTGAAAACCAATTTTGTTGGGACTTAATTTGACAATCTGTTTTTTGAAGTTTTTTTTCATTAACAACTGTTATATTGGATTTGGTGTTATGAAATTTGACTTAACATATCTCCTCAAGTATTGATATGAATGTGTAAGTATGTTGGGACAAATGTTGCACAACATTCGGACCAACATTTTCTGAACAGATTTTGTCTTACTTCACGCGATGCAGTAATATTTGTGTAAATATTACTATGAGGTAAAAATGACTTGGCAAGGTAAAAAAGAGCTGGTAAAAATGAGTGAGGACTAAGTCAAAAGTTGTTGCTTGTCGTGAGGATCAAGCTAAAGCTGTTGAAATTATTACTCCCTGATCTTCTTAAACCAATCCCACCAGCAGTCCACCTTTCCCTCAACTTCCACAACCGATCGATGAGCAATTAAATGAAGACTTTATACTATAAATAGAGAGGCTACTCTAGAGAATCGATATCCAGAACTAGAAAATAAAAATACCAAGAGAGCTCTCGAAATTTCATCTCATAAATCTAGATCACCAGTGTTGCTTGAGTGTGTTGACAACATTATGTCCAACATTACAATTGTTGTTTAGATTCTAGATTAGTTTTGTATGGAGCGATTGTAATGAGAGGTTGTCTATGTCTACTTAGTTACATGTGATACTTTACAAATTCATTGTGAAGGTAGCTCAAGTGTTCGTCGAACAAAGCTACGAATGCTCATGAGTAAATATGAACGTTTAAGAATGGAAGAAGCGGATGATATTAAATTTTATTTTAAAATTTTGATTGACATCTCAAATAAATGTCAAGTGCTTGGTGAACCATTAACCAACACTCAACTTGTTGAAAAGGCTCTCTGTTCTCTTCCTGAAAAGTTTAATTTAAAGATTTGTGATAATAAAGAAGCTCACAATCTTGTCACTATGGACCTTCATACCTTGATGAGCATTCTCAAAACTTATGAGATGAACATTGAGAATCAAAAGGAATTGTATAAAAGCAAGAATGTGGCACTTCAAGTTCAATCATCGGAGAGTCAAATCGAAAAAGAGAATGAGAATCTTGAAGAAAATTGTGATGGTGCAAATGTTGTCTTACTCACTCAAAAATACAATTTGATGTTGAGGAAGTTCAACAATGAGAGAAATCAATCTAAATCTAAAGAGCACCAAAACCAAGTCTTCAATCAAAAGCCCATTAGATTCCTTCCAAATGTACAAAAAGAAAATCAGCTAAGAAGAATCAACTCAGATCGTACCAAATTTGGTCCTAAATAACTTGAGTTTGTGCAGTGTCATGCATGCTCGGGTTGAGCAAACACTCTTAGAAAATTTGGTAAGAATCTATGGATTTCTCTTAGTGATGATGAAGGAGAAGAGGAAGGCGAACGTGAAATTGAATCACAGGAAATGCTGACTAATGTCTTCGAACGGTCTCTATCGGATAATGAAGATGTCGTATACAATGTTGTCTCAGATTCCACGACATTTTCTCCAACATCAGCAACGACAACACCATCCTCAGTGAACATCCAAAAGGTATAAATTCTTTAACTATTCTGATGTTAATTGCTTTAGTGGTGATATTTCTGTTAGTGAGGCTGATTGTATGGATCAAGTTGAATGCAAAGATGATATGATTAATGAAATATAAAGTATTTGTAAAGTCTTAATCATAGAATTCAAGCAACTTGACAAAAAGGTAAAATCTTTAACTCATGAGAATTTAGTATTAAAAGGCACGATAACCCGACTTGAGGTTGCACTTACCAAAAAAAGATATTGTATTTGGTAAGATCTGTGCAAAATTGGATTTAGCCGAAGCAACCTTCCGTAAGCTCAACACGGATACTTCGAAATTGAATGAGATACTCAACTTTAGTAAACCTTCATATGGAGGAATTGGATACGAAAACTCTCTTAAAATTATATGCTCTAATCTCTTTGATAAAAATGAGAAAATATACTTTGTAAAAGAAAAAGGGATGAATAATAGGTTTTAATAAATGTCAAAAAATATAAAGTTTGTGTGTCATGACTTAACTCTCCTTGACAATTAAAACCATGTTGTTTCAAACTTCAAAATTTTGTGAGCAAAATGTTGCCTAAAATGTTTTCCGACATACCGGATAACAATCGAATCAACATTTTTGAGCCAAAAGGTAAAAAAATATTATAAGAGAGTTTGGATTCCTAAAAAGGATGTAACATGTAATGTTTCTATAATTGTATTAAGAACTAACATTTCAGGTTCTTGGTACTTTGATAGTGGATGTTATCGCCACATGGCAGGTACAAAAGGTTTTCTAAAGAACTATGAGTCCTTCAATGGAGGAAACGTGACTTATGGAGGTTGCAGTAAAAGCAAAATAATTGGAAAAGGGATCTTGGATGTTCCTGGATTTCCAGCCTTAAGAAATGTCTTACACGTTGAGGGCTTAATGGCTAATTTGATTAGTATTAGTCAACTGTGTTATGACGATCTTGAGGTAAAATTTAATAAGAATGCTTGTAAAGTTACGAATGAGGCAAATATATGTGTCATGACAAGTACAAGAACATATGACAATTGTTATCTTGTTGTAAGACAAGAAACATGCAATAATGCTAAGGTCGATGACACAACACTATGGCATCAAAAGTTGGGTCATGTCAACTACCGCAACTTAGAAAAATTGGTCGCATACGAAGCAGTTAGAGGCATACCCAAACATAGCCATAAAGGTAAAACTGTCTGTGAAGATTGCTTAAAAGATAAGCAAACATGTGTCTCTCATAATGTTGTCCAACACGACGAACAACATTTGCGTCTCATTGTTTTCAATTGCTACATATGAATTTAATGGATTTAATTGAAGTAGACAGTCTAGGAGGCATGAGGTATTCCTTTGTGATAGTAAATGATTTTTCTAGATATTCTTGAATATATTTTTTGAAAAAAAATCACAAATGTTTGACATGTTTAAAATCTTGACTCTAGAATTAGAAATTTATTTTATTCTCCTATTTTTCGGATTAGATCCGACCATGGAAAAGAATTTGAAAATAGTTCATTCACAATTTTTTGTCAGAAAAATGAAATCTTCCATGAGTTTCTGCCCCTAAAACTCCTCAACAGAATGAGGTTACAGAACGAAAGATTGCGACATTGCAAGAAATGGCTAGAGTGATGCTTAGTTATAAACATTTGTCAAAATGTTTATGGGCAGAATCCTTGAATATTGCTAATCACATCGCTAATAGAGTCTATTTAAGACCAGGAACAAAGATGACACCCTATGAGATTATAAATGGAAAGAAACCAAACTTGTGTTACTTTCATATTTTTGGGTGTATTTCTTATATTTTAAATGACATGGATCATTTGGTAAAATTTGACTCTAAGAGTAATAAAGAATTTTTTGTTGGCTATTCATAAAATAGTCATGCTTATCGAGTATACAATCTGAGATCCAGAACTGTACAAGAGTCTGTAAATGTTATCTTTGATGATCTTTCTGATGTTTCGGGAAAAACTATTAAAAATAACATGATAGATACAATGAAAAATCCACAAAATGTAGAAGAATCGGACGTTGCCACACCTGAAGCAACATCTGAAACATCAATAGAGACCACAAAGGCCACAGATGGGGAGTCAAGTGATGAATTGTTAGACCAAGTTCATAGGACCCTTCATCAAGGATTAGGAATAATCATCAAACGGGCCAAGTGATAAGGGGAGTTTTTGAAGGAATTAGAACAAGAGGCAAAGAACCACCCAACTATAGAGAAATTGTAAGGTATGTGTGTATGTCAATCATATACCAATAGGTTAGTCTTTCTTGTTTTATACCTATATTATAACCAACGAATGTTGTAGAAGCACTTAAAGATAATTTCTGGATACAAGCAATGAAAGAAGAGCTTGAACAATTTTCTCGAAATAAAGTCTAGTACTTAGTTCCACGTCTAAATAATACAAATGTAATTAGAACTAAGTTGATTTTAAAATTAAATCAGATGAATCGGGAACAGTTTTTAAAAATAAAGCACGTCTAGTTGCACAAGGTTATACTCAGGTTGAAGGAATTGATTTTGATGAAACTTTCGCACATGTAGCTATAATCGAGTCGATTAGATTTTTACTTGCTATTGCTTGTTGTCTGAAAATTACTTTACACCAAATGGATTTAAAAGGTGTCTTCTTAAATGGTTATCTAGAAAAAAGAGGTATATGTTGAACAACCAAAAGGATTTGAAGATCATTATCATCCACACTATGTGTACAAGCTTAAAAAGGATTTTTATGAGTTGAAACAAGCCCCCCGTGCATGGTATAGCCGTTTAAATAACTTTCTTATTGAAATTGGTTTTAACCATGGCAAAGTTGATCGTACTTTGTTTATTAAACGACACGATGTAGATATTATAATTACTCAAATCTACGTGGATGACACAGTCTTTGGATCGACTTCACAATCGTATCTAAATTCATTTGTTGAAGCTATGTCATCGACATTTGAAATGAGTATGATTGGGAAATTAACTTTTTTCTTAGGATTGTAGATAAAGCAAAGTGAAGATGAAATTTTCATCTCACAGAGAAAATATGTCAAGAATCTAGTTAAAAGATTTTGTTTGTGGAACGCTAAATGGATGAAAACACTAATGGGTTCATCGTAGAAGGTATATAAGGATAATGTTGGTGAAAATGTCGATCCAACATTATATCGATGTATGATATGTAATCTTCTTTATCTTACTGTTAGTCACCCAAAATCTGAATATGTAGCAGTTGGAAGTTGTTGCTCTCAATTAATATGGCTACGACACATGTTAGACGATTATGGATTTACTAACAATATTTTGATTTTGTACTGAGTGCTATAAATATTTCCAAAAATCCATTTCAACACTCACGTACAATACATATTGATATTAGACATCACATTTCAAAAGATTTAGTTGAAAAACAACAAGTTCAAATTGAACATGTTGACACTCTTCATCAACTAGCTGATATTTTTACAAAAGTTTTGGACCATGAGAGATTTTCTAGTTTGAAGAAATTTCTTGGTCTTTGTAATCTCTAAAAAGGCATTTTGGATAAATGCCGACTGAAATATTGTCTAACATTTCGGGTGGCATTTACATATGTTAAATCACTAACTGATTATTGATGTTGTATGGTGTCGCGCCCGTTTTTGACCTCGGGGGTCCGAACGGTATCCGCAACGTTGCTCTTTGGCGCGGTTCCCCTGGATGGAGCAATAATGCTTGTTTTTTAGGAGCCGCCACCTAATTATTTAAGTGAATTAGGACACTTGATTTATTGCAGTAAAACACTGCAATTAATCTCCATTTAATGGTCTGCGAAAGCTATGTGAGATTCTAGGTAAGGGTTCTTTATTATCCTAAAGGGAAGGGGTTAGGCATCCTTTAAGATCCGCTAACTTGCGGTTATTCGTTCAAGCCCGGGTTAATTATTTATTGCCTTTTTTATTCTACGTATTCTAAGCATTTTTCATAATTTATAATTAAAATAAAGTGAAATACAAAATAATAAAACTAAAATTAAATGCGACATAAAAATAAAAACTCCGGGACATCTTTTAGCCATTTTTAGGCCTTCTGCGCAAGATGATCTCCGGGTACCTGCATAAACACTTAGTAAAAGTGTTAGTAATAGAATGAATAATTTTAAAGCAATGACAGGAATTAATAAGTAAAGCAAAAATAAATAAATAAATAAATCCGTCTTTTGCACAAAGGAGGCCTTGGAAATCAGACGGAGATTCCTTCATCGGCCAAACAAGTGTAGCATCTTGTTCAAATCAGTAAAATACCAACAGTGTAGTATTTGTTCTAAATCAGTAAACCAGCAAAAAATGTAGCAAAAATAGCCTAAAAATCACCCAAAGATCATAGTCAAAATCGTGAGTAAAATAGCCTAAAAACGATCGCCAAAATGGCTAAAAACAGTGACAACAAAGGTGAAAAACAATCCAAAATCACCCAAGAATTAGTAAAAACACCGGTGAATTAACCAACTTCGCGAATGTTTTAGGCCCAAAATGTCGAAAATCCGCCAAAGAAAGAATATAGTGGCGATTCACGGAGCGGAATAAGGCACAGAAATAGTAGAGCTCGCCGGAGTTCTAAAACTCCGGCGAATCACCAAAACAGAAATCAAATCAGTCTCCAACCAAATATACCAACAACAGATATACCACAGATCCCGCAATAAAGCAAAACGAAGTTCGCCGGAGTTTTGAGAACTCCGGCGACATATTCAAAAGAGAGAAATCAAACCAGTCCACAAAAAAAACAACAACTACTAAATCATGCCCAATCGATCCCAGACAGATCGCAAGATGGCGAAACCAAACGCATAAAAAAAGAAAAGGGTCGGCGTCGCCTGCGGCAAATACGGCGACGCCACCCGTGGCCGGGCGATGGCGTGAAGGCGAGGTCAATAGGCGACGGAAAAAGGGTTGGGAGATCGACGGGTCAGTGGGGTTTATCGGTGACGGGACAGTGGTGGTGTTGGTTCGCTAGGACGACGGGACAATGGTGTGGAGAAGTGGGTTGGTTTCGCCGGCGGTGGGCGACGGGAAAGGTGAGGAGTGAGGAAGAGAGGGTGAGGCGTTGAAGGGGTGAGGGTGGTCGACGGGAGAGGTGAGAGGAGCAGCGGGTTCGCCGGTGGCGGCGACGGGAAGGAGAGGAGTGAGGAAGAGAGGGTGAGGCGTTGAAGGGGTGAGGGTGAAGTGTGCGGCTGGTCTTTATGTGGGCTGATGTTTTTAGTTTTTGAGTGGGGGGAAAATGTTTATTATATAGGGGTATTTAGGTTTAGGGTTTGGTTTAGTTTTGGAGGGGAAAATGAAAAGTGGGTTTTAATTTTAGGGGGGAAATAAAAGAGTGTTTGGATGAAATTAAAATGGTGTTGGATTGGACTGATTCAAATTGTGTCTTGGACTGGACTGGTTTGACAAAATGCAAGGCGGGTTAATTATTTAAAACAAAATTATTTAAAAAGATGCAAGATTATTAAAATGCAAATGTCGACGCAATAATACTAAAATGCAATATTTAAGACATGTTTAATGTCTGATTAAAAGTAAAAACGGGATGCCAATTAATTATTTTTAAAAGATGCAAATATTATTAAAATAAAACGACGGTGTAACAATAATAAAAACATAATATTAACAAAGACATAATGCTTAATTTTAAAATAAAAAGATGCAATGCATTTTGTGAAAAAAATAAACATAGAATATTATGTAAAAAATGCAAAAAATGCTGATTAAAATGCGGTGTCCTAAAACACATAAAATTGTAATAAATATACAAAAACGGGTCAAAATTGACTGTCAACAGCATGTCCCTCTTTGTACGGAGATGATGGAAGAGTCTTCGGATAAAGATGTTGACTTGTAGCCAATTTTGTCCTGTTTTATAAACTATTAACTCAAAAATAGGGATGATGCAGACCCAAAATTGTCCCAGTGTCAAATCATGATGACACTGGGTCGTTGTGATGCGAAAAATAAAAGCAAAGTCGACGATTTAAAAATGTCCAGTGTCGAAGTATGATTGACATCGCAGTTGCAGGTGATGTGGTGCTGAAAAGGACATGGTGTTTGTAGATGTTGATGGCGTCATTGCATAGACGCGATGCAGATGTTCGTCGTTGCATAGACGAAACATGGATGAAGTTGTTGCATAGGCTTATATGAAATGACGCCGCCAGATGACGCTGACGCAGATGTTCGTTGCATAGACGAAACATATACGGCCGCCATAGCTTAAATGAAATGGCGTCGTTGCGTACGCGACGCAGATGCTCGTCGTTGCATAGATGAAACATAGACGGCCGTTGCATAGGCTTAAATGAAATGGCGTCGTTGCAGAGACGCGACGCAGATGTTCGTTGCTGCAGACGAAACATAAATGAAGTCGCCAGATAGGCTTATATGAAATGACGTCGCTTTTGGACGCAATGCAGATGCTCATCGCCGCATAGACGAAACATGGATGGCCGCCAGATAGGCTTAGATGAAATGACGTCGCCAGATGACGTGATGCAGATGTTCATCGCCAGACAGACGAAACATGGATGAAGTCGCAGATAGCTTAGATGAAATGACGTCGTTGCATAGACGAACGCAGATGCTCGTCGTTGCGTAGACGAAAACATGAACGGTTGCCGCAGATAGGCTTTTAATGAAATGACGTCGTCAGATAGACGCGACGCAGATGTTCGTCGTGCGTAGACGAAACATGGATGAAGTCGTTCAATAGGTTTAAATGAAATGGCGTCGTTGCATGACGCGACGCAGATGATCGCCGTTGCCAGATGACGAAACATCACGAAGCCGCCAGATAGGCTTTGATGAAATAGCGACGTTGCAGATAGACGCTGACGCAGATGTTCGTCGTTGCATAGAAAACATATATGAAGTCGTTGCATAGGCTTTTATGAAATGCGTTGGTTTACGGGCGCATTCGCCAGGACCCGTCTGGTTGAGATAACGTCATCAGATAGACGCCAGGCGCTTGTAACCCGCACGGGCTTATTGTTGTGCTCCCGCTTTGGCGATATGAAGATCCCGCACTCAAAGAAAACTTAGTGAGTTTCGTGAAAGGAGTGGTTGATTAGCGTCGACCAGAGCTTTGGCTCGACGCTTGATTCTCGATTTGGATCAAGACCTAGTTACCGCTTTTTCCTGTATATTGTCATTTTCTTGCAGTGAATTCTTAAAATGTCCCAGTTTCTGATAAGTGAAGATGTTGAACTGGGTAAGGTTACATCTTGACGCTACCAAGGCGATTAGGTAAGCATTTTTTTTATATAATGAATGAAAAGCTAATGCGAGAATATGAGCAATGTGCAATTGAGTAGATGAGAATGCAACCCTCAAAATATGGCACAGTCATGTGTATGTAGTTATAGATGCAAAATATATGAGTATGCTAAACTCTCTCATAGACAAAATCGAGTCCTGTGCAAAACAAGGAAGAAATATTTCTAACGGTGTGACCGAAGCCGATGTGGTTGTCTACGTATCCCGCCGAGGGAGTCAGGTCAAGACGTAGTTCATGCTGCAAAAATAAGAATTTTTTATGATTTTAAAATGATGCGGGACCGAAGCCGATGTGGCTGCCTACGTATCCCGCTGAGGGAATCAGGTCAAGACGTAGTTCGTGATGCAAAAATAAGAATTTTTTTTTTTTTTTAAAATGATGTGGGACCGAAGCCGATGTGGCCGCCTACGTATCCCGCTGAGGGAATCAGGTCAAGACGTAGTTCGTGATGTTTTTGTAATATGCATTTTGTTGTTTTTTTTCTGAAAAAATGGAAGACAACATTACGTTCTGACTCCAGTTGATACCTAGCAATTAATATTGTGCATAAGGATATTCTTTTATTGCTTTCAGCATAAACGAGATTGACTCTGGTGTAATTCGCACAGCTTCAGATAGTACCTCAGACATACCTGAGTGTCGACACACCTGCTTGCATCCAAAGTTTCGAACTACACGTAATCTCACGTTTCAAATGCCTCACTGAAAGAAAGTCTCATTCTCACATATATTCCAGTATTTTGAATTTTGGGACGTTGAGAGAATTACGCTCACACTCAAAAAGATGTTCAATGCATGCAATTGTGATACCATAGGCTTGGTCGTCATGTAAGTATCCACTAATGTGAGAACCCTCAGTATAAGATCATGTAGGGCTTGTCACGGACTTGTAATGTAGGTTTGGGGAAGGGATGGATATCATTTGGGTAAAAAGTGACTAATCCTTCCTCGAGCGTTGGACTATGTCCGTGCTTGATATTTGTGCGATTTAATGCTGATTTGCTTCGCTTTTCTCCCGCTTTTCTCAGATCGACTTCTTTTGAATCTTTCATTTGGAGCCCCTTTTTCGGGGTTATATATTCCTTTTTTTTTATTATTTATCGGGGCTTTTGATTTCCTCTTTGTGTGAAGTCGTCTCTGTTTTTGTTTTCTTTTCCTTTTTTGGACTTTGACAACTTTTGTCTTTGGAAACTTCAGCTAGAATTTTGTCAGTCACTTGCACATTTTTAAAGCACTCGAGGAGGTCGGTCCAAGAGAGGGATAGTGCGTACGCACTCAGAAAGGGTATAGGTGTAATATGCGGTTGTCAAAAAATAGGTTTTAGGCTCAAAGGGGTGTACTAGGGATAATGTTATTTGGTAGGCTGAAAAGGCTCAAACGGGTCAAAGAAATCCTACGATCATTTCCTACACCGAGTGTTGCTCAGGATTTCGCCTCAACAAACATTCAGGCCAAGTTCTAGATCACAATGCAATGCAATTGAACTTATTCTAAAAACTCACCACACAATGCATATGAAGCGGTGAGGTTGGTTTCGTCCTTATCTTGGAAACATGCAAGACAATGTCATCTACGGGTATGAATAAGAGGTACCAAAAGAATCTATGGTTTACCACAAAGTCAACCCACACTTTTTTTTTAGGCACACTTGTAACTGTGTTGGTATCAACAAAGTTAAACAATAATACTTAAAAAATGTTTTTCTATTTTTGAATAACATTTTTTTTGTATTTTTGAATAATTTTTTTTTTTAATTTTTTTGAACAATTTTTTTTTTTTTTTGAATAAAGGGTACCGAACCCGAATAGGGCTGCCTACGTATCCCGCCGAGGGAATCAGGTGCGCGAAGTTCATTCAAATATGTTATAAAATGTATGCTTGAAAAGAATTTATCAAAGAAAGGATAGCAATATAAAGCTGTGCAAAAGAAATGATTGTCCATTGTGGACGAATGCAAAGTAAAATGAATGTAACGGAAAAATGAATGCCCGAAAACATGATGAATGAGATGCATTAGTGAGAAAAATATGTTTTTTTTTTGTTTTTTTTTTGTGGTGGTGTCGAACCCAAAATGAGTTGCCTACGTATCACACCGTGTGGTGAGAATCAGACACGCGTAATTCGGAATAATTATGCTGTAAAAATGCATGATAAATAATTATGTAATCAACAATAAACATATCAATTGAATTTGCAAATAAAGATAAAGATACAAAATATAGAAGAACTAAGAGCGATGTCTCGTTGAATATGGTATAGACTGACTTCTATTAGTTAACATAACTATCGCTCATTTTTGTGATGAATTTTTTTTTTCGGCAGCACTAGGCTGATTGCGAGGAAGACCTTCCTGGGTTTGCTATGATCAAGAACCTGATATCCCCAGCGGAGTCGCCATGTTGTCGCGCCCGTTTTTGACCTCGGGGGTCCGAACGGTATCCGCAACGTTGCTCTTTGGCGCGGTTCCCCTGGATGGAGCAATAATGCTTGTTTTTTAGGAGTCGCCACCTAATTATTTAAGTGAATTAGGACACTTGATCTATTGCAGTAAAACACTGCAATTAATCTCCATTTAATGGTCTGCGAAAGCTATGTGAGATTCTAGGTAAGGGTTCTTTATTATCCTAAAGGGAAGGGGTTAGGCATCCTTTAAGATCCACTAACTTGCGGTTATTCGTTCAAGCTCAGGTTAATTATTTATTGCCCTTTTTATTCTACGTATTCTAAGCATTTTTCATAATTTATAATTAAAATAAAGTGCAATACAGAATAATAAAACTAAAATTAAATGAGACATAAAATAAAAACTCTGGGACATCTTTTAGCCCTTTTTAGGCCTTCTGCGCAAGATGATCTTCGGGTACCTGCATAAACACTTAGTAAAAGTGTTAGTAATAGAATGAATAATTTTAAAGCAATGACAGGAATTAATAAGTAAAGCAAAAATAAATAAATAAATAAATCCGTCTTTTGCACAAAGGAGACCTTGGAAATCAGACGGAGATTCCTTCATCGGCCAAACAAGTGTAGCATCTTGTTCAAATCAGTAAAATACCAACAGTGTAGTATTTGTTCTAAATCAGTAAACCAGCCCAAAATGTAGCAAAATAGCCTAAAAATCACCCAAAGATCATAGCCAAAATCGGAGCAAAATAGCCTAAAACCATCGCCAAAATGGCTAAAAACGGTGACAACAAAGGTGAAAAACAATCCAAAATCACCCAAAGAATTAGTAAAAACACCGGTGAATTAACCAACTTCGCGAATGTTTTAGAGGCCCAAAATGTCGAAAATCCGCCGAAAGCAAAGAATATAGTGAGCGATTCACGGATCGCATTAAGGCAGTAAAAGCTTAGAACTCCTAAGAAATCACCAAAACAGAAATCAAATTAGTCTCCAACCAAATATACCAACAACAGATATACCACAGATCCCGCAATAAAGCAAAACGAAGTTCGCCGGAGTTTTGAGAACTCCGGCGACATATTCAAAAGAGAGAAATCAAACCAGTCCACAAAAAAAAAACAAATACTAAATCATGCCTAATCGATCCCAGACAGATCGCAAGATGGCGAAACCAAACGCATAAAAAAAGAAAAGGGTCGGCGTCGCCTCGTCGGCAAAAATCGGCGGCGACGCCACAGAGCTTGTTCGGCGATGGCCGTGGCGCGAGGTCAAGGCGACGGAAAAAGGTTGGGGTCGGTCGAGATCGACGTGGGTTTATCGGTGATGGGACAGTGGTGGTGTTGGTTCGCTAGGACAACGGGACAATGGTGTGGAGCAGTGGGTTGGTTTCGCCGGCGGTGGGCGACGGGAAAGGTGAGGAGTGAGGAAGAGAGTGTGAGGCGTTGAAGGGGTGAGGGTGCTCGACGGGAGAGGTGAGAGGAGCAGCGGGTTCGCCGGTGGCGGCGACGGGAAGGAGAGGAGTGAGGAAGAAAGGGTGAGGCGTTGAAGGGGTGAGGGTGAAGTGTGCGGCTGGTCTTTATGTGGGCTGATTTTTTTTTAGTTTTTGAGTGGGGGGAAATGTTTATTATATAGGGGTATTTAGGTTTAGGGTTTGGTTTAGTTTTGGAGGGGAAAATGAAAAGTGAGTTTTAATTTTAGGGGGGGGAATAAAAGAGTGTTTGGATGAAATTAAAATGGTGTTGGATTGGACTGATTCAAATTGTGTCTTGGACTGGACTGGTTTGACAAAATGCAAGGCGGGTTAATTATTTAAAATAAAATTATTTAAAAAGATGCAAGATTATTAAAATGCAAATGCCGACGCAATAATACTAAAATGCAATATTTAAGACATGTTTAATGCCTGATTAAAAGTAAAAACGGGATGTCAATTAATTATTTAAAAAAGATGCAAATATTATTAAAATAAAACGACGGTGTAACAATAATAAAAACATAATATTAACAAAGACATAATGCTTAATTTTAAAATAAAAAGATGCAATGCATTTTGTGAAAAAAATAAACATAGAATATTATGTAAAAATGCAAAAAATGCTGATTAAAATGCGGTGTCCTAAAACACATAAAATTACAATAAATATTCAAAAATGGGTCAAAATTGACTGTCAACATATGGTGCATAACTTTTGGTCACACAAGCATGATCCTTAAATAAGAATATGTTATCAAAGTGATATCGTTCTCTGTGATGATATAATATAATATATATATATATATATATATATATATATATTTAAAATGGGAGTATCACAATAAGAAAAAACCTTTACAAATATTTGACAACTGTGAAAAATAGGCAAAGTCCATAAAAAGATATCGTTCCTATTCTATAGGAGTATCGAGTGCTTCAAAACATATTTGAGAATAACATAAAAGTATTCTTATTTTTATAAAGTGCATATAAAACGTGTCTTAGTTTGTTGTCAAATCTAAAAATTCTTGTGGGATCAAAATATTTGTGTCGTCCAAAATGTTGCTAACATTGTTATTGACATTTTCATAATGTGATAAGTGTTGGGATGTTGTTCTTATCTGATTTTTGAAATATCAAATTTTACTCACTATTATATGCCTTGTTTAATGGAATTTCATAATTTAAAATGATAAGATTAAATTTTATTTGTATCGTGATGTTTACTTTTTATCCCAATATTTTAGGTGTAAGTCATTGTGTAAAATTGAAACACCTAAAAATAAGGAATTTTTATTGCTAAGAAAAAGTTTGTCATGTATATAAATATTCCTCGCACTTGCTATTATTTTATCATTTCCGATTTTCTCATAAAAATAAAAAAGGGGAGGGAAAATCACATCGGGTATACATATACCTACCTAACCGATGGAATCACCAAACTCCAATCTCTATCAGAAACCCTAACTTCTCAAAACTCTCTCCCAAATTTTCACCAATGGAAACATCACCAATGTCAGAACAAATGTCATCCAACATCCACTCCAACACTTCAATGAGCACAAGCATCCCTAGATATCCAGCCTCCAAACTAACAACCCTGTTTTCCACCCTCCACAAAATTGATATTCACAATTGGTTTCCTTCAATGAATGAGTCAATTGTGACATCTGAAAAAGCCATCTTGTTGTATAAAATTGGAAAAGGTTTGAAAGTTGATTTGGAAAAACGATATTTCATCAAATTACCAACTTGGCTGAGAAAGAATCAACTTCAATCCTTCTTTTTCCCTCTCTGATCTACAAAATATTAACCACCAAAGGCATTGAGCATAAGAGTGAAGACACTTTAGGGAAGGCTCATCAGCTTTACATTGTAAATAAAGTAATTTTGAACAGCAAGAACAGAGTCATCGACTTGCCCTAGAAAAGGGAAGCTGAAAGTGAAAATGTTTCCAGAAATGTCACCAACATTCTAGGCAATACTGATCCAGGACAGTCTACACTGTCTACATAATGGCTTGTGGATCAAATTGAAAAAATCAACCAACAGATTTCTAAGGTTAATGCTGCAAGAAATGCCCTGATACAAGCTAGAGATTATTTTATGATGCTACTTTCTTCACAAAAGGGGGAGATGATGTTGATGCAGGGAAAGGAAGCTAAAGGTTGTTGTGCAGAGGAAATTGAAGTTGTTATGCAGGAGTAGAAAGTTGTTGAAAGTTATTGTTGTTGTATGATGAGCAAGGGGGAGTTGTTGTTGTTGTCGATATTGATATTTGTTGACAATGAATATTTCTATTTGTGGTTTGTATATATTGGATGATATGTGATATGTGTGCTCATATTTTTTATTTTCTAATCCTATGAATCGGTATACACATGTTTGCTTGTATGTTATCACAGGTTAAGGGGGAGCATGACCTTGAAATTATTGATCACAGATGTCGAACAATATTTGTGACAACATCCTAAGTCAACTTTACATTTTAATGAGTTTTGTGAAGAAAGACAAAAAGGTGAGATTGTTAATGTTAGATTTGGTGTTGTGACATTTGACCCAACATATCTCCTCAAGTATTGATATGAATGTGTAAGTATGTTGGGACAAATGTTGCACAACATTCGGACCAATATTTTCTGAACAGATTTTGCCTTACTTCACGCGATGCATTAATATTTGTGTAAATATTATAGGAGGTAAAAATGACTTGGTAAGGTAAAAAAAAGCTGATAAAAAATGAGTGAGGAGTAAGTCAAACGTTGTTGCTTGTCGTGAGGATCAATCCAAAGTTGTTGAGATTATTACTCTCTGATCTTCTCCAACCAATCCCACCAGCAGTCCACCTTTCCCTCAACTTCCATAACTAAACGATAAGCAATTCAAGGAAGACTTTCTACTATAAATAAAGAGGCTACTGCAGAGAATCGATATCCAGAATCAAGAATCAGAAAGTAAAAATACCAAGAGAGCTCTCGAGATTTCATCTCAGAAATCTGGATCACCAGTGTAGCCTGAGTGTGTTGACAACATTCTGTCCAACATTACAATTATTGTTTAGATTCTAGATTAGTTTTGTATGGAGCGATTGTAATGAGAGGTTGTCTATGTCTACTTCGTTAGATTTTCAGGCAGAAATCATCTGCGACTTCAACTTTTAATTCCTTTCCGTTTTATCGTGTAAATCTGTAAAGAAAGGAATTTATATATTTCTATATAATATATATACAATACATTTGGTCGGTGACCTTCTTTAAATTCGTTGTATTTACTCTTCAAATTTTTCTGTTTTGCTATAGTGTTGTTACTTATGGCGGACGACATAATTTCCAACATTCGGAAACAGAATTGACATTCGAGTTTATTTCATTTTATTGTTATTGTTCCATAGCCCCCTTCAACAACAATAAAATTTTCATTTATATTGAAACCATTCACAAGACAATGTACTTAAACAGTCAAATTTTGGTCGAAGTTATTCAGGTCTTTAATTTATATACATCAATAATGAAAGAAAAAAACTAATTAAGCACATTTAAGAAAATATTAAAAACTAATATAGATTATCTATTATAACAAGATAATTTAACCAAAAAAATCTTAGACAAGAAGTATTTCGTTTTTCAAAGATATAACACATGTAACTTATCCTAATACAAAAATAAATGATTCATAATTCAAACTCGTGACTACTAGCTGGTCCTAAAAATTAACTTTATCATCAAAGAAGAAATTTGGGTATAAAATTAAGCCACTTTGATGATATCTTTACGGATTAAATGGGTATAAGATATGGTTTGGTTGATTAAATGGTTTGAGTTAAGTTAAATTGATTTAATGAGTTAAATAAATATATTATTAAAAAATAAAATTTAAATGTGACATGGCATGCCAATTAGGAGACAGTGAGGAGTTTGTGTATTTAGTATATTTTGAGGAAAATAGTGATTGATGAGTAATATTCTAGTCCTAAAATAAACATAAGTGATATTAGTATGCAATTCCAAAAATATGAGTGACCTTTTAGGAAATCTACTCAAAAACTAGTACTCCCTCCGTCTCAAACAAATTATAATTTTGAAATATGTAATCTAAAATAGGTCTTAAACATTTGTGTGATTGTAAATCGTTTTATAAATTATTTCTAAAAATATAAATTTGTCAATCTTTTTTGGACAAACTAATAAAGAAAGTAAGTCAATCTTTTCGGAATGGTGAAAGTGCTAAGTAATTGTTTTAAAGTTGAAAATTAAAGTTTGAAAGAGAATAATTTCTTAATTATTTTCATTAATGTCAAAGGTATATATATACATGATATACAATATTTAATTATGGAAATTAAATCTACATTTTCCTAATACAAGACTAATACATTTTTCTAATACAAGACTACTACCATAATTACACATGTACAAGAATTCTACAAATATGGTATGAGGGAAACTGTGTATATATGGGAAGTATATACACGGTTCTATCACACCCCCGCAGTCATAGCGGGTGGTTGTCGTACGCTAAGACTGTCCCTAAAATCTTCAAACAGAACCAAGGGAAGACCCTTAGTAAAGATGTCAGCAATTTTGGTACCGTGAAGGAACATGCAAGACACATACTTGTCCACGAGCTACCTTTTCACGAAAAAAGTTAATATCCATCTCGATATGTTTAGTACGCTAATGTTGTACACTACCACCATGTCCCCCTTCATGTCCTCCGCCACTGCTGCGGACGCCACCGCGGTTCTTGTCACCATTTTTCCGATTTTAGCCCTTTTTGTTGTCACCGTTGTTACGATTTTGGCTAGAATTGTCCGAGAATGAGTGAGGGTCATCGGACGTGGCCACCATTGTTACACCCCGTATTTTCAAGAGAATGAGATGAGAAGGGACGTGAGGAAACAAGATTTGAATTTTGGAACGAAAGGAAAATCACTTTTCCTAAAGGGAATTTTTCGAACCTCGTGAAGGAAAAAGGTTCATTATTTGGAATTTGATCCTCAAATTTGGTATTTGGGAGTTATATAATTTATTGGATTTTTGGATTTTTGGATTTTTCAAGTTCGGATTTGGTCATGTGGGGCCCATCGGAAATTTTTACGATTTTGTGAGGCCCACAAAGTTTCGAGATATTTTGATCAAATATAGACGTTTTTGGTGAATAAATAATTTTGGACCAATAAGAGGGTGACACGAGTCACCCCGCCACTTGTCTTGATTTGAATGAGATATTTTGAAGACAAGTGGACATGTGGGTCCCACCCACACTTGCCCTACACGTGTCATCATCCAAACCTTTGGATACATATTATATACATAGAGGTCTTGCAAGACTTGTCTTCCACACTTAGCATTATATCACAAAAATATCTCTTTCTCTTTCAAAGGCTCTCGGCCAAGGCACACAATGAAGACCAAAAATTCCTTAAACTTCCAAGCTTAGTTCACTAACACAAGATCAAGAACCCTAACCAAGTGTTAAACCAAATTAACTCTCCAAGAACCTTCTAGTTTGTATGTTGGTCGAAAATGGTGATGAAACCCTAGGGGTTTACGTCGACTTTTTGGAAGCGAAATGTGAAGTGAAGTTGGTTATAAGCTTGTGGTGGATGCGTATATGTGATTGGATCTTGAAGAAGTGGAGCGAAACGAAAATTGCGGATCAATAAAGACCGGACTGTTTTGGGGCGTTTTTGGGCACAAAATGAGGTAAAAGTCTTTCTTCTTTTAAAGTAATTGGATATTACATGTTGTTATAATGTATATATGAGCTTGTGCTAAAAATAATGAAGAATAAAAAGCGTTTGAACCATTTTTTAGGCTAAAATCGTGAATGGACAGATTTGGTGATTATCGCATTTCGTTGGTTATTGTCGTTATTAACGTCACCTATTGCATGTTATAATGGAGTAATATTGTTGTTAATAAGTTGTTATAACTTATATGGAAGTACTGGAATTCGAATTGGATTAAAAAGGATTAAGGAAATGGTAATTGGATTGTAGTTGTTGGCCGAGAATTGCCTAAAACTGTGAGGTTTCGTCATGCAATTTTAAGGGATTGTTTCGTGGTGTGGTAATGCTGGAAAAATCAGCCCCTATATTGCATGTTTAATGTAGTAAAATGGATAATGAAAGTCCTAAGGAATAAGGGTATAAAAAGGGTGTTAAAGGCTTCACATTGTACCCTTAATGTTGATTAATTTGTGGACTATTTTTATATCGTTGTGGGGCAGAATTTTACACGTCAAGTTAGGCGTGTAATCCCCTTTGGTTAACTGTTAGTTATGCCCTTAAGTGTGGCTTGTTGGTTGTTGAAATTTGGCCTTGGAAAAGGTGGAAAAGTACGTAGAAACAAAGGAAGTGCTGCCCAATTTTCCGTAGAATAAGAGACTCTTTAGTTGGCATTAATCTACCTTAGAAAGCTTGGAATTGATAAACATGTTATTGTGTTTATAGGTTGAAGTACTTTGGGGCGTATTCTAGATTGTAGAGTTGGTTAGTCTCCAAAAAGGTATGTGAACTACTTCCTTCTATCGGCATGATTGATTATTGAAGTGTACTTGTCTTGATTCTTGAAGTACACACCCCTTGTTATTTGAAGTATACTTGCCTTGTTATTTGGAGTATACATGACTCATTTCTTGAAGTATACTTGCCTTTATTTTAAAAGTATACATGACTTGATTTAAAGAGAAGTAACTTGATTTAAAGGTGTGAGTTACTTGAGATTTGAAAGTATAAGTTACTTGGTTTGAAAGGTATAAGTAACTTGATTTTAAAAGTATACTTGTCTTGATATTAAAAAGTGTAGAGTCGCTTGGTTTTAAAAGTATAAGTCACTTGGTTTAAAAGTGTAAAATACTTGATTTAAAAGTGAAAGTTTCTTGATGCTACCAGTGCTAGTATCTTTGGGTTTTATAAAAAGGGAAGTTATTTTACTCTTAGAAGTTAAGGGTATTCATGTTGTGGTTTCGGTGTTTAAAGCATGTCTGAAATGGTTCCTAAAAGTCCTTACCAAGTCTTATGGAGATGTTGGTAAGAGTTTTAGGAAGTAGTTCTATCTATTTCATTAATAGTACTTGAGTTTCTAAATAGAAGTTGTTCTATCTATTCTCTTGATAACACCTTGGGTTGTTTAATTGAAATGTATAAATTACTTGGTGTTAAAAGTATACTTGACTTGATTTGAAAGGTATAACTTACTTGAGTTTAAAATGTGTAGTAACTTGATTGTTAAAAAAGGAAGTGTCTTGATACTACAGGTGTTAGTTTCTTGATTATTTTAAAAGGAAAGCATGGTAATTGTCTTGATTATTTTAAAAGGAAGGCATGGTATTGTCTTGGTTTATTTAAAAAGGAAAGCATGGTATTGTCTTGGTTTTTCTAAAAATGAAAGTTAGTTATAATGGCTTTATGGGAAGTTGTTATAACAGTTTTGTGGAAAGTCAAGAGATGGTTTAAAATGTTATATAGAAATCATGTGAAAATGTTCATGATTAAATCCTTAACATAGTACATGAAATGAAAGTTCCTTGAGTTTATAAAGTGAAGTTCGTTATATGCGTTTGGTACATGAAGTGTTGGTACCTTGGCATTTCTAAAAGGAAAGTTTATTTTAATATTTTATATCTGATGTGTTGGTACTTTGGTTTATTTCCTTGACAGTATTTGTGTATATTTGCTCCATGGATGTGCTTCCATGATGCGAGTAGAGATACTCATGCGGGTATATTTACCTATGCGGGTTCGATTCCCATGAATAATATCCGCGGACAAGATCTGTGATGCGAGTAGAGATACTTATGCGGGTATAATTACCTATGCAGGTTTGATTCCTATGCGGGTTCGATTCTCATGAATAATCCACTGACAAGATCCGTGATGCGAGTAGAGATACTCATGTGGGTGTAATTACCTATGCGGGTTCAATTCCCATGAAAAAGATATACATATTGATTCTTGGGCAGGTGTCCCTGTCTTTGATGTGACTCTCACTTTGAAAAGATACAATTGGCTTTTATTTTAGGTGACACGGTTGAATTTGGTATTTGATTATTTTACTTGTCCCTGTCATTTCTTGGCCAGCTATGATTTTAATATTGTACTTTATTTCCGTTCTATACTTAGTACCTGTTGTACTGACCCCCTTCGGGGGGCTGCGTTCATGCCCGCAGGTATAGGTACTCAGTTTGGTGATTTGCGTGCTAGGATCTCCATCCAGCTTCTATTGAGACAACTCTCCTACTTCGGAGTCTTGTCATTTTGGTACGGAGTTTGTATTACAATCTTATGGTTATTCAGAGGTACGGCGGGGCCTTGTCCCGCCATGTTGTACAATTATACTCTCTAGAGGTCTGTAGTCATATGTGGGTTGTGTATATGGGTTGTGTAAAAGAAAACACAGTAGTTCCCGGTGGGCTTTTTATATATATATATTGGCAGCCTCATCGGCTAGCCTGTGTTGTATCATGAGTGTTGTTTTAAATTGTTGTCTTTGGGTTGTTTGGGATAAGGGTGCCCGGGTAGGGCACTAGTCGCGGGCCCGGAGTTCGGGTCGTGACAGAGTGGTATCAGAGTAGTTAGTCCTCGGAATATCTACAGACCGTGTATAGTTGAGTCTTGTTTATCGGTGTGTTGTGCACCACATCTATAAACAGGAGGCTATAGTACATTTAGGATTGGTTTCCATTCTTCTCACTCTGAGATCGTGCAGTAGAGCTGTGTTATTAGGTTGATCTCTCTCTGACGTATTCTTGTGTATCAGTTATGCCTCAACGGAGGGCAACAGTGGCCCAGAAGGGCAAGTCGCCAGCGAGGCGCTAGTAGGGCGGAGAGTTACGAGGCACGTGCCCGCCATGCCTGAGGGTGTGCGTCAGATGGCTAGTTCTGTTATGCCACCGCTACGGAGAGCTTAGAGCATTGCACTCAGAGCCGTCGCGAGCCTCGGTTCCTCGGCCATGGCGAGAGGATAGGACTACTGAGATACTGATGCGGTTGTTGGCTAGGATAGTAGCAGACGAAATGCAGCGAGCCGTAGCTAACCCAAGCGAGCAGTTTAAGGGTTCGGGACTTCCTGAGTTGTAGTCCGCTAGAGTTCTATGGGTCAAGGCCCGAGGATGATCCCCTTGAGTTCATTCGTCAGATCCAGAGGACGATGAGAGTTATTAAGGCTTCGAAACCGAGTCGGTCGTATTGGCTTCTTACCGGTTGCGCGATGTAGCAGTTAACTGGTTTGAGTCGTGGGAGTTGTCTAGGGGCGAGGGTGCTCCTCCAGCCATATGGGATGAGTTTGATGAGGCTTTCCTCGATCATTTCTTACCTCCAGAGATGAGGAGGGCCAGAGTAGATAGATTCTTGACCTTGAGGCATGGTGGAAGGACCATCAGAGAGTATAGCCTGGAGTTTGACTCATTGGCTCGGTACGCACCCACGATAGTAGCACACATGGCAGACAGAGTACACCGCTATGTGATGGGGCTATACCACTATATTATTGATGGGTGTGTGGCAGTAGCGCTTCAGTCGGGCATGGATATTGCTCGCATCCAGGCGTATGCACAGGGAGTTGAGGAGCGTCATTGAGGGCGCCGGATAGATAGCGGTCTTGATGGGGTCACCAAGAGGCTGTGACGCAGGTTTTGGTGAGTTTCAAGGAGAAACGGCCTCGCGAAGTGCTAGGTATGCGTCTCGATCGGCCTGAGTACTCCTTCACGCCTTGAAAGGAGGTTTGATCGCCCAGGGTATGCAGGAGTCGGTCGAGCTCGGTGGTCGCAGTTCACGGCGAAGGTCCTAGCCAGTCGAGGCCACCTTTACCTCGGTATGGTAGGTCCCATGTTGGGGAGTGTCGTGTTACTCCGGGTACTTGTTATTCTTGTGGCCGTCAAGGCCATATGATGAGAAAGTGTCCTCAGAGAGACGGTACGGGTGGTATGGCTCAGCCTATGGGATCAGTTGTTGGTTCAGCATCTACTATAGCCATGCGCCCCACAGGGCAGGGGGATCACATGCCAGGTATATTTTTATTCCTTTGAGTCATACATGCATTGATAGATTCAGATTCCGCCCTAGCGTATATATTCCCCTTGTTTCTAGTAGAATGTGAATTGATAGGACCCTCAGAGGTAGAAATATTTTTATTTAGTAATGAGTAGAGTGAAGTATGTTGACGAGAATGATAAAGTGAAATGAGACTATAGTTGTGTAGGGTTCACAAGGTGTAATTACCCCCATAACAGTGTAAATACCGATAGTAGAGGATGTACAGTAGGAATACTTCGGTCAAAGGTGACGAACTTCTAGTGAGCGGAAAGATAGCGTGAGAAATATTTTGAGATAGGAGAGAGTTTTATTTCAGACCAAGAATGAGAGTTAAGTGTGACGATGGGTTGGGTTGTGGACCAATTTCGGGTCAACCCGTAGCATGGAATGAAGTGGGGCCAGTTAGAGATGGTCCCTCTATGTGATAGGGTCACGACGATGCAAGGCCCAAGTCTAGTTAATCATTGTACGAGTTCGTGGACGCGTTCCACCAGAACCAGGTCGTGGGAGCCGAGAATGGACAAAACGTGAGCATGTGATGGTTGTGTGCAAGTGCGGTTAAGTTGACACTTGGAGTTTCAGCTTGACACCAAGTATGAACATTCGGGATGAATGTTTCTAGGGGGGAAGGATGTTACACCCCGTATTTTCAAGAGAACGAGATGAGAAGGGACGTGAGGAAACAAGATTTGAATTTTGGAACGAAAGGAAAATCACTTTTCCTAAAGGAATTTTCCGAACCTCGTGAAGGAAAAAGGTTTATTATTTGGAATTTGATTCTCAAATTTGGTATTTGGGAGTTATATACGGATTTTTGGATTTTTCAAGTTCGGATTTGGTCATGTGGGGCCCATCGGAAATTTTTACGATTTTGTGAAGCCCACAAAGTTTCGAGATATTTTGACCAAATATAGACGTTTTTGGTGAAGAAATAATTTTAGACCAATAGGAGGGTGACACGTGTCACCCCGCCACTTGTCTTGATTTGGATGAGATATTTTGAAGACAAGTGGACATGTGGGTCCCACCCACACTTGCCCTACACTTGTCATCATCCAAACCCTTGGATACATATTATATACATAGAGGTCTTGCAAGACTTGTCTTCCACAATTAGCATTATATCACAAAAATATCTCTTTCTCTTTCAAAGGCTCTCGGCCAAGGCACACAATGAAGACCAAAAATTCCTTAAACTTCCAAGCTTAGTTCACTAACACAAGATCAAGAACCTAACCAAGTGTTAAACCAAATTAACTCTCCAAGAACCTTCTAGTTTGTGTGTTGGCCGAAAATGGTGATGAAACCCTAGGGGTTTCCATCGACTTTTTGGAAGAGAAACGTGAAGTGATGTTGGTTATAAGCTTGTGGTGGATGTGTATATGTGATTGGATCTTGAAGAAGTGGAGCGAAACGAAAACTGCGGAGCAATAAAGACCGGACTGTTTTAGGGCGTTTTTGGGCACAAAATGAGGTAAAAGCCCTTCTTCTTTTAAAGTAATTGGATATTACATGTTGTTATAATGTATAGATGAGCTTGTGCTAAAAATAATGAAGAATAAAAAGCGTTTGAACCATTTTTTGGGCTAAAACCGTGAATGGATAGATTTGATGATTATCGGGTTTCGTTGGTTATTGTCGTTATTAATGTCACCTATTGCATGTTATAATGGAGTAATATTGTTGTTAATAAGTTTATAACTTATATGGAAGTATTGGAATTCGAATTGAATTAAAAAGGATTAAGGAAGGGTAATTGGATTGTAGTTGTTGGCAGAGAATTGCCTAAAACTGTGAGGTGTCGTCATGCAGTTTTAAGGGACTGTTTCGTGGTGTGGTAATGCTGGAAAAATCAGCCCCTATATTGCATGTTTAATGTGGTAAAATGGCTAATGAAAGTCCTAAGAAATAAGGGTATAAAAAGGGTGTTAAAGGCTTCACATTGTACCCTTAATGTTGATTAATTTGTGGACTGTTTTTATATAGTTGTGGGGCAGAATTTTACACGTCAAGTTAGGCGTGTAATCCCCTTTGGTTAACTGTTGGTTATGCCCTTAAGTGTGGCTTGTTGGTTGTTGAAATTGGGCCTTGGAAAAGGTGGAAAAGTACGTAGAAACAAAGGAAGTGCTGCCCAATTTTCCGTAGAATAAGAGACCCTTTAGTTGGCATTAATCTACCTTAGAAAGCTTGGAATTGATAAACATGTTATTGTGTTTATAGATTGAAGTACTTTGGGGCGTATTCTAGATTGTAGAGTTGGTTAGTCGCCAAAAAGGTATGTGAACTACTTTCTTCTATCGGCATGATTGATTATTGAAGTGTACTTGTCTTGATTCTTGAAGTATACGCCCCTTGTTATTTGAAGTATACTTGCCTTGTTATTTGGAGTATACATGACTCATTTCTTGAAGTATACTTGCCTTGATTTTAAAACTATACATGACTTGATTTAAAGAGAAGTAACTTGATTTAAAGCTATGAGTTACTTGAGATTTGAAAGTATAAGTTACTTGGTTTAAAAGGTATAAGTAACTTGATTTTAAAAGTATACTTGTCTTGATATTAAAAAGTGTAGAGTCACTTGGTTTTAAAAGTATAAGTCACTTGGTTTAAAAAGTGTAAAATACTTGATTTAAAAGTGAAAGTGCCTTGATGCTACCAGTGCTAGTATCTTTGGGTTTTATAAAAAGGGAAGTTATTTTACTCTTAGAATTTAAGGGTATTCATGGTGTGGTTTCGGTGTTTAAAGCATGTCTGAAATGGTTCCTAAAAGTCCTTATCAAGTTTTATGGAGATGTTGGTAAGAGTTTTAGGAAGTAGTTCTATCTATTTCATTAATAGTACTTGAGTTTCTAAATAGAAGTTGTTCTATCTATTCTCTTGATAACACCTTGGGTTGTTTAATTGAAAGGTATAAATTACTTGGTGTTAAAAGTATACTTGACTTGATTTGAAAGGTATAACTTACTTGAGTTTAAAATGTGTAGTAACTTGATTGTTAAAAATGGAAGTGTCTTGATACTACGGGTGTTAGTGTCTTGATTATTTTAAAAGGAAGGCATGGTAATTGTCTTGATTATTTTAAAAGGAAAGCATGGTATTGTCTTGGTTTATTTAAAAAGGAAGGCATGGTATTGTCTTGGTTTTTCTAAAAATGAAAGTTTGTTATAATGGCTTTATGGGAAGTTGTTATAACAGTTTTGTGGAAAGCCAAGAGATGGTTTAAAATGTTATATAGAAATCATGTGAAAATGTTCATGATTAAATCCTTAACATAATACATGAAATGAAAGTGTCTTGAGTTTATAAAGTGAAGTTCATTATATGCGTTTGGTACATGAGGTGTTGGTACCTTGGCATTTCTAAAAGGAAAGTTTATTTTAATATTTTATATCTGATGTGTTGGTACTTTGGTTTATTTCATTGACAATATTTGTGTATATTTTCTCCATGAATGTGCTTCCATGATGCGAGTAGAGATACTCATGCGGGTATATTTACCTATGCGGGTTCGATTCTCATGAATAATATCCACGGACAAGATCCGTGATGCGAGTAGAGATACTCTTGGCCAGCTATGATTTTAATGTTGTACTTTATTTCCGTTCCATACTTAGTACTTGTTGTACTGACCCCCTTCGGGGCTGCGTTCATGCCTGCATGTATAGGTACTCAGTTTGGTGATCCGCGTGCTTAGGATCTCCATCCAGCTTCTATTGAGACAACTCTCCTACTTCAGAGGTACGGCGGGGCCTTGTCCCGCCATGTTGTACAATCATACTCTCTAGAGGTCTGTAGTCATATGTGGGATGTGTATATGGGTTGTGTAAAAGAAAAAAAAGTAGCCCCCGATGGGCTTTATATATATATATATATTGGCCTCGCTAATTGCTATCATGTCATCGAGTGTTGTTTTAAATTGTTGTCTTTGGGTTATTTCGGATAAGGGTGCCCAGGTAGGGCACCAGTCGCGGATCCGGGGTTCGGGTCGTGACAACCATCATGGCAAAATTGGCTCTGGTTGCCGCCTTTTTAGCCAAACAGGCATCTAATGTGAGCATAACGTGTTTGGTAGAATGGTAGGAGAGGATTACTTTGACAATGAAGTGTCCCAACGCCATTATAAGCCTCGGAGAGGCCTGCAACCATATGAAGAACAAGACGATCATTCGTGACGGGCACATCAACGTTCTTGAGTTGATCCGCCAACTCCTTGAGCCTCTTACAATAGGCTGAGACATTTGAAAAATCTTATGTTGATGTGGGAGAATTTCTGCTCAAGGGTCACTACACGAGAATTTTTGTTATCCTGGAATATATCACGCAACTTATTCCAAGTGTCCATTGTCGTGGCGTCTGGTTCAATAATAGTCTGCAAGAGGTTTGTAGAGATAGTGGAATAAATCCACTGGAGTACCGTAGCATCAAGAGTTGTCCACCACTCTATTTCATCAATGTCAAAAGTATATATACATGATATACAATATTTAATTATGAAAATTAAATCTACATTTTTCTAATACAAGACTAATATATTTTTCTAATACAAGATTACCACCATAATTAAACATGTACAAAAATTCTACAAATATGGTAAGAGGGAAAACCGTGTATATATGGAAAGTATATACATAGTAGGGGAAACCGTGTATATTGAGTATATTCTATCATAGTTGCGTTTGAACATAAATACTACTTAAAGTTATTTCTAAATTTTTGAGAATAATTTAAAATGCAAATGGTCAAACAACTTTTTGAAATTTTTTGAAAATATAAGTTATCAGAATAAAATTTCGAATAAAAGAAAGTAAAAACTTACCGTGGCCAAACAAGCGCTAAAATTTCGTCGTCGACACTGAGAAGCAGAAATAGTCGGCGAGGGATTTCGCCTTTTTGCTCCCAAGAAATAGTCGGGGTCGATTAGAGTGGATTTTTTACTGAGAAATGGAAAAACAAGGACGAATTTCATACGTGGGTGTAATACTCTGCGATAGAATTATATACATTGAAAATCCCTTTTTATTTTGAAGTTACTCTTCTTCTTTTTCTCTTCTTTTTTTTAGGTTTTTCAATCTTTTTCAATTATACTCCTTAACTTTAAGTGCACTAATTATATTTATTAATTAATTCAGATAAATATGATCAACATTAATCATTTTCAAAACTTACACTTTTTAAAAAAAATATTTTATAATTTATATATTATTTTATAATATTTACTCCGTTATTTCATATGTAACGACATGTCGAACTAAAACAAAAAAAAATCCTTGGATTTCTTTTTCCTTGTTACTAGTGGTATCAGAACGCCGATATATCTGGATATTTTATCTGTCTCGCCAGAAAAATGGATATCTCCAAAAAAGATGTTAAGTCCAATTCTTTTTTTTTTCCTCCACCCAAATCAACCCACCGACTTGACTTCTTAGATTTTAGGTAATTTGTGTATCTACTCCAACGATACTATTGTTCCCATGTTGTGACAATTTCACCGAGAAGGTAATGGTACAACTTATAAATTGTATACTCGTCGATACAAATGAGTATGCACAAAGGGCGTACACAAAATTAGTAACCAATTTTAAATGTGAAGAAAATGAAGTGTGATTATGTGATCAAGATGCAAAAACAATGAAGTGAGGGTTCTGAAAAGAGGCAACATTGTTGTTAAAGTATACTAGTATTAACGAATATTTGTCTAAACTATATTCATTAATAGTATATACTTGATAGCATATTGAAATTTCAGTGGAATAATAAAAAAGTTGAATAATTTATTTTCAAATTGACATTTGTTTTTAGAATATTTGCTATACCTTTTTCAAATTACTCTCACTTTCGATTTCTTTAGAGCCTATTTGGAAAGCCACCATGTAATTTGATTTGAGTGTAATTAAATGTAATTTCACCCGTTTGTTTGACCAAGTTTTGATTAGGTGAAACTGGTGTAATTAAGAGAGTGTAATTACACTTCAAATTCTCGAGGGGGGTTGAGAATTGATCATGTAATTACATAGTTACTTTTCTTTCTTTTTAGTTCTTATTTTAATTTCTTATTTTAAAATTTATTTTTATTTCTATTATTTTATTTTTACTTTTTAAATTGTTTTTATTTTAAAAGTATATTTTTCATTTTTTATATTATTATCTTTCATTTCTTCTCATTTCTCAATCTTTATTTCTTGTGATTTCATGTAATTACTCGTATTTTTTATTTTTTTTATTTTCCTTATTTAACATAACTTAGTTATTATTCTAATTTTTGAAACTACACTTCCTAATATTATAAAAAATGGGTCATTAACAAAATTGACATATAATGAGTGATGTTATTAAAGTATAATTTTTTTGTTGAATGAGATTATAGACTTATATTTTTTTATTTTTGAATTATATTTACTTGAGTTATGTTGGAACTTACTTATGTAAGGTTGAAATTTGACATAAGAGTATTATGTTAAACTTTTTTTTTTGATTTTGAATTTAGTATATTTTCGATATCAATTTATTTGCTTTAATTCTATTGCCATGTTATTTCATATTGCCATGTTATTCCTTTTTCACTTACAATTGATATATCATTTTTTGTCAAACATTTAAATAATGTTATAGCTTATATTTATAAATATTAATCTCTGTGTCAAACATTCAATCCATGATGTTCTCACAAATAGTGTTTTAAATTTTTACAATTAATTAAATTAAAATAATACTAATTTGAAAATATATAAAAATTATTTTTATGATATTAGTTATGATTATTAATTAATATATTTTCAAGAAACGATATGTATCTTACATACCTAATTTAATATCATTTATAAAGGAACATATTTTTCAGATATTAAATTTTAATTTTTGATAATTAAATTTTAAATTTAAATTAAACTAAATGTATAATTACACTTGTGCAACCAAATAATATACTTGTAATTACACTGTAGTTACGTTATGACAAACAAACGAGGCGTAATTACTACCCTGTTAATTACACCAATTCCAATTACCAGGTGGCACATTCAGAAGCTGAAACAATATTTCAGGGCAGACAAAACTGCCCTTTCGGTGCTGCCCTTTTAGTGTCTGCAATGAAACAGTGCATGGTATGCTTAACGTAAAAGCTATAATAATGAAACAAACCATTTCAAGACATATTTCCTTAAGATTTCCAATGAAATTTCAAGTTAATGATAATCATATGTAGAAAGAGGCGACGAGCGTCCAATATTTGGTGCTTAGCCTCACTGCACAACCAACACACATTTATACAAGTAATTGTAACTCTTGTTTGACAGAACGGATCGAGTCATAAAGTGACTTATATGCCCTTCCACATGGTACATTTTTCTACCCTCTCAAGATTCTGAATGTGATGTCCAGTAGATCAGACCGCTGAAATATGTGAAAAAGGAAACCGAAACGTTGACATCCAAACCGCAGTTCGCTTAATAGTGCATACAAAAAAACCTTCGGAGAAGCAAAAATCACCCGTTTCCCCCATGACATCTAAGGTTCTACAAGGCAGCAAAACCAAATAAATACTATTAAAGAAATTACCTGATTAAGACAAACACACATTGCAGAACACCTGCAACTCCTGCCCAAGCTGAAGGACCTGATTTTCCTAGTGCATCTTGTATCAATAGGCCAACTGATGCTGCCAAAGACACAAAGGATACAACATATGCAATAAATAGCCACAGCTTCAACCTGCATTGTCAACATTGAATCAGTTGAGAAATTCAATGTGACAAGGGGAAGCAAATAGAATCATAAATCCACAAATTTTTGATAATCTAGAATCATAAATCTATTAAAAGAAATAACAGGTGCAAGGAAGGATCAAAGATAAATGACAATACCTAACCAGTAATAACTATCATTATGCTTCAGACAGGGAAGAAAAAACATGAAAACTGGTTACTGACAATACCTAACCAGTAATAACTGCACAACTAGGTTATTCTTATAAACGGAACATAATAGCGATTCCAGCTGAATTTCACTTTCTTCTGAAATTCACAAATATTAGCAGGCAATGGAATCCTAATGCCCACCAACAAAAAGTCCAACTAGGTAATAAAGACGGATTCAACCATAGCATAATATTTATTTGTCCCATTCCCTTCATAGTTGCAAAAAAAAGGTCTCAAGTATTGAGACCATATAGCACTAAAGCTTCAGTTCTCGAAAATTCCGATTCAATTTTCCAGTTTTGTGTTGTGTGGAAACGTGAACCAACACCAAACAGACTTCAACTAGGTTCTTCTAAAAATTCAGTTCGGTCAAATCAGTTCAAGGCTTATTTGGCCTTTCAAGATGATCTTCTCGCCCAAAAAGGGCTTCCGAATTTTGCTTATTATCACTCTCCCAATTATATGTGGTAACTGAGTCCTGCCCACATAAGTGGAGCTCACCGGGCTTGAACGGGTAGCGAGTGGCGCTCAAACTTAGTCCAGTTAAATTTCAAGACCATAACCCCCCCCCCCCCCTACATGGATGATCGATCATCTCAAGGGCTACCAAGGTTCAAATGACTAAACCCTAGGAAAAAAGAATACACATAACTGTTCCTCCTCCCTAGCTGCAACCTGGTGATCCACTGTCACATCAACCTGAAGCAACATATTCAGAAGATGAAACAAGAGCAAGAAAAGGAGGTTTATCAAGGATGGAACTTTAGAAGAATCCTACATCTCCGAGTCTGCTTTGAGATTAGAAGTTTGTCGAAAAACTTATCCGCTGCACACAATAAAATGGAACATTTGCTCAAAAGGCCAGGGGATGCGAATGTCATACTGATAAAGAGTTTTATGCCAACATTTGATACGTCGAGAAAAGTGATCAGTTGAAATGAGGCAGGCGGGGTGAAGCATGGAGGTAAGTCTAAAGTTTGGTAGTATTGTTATGGAAACATGGCGCGAAAATCATTACGTGCTTTCGACAAGACAACTCATAAAGGTAGGGGGGGTAAGGTTCCGTACATCCTACCCTTCTCAATCCCCACTTGTGGATTACACTAGGTATGTTGTGGTTGACAAGACAACTCATGAGTCTAGAGTCTTCACCTTTTGCTATTGCTTCCAAGAAAAATATAGCAATGGTGTTGGTCCAATAGTTGTCGTGGAAGAGGTGAGACTCTAGCCTCGTGAGTTGTCTTGGCAAACGCACTTAATGAATTTCCCGTCATGTTAAAAAGATGTTCCATAACAATACTAGCACTTTAATTAATAGCATGTTAGGTCAAGCTTCTAAAATCACTTGTTTTGAAAATTACTTTTTACTTTGGTGAGAAATAGTTTGTCATTGGCTAATCAGTTGAAAAGCACTTTTGAGCAGCAATTAGTGTTTGGCCAAGTTTTTAAGAAGTGTTTCTAACTGTATTTTCTCAAAAGTTATTTTCAAAAAAGTACTTCTGTGAGAAAAGTACTTGTTTTAGCTTATGTCTGCTACTCCCCATAAGTACTTATTTTCACCTAAAAGCTTGGCCAAACACCTCACTTTTTGTGTGTGTGTGTGGGTGGGTGGGGGGGGGGGGGGGGGTAAAAACTTTTGGCCATCTTGGTCAAACAGGCTATAAGTTGACTGCGGAAATCAGTGTTGTTAGTAAGGAGCCATGATGCATGCCCTTTCATTTTCTATATATTTCTTTGTCCTGCTCTAGTTTCTACAGTTTTTTCCACTGTAACAATGTCATCCGAGTATGCTTTTATGTTTGGCATCTACTGGTTTTTTTAAAGGGTAAAATGATTATCAAAGTTTCTTAACTTAGTTTCTCTTGTAGTCCTTAATCTAGTAAACTTCCCTTTATGTAATTAGTTGTATAATTACACTATTCACCAATACATTGGAAGAGGTGAGGACTCTAGCCTCATGAGTTGTCTTGTCGAAAGCACCTAACGAGACTAATGTTCCTTGGCATAAAGGTCCTCTGGATTTATGATATACAAATTGCGCAGTTTAAGGAGATCAACCTTCTATGAATATTACACCGGATGCGCAGATTCAGGAGATAGGAGTACTATAGATGGAGACATCCAGATGGTAACGTATCAGAACACACTGAGCATGTTGTGTTTTGCGACTCTTCACCGAGGTATATTTTTCCCCAACTTCAATATACAGTGGTGAAAGAATGAATGTCGACAAACACATCCTACTCAATCTGTTGTCATGTGGTTACCATCTTAGCGTCTGCCTCAGTAGCCCTATTATAGTATTTCTTGAATCCGCTCATCATGTTTAATCTTTATGTTATCTCCTTCGACAGTGTAACTGCTATAGTGGCTTATCTAACCCATCCTCCAGTCTATATTGAGCAGTAAGAGTTATGGTATTCAAGTATGACTACTAGAACCTTCTCCGCAGCCTAAACTGTCTTAGGGGATGCTGGTATAGTATGCAATCTATCCAAATTAACCTTGATTGCCTTTGCTCGCAGTTGTCCTTGTCAAATTCTACCATACTAACCCATCATTTTCCCAAAAAAGTTTCAATACAGACAATCTTTTATCCAAGAGGCGAGTTGTAATGGCTCTCCAACAAAGGGCATCTGAAGTGATAGAGGGAGGAAACTAACTCTAAGCAGTTAGTTAGTAATCAATTGCAAGGAAAAAAGGAGCAGACTAAATCAAGACTTGGAGGGAAAAGAGTAGGTCAATTGACAGTTTCTGGCACCTCTGTTACTCCTCTCTTTATCTCTCTTTACCTATCTCTCTCCTTCACTCTCTCTCTCTCTCCCGTTATCTCTCTCTCTCTTCCTTCGCATCTCACTCTAACACCGAAACTGTTCAACTCGATTGCAGGTGTAAATCAGAAGATTGAGGTGGTAGTCGAAGTAACTGTAGTGCATTAAAAACACAATTTTTTTCTTTTAGCTGGACTTGATATAGTTAATTACATCATTGTTATGTAATTAAACTACAGGGACACAATTGGTAATCCTGAATAGCAGATTACTTTCTGTAATCTCTATCTCAGGCGAAACAATCAGAACAAGACATACAAATTACTATTCAGAAGGCTAGAAGGGTTGATCTTCAAACCAATGAAACATCAACTCCCAGATAAAGTGGTCGATCCTTGAACAAACTTTAGTCCAATCCTCAACAAACAAATGAGTTTATTGACATAAAGAGAACATAGAGTGCATTATTCATACCTCCACTCGCCTTCATCATACGGGGAGTAGTCAATGTCCTCTTTCCTGACGCAATTAAACATCAAAGCAGCCAAAGATGCAAATATACCTACAATTTTCCAAATAATAAAGAAGGTGAAGAAAACAAGAACCTTAAGCAAAACCAATATATCAAGAATCATATCCAACAACCTACATATCAAGAACCAAGTAAAATTCAACAATCTTATGCAAAACTCATATATCAAGAACCAAGAAAAATCAAGAATCATATGCAAAAACCCTAAATTTCAAGAACCCAGAAAAATTCAACAATATTACGCAAAACCCATTTTTCAAGAACCAAGTAAAATTCAACTATCCATGTATCAAGAATCAAGAAAATGAAGGAATGAGGTGAAATACCAGGGAGATAATGAAGGAAAGAGATTTTGACGGAGCTACAAACGACGGCGTCAACCCAGAACCACCATCCGGCGCCGAACACAGCGCCGGCGACCCCAGGTCCAAATATGGCCCACAGCTCTGATATATCCATTTTGATTAACAAGCAAACTGATAGAAAAAACCCCTTGTAAATTGATTTGATTTTACTTGAAGAGGTGGATGTGTGATTGTGTGCTGTCCTTGTCTACAAATTATGTCACACTCTTCCACCAGTTGTATCTTTCTTTTTTTCTTTTTCTTAATGCTTTAGTCCAAAATATTACTAAGGGGTGTATTCAATTAAAATTTTAAAAGATTATTTTAATAAATAAGTTTTGTGTCAATTAAGATTTTTAAATAATTTAACTTTTTTAAGTTTTAGAAAGTTTAAATAAGTGTATGTAGACCAAAGTAGTGTGTTTCTTCTTTTTCTTTGTTTGGTGGAGATCTACTCTTGTCCTAAGTAGATTGTTTTTTTTTTGGGTGTGTTGGCATATATCACTTGTAAATTCATACGAAGCAATCAACGAATTCCGGCGAAATAGAAGGTCTACGTGACCAAATTTTACTGTTAAAAAGAAGATATCTCTTCTTCTTCATTCTCAAGAGCCTATGATTCCAGTTTCGAACCCTAAGCTTACTGGGATTAGGATATTTGAGCCAACTAGTCCAAATCCTAGGTTGAAAGAGGATGTTCTCACTCTTCCTAGGTTTATTCTCGAGGCGAGCGCCTTTGGTTGCCCCAGTCGCCTGAAGCCTTGTGGATTGATTGTGGGTGTGTCACTCCAGCCATCTTCTTTGAAAGAGATTGACCTCCTTGATTCTCTCATGGTACACTCATCTTCCCGCTGAGCCCCTTTTCTTCTCGGTCCACAGAGATAAAGTTATTTAATCAAGACTATTAGGATTTTTTAAAGAGGGTGTTCAAATCTAATGGTATTTAATCAGGATTTTAAACAAGTGACAAAAAGTCTTTTAGTATTCAAAAACTTGCTAAACAATTAAGATTTTAAACAATTAGGATTTTATGTGACTTTTTAATGGAAGGTAAAATATCAAACCCTATAAACAATCTCATCCTAACCCATCATGGTTTTTTTAAAATGAGTGGATTTCTCAATTGTTACTTATGAGACTCGTTATAAGCGAACTCATCACTGCAAAATTGAGAAGAATCTGGTAAATAAGTTGTTAATTTTCCGATTGCATGCTTCAATCTCTCTGCATTCTTTGATATGATTTTTTTTGCATCGGAGCAACTCATCAGACTATGCGGTTCTACCTAAGGCGTACAACGGCGTGGTTTGGCCTGGGTCCGACGGATCGGGGTAGGGCGTTCGAGGCCAATGGTCTATCGCCGCCAGATCCCGAGGTGTCTGGGCGGGCCTGGGTGGTCGGGTTTTTTTCTCCCTTAAATTTAAAAAATAACACACACACACACACATATATATATATATATATATATATATTTGAACAATATAGTTAATAAAAATATCTCAAGACTGTTTTTGTGCCTCTTATATTATTAATAGAAGTATGGTTTTTTTTGTAATACAATTTCAAAATTGCAACTTCGTGATATTGAAAGTTGCAAATAATAACATAGTAAAATTATAATTAAAAGAATTACATTTTAAGAAACATGTTTTCTAGTTTCTTTATAATTTCTTGTGGTTCTTCGGTTGGAATTGATATTTGTTGGTCAAATTGGTCGACGTCGCTTCCACCTCCGTCGGATAAGATTTCGTTGTAGTTGTAGTCTTTTTCTTCGTTGATCTCCGGTTGACCGCACCTTCTTCGCTCCGCTCGTATCCAATCTCTGAATAATACTGCAATCTCCAAACTGTCTCCCGCTAATGAGTGTCTGTGCTCTCCTATTTGATTTATGTCGGTCGAAAAAGTGCTTTCAGACGCTGTTGATGACACTTGAATGTTCAACACATTTCGGGCCATCTTAGATAGTGTTGGAAATGTCTTCTCATTCTCCCTCCAGTGTTTTAGCAAGTCTTCACGTCCCTCTTCATTGAGAACTGCTTGGTACGGTAGAACACTCTGCAAAACAAAAACATCAAACTCGCTAACTTGGTTAGAAATGTTACCACTAAACATTTTATGTCTGAGCCTTTCAATACTAGCCGCAGAAACAGCATGTCATTTTTGAGGTTGTGTTGAAGAAGAAGGAGATGGCATGTAAGTCGGTTGGTTGCTAGCACTTTCTTGTTGGTAATGCGTATATATTTTTTTACATTCATCTCATATGTTGGACAACACTTCTTCTCTAGTTTTTTCAATCGGTGGTGGGTCATTTGGATTTTTGGGAGATGGAGGTGGAAGTGTATCTATGCAATCATAAATAGTTTCAATAAGTGTTGTACAACCGTCTATTTTAATAGTCGGATTTAAAACAACACTAATAATATAAATTGGGGGAATAGGAATAAAATATATTTTTATTTTGAGAAACATTTTTTTAATAGATGTCTTATAAGCATTGTTTCCATATATTCACATAGTAATAAAAATATTAGAGATATATAAAATAACATTGATGAAATAGTAGGATAATAAATACCGGAAAATTCTATAGTAGCTTGATAAAATTTCTCTAAAAATGTAATAAGTTCTGAAATTGAATCTCAATCGGAATCTACAATCATATCAGTAGGATTTCGATTATGGGCGTTAAAAAATAAAGTTATAGGTATTCTATAATCATAAGCAACAAGTAGTTGCTCGTATAAAGAATTTCACCTAGTGGATACTTCTTCGGAAATTTTTCTGTAAGGTAGTCCGCAATCATGACAAATTTTTTTATATTCTTTTATTCGTTGTATTCTATTACTTTTAAAAATATAATTTATAGCAAATTGTATTTTATTAAGAATGTTTTCAAAAAATGATAGACGATACTTTACAACTAAGTTGTAAATATGGCATGCACATTTTATATGAAAATGATCTGAAAATGATGGAGTTAAAACATCTTTAAATATAATAGCAGAAATATTAGAAGAAGCGTTATCTAATGTAATAGTCATGATTTTATCAGTTATGTCATAATAATCGCAACGGAAAAAATATCATCTGAAATAAAAATACTAGTGTGTCTACTATATATATTTATACGCTAAAATATGTTTTTGCATAGACCATTTATAATTTACCCAATGACATGTTACCGTTAAATAATCATGGTCGTCAGTACTACGACTTATATCAGATGTGATAGGTACTTTTCCAGAAAAATGATATAATAAATAACGTAAATACTTTTGATATTCGTGTGCAAATTTAAAAACATCTCTCCTAACAGTTGATCTAGAAAAATCGTTAAAAGCAAGATTGTACATATCTCTGAAAAAGGCAAACCCTCCACTGCAACTAATTTTGATAATGCTTTCATATCTCTATGTTTATCGTATTTAGGGCCTACAATTCCCTCCGTCATCGGGTTAATTTGACCATGTACCTGGTCCGGGACAGTATATGAACCTTGTTCCGACTGAGCGGCATTGGCGCACCCGACTTTTTTGCCAGGTATTCCTCCCACCTAGTTGTGTGAAATTTTTGCAAATGCTTAGTTAAACATCCCGTCCCGCTCTGACCTTTTTCCATTTTAAATTTATAAATATTTTTACAAATTTAGCATCTAACTACTTGATTTTCTACATCCCTATCGTAAAAAGCTCATACATCTTATTTTAATTTTCGTTGTGATGGGTCTCGTCTCATACTAGGAGGAATATGAGGCGTTCCAGTTTGAGGTGCACTAGTGGGTGTGTCATCTAGATTATCTTCTAAATTAAAGTCTTGTTGAGTTCCAGAAAATAGCTCATCGTCTAAATCTAATGGTACTTCAGGAAATAATTCAGTATCAACAAAATCGTCTTGTTTAGGATAAATAGGATGACTAGAAGAAGTATCACTGCCTTTATTACCTCTATTAGAAAAAATATTGTCATTACCCTTACCAATCATACCTCTAAATGCTTCTATTTTAATTATGTAAATAAATAATTACAGATAATAAAATTAAGTGTGCTAATTAAAGTAAAGACACAACAATAATTTAATGAAAGAACGAATGTACCAAACGTCGACGTGCAATCGAGATGTTGAAAATTGAAACTTTGCTCGATGGATGATCCTCAAGCTAGTTGTCAACTTCACTCCCAAATGAATAAATAAAATTGAATATTTAGTAGATAATGTAGAGAGAATTAGAGATTATTTATTAGAGAGATTGTAAGAAGATTTGTGAGAAAGATTAAGAGAAAATGAGGTAGTTTTAGTTGAAAAAAATTCGGTTAAAGTGTAAATATAATAAGTTAGGGGTTAAAAATAAATATTAAAGGGGTAAGGGGGGTTGGGGTGGGGGTGGGGGAATTTGGTCGTTGCACAACGACCAAATTGTGAAATGGTTGTTGTGCAACGGTTGGGCAAAGGGGTGGGGTCGGGGTGGGGCGGGGTGAGGCGAGGTTGGAGCGGGGTTGGGAAAAATTCCACACCCCGTATCTAAATCGATACTGAATACCGATATTCAATTTCGGTACCGGGTCAAACGGGGTTGGGTCGCCCCGCCCCGTTGGACAGCCTTAGTTCTACCTCACAACATAACAACCCATTTTCATCATCTTCCTTGCACCTTTTTTCAACATTGTTGAACATTCTTCTAATGAAAAATGAGTTTTTGAATTCGATATTGAAGATCCTAAATCATGGGTCGGGTTCCATCTTTCTTTCTGTTTAGGGCACAGATTTTCACATCATTTTCTCTTGTTCCTCATCAATTAATCACAATATACGTCAAATTAATCAAAACTAATCTGAATCCAATTCAAGAATTAAGGACAAAACACATAATTAAGAAAATAAATTAGGTAAAACGAACATTGTACGACAGAAAGATGAAACAATAGCAAAATATTTGAGGGATAAATAGGGTATGATAAAGGGTGAGAAACTTGCATGCAAGTTGTTCGCTGAAATATCTGTCAAAGAAATTGACATTGAAAATCCATGTGATCCTTTTAAATCTTTATAAATCTTATGATAAATTTTTTAAAATCCAAACATAAAAAAATTTGATTGTCTTTTAAAATATGTTAAGTCATTACATTCCATAAAAAATATTTTCTTTTTAAAAATATATAGTAAGTCAGCAACAAAATATTAACCCAAGAATATTTAATATGTAGTGTAGTAAAATACTATGAGGGTGGATCGGGCGGGCAATGGGGCTCGAGAGTGGGGGTTGGGGCCGTTATGCGGTGTGTAGGAGAAAATGAACTTGAAATGTCACTTATATATGGAACTTGTTTTTCTTGTTTTATGAGAGAAGTCATTTTTCTTATATTTTTAAAACTTTTTTTTCTAAAAAAATGTTTTGAAACCAAACATGAAAATTTTAGAAAATATTTTCCTTCATACCAAACACACCCTTAAGGGTATTTCATTCATTTTATGATTTCAACATAAAAATATTACTTATTAACATTTTCATACCTTATGCAAAAATTTATGTATATTTTATATAAAATAATTAAAATAAGAATACATGTATAGATTAGCAAGATGGAGATAACAAACTTAAAAAGAGAAAATAATGCCTATAAATAAGTAATCCTTGCATAACATTCTATGTACAGTATATTATTTTCAATACAAATAAATAAATGTATGCATTATAGTACCTCCATAATAGACACATGAACCAAATGGTCCCTCAATAATTAAGTCTCACTTTTAATAATTATATTATTTTATATATTAGTGGAAGTCCTTTACTCGTAAAAAAGTAACACTCAAGTGAAACCTCTTAAGATTTATATGCAAATAAATCTTATATATAGCTAATCTATGTATTGTTATTCCATTAAACTTGGTATAACTTAATACGATAATTATTTTATTAGTTATATATGTATTAGCTATGCCATAAATAAAAAGAGGTATCAAACATGGAATAAATAATAGTACCAAATTTAAAATCTTGATTATTTTGTCTAATACATCATACCAAACAATTTCTAAGTGTGTTTTAAATGATTGAATTTTGTTTTTATATTTAAAGGGTTTAGATTAAATTCTTTTCACAAACATCTTAACCATTGTTAATGAAGTAAAATTAGGATAGCATCCCCAAAATTTTGAGGAAACTTTTCAAACTCCCAAAACTTTTAGGCTATATTTGTATCAATTTTAATTACATTATCATTACTTCCATTTTATGTCTTTTACATTTAAATATGAAAATTATTCTAATGCAATGGAACTATCTATCCAATTTTTAATAAACAACAATAACATATTATGTGTAATCTCACAAATAGGGTCTGAGAAAGGTAGAATCTACGCAGATCTTACATCTACATTTGCGGAATAGAGAGATTGTTTCTGATAGAGAAACTATTTTTCTTTCTTTTCCCCTGCAAGGCTGCAAGCCTGCAACCCTTCTAATTACTCATTACTCCATTTATTTTTCAAGATATATATATCATACTTTGGTTGAACATGGCAGACAACTTTTGAGGTTTAACCCATCTCAAAACTGTTTATGCATTCATATTGCATTTACATTAGAAATTGTCCATTTCTTCTTTTGTTCATAATCCTAAACTATGAGAACTTTTTGCAAATAAACACAAAAATACTAAATGACCCTCAAATAACTACCCTTTATTTAAAATAACAGAGTTATGTTGGGGAAAAAAAAATTGTGAGAGATAATATAATTGTCTTTCTTGGTTAAAAAGTAAAACTTTTATAGTTAACTCTTTAGGCACATAATCTCGTTAAATAATTTTCATATTTGAATGTATAATAGATATAGAATTTCACAGGAAGTGTTGGATTCTTCAAAATATTTTTGTCAAATTTCGAGATTACTCTCAATAATTTTGAAGAATCAATTAATCAAATGAGAATAAGGATAGAGTCGCATTCTACCTATCAATATCGGCAAAACAAAATCAATGGAGCTTAAAAATCATGAGCGTCCAAGTCCCTCTATCCCCAAAAGACTCACTTCCACCTGTTTTAACCAACTCCCTTTCCTTTGCGGTTCCAATTTTTTTCTCTCATTCACTCTACTCTATTAGAAATAGATTTGAACAAACATGCAAATCCTGTTCATGTGGTATGTTGTTGTTTCCTTACAACTCTCTCATTCTCAGAACCTTACAACTCTCTCATTCTTTCGACTAATCAACAGAATTAGACAATTACTCAACAGGATAATTCAACACGCTCCATACTTAAAAATGCTCAATGAAGAAAAACTGCTGCACAAAAGGTTTTTTACATAGACAGAAATTCACGCTTGTCTTGTAATTGTAATTTGTAATACATGAATAATAGGAAGGATTAAACTTTTGATATTTCAAATTTCTGTTGTTACTCACATGAAGGAAATCATGAATTTTATAAATAAAGAGCTGAATGCGGTAGAAAAAGTGCATGCAAATACTCTTAATTTTTCACATGCAAAATAAGAATAGACACAACATTTAGAAAACTTTAAAAGAGAGAAAAAGAAAGCATACGTGAGAATTTCTGGGACAGAGATATCAACTAGAAACACAACCGTCATCAAATAAGTAACAAGACCCATCGAGGACGAAAAAATCAATAGTAAAACTGACCTTTATCTGTGTTAATAAGACAGATCAACTTGTACCAATCGTAGTTCCAGGCCATTAGATCAATAAGTAAGAAAAAAGAACAAAAGAATAGAAAGGTTAGTAGTTCCGTTAATCAGATATAAACAAAGAACAAAATATTACAACAGCAGAGAAGGGCTAAGCACAGATTTGTCAAGAGTCTAAACACCATCCACAAGAAACAATGGTAGATCGTCTCACCTGCAAATTCTCGCTAGCCAAACCAAAACAATCAATAAATACACTCCAAATACACTGGCACTTTCTTTTTAATAAGACATAACTGACACGAGAAGCTGAAAAAGAAAACAATGATATATATTACTGTTGAAAAAGAATAACATCAAACAGAGTAGCTTCCATAATAACTGTTGGGGAAATAAGCATATGAGACAAAGGCCCCAAAGATGCAATACGACAAACTCGAGCAAACAATTACGAGCTCAGACCGGGCAATAACGCTGGCAATGCCAAAATCCACTATTGAGAACAATGAAGGAAGTACACAACAGCTAGTGAAATTGCTATCTGAATGCAACCTGAAACCGGTATAAGAAAACACAGAATCTGGAACTATGATAATAAATTAAAAAACTCATTGCTCTGCGCTAATTGATTTCAATTAACATTGCAAGAATATTTACAATAACTTTACAAGGCTTGCGTAGTAGGGGATATCTTCTAACTACTGTATACAGAGCTATTGTCACCACCCAGCTCACAATAAACAACAATCGTGACGGAGCCATTCAAACCACTCCAAGATCCACTGTACAGTAAGCTCTGAATGAATATACAACAATCAAATACCGTCCTCAACCTCATCTCGATGGCTCCTGGAAGGGCGCTTGTTATCATCATATTACCTTTAAATAAGCCATCCTCCCCGATGGTTCAGATAAAAATGGTGTACAAGCAGCAAATGCCAGACATGGGTTGCTCGTCGGAACCAAAATCCTACAATGACTAAGCTAAAATCTATCCATCAGGATCCAGTGGTTCTCCAGAACACTCATCTGGAGCAGCTTCCTCCTCCTTAGGAAGGCATCGGATTGGGACATAGACATATCCTTTAGGTAATCGCTGGTTCTTCACTGAGGCTTGATTTGAAGTCATAACCAGCTCTTTCTCAAAAGTTTCCATATGCTGTTTATGCAAGAAACTGGTTAGGATTTAAATTCCAGCTAAAACATGCATATAAAATATCTAACTAATACATCCAACTAAACGTATGGATGTTTCCTGTTACGAAATATGTTATCCTAATAAATCAGAGAGAACATAACTCTACCTTTCTGTATCTCAATCGCTTGTCATCATGATCTGTAGAATTGGAAGAAGCTCTATATGGGATTTGCTTCCCAGAAAATGACACTCGTTGTGCGGGTTTTTGTGTGACAGGGTTGGGTGATGTAGAACTGTCATCAGTCTTCCGATCATTGTCCATAGTCACAGGAAACTTAATGCGCCGTTTTCCTGTTACAGTACTGTCTACCGTTATGTCATCTGATCTTTGTATTGTTTCACTGCCTGATTTACAGCCATCCGTGTAGCCTTTAATGGATGTCGTAGTAGCTGAATCTGAACTAACATCAGGTTGGAAGTAAGGGTGTCGAGTCAGAGCTGATAAAACAGCATTGTCTCTACTTGAAGCCAGAATATCATGTGAGCAAAGGATTACTTCACGCTGCAAATCAAAGAACGGTCCATCAGCCATGACACTAGAAGAACACATAGCATAAAAGAAAAAGAAGCCAACCACCTCCCCCTTCTCAAGCATTGAAAACGTATCACCATTTATCTACCAGGCAACACATACACTGAATAGCAGATAAGACTTTTTTATAAGGAGCAGATAAGACATTTACCTGCTAATGTTCCCTCCAATTTAAGGATGGAATAACAAGGATCCTGTTATAGATGATATAAATCCACTTTGAAGGTATTTCACATTGACATTTCTCCCTATGCTTCTTCCTACCATGGTTCTTTTTGGTGTAAAGAGGAATTAGCTAGTGACACTGACGTGAAGCCTGGATTACCTTTGTAAATACTCCTCAGGCACACTTCGTGCAATATATATATAATACTTACCTTTTCTCAAATAAAATGTTTCTTAGCATGGAAACAATTGATTCACATCAAACGGAAGTAAATGCGGACAATTATAAGATTGAAATAATGCAAGAAACCATACTAACAACATCTAATAAACAGAACAAGTAAAATAGATTGTACCAGCAATGTAACAAAAATGATGAGTTTGACAATGCAGCGGCTGAGAGTGATATCAAACCCGAAAAAGCAGGCATAGTACTCACGACTATGTATGCCATTATTCTGCAAAGAGCATGGAAAAGAAAGGAAAGGCTACCTTCAGCTTCTCTCGCTTAACGATTCTTTCGCATAACAGCCGTAATCGCTCAAATTCAACCTGCACAAGAGGATTTGACGGGATTAGGATCTCCAGTCATTCTAGGATGAACAATTATGGTCATGCTGGTAATAGACAAAAACAGAACACTTCAATATCATATTGTGAACAGTAGCTCATAACTGCAGCATAAAATGAAAAGAAGCTTCCCAGACTGGGAAGAGGAACAAAAGATTTACAAAACCAAGGCATAAAATTTCCACTTCAGAGCAGCATCCAACCCCTGAATACAATCTTATTACAAGTTGTACTCGTGTTCCTTAGATTTCCACCATGTTCTAAAACAAGCCCAGGCACAGGAAGTAGATGAAAGGTGATTCACCTTCCAGGTCCCAAAGAGGATTTTAGTTGAACCACCCGGTTTCTTCACAAGCACAAAAGAGACTAAGATTAAGGTTTCTAAGACCCACTTCAACAACTTAAACACCAATTGGAAAATTACAACCTGGTTCAGGTTCAAATATTGTTCAGTAAATCATACTGAACTCAAAACTCTAGCATGCCAACTGAGCCAACCTTACATCACACAAAGGTGACTTGTTCACAGAGCTACCCCGGAAAAAGGAAGGAGCACATGGTCAAATAACATTAAATTGTTAAAAGTAAATCCTGCACTGTTGTTTGTTGGTATATTGGATTTACGAACATCGTCAACTGTAGTGGCAAGATAACTAGGGACTGAAGAAAATAAGGAGTCAGTTGGCTACTACACGACAAAATATCTTAGTCTCTAGTTCAACAACTAGGTTTAGTCCTAACTTATTTCTAAGAAAGGACCCAATAGGGGACATTTTCTCCATCATTCGGATAAGTCGGGTCATTTTCTCTAAAATTTCATAAGCTTCTCTTTAACACCATAGGGAACTAGGCCATACTCACGGTTATAGGGTGCCCCCTCTCAATTCCCAAAACAAGAAAGAGAAACCATTCAAGGAAAAAACAATCATTTCTTTGTCAGGTCCAGTTCTCTTGCTCCAACATCTTGGAGACCAGATGACGAAAGTAGGGATTTTCAGGCAACTAAAAGAAGCATTTAGGTAGTATAGTAACTTGTTCTATTTTCCTTTTAGGCCCCGGATTATGCTGGATCAATTCTTGTCACTAAGATGTAGAGGAAGAGGCCACCTCTGGTGGGTGATCAATCCTGGAATGCTGTTCGAAATGCTTTGCAGAATTAACTGATGGCTCAAAAAACTAAAGAAAAGGGCCGTACACAATTTCTTCTTTGGCATGAAGAGTGCCTAATTGCTTGTGTGTTTCATATTCTTCAGTCCAGCAGAAATTTTGCAGATTCTCTACTTTGAAAGTATTAGTTTTGTTTCCAGTAGCTTTTTTGCTCATGCATGTCTGTGCATTAAACAGACTTCAAAAGCGTCTCACTTTTTCTTTTGATGAAGTAATATGTTTCTTTAAAAAAAGCATCAAGGAGACGCAAAGTAGTGCTTCAAAAGCGTCTAACTTCCAAACCATTTCTTCTTCTCTCTCTTTCTACAGTAACTGGTTACAGATAATGCTAAGCAGAAACCAAATGCAGTTGCAAAAATAATGAGTAGTCACAGTTATAATGGCAAAACAGTAAGTGCAGTAACTAAAGAGGACTGCAGTTCAAAAGGTCAAGATAGGGGTCAATGCATCTATTACAACCCAAGCAGTCCCCACTTTCTAGATCCATCAGCTAGTCTATTTGATACCCTCTTCAGAGTATCCTACCTATTTGCTAAGTAAACATACAAAAATTACATTGAACTGGTGCTATTGAGTCTCAATTCTCCTATTTAAACTTTCAATGCAGCAGATATCTATGTACTACCTCAACCATAAAATTAAAACTATTTATTGTTAACATAATCAATTAACCATGGAGATGAGAAACTGAAAAAGGGAAGGAGAACAAATATCATAGAAAACCCAAGAAAAAAAGAACTTGAAAGCAAGAAAACTAATGCAAATTGGAATATGATTAGGGCTGCACAAAAAATGGACCGGGCCTAAAAAAAAAACTGGACCGAACCGGACCGGACCGAATTTTTCGGTCCGGTTTTCGGTCCTACGTTTCTGAAAATTCAGTCCTCGGTCCGGGGTTTTTTTCGGTTTTTAATGTATATTGGACCGGACCGAATTTTCCAGTCCGGTCTTCGGTCCGACCTTTCTGGAATTTCAGTCCTCGGTCCGGTACGGTTCGGTCCGGTCCGAGGGTTTTGTGCAGCCCTAAATATGATAAATAATAGGTGAATATCATCACTTACCCTGACTTGCTTCAGACTCTTCAATTCTTCCACCCCATGTCTCTGAGTCTCAGACTGATCACAATTGGAACAAAGTGAGTATATGCATAAGTGTCATTAAAGAAACTTGCAACCATTGCATGAACAACGACAAGACCAACCTTAAGTCTCTGTTCCAAACTATGTTTATCACAATAAGCTTTGTGCTGCAACTTGCCACCATTAGTTCTCATGCTTAAAAATAAGCCAGCACTTCTAGCACAAGAGGGATGGAATGTACTCTGACAGTGACCATAACTACACTGCAAATAACAAAAGTTGAATCTGAATAAACAGACTAAGTTTAACACATCAAAAGGAAAAAAGAAAGCCCTTCCACATCTTTTACCTTAGTGCATACACCTTTTCTCCGCTGGCAAACGAGGCAGACATCATTACCCTTGGGGACAGTTGCCTGTCATTATCACAATAAGTGATACAGTAACTATTACAGAGACTACGCTGGTCCAGCTTTCCAGACCTAAACACACCCGAAATGAGCAAAAGACATATTCTTAATTCTGATAAGCGCATACCAGTCCCTCTATTGGATGTACTTGTCCTCTTCTGAATGTTGATTCAAAGGCCCACTACAGAACAAAAAGATATTAGTGCAATTATCGATGCAACACAGTACATAAGGCTAGTTCAGGAAGATGAATAGTCAAACAAGAAGATTGAAATTTACTTCAGCACAGAAGGCGTGAACCCATTGACTGTCATTTGACTTTCTAAAAGCACCAGCAGTACCGCCACATAACCCACATTCAGCGACAAAACATGGTTTCTCCTTCTCCCAAAGATAAGCTTGAGCTCCAGAGCCCCCAGACGACAACTCCTCGCATAGTTCACAATACCAAGGGCCTGTTGAATTTCTTACACTTCGATAGCAATCCAAGTGAACAGCAACCTATGAACAAGGATAATTTGAACTCAGGAAAAGATTTAAAAGGGACATAGAATAGGAGTGTAGTGCTTGCTACCTTGCAGCTGGTACAAACTAGAATAGGATTTAAAATGGTCTCGGACCGTCTGCAGATATCACAAGTTCTGGCATGGTCTTTTGAAATATCTGAACCTAGCTGGACAAGATCAAAGTTAGTTTCTGGTAATATCCGCACACCGGTTGGCCTTGAAAGCGTCTCCTTGACCCGAGGATGCTGTTGGGAAGAAAGCCTAAGCCTTTCATTGGTAGCAGTCATCTTCAAAACATCCAGAACAGGGGGGGGGGGAACAAATGCATTTAGTACGATGAAAACAAGACTGAAATTTTGAAATAGTTGTTAATACTGCTTCAGTGACTCCTAAGTCCAAACATGAATAGACTTACAACCTCCTTGTGCGTGGATTCTTCTATATTGTCTTTCCTCAATGATGAAATCCTAGACGATGCGGCAGCTGCCGCAGTTGCAGCAGCCAGTACAGTCTGAGCCTCCTGATGTCGTTTTTCTTTCCTTCCTTGCTTTTTGGCTTCCCTAAGCTCATAAAGATATTGGCTAACACACACAGCATCCCATTCTCGTTGTCTAGCAGCATCAGTCTCCTGTTGGAGACTATTCACAACCTTAACAATTAAATCATCTGAAAAAAATGAAATCAGTTAATTCAACAACAGTATCCATGAGTTCTGGCACATGTAAAAGCAAAATAATAGGTGCATGTTATTGTCTGCGATCCTCAGAAAATAAAAGGACGCAATAATGCTAACATGCACCTAATTAGAAGATGAGGATTATAGCAGAGACCACTAAAATGTTTTCTTGCAGCAGCATTACAAAGCAGTCTGTGCTGGTAATAAACGAGCTCTCCTTCCACCTCATCTGCTGGTGAAAGCTCCAGCAGGCCCATAGAACTCGCCTTCACCAACTGTTCAGGGCATGCACCATTCAATTTGAGGCGGTTTCCAGAAGCTGACTGTTGTGAATGTTGGCTGCAGCAGATTCCTGAACTGGAAGATGCTTCAATCTGAGAAACCTCACCCTGTCTCAAATCTTTAAGAACAAATAACATGAATTTTAATATACAAGTTAAATCCTCAAGGTTTTACCATAAAAATCACGAACATTACCTTCCGAGGGAACCCCGCTCTCCATTTGCCTTAATCTATTCTGAATAAAAGGGTGAATGTAAGAGCTATGGAACGCTTCGCTTTTACTGCATGAAAATATAAATGTGGGTAAAGGTCATTAGTTAACACATAAGGAGCCCAAAAGTAGCCACAAGTAACAGCTAAAAGATATAAAATATAGAATGCTCACAGGACATCTGGTAAGTGATCGAAAGAAACCGACGAAATCGTGCTGCTCATATCAGCAGCAGTCGCAAGATTCTGATCAGATAAAGCACCATGCTCCACTTGACCATTGTCAAGGCAGTGGATTGAAACTTTCGATGGCTCTGCAGCCAAATTATTCACAGATTAACTTTCTGAGAATGGAAAAAAACAGTAAATATGCAAGCTCATTTTATATTAGCTTCAGTGCTTCACTATAGAATTGTTTTTCTTACATGTCAAACACAAGCCAGACTAACAAGAACGAAGCATATAGTGCTTAAAACTAATTCTTCAATGACATAGATATTAACCGAGATTGTAAAACATAACGCAAAAACAGCTTCAGCTTTCCAGATTTTATGGGAGGTGGATTTGGTTCCAGTTCAGTTTTCGACAATAAGCAACCCAGACCGCAATAAAAATACCAAAATAGGCTCAGAGGAAAAGAAACCAACCCCAGGAGTATGGATGAAAGGTAATAGCATCAGACAAGCAAGTGTCTAGATTGAAAGACAGACAAGTAGGAGTTTACAACAAGGAAACTCATCCATCACATGGATTGAAATTGAATGCTTCAGAAGAAAAGGTGAGTGTCCTCTGAAGACGAGAAAATATGATCTATATGATTGTGGTAATGAGCTGATAGAATAGAGGAGTGTGGACCTATCTTTCAAATAGAGCAGCTAGAACTAGAGAATAAACCAGGCAACTTCAGTTTTCTTGCTTGGAGCCTTGGGAGTAATTTGTATCCATTTGGTTTGAGAATTGTTGTTACTGGACTTTTAGATGTTTTATATTTCACACTGTGGGGTCTCTTTGGGATTTTCAGTCTGCAGTTTAAATCTTTGTTTCGCAACCTCTGGACAAAAGCAACTAGCTAGCAACAAACATATTTGACTATCATCTGCTTGAACCGATGGTTGTTTAGCTTAGTTTGGTTCCATTTTTAATCCCCAGGGTTCCAAGTGTCCTTAAGCCTAGCTTAATCTCTCTGGTACTTCTCTTTACATTTGTATGATTTTTATACGAGCATCCCAATAAAGTAATATACTTTCTCCTAGTAATCGAGTTCTTTCCTTTTAATTCGTCCCAGAACAACAGCCCGTTTCCTTAAATCGTCACTAAATCAAGTTTAACGTAAAGGAAGTAATACTTCAGATCATTTTAATTAATCTTGCCTCTTTTAGTCTTTTCACATCTTCCACCAATGATATGGTCATATATATTGACATTAAAAATTCTAAAAATAGCTAAGTTCACCAATTAATCACTAATAGTCTAATATAATAACCCGTTCACCCTTTTTTCTCTTGACCTCCGGGTTGAAAGTCAACAAGGGAACTACAATTTGGGGCTACGGGATTAGCATGCAAACCTCCCTTATTGCCGAATCACTCTTTCTCTACTCGTTTTCCCTTAATGCTTCCTCTTTCTTCTTGGACCATATCTGCGACTAATACAGCTATGACATTCTCCAGCTTCTCTACGCCACAAGCTATCTAAATTTGTCACTTGATAAAATAATTTGAAAGACTCACAGATGAAAATTAAACAACGCCGAACCCAGAATGGATTAAAATATATGATTTGGAAAGAGCAGAGAACCTAATTGAATAATATTGAGAAGGTTGGCTGGGAGCAGGTGAGGTTTTCTACTGCATGTAAGCTAAGACAACAAACTCAACATATAAAGTAGCAAGCAACTGAGGAGATTGCACACCAGGAAAATGGCAACGCTGATCACTTGGAATTCCCTGCCTTCGGACATATGGTGGATCATTTGGAAAGAAATTTTCTAGTGCACGTAAGCTACGACAACAAACTCAACATATAAAGTCGCAAGTACAATCTGAGAATGAATCAGGAGATTGTACAGCAGGAAAGTGGCAAGGTTGATCACTTGGAATTCACTGCCTCCGGACATGTGGTGGATCATTTGGAAAGAAAGAGTTTTTGTAAGCAGTGAAAAATCAGCAATTAGCCTCAAGCATAGATGCAACATTTCTTTAGAGTTATTTTATTGTGTAACATGGCAATAGCAAATGACACAGAGGACATGAAAGATATTTTGAGCTCGTTACATATTTTGTAATGTACAGTAAAACCTCTATAAAGTGATACTCGGTATATTAATAAATTCTCTACGATAATATTTTTCTCCGGTCCCGACTTGGGCCAGTTGATAAATTAACAAATTTCGATAAGATAATAGATTTTCAAAAAAAAAACTATGTAAATATAGGGTCCCATTATTAATATAAATTAATAATTATATAAACTTACACAAACATAACTAAGAAAATTTACTGAAATATGATTCTAGTGTTGTTTGTTTTTTCTTAAAATTGAAGTCTAGTTGGAGCTCATCTCTAACTTTTCTTATTGCATCCAAAATTTCTGGTGTTGTGTTCTCAAACTGCACCAAAATTGTGAAGAGTTCTAGACGCGATAAGTGCTTCCTTACGCGTAATTGTTTCCATAACTGTTTCCAAAGGTACTTTATCATCTCCAACTTCATCATCTGTATCATTTTCAAGGATAGTAGCCACAATTTCTTCAAAGCTCTTGACTTCTGAACATGTATCATTTTCACTCGGGTAGTCCAATAGGCTATTGACATCCATTTTATTGTGATAGCCGAGATCATTAATCATGACCTCAAGTTCATGAATGTCGTTTTGGGTTCATCTAAATTCCTCGAGACTTCATCACATGAACGAATTTTGCAATGTCGAAAACAATTTGCTATTGTCTCTTATTATTCCAGCATGTTGAATTTTTGATGTCATTATTGTAGCTCTATTCACCAAACTTTAGGAGGAAGAAATCACCTAACTTTTTGTCCCTAAGAGGACTCAAGCCATGGTCTTGATCCCAACCTCGCTGCTATCGTAATTTTTAATTCAAAACTTCCATTACTAGACACCAAACCAATGTCAAAAGTGTGTACAAGTTGTTTATGACACCATAACATCCATAGGTGTCTAAATTGCTGTCTATCTATACAATAGGTATTCTCTATTTGCACAAAAAATACAAATAAAATGACATTTATTCATCGCAGAATCTTGACAATTGACATCACATTTCAGCAAGATAATAAATGAGAACAATAATGTTCGTATGAAGGTTAAACTACATACTCCTCACATGCATTAAGCAAATAAGAAATGTATAATGCAAACCTTCATCATTGTTGGGGTCGCCCACTAGAGTTGCTTTTGAGGGAATAGCCTCGACCATGACCTGTACAGGAGACAAGATAGGAAAGAACATTACCTCTAACTACTTAAAAGCTACACGCTTTATAAAAATGACAAATTTGTATATATCCCCATCAAAACCCAATTGTATTCTTTATATCCCCAATTCTTCATTTGACCTCTTAAAATTTATAATAAATATTAATAAAATATTTTAAAGACTGTTTTGCCCTCCATCAACTAATTCCATCCCTTCCTTTTTCTTTGTTCTTTCCCTTCCCGCTAAAACTTCCTTAATTTTTTGGGATTTTCTTGTTTATTGTTGTTCTGGGGGTTAAAATTTTGTTCAGCCTTATGAATACATATATCAAGAGAAACTTAAAATGACATAAACAACAGAGACACACATAATGTTAACTCCATAAGATTCTTAGCTAAAAAGTCATAGATATAACAAGGAACTTCAATAAACTTTCTGTATAAATATATCTAGTTAAGTGAGAGCATTAAAACAACTGAGCAGCCAGAGCATCCTAAAATAAAATTTCAAAAACAGTGAGATTTCACTCCACAATCCATCCCACCCCCACACAACAAAACAAATATATTTCAGAATGGGAGAAAATATGCTCTGGCTGGTTGCACTATGAAATGGAAAGAAATGCTAAATAATGTTGATTTAGTATTAATTGTTCTTAGTTCACTTATGAATATGTATTTTTGGTGTGTTGGAACTTATTAGTTTGTAAAATACAGAAATCTGCTCAGTTGTTTTAATGCTCTCACTTAACTAGATATATTTATACAGAAAGTTTATTGAAGTTCCTTGTTATATCTATGACTTTCTAGCTAAGAATCTTATGGAGTTAAAATTATGTGTGTGTCTGTTGTTTATGTCATTTTAAGTTTCTCTTGATATATGTATTCATAAGGCTGAACAAAAAATTTACAAGTGCCTTACCCTCATATAGAATTAAGAAGAAAACATGGTTGATGATTCAACATTAGGGTGTTCATTAGGTGGATATTAGCTGCTCTTTGTAAGTTAATTAACTAGTTAATGTTTTCTCTAGTGACATCATTTGACCGACTAGTTTTTTTTCAGCATGGGAAGCTCTGGTGGTATTGATTATGGTGCTTACACTTATGAGAATCTTGAGAGGGAACCTTACTGGACATCCGAGAAGCTCTGTATTTTCATTACTGGGGCAGGAGGATTAGCGGGAAGGGAAGGGAAGTTTTAGCAGGAAGGAAAAGAACAAAGAAAAAAGGAAAAAGGAAGGGAGGGAATTAGTTGATGGAGGGCAAAACAGTCTTTAAAATATTTTATTAATATTTATTATAAATTTTAGGAGGTCAAATGAAGAATTGGGGATATAAATAATACAATTAAGTTTTGATAGGTATATAACTAAATTTAGAATTGTGATGGGGATATATCTAAAAAGAGATGTTTTGATGGAGATATATACAAATTTCTCTATAAAAATAAATGACCAATCACTGACTAAATCAGTTCAATAGGTCACAAAATCTAGGTGTCCCTTACATGGCGAAGATTCAAATCACCAAAAGAGCAACAAATTCAAATCACCAAAAAGAGCAACAAAGATAGAGTGGTCATCAAAATAGAATACCAAACAACTCTTAAAAAGGAATATAAGATTATCAAAAGACTTGACCAAGATCTTTTCCAAATGTAATAATTTCTTTTTAGTAAGGGCCAAATGGAAAAATTTCTGAAGTAGTTTTAACCGCCAATTACCAACATTACAGATACCTAAAGACAAAAAAAAAGATTACAATGGCAAAAAACGAGAATGTAGACCCATCAGGAGCATTTGCTGTGGAGGTACAAGGTCTCAAGTGATCATATCATGTTAGTCCAAAGCAAGAATCACGATAGCTACACAGAAAATGGTTGAGACATGTCGGGAACACATTTATTATGGAAACTAGGGAAGATCAAAGGACGGATATTTCTCGGGAAGGCACAAACATACGTGTGAGCCCATTGAAGGGAATTATGAAAAAAAGAGATGAGTTTCAAGGTTTGTGGACTGTATAGTTGTGAATGGCACAAACATAATCTTTGGTATGATTAATAGTGAACGAAAGTACACTGAATGAGGCATCCCTAGGTGTGTACTGCTCCCACAGATAATGACATGATAGCACCCAACCATATGAGGAGGAACTTTCAAGGCATTTAGCGGGATACAAGGTTCAAGAAGAACATATAGGACTAGGAAAGAGAGGAAGTTCAGCAGTTTCTTCAAAAAAAAAATCGGCTGCAATTTAGGGCAGAGGGGGAAGGCTGGGACAGATTGGAGAGGATTAAGGGGATGATGGTTCACAATGAAGCCCTATTAGATGGGATTAACAAAAGGGGGCAACATGAGAGAAGTGTGGAATGCAATTTGGAGTAGCAAGGCGCCAAGTATTGCTTCTTCTCCAGGTGAGCAGCAAGAAATGCCTTCCTTACTGATGATAATTATAGGAACAGGGTGAGAGTTACGGTGAATTGGTCCCAAATGTGCAAAATTGGCCTTCCATACTGATGATAATTATAGAACAGAGTGAAAGCTACGGTAAATTGGTCTCACGTGTGAAAATTTGCACGGGGATAGAGATCAAACTATCATTTTTTTACTTCGCAGGACAGCTATCCACCTATGGGCCTTCATTTTTGTGATGTTTAAGAAAACCAGATAAAAAGTAGCCGATAAACCAACTCAGCAAAATTGATCCCATATCACATGTGATTCGGCTGACCTCAAAGAAATATACTATTAAATAATCTTTTTTTTTAAAATTGGCAACTTTGTATTCCTCAGATTAAGGGTATGCTGGCCACCTATCAAATTCTACAAAAATCATAAAACATTTATCATACCTTCCGCACACCAACAGAAGGAAGCTCTCTTGGACAACTTGAATCTTCCCTTCCATTCACACTAGTTTTAGCTACTTCTGCAACTACTCCATCAATGTTGAGTCTCTCCTTAAATGAATAAAGTGATTCACCATCTTTTACAACCCTGACATTGTTTTTGGTTCTTCTTCGAGGTGGTACAGACTTAACGGGTACGACGTCCATAATCTCGGGATCTGTTACTCTAATGGAATCCAAATCATCCACCACACCAGCCTCAACGTTTGGTGCTATTGTGGATTTAATTTTAACTTTAAGAGTTTTCTGTAAACTTCCAATATAAGCATGATTCTTCAACCACATAGCTACCTTAAACCGTATGTCAGGAGTCATTTTACCATCCTGCAATTGGCAAAAGTGTAGATCAAGAAAAGTATCAGTACAACAACAACATACACAGTGAAGTTCCACAACCTGGGGTCTGGGGCAGTGTGTTATAAAAAAGAAATCAGTTCATTCAGAAACATCAAGAGAGACAGAATTCTAGAGTTTCGTATCATGTGCATAATACTGAAAGTTAGAAGAGAAAATTGCAAAACAAAGGATATTACGTTGAGCATTGAGGCCAACAAGTCTGAAGGTACACCAATCTTCACAGCAGCGTCTTTTACATCAACTTTTTTCTGCTCTATTAACTACAAAAGCAATGAATATATTCAGTATTTTATAAATTTAAATGGCAAATAAAACTGGAATTACAGAACAAAAAAAAAGCTTCTCCGGATTAAAAGTACAGATGTCAAATCTTATGTGGTATATCCAAGTCATACTTAATTCCCAGAACAAAATCAGTCACACAAGGTCGACAGACCATCATATCTGATTAGATTTTCATATTAAGGCAATCTGACATCTACTTGGACACTTCTGCAACTCCAATGGGCATTAACGAAGTTCTGCTTCCCTGTTTTCTGCTGTGCTCACTGTATTTTCTTGGTTGCCTAATCAAAGGTTTTAAAAGAATAAATAGGATTTCTTTTTCTATTAAACGGAAAAGTAACTACTTGATTATCTTGTCCCTTTCTTTAATCAAGCCCTGAAATGCAAAGAAAGAGATTGGAGTTCGCTGATGGACTTGGCAATGAATTGTGTTAATGCTCTTTGCATGCAATGATGCAAACATTAATTAATATTTTCTTGTCATATCTGTGTATGCTCTCACCACAGTTTTCAAAATTTTGCCAGCATGATTTAGGAGTATGTGATTGTACAGTTGCTACTTAAGCTAGGTGTGACAATACCTTTTTTAATATCACGGTGAAATCTACAGGATCAGCCACATCACCATCTTTATTTTCACACAAGTCCCTATCAACAGGCTGCTGTGAAACACCACATTCTGTTTGACGTTTAACACTCAAGCCCTTCTCCAGCAGTCCTTCCTGTTGCAATGCATCACCGTTCAACTTATCTAAACCCGAGATAGAATTGTCCGTATGCAACACTGTTTTGTCTCCATTTCTTAAGCCAAGCTTTAACTTGTGTGGTTTGGCTGTAACTGACACAGCCAACTGATTGTTACCTGTGACGCAAGAAACGTCTACTGCAGTTCCTCTACCTTGTTGACTGTTACTATTGGTCTGGAGATCTGAATGCTTCACACAGAATGCACGTAATTCAACCTAAAACCATTGGAAACAAATAGGTAAAAAGCAACAAGGAAGACATTTTAATCAATATGATCTTACAAACTGAAAAGGATCAAAGCACATTTAGTACAAAATGACATCAGTTAAAACCCGAAAGCAGAAGACTAGAAGAATAGAGCTCACATCGTCACATCCAAGTTTCCCCCATATCTCCATTCTGTGGCTTGCTTCCCTGGCACATATAGGATGGAAAGAAGTCCTACAAGCTCCTACAAATCATTACGACAAGATATTAACAAAGAACATGCCCCAAAAGCAGATATTAATAGTGTAGAAGAAATGATTTCATCAGACAGGATCTTTCAGTTTATTTGGTTTTCCTTCTCTCCAAGCAATGTATGTAATAGGTGGCTTAAATAGAGGGGTAAAAGTAGACCCATAATGCAATTTGGAGGGAGGGGTAAACTTATAGCAACAAATTAATGAAAACATATTCCACCTCTACAAGACTCACTAACAAAACATTTTAAAATGTCAGATCCTACAAACTGGACCAATTTAATCACCGACAGAACACAGTATTCAAAATCCGACTAAGACAGACTAAAATTAATAACTGTCTCAGTTGTTGCAACTGCATTGCTGTGTAAATAGATTGCCCAGCAGTTAGAAAGTAGAAACTACATAACATTGTTGATCAAAGCTCTAATAAAGATAGCAAATCATGAGAGCATTTTTAGAAAAAAGACACGTAAAACTCCACCTGCAAAATGTGATACTCAAATGGACACAAATCTTAGACGATTGAGCAAGTCAGGACTCCCCCCAAAAAAAGAAGGAAAAGGAAAGTGGGAATACAAGTGTATTTGTGACAGAAAGCAAAAGATACACATCAGCAAAACAAGATGACCATATTGATGAATAGAAGCTATTCTCCAATTATGTCTTCACTACATTCAATTCTTAGTTCGAATCAATTATGGATAGCAATCAAAGGAATCTAAATTATATATCAACAAAACAAACAAAACAAGGTGGAAAACAAAAGAATACATAGGGATCCCCCTAATTACTAATATCATTGCTTTCAATAATAGTGTTTTTGTAAGAACTTGGATTCAATAAGTGGTCCGGTCAACAGTCAACTGTACGTATTCCCACTCAAGCATTATAGGAACCAAGCTTGAGCACAATTCCAACACTAAACAACCATCAGCTAAAAAATAATTTACCTTATCCATAAAAATACAACCTTCAGCGTGACTCGTATACAATAATAAAACTCGAGCTTGGATCGATAAAGTAAATAAACTGAAGCATTTTTTTATTGTTATAAGCTAAAGCTTTTATGCAAAGTTGAACAACATACAATTTATTTCTACTTTAAGAATTAAAGATTTTGGTCTATAATATTTACATCTTAGAAAAAATAAGGAAAAAGGTCCAATCAGCCCCTGAACTACGTCCTCCACTAATTGTTGGGGGCTGGTGTACCTTTGTTGTTATGAAAGTCGCATATATGTCCTTATTGACATTGTTAGACAGACACTAGTTAGAACTTATTAGCATCTACACTTTGATTAGCACCTAGAGTTGATACGTGTCCCCCACATGGCCAACTATTAACAGAGGGGACATCTAGACCATTTTGCAAAGTTTAAGGGTTGACCCCTTTCCCCTTTCTGTCCTTCACTCACTGTTCTTCATCTTTCAAAGGCCGCCTTTCCAGCCAAAAACCCTTCTCCACCGCAAAATCAAAGCTTAGCAGGAAAGGAGAAGAGGCAGTGAACCATCTGTTAGTAGTTAGCCACGCAAGGGACATGTGGCAGCAACAGTTGCTAATCAAAGTGATTAGATGCTAATCAGATCCAACTAATGCTCCATTTGGAAAAATGGCATATGTGTGTCATTTTTGTGACGGCAAGAGCACATCTAACCCTAACTATTAACGGAGGGCATGCTTAGACCATTTCACATAGTCCAAAGGCAAATTTGGATATTTTCCTGAGAAATAAGATAGTGTGTAGATATATCCACTATTAATTTGATCATGACCATAAACCATCCAAGCTCAAGTTATACAATTTCAATGTTACAATTCTATATCAAAGTAGAGCTCGAGTGCAACTCATATAATGTAATAATAAACAGATTCTCTCAAGTTAATGAATAGAAATTCACAATTATAAAAAATATTGAGTTTCCCGAGTATCCTCGATGACTAGTAGCACACAATTCAAAACTCGGGGATATTGAGCTCGCCCCTCTACCGTTCTCCATTTAAATACCGGGTTTTTATGCAACTGGGTTCGGACCCGTAGCATGTGTGTGTGTCCCCGCCACAGTCACAGGTTGCACTCTTTTACCACTAGACCAAATCCCTGGAGTGAGCCCTTTGTCCTTTTTAGGGAATAGATCATATAAATTACATTAATTTGACCAAATATATTACACTATATAGGTGTTGGACAACTAAATACATGGCGTGAGGTTGGGCTAACCACAATCGTCAACCAAACTATACCAATGATCGTCTATATTCCCGTGTGTATTTTCTTTGACAACAAAAGAATAAATTAGAACAGAGACAACTTCTAATGAATTCTTTGTTTGCAAATATATGTTCATCTGCAAGCTTCGAGTTTAAACAATCACCTAGTTTTGACCGAGCGGTGAAGAATACCTAGTTATCGTCAGTTCTCTCCATGATGTTGAGTTGCATCTTAGACTCCTAATATAGACTCAAATACTCATATCCCAGAGCTGGAAATTTCAGCCCAATAATTGCAAGCTTCTCCCTATTTCATACTCAAAATTATTAACATTAGCTCCCCTTTCAAATTATAATCAGCTTTTTAAAAACAGAGAAAAAATGATGTAAGTTTCCCATATGTATTCTATGAGACTCGCTAGAGGTTGAGAATATGTAAGAAACAATAAATTTGATGTACATTAAGCTGGAAAAGTGAAAGAAAACGAACAACTCAACGTTATACTGGAGAAAAGTTGGGGAGGACTCGGCATTAGGAACTTGAAATCACACAATTTAGCTTGCTTTTGAAGTGGTTGTGGAGATATGGCAAAGGAGGACATTTATGGAGAAGGTATGGTGACCAAAGCCCTTGGCACACAGGTCATGAACTATATTCTCACGGCGTAAAGTCTCTAAGAACTATGACACTTACAACTTCACCGACACGGTTGGTAATCTTGTCTCGGTGTTTTGGAATGGTAACACTTGGTACATTTCATTTAGAAGAAATTGTTTTGACTGGTAAATCCCCAGAATTGCTCTCTTATTTACAGATTTAGAGATTGTATCCGTCAATGATCACGTGGAGGATTGTATTGTATGGAATAGAGAGCAAATATAAAGTTCAGAGACAAGACTCTCAATGGTTGGGAATTAACAGTTGGTCATGGAAGAAACTCTGGAAATCTAAAGCTCCTAATGAAGTTAATAATTGTTTCATGTGGTTGGTGGCGCATGATGCATGCCTTGGACACAATAATCTACAGAGACGAGTGTTGTTATGCAGTAGGTGTGCCATGTGTAACAGAGAAGTGGGAAATGGCAGCCATCCATTTCTGCATTGCTCGGTAAATGGACAGATTTGGACATTATTCTTCTGTTTTTTCAAGATTACCGCTGCTTATTCCATACACAGCCAAAGAGCTAGTAAACCTTCAGGGGTATTAGTATACCATTAAAAAGGACCTGGTGCACCAACCCTGCGTATATATGCTGAAATACATGTAAGGAATGAAATGTGAGATGCTCAGAAGGGAAGAAAGTCAGTGTACAGCAGCTTAAATACAAATGATAGTGGCTTTTGGCTTTTTGGTGTAATCTACCGGATGTAAAAGATGAAGATAGTACGTTAGGTTTCGTAGAATCTTTACAAGAATAGGACCTTTACTGCAGATATCCTTCTTTTTTTATTGTACAGAACGATTACTCACTCTTGTACTGCCTTAGCACCAATTTGGCCCTAAGTTTCTGCATTTTCGATACATTAGTTTACTTGACTTCTCAAAAAAGAAAACTACTGCAGATCCCTTCAAATTGCAAAAAGCCTTTCTGTGGTTGACACCAAGCATATTCACATCACTGAAAAGAAAGTTCTCTTTATATAAAGACGTGACCAGTAAAGCTATTCTAGGGACTGCATTAAAGTTTATCAGCAATTTCAGCTTCAACTCTGAGCTGTAACCTTTAGACTTACGGGCAAACTCTCTGATCTAATTACCTTCTCATATCCCACTGACCCAAATATTTGAGCAAAGCCGGTCAACAATGGATAATGAGACAGAGAAGTGAAAGCAGAAATTCAAGAGAAAAGCACCCCATCCCCCCCCCCCCGACACACAAAATGGGGAACTATGACCATGACCAAAACAGTATATCAAGTTCCTATTGCACTCAATCGCGTATGTCACTCTATCCAGCTATCCTACATTTAAATTCCAAAGCGGTGTTTCAAGAAGCAAGTATAAGGAAAGATCTACACCCTTTTTCATGAGTTGTAGGAAGAGAGTGGAGAATGAACACGATCAAATAAGAATGAACATAGCAATCAAATAAGATTTATTTCTTCTTAATGCTTGCTCAATTACAAATGATTGATAAAATAAAGATGAAAGCCAAAGAAAACTGAGATGAGTATACACAAGATATGTTGAACGGGCAAATAATTTTTCCTGTAAAAAACTACAGCACGAACTGTATATTGACACAGATTTGGTGCATGCCAATGGAGTAACGGACTAGAAAAAAGAAAAGACTTCTAAATATGGCAACTAGTAGCTCCGGATTAACCAAACATCTTCGAGAAAGCCATTAACGAAGAAATGCACGCATGGTAAAGTAAGGAAGTAATAAGACATACCATTACTGCACCGAACACACGCCCCGTGTTTCACCTTGCACAGATAACAAATTAACTTCTTCCGTGTATCCTTTATACCATCAACATTGATTATTGGCTCCATGATCCTAGTATTCTCAACAAATACCTCAGGCATCCACTGACTACAAAACAAGTGTGCAAACTCCAGTCCAGAAGATTCTTCACTTCCCACACCTCTTTTCCTACAAGGTTTCAAAGCACCACCGCTTTTTGGGCAAAGAGCACATGGCTTGTCATTACTTATAGTCTCATTCTTTTGCTTGCACCAAGAACACAACCAACTGCCATCAACATCATCCTGCACACCATAGCATCTCTGATGAACAGCCACAGTGCAAGAACTGCAAACGATCAGTCTGTTCAACACATCACCATGGTCACCTAAACTACAATAGTGACAAAATGAAGCTGACCCTTCTACAGGACGGGCAACTAAAAGCTTCTCCAACCCTGCATCTCCACCCAAAAGCTTCCTTTTCTTTGAGGGTCGTTCAGACGCAATATATATCTTATGCCTAGAACCTAACAGCCATTCTAACCCACTGAAAGGCAACGATGGGGAAGACGAACAAGGCTTCACATTTCCATCATTTTCTTCTTTAACCAATTTAGTTTCCCTTCCTCCTTCACTGTCCACATCCATAAACTGCTCATTCTCCTTCTCTTCTTTAACCGTCACCCCACTATCATTAACCCCATCACCCACATTGTCAAATGTAGGAACATACAATAATTTTTTATCACTACCCAAAAAGTCGAAAGACCCAAGTTTATACAATCTATCAATATCTTCCACGGATAATTCACGAAAGTATTCCTCAACTTCATCCCAGAATCCACTATTACGACCCCCCTTTTGCCGCAAAGACGATTTCTTCGTCGTTTCGGTTCCTGTATGAGACTTCTTGTGTCGTTTTCTACTATCAGAATGCTTATTTAACAACTGAGCAAAGTTATTGGGTAAAGTAAGGTGCACAGTAGAGGTAGTAGATTGCTGTGACTGATGAGAATCCTCAGAAGAATCAAAAGGACAACGTAAGCACAAAGCTTTTCTTGCCTGTGTGTAAAAATCTATTTGTTGGGGCAATTCCGTAATTTCATCAAACTTCAAGGGCTTTTCTGTAATTTCAAATTCTGAAACCCTAGGGATAACAGATATTGGACATGTCTTTTCCTCACCTTTCATCTTCTTTCGCCGGTGACATCTCCCACCACCGTTACCACCAGGCATCGCCGCCACCGCCACCATTCATCACCGCCCGCCGCCGACAACCGGAAATCCTTATCCTTAACACATCTACACCGACAAAATATAGATAGATAAACGCTATAAGATGTACGTGTATTCGGAGAAATAGAGAAAGATGTTTGTTGTTAGGGGAAATAGGAAAGCTAGGGTTAGGGTTTGTTTGTTGTTATTTTTGGGGCTTGTTTTTTGGATCCGTTTATTTTTCTATTTTGCTTTTATTTTATTTTCGGAAGAACAGAAACGTTAGAGAGAGAAGTGAGATGTTTTATTTCTATTTTGTTGGTCAGGTCTGTTACGCTAGATTGCACTGAATAAAAAATATATATAATATTTAATGGGCGTTTTTAATCGGACTGAACTGCACTATTTCTAAAGTTAGTGCACTTCAACTGTCAAATTTTGAGACACATCTAGTAGATGGGTCTCTCCCGAACTGTACTAAAAATAAAACAGTACATTATATCCAGTCCATTATAATATAGTACAGTTCAATATAAAAATATATAATCCAGTGTGACGTGTCAAACGAGCCCTTTGAACACATTTGGTACGCTATATTAAACTGGATTGTGCTGGACAAAAAAATAATACAGCGTTTGATGGGTGTTTTCAGCCGCACTGGACTGTACTATTTCTAAAAATAAAAAAATAAAAAATACAGTCTATTATATATTAATACTCTAATACGTTCATTATATATTAATACAGTTCAATTCAATATAGTACAATTCATTTCAATAAAATTAGTACAGTCCAATACGATCAAATACGTGATAATAATTATGTAGAATTAGAATATGCTTGGGGCACTATAGAAAGGAGGCTATTTAAATAAGAAAAAGACAGTGGAAAATGGCATACGGATCTTTTTTGACCTTTTTGCATGAGAATTCGATCCGATACCGCCTTAAATGAACTCCTATTTCTTTTTCTTTGTTTTAATATTAATCTTTTACTTTTTTTTATTTCTACTATACCTTCTTTTCTTTTTTCATTATTGAAGTTGAGGTATTTCCTGTTTTTAGATTATTTGGATTAAATGATAATTTGAAAATCGGGTAGAGATTTCAAATATATAGTCAATCTAATCAGTGCATATTTATTATTTTGATCTTTTTTCTTGAGGTTGAAAGGTAATAATTTATTTAATCATATGAAAGTATTTATTAGGCTTCTAATTCTTTATACTCTAGACTCTAGTGCTCTTTTTTGTAGCGGTTGTCAATTCCCTCTAGGATGTAAATGGATTGCAATCTCTCTAATTCGAACTCTGCTCGTTTTTCGGGTGTATTAAAATCTTTTTATATTGTGCTCGATCCATATAAGGTAGATTGAAGAAACAAATAAGAATTTTAGATTGCCGCAATTTACTCTGTTATTCTTCACACGCTTGGCCGTCTAAGTTATTTCATTATTCCAGCTCGCTATCAGTATATTCTCCCTCATCCAGTTTACTAAAGACTATTATACATATTTTGAGTATGTGCATTCAAAGAATATGTGCACATTTGTCTCTTCAACCCTACCTTTGCATATAACGCATGCTTTTCATATATGGACACCACACTTTTCAAGTCGATTTATTGTGGTCAATCTAGCATTGATAGCCAGTCGAGTGACAAATTGATGTCTAAACATAGCCCCTGGTCCGATGATAATGCTTTTCCAAGGGACTTTAGGGCATATCATGGAATAAGTGTTTATGTCTTCTTGATGTTCTGCAATAACTTTGCAACGTGTCATCAGGTTGTTGTTATCAAATCATTTCTATGCATCAACGAACTTCCTAACCATCCATTTAGTTTGGTTAGGAGTTTGTAGTTCAGTTTCTTTTTAAATTAAAAAATTCTCAACGTGAATAATTACAAACAAGGGGTTAGGTCTTACTTTACCAATTCTAATGAAGTAATGAACCTTTACTAATTAACAATCAGGGAGAAAATAGGAGCTAGAGAAAATTAGGTATTCTATGATCATCACGAAGTTTATAATACACTTTATGATGATATTACAAATGAGGATGCTTAGGTAATGCAAAAATATAAACGCCAAGAAAAAAGTTGAGTTATCAACCTCAAAGTTCATTTTATATATATATGAACTAAAAAATATAGTTAGCCCGTCTAAAATAACCTGAAGTGTTTTTCTCTTGTCTTCTTCTTCAAATTTGTCCAAAACACTTGATAGTTCATCACTTCTTCTTCGATTTATTAGATCATCTTGAATTTTTGACACTGTCATATGATTCTGATTTGTCAGTCGCATCGATAGGTGCCTTGAAACAAATTTCTCTGTCACCTTACCATCCCAACTATGTTGTTTTCTATGTGTCTTCTTTTTGCTTTTGTTGCTTCCACTTCGTTGTTGCCTAGGTGAGAGATCCCATCCCTAAACACTTTTTCAAAGCATATATTTGTACATAATAGGGTTTTTTTTACGTACAATGCATTTAGCAAGTGCATAATAGCTTTTTGTTTTACGTATTATGCATTTTTCTCACTTATTATTGCATTTCGAAGCTAAAAAACTCAAATTCGTAAACATATTATTTTCCTCATCCTCGTCCTCATCTTCATCAAAAAATTCATCGCCAAATCACACTTTCAGCATTAGCTGGACTAAGTCCTGACGGTAAGGCTCCTTGCTCGTTTTTCTTTGAAATCACACTTTTAGGCACAAATATTGGAGCCTGTGAACTTAATTTGCTATTCAAAGCCTAAAAGCACTTATCTCCCCTTGAGCATTAATTTCCTCATTTACACACTGTCCAACCTCGTCCAAATGAGAATTTCCAGAAACATTCACAATATTGTTGTCACCACAACGTACATGTGACTTAACACCACTTTGGTTCACCTTATCCAATTCATTGAAATTCATATTTGAACTGAAAATGGATATACCTTTCTTAGTGGCATTATGACTTAGTGACACCTTATCAATAGCCACTTCTTGTTGCAATAACTCATTTTTTTGTTCTTATTGGTCAAGCACCTAGCTCCATCTATTGTAAAATGATCGAGAGTGTTAGTAAAACCCGTGATATACATGGGTTAGTATACCATGTATATCATGGTTTCACAAGGAAATAAACCAAGTGTGAAACAGTGGTATACACGGTATACTAAACCGTGTATATCACAGTTTCAGAGACTAATTATGGTGTAAATATTGTACTAAATTATTGTATTAATTAGGTTTGTACACTTAACATATTTATAGGATTCTTGTACAACTAGAGTAGGGTTTTGAGAGTAGAATAGGAATAGAATTTTTCTATTATGGAAAATTGTATATATAGTCTTTCATTAATGAAAATAATCAAGGGATTATTTATTTCATGGTATCAGAAGTCTAGGTTAATGTTTTCTCCCAAATTTTTGTCCACTTTTCATCGGGTTCCGAGCCTCCCTTCTCAGTTTCCGTGCCCAGCGGTGCCTTCTCTCTCCCCAAATTTCCTTCTAAATCTCTACATCACGTCGTGTGTTGCTATTTGTCTAAGAACACGTTTCACTCTGTCATTACTGTTTCTAACAACAAAAAGCACATCCCTATTATTCTTGAAATAGAAAACGTTCAATACGCGATGTTGGCCGAACTGTTCAAAGTTCACGCACGCTCGCATCAAGTCCTCTATCACATAATCTCTGTGGCTCCTGAGGATACAGAGGTGCCTCAACCCGAGGATGATCCTAAGTTATGGACGACCCTTGATGCTACCGTTCTTTAGTGAATTTACTCTATACCGACATGTTGCAAACGATTGTTGTTGAACCAGACGCTAAGGCTATGACTACTTGGAATAGAATACGTGATATAATCCAAGATAATCAAAATTCTAGAGTTGTTACCCTTGAGCAGGAATTCTCTCACGTCAATATGGAAGATTTCCCCAATGTTTCAGCTTACTGCAAAAGGTTGAAAGAATTAACGGACCAACTCTGCCCATTACCAATGATCGTTTGGTCCTTCAAATGGTTGTAGGCCTATCTGAGGTCTATAGTGGCGTTGGTACGCTTCTTCGTCAGAGCAATCCTCTTCTGCAGTTCTATCAGGCTCATTTCATGCTCACACTCGAAGAAGTCGAACTGGCTAAAAAGGTGACTACTATGGCTCTTTCATCGTAATGATGACCGCATCTGAATATTTTCCCTCTATATCTGATAATTCCTGCCAAAACCGCACCAACGGTGGCGGCAAAAATGGTCAAAATCACAAAATAATGGTAAAACTGTAGTGGAAATTGAGGCGGAAACAACAGGGGTGTTAATAGGGCCAATGGAAATTGGCCCCGGGGCAGTGGGCCACAACCCTGGGCTCATTAGCAGTGGAACTGTGTCAATGGGCCTGGGCCCAACAACCCATATTATCCGTCCCCAAATGGGCCCAGTTCACTCTGTCGTCTATGCGCACTATTTTTGTGCCACAATGGATTCTGAGAGGCAGCAGTGGGTCGGGGTAGCAAGTCGACGTGCTTGGACCTCGGCCCTTCTAGGCCCATTATGATACGGGCCGCCCAACCGACATTGAAACTGTTGTGCACACTCTTGGATTGAATCCCCCAGACATGAATTGGTACATGGACACTGGAGCCACCACTCATATGACATCCGACCAGGTACTCTATCGCCTTATTTCAATTTGAGCAAAAATTATAGTGTTATTATTGGTAATGGTAATTCAATTCCAATTCGTGATTATGGTCATACCAATCAAAAAATTAGTATCCGTTTATAAATTTACCACTGATAATTGGGTGTCTATTAATTTTTATCTTTTTGCGTTTTATGTGAAGAATTTCAAGACGGGAATTCCTCTAATGAGATGCAATAGTGTGGGGGAGCTTTATCCAATCACCTCCACTTCCACAATCCATGCCTTGTCGTCCACCTTTGTTGCTCTTGTTCCTTCCTTATGGCATGCACATCTAGGTCATCCGGAGTCTTCAATTTTGTCGTATTTACATTAAAAAAGAACTTGTAAGGGTACGCGTAATACTCCAATTTGTCATTCATGTCCTTTGGGCAAGCATGTTAGTTTACCATTTGTAGCCGCTACTTCTCATACTTTGATGCATTTTTACATTATCCATAGTGATTTGTGGATATCTCTCGTTCTAAGTTAATTGGGTCATCGTTATTATGTTCTTTTTTTATGATTATTCTAACTATTTATGAATTTTTCCGTTAGCGAAAAAACCTCAAGTGTTTTCTACATTTTACAATTTCGAGCACTTATTCGTACCCAGTTTGAACAGAACATTAAAAATATTCAATGTGATAATGAAAACGAATATGATAATAGGTATTTCAAGAATTTTGTAATGCTAATGGCATATTTTTTCGTTTCTCGTCAAGAGGGAATACGTTCTCCTCAAACGTGACATGACGAGAGACGGAGACTTTATTTGTGGACAAATCATAGCATAAGTACCCCCTATAATTTGACGAGAAACCCAAAAAGATGCACAGAGTAGTCATATGTGCTAATTTATAAGGATTCATGGAGGCGAGATTAGGGTAGCATAGACACCCAAAAATTCGAAGGTGATCATAAGAAGGGATCCGATGGAATAAAATTGATGTGAGAATTTTATTTTGAAGTGTACGTGTAGGTAATATATTAAGGAGGTAGACGATTATGTGAAGTACATATACCTAAAAGGGAGGGGGAATAGATGCATGAAAGAGCATGGTACGAATCATATTATTAATGATGCAGAGGATTCTTTTGGCTTTACCATTTTGAGGTGAGATATGTGGGCACGAGAATCGAAACACCATGTCATTGGTTATACAAAATTTATGAAATGGAGAATTATTAAACTCACAGTCATTATCACAATGAAATGTTTTAATGGTCTTCTCAAATTGGGTCTTAACATAAACTTGAAATTCAAGAAAAATTGAGTAAACTTGGGACTTATATTTTAAAGGATAAACCCAAAGAAAGTGAAAAAAATCATCCAAAATACCAAAAATATTTGTGACATATGTTTCTATTAATGGAGATGTCCATAAATCCGCATGAATAATATCAAAATGAGAAAAAATAACACTCAAAGATGATTTAAACGGAAGTCGAACATGCTTCTCTAAAGGACACAATGGCAATTTTGGGTCAATTTCCCATTATTACATTGAATGAAATTTCGATTTCTAAGAAAACTAAATATTGGTGATCCCGGGTGCCCAAGTCTATTATGATAACCACTCTACAGAACTGTACATAAGATTTTCACCTCATACGGCTCCTCGTTCAATTCTTTCGAATTCATTGAATCCTTTTCCGCGTTCGAGAATCCCCCCTTCTTCCACTCCGCCCCGAAGAGTAACTAGGACCAATTTAGTCACGTTTTCATGAAGGTTGATGGAGAGATTGCAGCTAGAGAGGTATGTGGAGTGACATGTGCAGCGAAATTGGATGAGAAAGGATGTAGGTCCCCCACACTATTGCATCTTGTAAGAGGTGTCCCCATATGTAGGTCCTTCACAAAAAGAAAAAGGGTCAAACTCAATAGATACAGAATTATCACGAGAAAATTTTCTAACATAAATTAAATTTTTAATGATGTTAGGAGCATATAGGACATTTTTTAGGGAAAAAAGAGAGTGAGATGAAGGTGTATGAGTGGTGTCATAACCTTGATTTGGAATGCAGTTGTCATTTCCGACCAAAATGTATTGAGGATTTTGCAAATTAAGTAGTTGAGGAAGATTATCAAAGGTGCGAGTGAGGTGGGATGTGGCACCCGTGTCCATGTACCAGGCATCGCCAGGCTGCTGAAGTTTCATAATACTGTAGGCATGGGCTAATTTGGTAGGTGTATGGAGGCCGGAATTTTGATGTTGTTGTTGGCGTGCGCATGGGCTCGCTATGCGCGCTTTGCTCGACGGTACCGCGAGGCCCAATAGGTTGGGATGTTGCAATTGGCCCGCCTGTTGGACCTACTACATCAGATATGGGCAGTGGGGGCAACCCAATTTTCATAATTTACCCAAGGAAATGGGTCGGCACAAAGTGTTGGGTATAGGGCCGGGCCGATGGAATTGGATCGTTCTCCACGACCCTTTCCTCTTCCGCCACGCCCATTGCTACGACCACGTCCCCTGCTGCCACCTCGGCCACCACGGTGGGGTGATTGGTCCGTGTATGGCGGTGGTCCGGTGGGCAGAGTGGTGGTCGGCAATACGTCGACCGCCAAAACCTGTTGATTATGCTAGTCTTGTTTGGCTCGTCTAGTCTCCTCCAATAGTAATTATGATCGGACCTTGTTGAAGTTAGGGAGGGGATCGACTTGTTGGATCATTGTGGCAAGCGTATCGTACTCACCTTTCAGTAAACTATTGATGAGTTGCAAAATCATCTTTGTTTCGAAAATTATATTGCCAACATTAGACAATTGATCGACCACTAATTTAAATTGTTTACAATAGTGTGACATGTTAGCAAATTTTTCAAGATGGATGTTGTTGAATTTCTCCTCCAGATACATGACACGTGTTTGTTTATTGTCTTGAAAGATTTCTTCTAGCCATGTTTATAGTTCATGTGCTGAAGCACATGTCTTCATAATAGTATGAAGTAAGTCTTTAGATATGGTGTCATATATCCATTGTTTGACGATTGCGTCGAGCCTTTTCCATGTCGACATCGGGTGAAAAGGGGTAGGTGGTATCAATGTGATCAAGAACATTGTATGCACATGCATGAATTTTAAATAGTTCAACATGACGAGTATTGATCAAACTCTTGATCAAGAATTACAGGGATGGAGTTCTTGATGTTCGTCACGGAATATGCCGGATGAAAGGTGATAGGAGAGAGAGGGTGGATGGATTAGGATGTGTGTCGTGGGTGGAGGAATAAGCGTGAGAATCCATGACAATGTCTGTCGGCGACGTGTAGAAAAAGAGAAGAGGGGCGCCCGAATTTTAGGGTTTTCCCGCTGCAGAAAAAGGAAGAAGATAGGAGGTAGAGTTTAGCTCTTGATACCATGTAAAATAGTGTAATTCTCCTTGATTCGAGTCTTCTCATTGATACAATATTTATAGGAGTTTATAATTGTAATAATAATCGAATAGAGATATCTACTTTACATAATTATATTAGGATACTAATTACATAATATAAATATTCTCTATCAAAAAGATTAAATTATGCAATAAGATTTAACTTGTAAGAACATATATTATCTTTTGAAACCTTCCCGCTCCATAAAATAAAACGTAAAGGCATCTCTTAAATAATGAAAATTAAAACAAGGTGGCGTAATGTTAGTGTTGCTAATTAAAAAAGAAGAAGATCCATAACTTTTTTTTTGTTGAAACGATATATTGTTATTATATATTAAGGAGGATTGTACATAATGGTTATATATCATTGTAAGATGATATTAATCTCCCTTGAGAAGTCTTTCTCATTAATATCAATATATATATAGTGTACAATATTCATCCTTTATACAATAGAAATCATAGTCCTAATTACAAGAGGAATCCTAGTCTTACCATAATTATATTTACACAATATATGGAATATATTCTAATTATGGGTAGGGATTTCATATAATCATTATACACGTTTACACACACCCTCAGTCGGAGCGGGAGGAGGTCGGACGCTGAGACTGAATCTGAAGTCAAGAAATAACTGTCGGGGAAGTCCTTTGGTGAATATATTTGCGTACTGATATGATGAGGGAACATGTATCACTCTGACATGTCCTAGCGCAACCTTCTCATGAACGAAATGTATGTTCATCTCAAAGTGTTTGGTTCACCGATGTTGAACCGGGTTGTGAGAAAAATAGATCGCAGAGATGTTATCACAGTACACAATAGATGTCAGACACCAAAGGACACTGAAGCTCTAACAGTAAATTTTTTAGCCAACAAATCTCAGCTACCACATTTGCAACGCCTCTGTACTCAGCTTCGGCACTGGAATGATATAGGGTGACATGTCGCTTGGCAGACCATGAAACCAGATTATCCCCTAAAAAATACAAAAGTCGGAGGTAGAGCGTCGCGTGTCCGGACACCCTGCCCAATCTGCATTCGTACCTATTTGGTGCAGAGGAGTATAGGTGCAAATCATAATCAAGTGTGCCCTTAATGTATCAGATGATACGCTTAATGGCATTAAAATGAGACTCACTGGGGGCATGCATAAATAGACATACATGTTGAACATCATAAGCAATATCTGGACTTGTAAATGTGAGATACTGAAATGCACCTGCAAGACTCTTATAAAGAGTAGGATCGGAGACTGGAGCACCATTCATAACACTGAGCTTGAATTTTGAATCAACTCGAGTAGGTGTTGAGTCTATTTTTAGTATTGTTTTAGAGTGTGTTTTAGAGAGTCTTTTATGTGTTTTTAGTTATTTTGTACAATATTATACGTGTTATGCTGTGTTTTCAGGATTTAAGTGATTCATAAGGTTCAAGGTGAATTAAAAGGAAATAAGTGGGTATTGAGGACAAAAATGCATATATGATCACAAAAGATAAGTCAAAAAAGCCCTGAAAAGTAATTTAAACAAAAATTACGCTGTCAATCGCACGGGATCTACAAGGCAAATTTACAGAAGTTGCTCGGGTGAAGAGCCGCGGCGCTCAAGTGTCGGGGTGCCTGATTGGCAGTAAAATCCCAGGGAATTAGCGTCGCGACGCCTGGATGAAGCGCCAACGACGTCAGTTGCGAGAAATCTCGAATTTTAAAGAGGATAAAAAGGTCCAAGAGGGTATTTTTCTCAAAATATAAACCCTGTGGATTATTCTATTTGAGATCATACTTTTAGAGGCGAAGAACGGAGGCTAGGAACAAGATTAGAGACTTCTACTTTCAAGTTATTTTCTCTTTTATTTTATTTAATTCAGTTTATGTTGAAGACAATTAGTTTTCTTAGCATGACAATGTCTAGGGGCTAATTTATTTATTAGGGTTTTCCATCGAATCAACTTGAAACTCTTTTCTTAAGTTAATGCATTGTTAGTGATTTCTTCTTCAGCTATATTAAGATATATTCAATTTGTATTGATTGTTTGATAATTAACTGACCATTAATTGTCATAACTTATATGATTTCGAATCAAGATCTGAAAAGGGAGATTTGAATATGCTATAGTTGATTAGACATATGTTAAAATCGTGGACGAAAGTACCCCGATACTTGTGTAGTATTTAAGGTTATTGTTCTTAATCCTCATGTGTGGTAAAGTCTATCATAGAAATATAGAAGGTTTCTGCATAAGGTTGAGTTTTTATATGTCCTAATCGGAATATAGAACATGTTCGTTAATCTGCTATCTTAATAAGAAGAAGAGTCATTAATCTTGCATTAACAAGTGAAAGAGTGGATACTTGAGGAGATTGAAAATCCTGATTCTCTACATAACTGTTTTAAAAACCAAAGTATTATCATCCTAGTTATTTTCTGCACTTTACTTAGTTTTTAATTCTTAGTTAAAATATCAAACATATGAACGTTAACCAAATAGAAACCATAGATTAACTATTCGGTACTTGATAAACCAGTCTCTGTGGATGATACTTGGTCTTACCAAGATTTATTACTACATAGCGATACATACACTTGTGTAAACACAACAAGTTTTTGGCGCCGTTGCCGGAGACTGACGTATTATCAATATCGAACTAATTAATCTTATTTATAATTTGGTTGCTCCTTTAACTTGTTTTGCGGGCATTTTTTTTATCAATTTATGTTGTTTTTCTTATTTTGTAGGTAAAATTGGTGTATATATATATAAAAAAGGCTCATGGACTACTACCCACTACCGACTCCATACCCCACATTATCGACCTCCGCCAGTCACGATCTACCCAGATCGACTACGTCACATAACAGCACCACTGCCTCCAACCTCAACCCACCCAGATAGGTACAACCCACACCCGCCACTGTAACCAGTAAATCGATCGATAACCTTCCCCATCAGCAGATTCCAAACCCACCCAGTGTACTCAACCTGACACCCAACAAACATGTCCAATCAACACCCTCGCACCATATGGAAACCCTTGCCCAACACAAAATTTTCAAACCCAAAGTTTAATTTAACTTAGCGACACAAACCATATCCCCCAATTTTCAAAAGCCTAAAATTAGCCAAACTAGACCCCAATTGGAATGTGGCCATCTGTGAGGAGTTTAATGCTTTAACAAAACAACACACTTGAGATTTGTTCTTCGGTCGGTGGGGGTAAATGTGATCCGATGCATGTGACATTTTCGTTACAAATATAGAGACAACGACGACTTAGAAAGATATAAAGGCGAGACGTGTGACTAATGGTACTAATCAGTAGGAGAACATTGATTGTGGTGAGACATTCAGTCCGGTTGTTAAACCGCCTACCGTTCGCATATTTTTGAGCATTGCTATGGGTAAGCATTGGCCGATTCATCAACTTGATATGAAAAATGCATTTCTACATGGAGATTTAAAAGAAACTATTTACATGCATCACCCACCTGGTTTTGTCCATCCGGCAACCCCCAATATGTATGTCGTCTTCGTAAGTCACTGTATGACTTGAAACAGGCCCTTAGAGCATGGTATGAGCGTTTTGCCAGGTACATTATGCAAATTTGGGTTTATTTGCAGCTAGGTGTCAAATTGGACCCAAGCCCAATTGACCCGCCTAAATTTTAATGAGTTTGGAGTTTGGACATTGACATACTATTAAATGAGCTACGTTTGGGCTAACCCAACTTAACTCATTCATCTTGAACAACCCAAATCAACTCATTACATTAGCCCAAAATAACTCATCTATTATTCTATTGTTACCCAAGTCTTCCATTTCATATTTTTTTTGACTTTTATAAAAAAATATTAAAAATATGATTTTTTTCTTACCTCCCCTACCCCATCCACCCCATGTCCTACCCCTTCATCAAATTTCTTACTTACCCCCACCTCCCACCCTACCACCGCCCTACTACATTCTCAAATTTCTATTTTTTATTTTTTTATTTTTATAAACAATTTATAAAAAAAAATGAATTTATTTCTTACTCCCCACCCCCTCACCCCCGTCCGCCCGCCCTTCACCCTATCCTCAAATTTTTATTTCATATTTTTTTTACTTTTATAAAAAATATAGAGTTTTTTCTTACCTCGCCCCTACCGCCCTAACCCCACCTACCCCCACCCCATCCAATCCTCTAATTTATATTTCAGATTTTTGTTACTTTAATAAAAAAAAAATGAAATTTTATCTTACCTCCGGTCTTTCTCCCCGCCCCTACCCCAATCTCAATTTCTATTTTTTTTACTTTTATAAAAATATGAATTTTTTTCTTACCCACACCTACCCCTCCACCCTACCCACACTCTAACCCTCTACCCCACCCCATTCTCAAATTTCTATTTCATATTTTTGTTACAACCCACACCCGCCACTGTAACCAGTAAACCGATCGATAACCTCCCCCATCAACAGATTCCAAACCCACCCAGTGTACTCAACCCGACACCCAACAAACATGCCCAACCAACACCCTCGCACCATATGGAAACCCGTGCCCAACACAGAATTTTCAAACCCAAAATTTAATTTAACTTAGCGACACAAACCATATCCCCCAATTTCCAAAAGCCTAAAATTAGTCAAACTAAACCCCAATTGGAATGTGGTCATTTGTGAGGAGTTTAATGCTTTAACGAAACAACACACTTGAGATTTGGTTCTTCGGCCGGAGGAGGTAAATGTGATCTGATGCATGTGACATTTTCGTTACAAATATAGAGACAACGACGACTTAGAAAGATATAAATGCGAGACGTGTGGCTAATGGTACTAATCAGTAGGAGAACATTGATTGTGGTGAGACATTCAGTCCGGTTGTTAAACCTGCTACCATTCACATATTTCTGAGCATTACTATGGGTAAGCATTGGCCGATTCATAAACTTGATATGAAAAATGCATTTCTACATGGAGATTTAAAAGAAACTCTTTACATGCACCACCCGCCTGATTTTGTCCATCCAAAGAACCCCAAGATGTATGCTGCCTTCGTAAGTCAAACAGATGACTCAAACAGGCCCTTAGAGCATGGTATGAGTGTTTTGCCAGGTACATTATGCAAATTGGGTTTATTTGCAGCTAGATGTCGAATTGGACCTAAGCCCAATTGACCCGCCTAAATTTTAATGAGTTTGGACATTGACATACTATTAAATGAGCTACGTTTGGGCTAGCCCAACTTAACTCATTCATCTTGAATAACCAAAATCAACTCATTACATTAGCCCAAAGTAACTCATCTATTATTCTATTGTTACCCAAGTCTTCTATTTCATATTTTTTGACTTTTATAAAAAATTATTAAAAAAATGATTTTTTTTCTTACCTCCCCCTACCCCATCCACCCCATGTCCTACCCCTTCATAAAATTTCTTACCTACCCCACCTCACACCCTACCGCCGCCCTACCACATTTTCAAATTTTTATTTTTTATTTTTTTATTTTTATAAACAATTTATATAAAAAAATATGAATTTATTTTTTACTCCCCCCCCCCCCCCGCCCGCCCGCCCACCCTTCACTCTATCCTCAAATTTTTATTTCAGATTTTTTTTACTTTTATAAAAAATATAGAGTTTTTTCTTACCTCACCCCTACCGCCCTAACCCCACCTACCCTCGCCCCACCCCATCCAATCCTCTAATTTCTATTTCAGATTTTTGTTACGTTAATAAAAAAAAATGAAATTTTATCTTACCTCCGCTCTCCCCCACCCTACCCCAATCTCAATTTCTATTTTTTTTTACTTTTATAAAAACATGAATTTTTTTCTTACCCCCATACCCACACCTACCCCTCCACCCTACCTACACTCTAACCCTCTACTCCACCCCATCCTCAAATTTCTATTTCATATTTTTGTTACTTTTATAAAAATAAATATTAAAAATATGAAATTTTATCGTATCTCTCCCTATCTCCTACCCCAATCTCAAATTTCTATTTTATATTTTTTTACTTTTATAAAAAAATTATATAAAATATGGATTTTTTTCTTACCCCATACCCACACCTACCCCACCCCTACCCACACCTGCCATTCCAACCTACCCACACTTACCCCTCCACCCCACCCAAAAAATATAGATTTTTTTCTTACTTCCCCCTACCGCCGTAATCCCACCTACCCCACCCCATCCTCAAATTTCTATTTCATGTTTTTTGTTACTTTTATAAAAAATATGAAAAAAATTCGTACATCCCCCTACCCCCTCCCCCTCCTCCGTCCTACCTCAATCTCAAATTTCTATTGTATATTTGTTTACTTTTATAAACAATTTATAAAAAGTATGAAATTTTTTCTTATTTTTTTACTTTTATAAATAATTTATAAAAAATATGAAATTTTTTCTTACTCCGCCCCTATCCACATCTACCTCTTTCACCCCTACCCCATCCTTAAATTTATATTTCATATTTTTTTTGCTTTTATAAAAAATGAAAAAAAATTAAAAAAATTATTCTTATTTTAAAAATAAAGATATTCAAAATAAAATATCATTCAAAATAAAATAACATCATAGAAGGTAAGTTTGATATTTGTAAAAGTAACGGGTCAAGTTGGGCAAGTTGGGTTATGACTCATCATTTAGCCCATCTTGACCCCTCCATTCTAGCCCATATAAGTTTTGGACGGGTTGAACATTGACTCATCTACAACTTCAGCCCATCTTGACTCACTCAACTTTAGCCCAAACGACCCATCTGTCACCCCTATCTGCAGCAAATGCGATATTTTTTATTTATTGTTCATCGGGGTAGTAGCACTGCCTACTTACTACTATATGTAGATGATATTGTTCTCACGGCCTTATCTGATTTGTTGAAAAAATGAGATTATTGCATTACTTAAGAGCGAATTCGCTATGATTGACTTAGACAAGTTGAACTATTTTTTGGGGATTTTAGTGAATCACTCTGCATATAATATGTTTTTGTGTGAGCGCAAGTATGCAGAGAAGATCGTGTACATGACTAAAATGACGAACTATAAGATCATATCCACACCGGTTGACTCTAAATCAAAGCTTAGTGCTATTGATAGTAATCAAGTGTCCGACCCCACTTTTTACATGAGTCTTTCATGTGCATTACAATATCTTACCTTCACCAAGCCTGTCATTGCTTATGCCGTTCAACAAGTGTATTTATTTATGCATGCCTCAGAGAGCCTCATTTTACTGCCTTTAAGCGTATCATTGATACGTTAAGGGCACACTTGACTATGGCTTGCACTTATACCCCTCAACACCGATCATATTATTATTCTATAAAGATACTGATTGGGCAGACTGTCCGAACACGTGATGCTCCATCTTCAGTTACTGTGTGTTCTTAGGGGATAGATTCATTTCATGGTCTGCCAAGAAGCAAACCACTTTATCCTGTTCGAGTGAAGAAGCTGAGTATAGTGGCGTTGCAAATGTTGTTGCTGAGATATGTTGGCTTCGAATCCTGCTTTTGGAGCTTCAGTGTCCCTTGCGTAAGACGTCTTTAGTTTAATGTGATAACATATCCGCCATATATATATCTCATAATCCGCTTCAGCATTAGCGAACCAAGCACATTGAGATGAATATATAATTTGTTCGTGAAAAGGTTGCTCTTAATCATGTTAAGGTATTGCATGTGTCTTCTTTCTATCAGTACACAACACATATGTCTTCACGAAAGGTTTTTCTAGACAGCTATTCCTCGACTTTAGATCCTGTCTCAGCGTCCGACCTCCTCCCGCTCCAACTGAGGGGGTGTATTAACGTGTACAACACCATAATTAGTACAACACCATAATTTGAATATATTTCATATATTATATAATATTTAGTAATGTATAATTATGATAAATATATAATCCTGATTATAATAGAATTCCACAATATACATTATATATATATTTGTATTAATGAGAAAAATTAGAAGAGAAATTAATATATATTGAAATTGAAATTGAAATATCATCATAATAAATCATCAAATTACGTACGGACCGCCTATAAGTGTTTTCATTTTGTGGGAAAATGGTGAGAGTAAAAAAGAATGGGATCGATAGACACGTCACCGAGGGCAGAGAGCGGTTCAGATCCAATTTCAACCACCGCTAATGGGCTACCGGCCGGCGAGGGTTCCGTCCATCCGCCGCCGGCGGCGGCGGACGCCACTGGAGCTTCGACAGAGAACGAATCGTTGAGGAAGAGAATGAAAGGTAGTGGTGTCTTACCTCTGGAGGTGGGGACACGTGTCATGTGCCGATGGAGAGACGGCAAGTACCATCCTGTTAAGGTTATTGAACGCCGGAAATTGACATGTGGTGGTGTTAATGACTACGAATACTATGTTCATTACACTGAATGTGAGTCATATTTTTCAATCTAATGCTTAATTTTCGTCAATTTGGAGTAGCTAGGGTTTGACGTTGTTTAGTGGAATAATTTGGGTTTAATACGGAATGTGAGGGAAAATGTTTCACATGATTTCGTTGATTTGTAGTAGCTAGGGTTTGGAGCTTTTTTGTAGTTTTCTTATTTTAGTTGAATAATTTCAATTTATGCATTTGTGGTGAACAGTAGTTCAATTTGACACTGAAATTTTCAATTATTTTCTGTTTCTTTTTAAAAAATTTAAGAGCTGTGGTTGTTAGTACACTTTGACGTTATGTAAATAAAACAATTCAATTTCCAACATGGACTCTATGATTCAAATGGTTCGACCCTCGTACCAAACGCTGTAGTTTATTTTGGGACGGAAGAAGTGTTATCACTTGCTTGTTCCAAAGAAGTACCACAATTGTTTAGGGGTTTATATAATAAAAATTCTTATTACATTGCTGGTTAACCAGAGGAACGCTTTACTACTCATAATGTGAGTAATTCTCAAGCTACTCAGTTTTTCCTTTTGTTCATTTAGTATTAATTTTGAGCAGCTGAGGTCATGCATATAATCTTTTTGTCTGACCTAAATTGCTATAGTGAGTGATTAGTCGGTTGAGCATTATAAAGCTTCTTTTGGATGTCGCCAAAGTTGCTAAAACATGTATTTCTTGAGGAAATAGTAATAGAATTAAGGAAAAAAGGAATTTCATTTTCTTGTATGTATTCATTTGAAAGGAGAGGGAAGTTTAAAGTGAAAGTAACCCCATTCCTCCCAAATTTCTGCACCTTATCCAGTACTTAGTTTGGAGAGAGTCTTTCTACATTTTCTTGCTTAACAAAAGCACAAAAACAGGTGAGAGTTAACTTTCCCGCACTTCCCTTTTCTCCATATTAGCAAGCCTGAACTATTTCGTTTGTGCACAATTTCAATTCTCTGGCCCGTACTAATTACAAAGAATGTCTAACTACCTTATAAAAAAATACAAAGACTGTCTAACTAAGGTTATTTTTCTATTTGCTGATTTTTCAATGCAATAAAAAATTGCATGTTTTAAGCCTTAGATTGTTTACTTATTTTGGACAGTCAACCGGAGACTTGATGAGTGGGTTAAACTTGAACAACTTGATCTTAATTCAGTAGAGACTGTTGTGGATGAGAAGGTCGAGGACAAGGTAATACTTGGTAAAGTGATCTGCTTGTAATTTCCCTATGTGGCACTTATGAGGTTTTGTCACACCTCTGCTATTGGTAGGTGGGATTTCTCATGGTAATAGTTGAGAGAAAACCTTGTGAAGATCTGGAAGAAATTAAAATGCCTTCTCTCTTTTTGGGCGGGAATTGAGGAAATAGGCTGAGAGCTAAATCTCCGCTACATGCATGTCACCAACGGTCACTTTTATCTCATATGCTTTCTCTTCTTCAAAAAGAAGAATTGCAACCTTTTCCATTTCATGCTTTTTAGAAAGTTTTTCTTTTGTGTTCCAACTAGATGGCTGAGTGGATGAGGTTTAGGAGTACAACCTGTAGATGCCAGATTCAAATAACACCTACAACACTTGCTGCATTTGTTTTTGATTGTTGCAGTTACAATCACTTTGCCCTTCATTTTTTTAAATCAACTATTCCGTCCTGTCGTCTGATGCTCCAAGGTCTCACAACTGAAGTTTTCAGGTGACAAGTTTGAAAATGACACGCCACCAGAAACGTAAAATTGACGAGACTCATGTCGAGGTACATTTTGTATTCTTTATATCCTTTTAAAAGGTTATACTGTTAAACCATATCTGTACTGCCGATTTATTTTTCTATTATGTTTTCATTGTTACAATCTTATGTTGCCATGAGTCAAAATTAGTTCCTTTATCTGGTGTACAAGCATTTCTAGTTGCCTATTATTAGAAGTACGTTACACTATACCAGATTTTCTTGAAAGGTTTCGAAAGAGCGCCATTGAACTGTGAATGAGAAATACTTGTGGTTTTATGTATGGTGAGATTTTCAATTGAGTCACAGATAGTAATGGAGTTCCTTTGCCACAATACAATACTAGAAAACAAGGAATTAATGATGGATAAAATTTCATAGCTAAACAACAAAAAATCCATGCTAATCCAGTTTAGCTACGGATTAGCGACTAATTATAAGAAAATTCAATTAGCTAAGAGCTATCTAGTGACGGATTAGCTGGGGATTACCGACAAATTTCGTAGCTAATTCCATATTTTGTAGTAGTGATAGTCACTTTAGTAAATGTATAAACTAAAATTCATAAATTATAAAAAAAATCCCATCTTTTTCTTTCTTTGGGAGTTTCTGCGACTGAGTTAGTGTGGTTAAAGACTCAGTTGATCCCTGAAGCTCGGTGAATCCTAGGTTGTAGCTTCATCTCGCTTAGTTGGCTTTACTGTCGGCGTCAAGGTGCTAAGGTGTGTGCTTCTTCACCCATCCTCTCTGTCATTGACAGCAATAAGACAATAAGTATAATTGATAAAGCTATATATTAATTGCTAAGACATTATAACCGAATTTTCTAGTGATTAGGAATAACAAATTAAAAATTTAGTACCAGAAAACTAGCTTCCATTTTCAACAAAATAATTAGAGTTCTTTTATCATAGTTTTCAAAAAATAATCAAAGCTTCATCTTGTAATCCAAGTCAGAAATTTGTAATTGATTTTGAACTTGTATGACATGTTTTTTTATTTTAGAATTCGACTTTAACCGTCGTTTCTTCAATTCTTCTATCTAAATAATTATTGTTTGTGATTGTAGCTACATTATCTTGCATTATAGTTTTATTTTATCCTTGTTGGTGATTTTCTTGTTAAAGTCCACACTTTAATTCCTCTTCGCGCGTAAAGCCCCAACAAAGTTTTGGCGCTTCTCTGCACTTTTTGCTTTTAACTACTCTGGACTGAGTTCTCTTCCTTAGTATATGAACTAAGGCGTTGTTTAATCTTAATGTGAATTGATCTCAGAGGTGGAACTGATGAAACACCACCTTGACTACTCGTCTCTTCCCAAAAAAATTGGAGTTACTATTGACTTCTTCCTGTTCTTTATTGCCTTAGCATATTGTATGCTGATTTAAACACATGCTTCACAAAGAGAAACATGACCTCTAAATAAGTGAATAAAGTAGTATCAGCCGAATGTATCTTTTGATGGAACGGATGCAGTAGTTTAGTGATCTCTTAACTGGGGAAAAAATCAGTAGGCTTTTTTAGCTATTTACCTTTTTTTGTTTCAAAATTTTATGGGTTTTTGTTTGTCTTTTTTTAATGTTTATTTGTTAACAGCCTCCTATAGATTATCTAATTTCGTTTTTAGTTTATGAGACATCAATTTTTTTCTTTGTTTGGGGTGACCCATTGATTTGTGAAATATGTTTGTTTCAATTGCAGGGCCATGAGGAGCTTGATGCTGCTAGTTTGCGAGAGCATGAAGAGTTCACAAAAGTTAAAAACATTGCTACAATAGAACTTGGAAGATATGAGATTGAAACGTGGTACTTCTCCCCATTTCCTCCAGAATACAATGACTGTTCTAAGTTGTTCTTTTGCGAATTCTGTCTCAATTTTATGAAGCGCAAAGAACAGCTTCAGAGGCACATGGTGAGCCTTTTCCCAGTTTTTCCTTGCTTTTCTTCTTGTTATGGAATAGGGAGAAGCGATATTTACACTGAAATCTGAAGCATGCTGTTGTCATTTTGTACAGTACCCTTTACATTTCGGGGGGGGGGGGGGGAGGGGGGTCTTACAATTTCAATATAAGCGCCCAAAAGGTTTCCCTGGAAGTGCTATTTTCTATCTTACTCCCTTTATCGTGGTTTAGCTTGTTTATTTTGACCATGATGCTTAAGGTAAGAGTAAGATTTGGGTTTTATTCTTACCTATCAGAAAAAAGAAGGAAGATTTGGGTTTTGTTCTTTTCAAATGGAGTGGGTCAAACATGGAGTCAAAGCTAGCTTTTTGAAAAAAAATCAACATTTTAAAGAATAGAAGAGGGTAGTGATATACCTTTTTGATAATGGAATTGCGGGAAGAATTTTGAAGGATGAAGAGACACAGTTTCTTTTAAGGGTAATAGACCCAGTTTTGGGATTAAGTCAATAGGAAGTAGGACAGTAAAATTGTTTCACGAAGGGAGTAGATACCAACTATCCACGCCTTTCACCTTCTGCTACATTTATAGTCTTTTTTTCCTGACTTACTTTCACTCTTCTATGTAGAGAAAATGTGATCTTAAGCATCCCCCAGGTGATGAGATCTATAGAAGTGGTACATTGTCAATGTTTGAGGTATGTTAGTTGCATTTAAAACCAGGTTTCTTTCCTTGCTTTGTCCATCACACGATTAGAGGAAAACTTCATGGAAATGTGTTTATAGGCGTCCCATAAGGTTTTCGTCTGTTGAAATTTGCTTCAGGTTGATGGAAAAAAGAACAAGGTTTATGGGCAAAATCTATGCTACTTGGCCAAATTGTTTCTTGATCATAAGACTTTATATTACGATGTTGACCTCTTCCTCTTTTACGTGCTTTGTGAATGTGACGAACGAGGTTGCCATATGGTTGGTTACTTTTCAAAGGTAAATTTCACCTGCAAGATTATATTAGATTTTTAGTGAAGTTTTTCTTTTGTTTTCTTACTGTGTTACATATTTAGGGATGATGAGCTGGCATAGTTGTCATGTATGTAGCAGTGAGGTAGTGTACCTTCAGTTGGGCTTCAACTGGGGATTAATCTGCTGTAGTGAAACTGTAGAGTTGTCACATCATTCTGCAGCTATGGGAAGTTACTTTGACTTCCTGATAAAATAAGATACTTTGATTTGTCCGCACTTGTTGCCATTTCCTACTGGGGCTGAAAATTTTAACTAGGATTGTAGCAAGGGAAATCATACATGGTGAGATCCTTCCTACTTTACTATAGGTGTTGAGTAACTTGTGATCAGACAACATTTGGGAAGCACTTGTTAGCTTCTTGCCAGAGCATTTCCTGACCATGTTACCAAGGCAGTCAATTTTGTATCTGAATGTTTAGAGAAGTTGCATTTTGATATAAAAGTGCGTCCCGGTGCACTAAGCCACCGCTATGCGCGGGGTCCGGGGAAGGGCCGGACCACGGAAGCAAAATATACTATTGGAGTGTGTTCAAACTTTGATCTCATTTCAACTTTTTACTTGATATTTGCTCTAAATGGTCCATCAAACAAGATATGTTTGTTGCTTAAAAAGACCTCACACATATTTCATAAGATTTTATCTATTTGTTAATTTCTAGGACCATCCAAAATTGTTAAAGGAGAGAACAAATAGTAGTTCACTATTTGCTTTTGTCCTATAAAAGCTATTGGTTTTAAGTTCCAATGCAAGATAGTGACGGAATCCTGGAAAGACAGAATTTGTAGATAGATCTCATGAGTGTTCTTGACATTCAAGAACTCTAGGACATTGAAGAATAGAGGTCGAATCAAACTAAAGCATAGTAATAGTTGACGTACCAAAGGCCTTGCAAAAATGTTACCAAAGGCCTAGCAATGTTGACGTACACCAACAAACGTTCCAAATCCAAAACTATTACTCCCTCTGTCTCAATTTATGTGGCACCATTTCCTTTTTAACTCAGAGCGAGTCTAGGGTCTTGCAGGATCACTGGCCAGTAGCCATTCTTTAGGTGCATTTGCTTTAGCTTGAGTGCTTCCATGCCCGGTAAAGTTGATAAACTGATTAGAAATCTGGGCGAAGAACGAGCTGGTGGGAAAGAGCCGGAGATCATGAAAAGCATTTCCACACAAGGAGGCAGGCGACCGGGAAGCTTTGCTTCTAGAATGCCGACTACATGGGAATAGGTTGATTCTAATTCTTGCTGCCCACTCGATTCCGAGGAATAAAGGGAGGGCTTGACCACAATTTCCCAATAGGACACAAAATAAAGACCTAAAGTAGTTCGTCGGATGAGACCGAGAACCGAAAGATGTCTATCAAAGAGAGAGAGAATGTCACCTTTCTATAATTAGAAACAATTTTACTTTGAAATTCCCCTTTTATACTTGATGAAATGATTTATAGCCCCACAATTGTCTTAGGTTTGTTTTAGACCACACATTTCAAAAGTCAATCTTTATTTTTTAAACTTTGTGCCAAGTCATATGGTGCCACTGGGACGGAGGGAGTATAATTTTTGATTTGGAACGTTTGTTGGTGTATGTCAACATTGCTAGGCTTTTGGTAGCATTTTTGCAAGGCTTTAAAGCTCATTTGAAACTCGCTATACAATTCCACGAATTCCCGGAAACCTAAAATCCACAATTCAAATGTGACTTTTCATGTTTTGGTCAAAGTTTCTGTCCATATCCTTTACCAAATGGAGGTTCTTAAGTGCCTGTTGGAAACAACTACCTAAACATGAAGTGTTAGTTCTCCCAATCTTTTTCCTTCCAAAAAACTGCACAAACACACAGCTTTAGTAAGTGATATATGTTTGCTAAAGTACCCTGTTTTCTAGCCAAAATCTAGACATTTTATGGCGGTGTTCTTGATATGCCTAGTCAGTTTTTCCTCATTATTGTATGCGGAGCAGAAATGAGTTTTATATTTACCCAGACTTGATATTTGGTCAATCTCCTTTGGTATTGGGTTCCCCACAGAGATATGTTAATGATTACTTTCTTCATGCTGCAGGAAAAGCATTCGGAAGAGTCTTATAACTTAGCCTGCATTCTGACACTTCCACCTTATCAGAGGAAATGTTATGGGAAGTTCCTAATTGCATTCTGTAAGCTCTTGAACTTCATAACATGTTTTCACCCGTTTCTGCAATTTATGTTAATATTTTTCAAAATTGAGGTTAGAGAAACATTCACTTGTATAATTGCACCCAATAGGGGACCCTCCATCTAGCAGGTTTACCAATCGGATAAAAAAGAGTTGTACAATAACTTTTCACCTTTAATATAGTGTGTTTATATTCTCTCCCTCTCTCTCTCTCACACACACACACACACACACACACACAGTGTGTATTTGTGTGTGTATATACACATTATTTATTGTTCTTTTTTAAAGTTATATACACATATTACTCCCCCCGGACCAAAAAGAGTGTCCACTTGACCTTTATTTTTGATTCAAAAAGAATGTCCACTTACCAAATCAAGAAAGAATTAACCTTACTTTTTCAGATTTGCCCACCAAATCCCAATACCTATTTAATTAGGGTCATTTTAGTCAAATTATCTATTTTTGCGTAGAAGTTACTATTTTCTTAAGGGGTGTGCAAATGGCTAAGTGGACACTCTTTTTGATCCGGAGGGAGTATTTATTTATTCTTTTTGAAAGTTATGCACACATATGGGGTGTGTGTGTGTGGACTTGCGTTAGACAATGACTTCGCGCCCTTTCTCTCCTTGAGTATCTCAAAGCCTAACAACATCATTTTGTAATTGACCGCTATGACTTGTTTTACGCTTTCAAGCACAAGAGTGCTGTACAGAAGGTAATGATTTTGTGGATTGTCCATTTCAATAGTTAATGACGTCGTGCTTTTGCTTTGAGGAGATATCATAATTTTTTCCGTTGACTTGTCTATCAAATATGGATTTATCGTGTCTATGAGACCAGGGTCTATATGTGATGCAAATTGTTAACTAAAATTTTAATTAATCTTCATTAAAACTTGATACAAGATGAAGTTATGTATCATTACTTTTATCGTTATGCCTGTCCTGCAAATAAATGAGCCGTTGAATAATTCCTTTTGCAGCATATGAACTTTCAAAGAAAGAAGGTAAAGTGGGCACACCAGAAAGACCCCTTTCTGACCTAGGAATGTTGAGCTATAGGGGTTACTGGACGCGTGTGCTTCTGGATATATTGAAAAAGCACAAGGGCAATATATCTATCAAGGTTTGTGTCTGAAAATTTAATTCTTTTTCTACTGTTTGCTGTTTGTCTTTTTGGACTTCCATTTACCTAGCACAAGAATGTTAGTTCCATTTAAACCTGCCTTAGTCTGTCATCTAATGATGGATATCAATCTATGATGGATTTGTATTTTCTGCTGTGCTTCTGGTAGGAACTTAGTGACATGACAGCCATCAAGGCAGAAGATATTTTGTCCACCCTTCAGGGCTTAGAGTTGATCCAATATCGAAAGGGACAACATGTCATCTGTGCAGACCCAAAAGTCTTGGATCGTCATCTCAAAGCTGCTGGTCGGGGTGGCCTGGAAGTTGATGTCTGCAAATTGATATGGACTCCGTACAAGGAGCAAAACTGAGTATGTATGTATTATTTGATGTTCTTTGTATATACAGAATTTTAGCTGCTGGGATGCACACTGATCTTTAGCAGTAGGTGTAGCTCCAAGATGATAGATTTAGAGAATCTGATCTTACATTATATAGGTATGTACAACTATGACAAAAGTAGTTCTGTGATCAGAGTACAGATTATGAACCTTGAAACCTTATAGAAGGGCTCGCGTGCAATGACTTGTTCTTGTAGAGGCTCTCTCTTTCAGTTTTGCTTGTTGCTTTTCATTTTGATTGGGCAGGTGCTTTGAGGCCTTTATTTATGACTCACTACTTATTTGTGTGGTGGTACTGTGGACATTGAGGTAAGCACAGGGAATCCTTTTGGCAGAATAAAGTTATGATCTTTAGAGAATATGCAGTCATCCATGGTGTTATTGTATTTGCTAATAATGAGGTAGCCAGTCTGCTTGTGTGAAAAGTCTTTAGGGCAATAAGTGGTTTAAATCCATCAAATTACTGAAAGTCCCTGATTTTGGGTTTATTGCTTAAATCAATAGATAGATTCATTCGGTACAGTTAAATTGGAATATCAATAAGTGGCTGTCGGATTTTTTGTCCTGCAACTAGATCACTTTGGTGTAATTTTGGTGTTGCTGCCCTTTTGACATTGCTCCTGTAGCTGTGAGCTTCCATTTTACCAGCGATGAGAAATCCACTCAACTGGGGCGTCCACTATTGCTGTTGTATGGTTGTGCACCAACTTTTTGCACTGTGATTTTCTGCCTAACTTAATTTCAGCTTATTTCTTAATTTTCTGATTCAGGATAGTGGGACTATTCTGTATATCTTAAAGCTGATTGTGAAGAGAGTCGAAATAAGTTACTGTCTAATACTACAATCTTTTTTGTTGGGGAACATAAAGTATTGAATCGTGTAAGTGGGAGTGACCTCGGTGGAGGATAAGATGCGGGAATCGAGGTTGAGATGGTTCAGGCATGTGGAGAGACACATATGCCCCAGTGCGGAGGTGTGAGAGGTTGGCTTTGGACGAGTTCAGGAGGGGTAGAGGTAGGCCAAAGAAGTATTGGGGAGAGTTGATTAGATGTGATATGACGCAGGTGCAACTCACTGAGGATGCGCTACCATTGCGTAGTAAGTAGTCGAGCGTAGTCCTCTTGACGCTTACAAAATGATAGTGTAGTAATAGGCTCGATTAGCCTGTCACACTTCTAGACGCATTATTGCTCTATAGTACTTTGTAGTTTAATTCCTGTTGCTATGTGTTCTTTAATGTAATTTATTTATCTTATTTAGTTGTGTTAGCTACGGCTTCATGTGGTTAGAATGCGCTACCGTTGCGTATTTGATCTTTACTATATGCATGTCCACAATGCTTTAATGTCTCGTCTGAGTAACCGTTTCTCATACTTTATTTTGCTTTGCTTGATTATGTTTTGTCTTGAGCCGAGGGTTTTCCGGAAACATTTGCTCTATCTACCAAGGTGGAGATGATGTCTGTGTACATTCTACCCTACCCAGACCCCACATTGTGGGATTTCACTGGGTATGTAAGTATGTTGTTGTATCTTTGAACATAGATGATGTAACCTAAGGGCCTGTTTGTCTATAATTCCCCACAATTACTTGTTTAAATACTGTTTGATTATATATTGAACTGATTTTTTGGTTAGTTTTTTAAGAGTTTTTCAATTTATAATCTTTCTTCACACAGAATATCTAACTTTTAGGGTCTGTTGGGTGAGAGGGAAGAAATAAATTTGAAATGTCACTTACAGACTTAGACTTCTTTCTTGGGAAATCATTTTACTCATTTTAAGAAACTAGAGTAACTTTCAGGACATTTTGATCGACTAAACATGAAAAAATTTAAAAATATTTTTCGGTATTTTCCTTTCATACCAAACACACCCTTGCTCAAGTGAAATGTATGTTCGAGTGCAATGTTTAACATTGCAGATTTTTATTTCTAAGTTTCCAACAAATATATGTCCAATCGCTGCCAAATGCATTGAAAGGTTGTTAATCAGTGTCACTATAAGAGCTAGTATTTTCCACAAGAAGAGCCTATTTTGCGTCAGATCAATGTTACACTACCGTGTCAGATGCGTAAGGTCGATTGTCATGCATACGCCTTTGAATCATGTCAGCGGCAATTTGGGGGATGAAAATAAGGTGCAAAATTGAGGACTCAAATTATCCGTTACTACAGTTTCTCACAAGTCTTTTAACACAGTAAATTGTAATATGCATTGGAATTCCCAAAGGCAAGCGAATCTTTCAGCTAATGGGGGTGTGTAACAGACTATCATCGTTGAAGACTCAACCTATCAGCTGCAAATGGTCCACTGTTTATAACTTTTTTTTTGTTTTACATGATTTCTAAATTAAATACAATCCTTTGCGTATGCAAATGGTCCTTTGTATAACAAGTTATTTTCTACAATGATGGCCGATTTTTTTTTTTGAAATTGACTTTCATATTATGTTATTATATTATATGTGTTCTATCATAATATTTAGCTATGCCAAACGTATCCGAGTAAACGATGCCGTTATATAAAAGTTTGACTATAATTTAACAAAAATGGTAGTGTAGGAATATCTTCATCCATCAGATCACCAATCTGCTAAAGCGGGGTAGGATCAATTCATTTATAGCCGTTGATGTAAGGTCCGGGTTTTAACATCTATTTTTCAACTTCAAATGGTTTAAGAGGAACTTATAACCATCAAGGAGATATTATTTACATTTATAACTTTAGAATTTAATTGATATAGGCCATGAGTATTATACATGTTTAACATTTTATTCGTCAAAAGTAACAAGAATGGCCCATATGGACAGACTTGGGGTTTCAATTAATGGGAACGCCTGCCAAGTAAAATTATTTGACATGATTTCCTTCACTTTATTTTTCTACTCTAAGCCTAAGGTGGTGTCTTTACTTTCAAAATAAGTCTTTTCCTACCATTTGTGCACACACACACACGCCACTTTGAAGTTCTAGACTTATAGAGATTTACATTTTGTCCCTATATTTCCAAGCAAATTAACACTTCAGCAGAAGTCCTTTGGTGGAATACTAACCTTTGTGACACATGCTAAGTAGTATATTGATTGTTATTATTATTATCGAAATAGTACTTTCGCCGACAGAAATAATATTACTCTTTTCTTCAAAAAAATATTTTCGGTTTTCAACAGCTAAAGTTATTTTTTTCCTATTTGTTGTTTAAAATTCCAAAATCCACTGTGATTTGTACAATTTTTAGATATTTGAATGTCTCTTTACTGCTTATTGATTTTAATATGCATTAATGGAGCAAAGCAGCGCTGGAGTAAGAATTTTCACTAAGGAGTTTAAAAATATAAATGAGTAAACAAATGAAGAAGCCAAGAGGGTTCACATCTATTATATATACATAAAAAATAATTTTAATCTTGTATATACAAGATAATTTTGTTGGAAAATTTACCTAGTGAAATTGAGTTTATCCCGTTCTTAATAACTTGAACACATGAGGCCCCGCATGTCGGAAATACGATTTCCATACACATGCATACGTCGTACAACATCTAGCTAAATTTCACGTTGTGAAAGAGATGTTGGTACACATGTTAAGTGTTCTTAAATTATGTAAGGATGGGCGATTAATTGGTCAAATTGATGTGTCTCCCACGACGGTATAAGTAAAGAAGAAATGTGCAAAATACGTAAAATGAGAAAGAGCCGCGGTGCTGAGCCACGACGGGCCAGCGCCGCGGCACTCCGGCGCCACGGAGCCAATACTTAGTTCAGTCCCTCACTCAAAAGGTGTACTTCTCAGTGTCAATTTAATTACTTTAAATCCATGGAGACAAAATCATTTTTACTTGTAAACTTTATCGTTCGTTAAATTGCTTCTACTTTAACTTCTGCACTTGTTAGCCTAAAAAAACATAAGTAGCTTCTATGCATGCAAACATGGTCCCACTTTTATTCACTCAATTTCCAATGGAACAGTCTAAATAAACAGACCTAATTTTTTTTCTCTTTTTTAATTCTACATCCTATTTTGTTATTTGAGTGGGAGTTTTGTTGTAATTGATAAAGTTGTGTCACGTGATCATTGATTAACTTTTAAAAAAAAAATGTAATTTAAATACAATAGACCTTTATGATTCAGATCATTTCCGAATTTGGCGTCTAATAAAACTTAATGCACCTTTTTTTATTTGTATGAAATGGACATGCAGAAGAATCCAAGTGAAATCCATTTCTTTGACATAATATTAGCAACAATGTATGACTTCTAAATCTGATCTACAAAGTGTTGAAAATATGGTCATTTTCATAGTAGTGACTCATGTAGATAACGTAAAAAAAAAAAGACTCCCATATTTAGAAATTATTGATTAAAAATTTGAATTCTTGGTACCAATAATAAAATTAGAAGTTTGTCTGCAATAAATGAATTAAAAACTCGTAACAAGTAGAACAGTTAACCTCCAATTTTTTTTTATAACAAATTGGATTATATATTTATATTACACTGTCAATAAATATATAATTAGGAACGTACGAATATCATAAAGAGAGACGGCGAAAAATATTTCATCCAACTCTTAAACTAGTATATATATATTAGAAAATGAAGTGAAAATAATTATAGTACTTAATAATAAAAGTAAAATAGATAATTATTTAAATTGGATAAATAAAAATGGACCAAGGGAGTAATAAGTTTTCACCAACAAAATAGCCTGCAAACCACGTCACCGCTTAAACATACATTGTGGCAATGTGTGTGAGACTCAGCCAAGACAGTAGGGCGTTATCCTGAAATTTCAAACTTGTGACCAAGCTCTCCCACACCACCCAATAAAGATATTTCTGCCTTCAAGACCAACTGGTCTAGGCTTCGGATGTCTGTCCAGAGCTTTGACTCATAAATGAACAAACAAATAAATTAGTTCATTAACATCCCTTCCCGAGAGAAAAGAAATTCATAACAATATGGGAAACGAACAACAAGTTTATCACCATATTCGCAGCACCAGTTTCTTCTTACCAATGCTTTGTAAGCTTTCAATCAAAGATGTCAAATCCAAACATCCTTCATCTTCTAATTCTAATCATACCGAACCTACTTCCCCTAAAGTTAGCTGTATGGGTCAAGTAAAACGAAACAACAGAGTTATTGGATTTCCAACTCCATATCGGCCCACTGCCATAACCGGCCCAATACTAAATCCCAAAGTCAAATACACAAAGCTCAAAAAATTGTTCTCCGGTAAGAATTTACAAGTACTGAAGACAAGTGTTACTGATAGAATTGAAGTGAATGTTAGTGAATTGGATCCACCGTTGCCGGTGGTGAAGAAGGTAAAATCGCCGCCGGTTGACGGCGGTTTATGGAAGAGGAGATCTGGTGGGGCTGCATTGAAAAGTTTACAGATCCAACAGATTCATTTATCTACTCACAACAATGTACTGCAACCGACTACTGTCTAGTGAGTTTTTAGGATTTTTTTTTGTAAATGATTTTTATTTAGTGTTGTTCATCAATTACAAGTGTTTATTTATGTTTCTCTTTTTTATTTTAAATTATTTATTTATCTTCTCTCTTTCTGGAATTTTGGATTTGAAACATATATGGAAGAACGTGTTTGGTAACACGGATAATTTATTAGTATTACTTTGGAAAGAAGAGATACATTATAAAAGTGTTCATATTAAAATAGTTTTGTATGTGAAGCGTAGGTTAATGCGTATAATTAAATGAGTGATATTTTAAGTAATTAATTTTTTATATGATGAGCGTTTGAAAACACACAATATTTTTTCTTTAAGATTTGAAATGAATTTAATAAGATGTATTTAGATATTTAATCGAAATATGTTTAAATTATTATGAAAATTAAACATTAGTGCAGATGTATCCCCAACCTACATTTTAAATTATCATAGTTACTGTCATTATGTGTACATTGGTTAAACTGATATTAAAAACTTTATGATTATTTTGCATTCTCAATAATTTGCATAATTTATGAAATTTGCCATCAAATACGCAAATTTGAATTGCAAAACCAATAAATTTGCAAGCAGACCACGATCCACGACCGCACCCCGGCACCACCAAAACAACCCCTGAACTCCTCATCATCCTCTACATCACCAACTCACCTCGTTCTCAACACACCACCACCAATTACACCACCGTTCTCACCCACCAGCACCACCACCAACAACCACGACCATCCACCACAAAGCACGGCCACAAACCAACAAAACCAAGCGCCAACCAACAACCCATCCCCCAACCAAAAAAAAAATTTGTAATTCAAATGTAATGTTGATGCAGTAGTACTAATACACCCTCTTCCAAATACCCTCAGTAAACCTTTCCCATAAACTGTCCAAAAAAATGCTTCTAAATAGATTTCATCTTTTAAAGAGCAAAAAGTGATAATGCTAATTCTGCGGCGAAAAAAACGAAATTGAACGAGGTAACAATTAAATTCATGAACGAAAGTAATTCAATAATTTTGTTCATTCATTCACACAGCCTCAACTTCTTATTTTACATGCTATTTTTAGTAAAGAAGTTTTACAAAAAAAGAAAAGTTTGTGTTGTTTCACACTCCCCTCGTTCACACCTCGGGCTTATCCAGAGCTTATACCATTATGTTTATTCCGCGATGTCCGTACTAGTTCTAAACATTATTATTTCTAAGTGTTCAATTTACCATTCATGTTGTTTTTTTTTTTGAGTCATTTTTTTTGAGATTTGTTTTTGTTGTAATTTGTATTTGTGTAGGTGGGAGGAGTGTGCTGCAGTTTGGGTGTGAGATTAGGAGGGGTATGGGAATTAGCTCAGGTAGTGGATCGGAGGTGCGACGGGGCGAGGAGTGAGGATGGGATGAACGATGAGTTCGGAGAGCGGCAGATCGATGCGGAGTGTGGATTCGACGTGGTGTGTCCGACCCCAAATCCATCCCCGAGGGCAAATTTGGCAAATTGAAAGAAATGATATATTATGATTCAAAGTTTGACGTGATGAAAAAGTATGTTATATATTAGTTGGGCAAATGAATTTAAATTTTTTCCTTAAAAAAAAAAAACACAACTACATCCACACACCAACTAAAATTTAAATGAAAAACATTTTACATTTTTTTTTTAATTATGATTATTAGTGATTTTTGATTGACCTCGTACTTACACGATCACAACAATATAAGATAGATTACCTGTAACAGGTGAAGATAATTTGATGGTAATAACATAAAGTTTTAACATTTGTGGTCACAATTGTATATAACTTAAAACTTCAATAATAAAAGCATAAATTTGATGGATACTACAAGCAAACTTTGAAACAAATATTAGTGAATGAACACAACTACTATCCAATGGGGATGGAAAGTAGGAGTAAGTAGGGGGGGTAAGACAAACGTTAAAGCAGGGGCGGGGACGGGCAAAACACATTTTTTTTTTTAAAAAAAAAAATATAAATGTTAATATGTTATAATTTAAAGAAAATTCTAACTAGTTTGGATTGTGAAATTATAATCTGTTACGATGAGTTGTACTTGTTAGAATTGGATAAAATTTTATAGAGTTGTACATCTTTATGTTACGGTCATATTGAGACTTTACGGGGATTAATTCAACTTACGATTTGAAAGTTATCACTGTTTAAAGTTTTTGCCTCGGATCAACCGAAATCTGAAAGGGAAGAATGTATAACGTAAAAACTGTACAAATCGGTAAAGAATCTGAAAGTTTGTGCTGAATAAAAGTTTTAGATTACTCCATTATCGACAGTTTGAGACTTTACGGGGATAAATTCGACTTACGGTTTGAAAGTTATCACTGTTTAAAGTTTCTGCTTCGGATCAACCGAAATCTGGAAGGGCAGAATATAACGTAAAAACTGTACAAATCGGTAGAGAATCTGAAAGTTTGTGCTGAATAAAAGTTCTAGTTTTCTCTGTTCTCGTCAGTTTGATACTTTATGGGGATTAATCCGACTTACGGATAAGAAATTATGATTATTTTAAATTTGTGTATTATTTCATAAACATAAACATGGCAGGACTTAACGGGACAATATAAATTTTAAAAAAATGCTAAACAAAACAGAACAGGGCAAATTAATATCTTAACAGATCAAGATTTGGCATGTGCTAACCCGTCCCATTGACACCCTACTAACCAAAGTTGGAAGGACTTGACATCTAGTCAAATTAACAGAGTCAAGTTCTGTTGAACATGCGGTAATGATGGTTCACAAGTTCGGTAACTTTTTTAGGTATTGAGTTATACTATATAGGAGTACTGATATTATATTAAAAATTGTTTTAACCAAAACAATTTTATTTATTAGCAAATATTTACTACTTATTTCCATTTTACTAATCATTACTTACTTTTGTATTCTCACTTTCATTTTAATTTCCTTTTTTCACTTGTCCATTTTAATTAATCAAGAGAGCTTTATTTTGTTTTCTATCATTAAATAACTATTTAAAGTAATAACAGTCAAACTTACATTTTAAAAGTCTCAGTTCCGTAATTTAAGTTCTTTCTTATGGTAACTCAGTTGGGTTTAAATGAGTTATGTCTGGGGATCTTCAGACACAAATTGTCCAAATTAAATGGTGAAGTGCTAGTTGCATGATTATGCTTGCCAGTGTTAATAACTTTGGGAAATTATCTATGCAGAGAAATGTGAAACAAAAGGGAAAGAGAACTATTATCACTCTACTTTGGTGGATCTTGATATTTAGAATGAATCCATCAGATTTTACTGTTAAAATTTGGAGCAAATTGTCAAAGTAATACTCTCTACAAAAATTATTTCCAGAATACTATTCTCTCAAAAATAATTCTCATTTTACTACTCATTTTGCCATATGGATTGTCAGGTGGATTGTTATGCTACATATGCAATCTTATTTGTCTTTCTTTTATTTTTTAAGTCATAAACACCAACAACTCTTTTTACTTTTCATCAAAATTATTTTTTTTAAAAATATTAATAATTTTTATATTTAGATAATAATTCAAATATTTTACATGAAAATTTATAAATACAAGATAAGAATTAGTAACAGATTAAGAAAAATACTAATACTGAATTACGTACTTCATAAGTAAGCACATAAAGATTTTAAGTGATTCTTGAGCTAATCTAATACTGTAACAAAGATTCATGCTTTTTAAAAAATAAATACATAAATAGCTATAGTTTTTAGGCTTCTTTCAACAAATAAGGAGATTTTTTTTTAATCTTGTATTTATAAATTTTCATATAAAATATTTGAAATTTTATAGTGACTTATTGTATTTTTTTTACGTAATTTCTAAATATGTAAATTTTATTTTTAAAAAATTAAGATTTCATGTCCGAATTTACGGTCTAAATTAAACTGTTTAACTCACGAAATCCGAATTGTGCCACACAAATTGAGTTAGAGCCGGTAATATTAATTAACTTCATTCAGTGCTAGTTCTTTAAGAAAAAAGAAGAAGAAAGTACATAAGCTTTATAGCTTAGCTGTTCTAAATTAAACTCATGTACCGAAAAAAAGAAGAAGGAAAGAAAGCAAAAGAAAATATATTAAAAATTTAGTATAATATCTATAGAAGTAAATCTTTTTTGGGTGGGTTTGGTGGGAAGGAAAATATATTTTGCAAAAAAATGTTTCTTTCAGAAATATATTTTCCCATTCCAAACACACCCTTTGTTCTTACTAAAGGTCAAAAATACATCTCAAAGTTTGTTTTTTGAGTCCCTACTGAACTATCAGGTATGAGAGTTTTGTTAATATCAATCTAGTATCTTCAATTAAACACAACAATTATAAAATAACTAGGCCCACCGACACAACACTTAACCCCGACACCGCGGCTCTGTGGCGCTATCATGAGAAATTTCTTCAGAACTCTCTAGACTTTCGGCGCCGCGGCTCAGCTACCAAGTGCCGCGGCGCTCGTCACAGTGATTTTCCTTTGTTCACTGGATGAACGGCGCAACGGCCCTCTCCCTAGGCGCCGCAGCGCTTAGCCAAAATTCTTCTTTGATCATTTCATTCTTCTTTCTTGTATAAGTTCCAACAAGTTTTCTACCCAAACTATCATCAACTAGTTACCAAACTATCATTTGTTCACTTTTCCTACTTGATAGTTGATGTGTGTTTTGCTAACTAGTTGGTGATAGTTTTGGTAGAAAATTCTCACACCTAATAGTTCACATAAAAAACTAAAAAATAAATGATACTTAAAGTGTGTTTTTGACAGGTACGTATTGTTTATGTTATGGTGTAGTTATCCCATTCTAAAAGGTTGCCATGAACTATGTACTCAAATCAACAATTCTGGAAAAGGAAACCGAGGAAAAAAGACTGGATAAGGAAATTGCGTGTCTGGTCTAAGACTGTTACCTTAGGTTATATATGGATTATAAATTTGACAGAGAACGCCTATTACTACTACTTTCGATACGTACAATTTAAATTTCCACACGGAGTAAAAAGTGCTACTCTAAATTCGCGTATCAATCGTCTAGTCAAAATACAACTACTACATTACAAGTAGAAAAATACAATATAGAGGAGCTCGTGATCACAATATATTATTCGGTGCACTATAAAGCATTATTCGGTAATACCTTATTGAAGTTGAATAACATAACTTGTAAAACACAAATTTCAAAATTTTCGGTCAGTATATAACCTTAAAAAAATAATAAAATTGTTCATTTAATCAAATGCAAGTGTCGCACATAAACCACAACTCGGATAGCTTACAAAATTTGTTCAATTGTATAATAAGACTAGCATTTGACAGAAACTTATTTAGCAAGTCAACTCTTCAAATAACCACAATTTTTATAATAAAACTGCAATTTGAATACCCCACAAAATGTCCTTGACTTTTAACAAATGGTAAGCATCATATTGGAACTTCAACATAGAGGAGAATAACAGTGGTTGCCTCTTTGGGACTAAGGATAGACTAAGGTTTCTTTAGTCTTTGGGCTAACTAATATTGTCTCTTGATAATGATATTTTATGGGTTTGTTAGTGTCATATAATTAGGATTTAGGGGTGAGCCTTTAAATAATTCGGTATTCGAGAAATACCGAATACAAAATAGTATTAGTATCTCACACCGAACCCGAATTCGAATTCTATAATTCTAAAATTTTACTCCCGAATACCGTATCGAATTACCGAAATTTTCGGTTCTATTCGATAATTTGGGTTTCACTTATTTATGCCGAGCCCTAGTTACCACTCGAGTAATTGGTAAATATTAGGTTTAGCAATTGAAACCCAAAAAGTTTGGCAGTGAATATTGACAAAAGTATTGGAAAACCTCTATTATTGCCATCACCTCACAGGGAGTTCACCAATGAAAATCATCGAATTTCACCACTACCAACACAAAAATCCTCTCAATTCATTCACGAAAAAATCTCATAAAAACTCCAATCTTGAAATCAAAATTCAACTCAAATCTCAAACCTTTTTAAGTATTTTGTTGAGTGATTACGGTTGGGATTCGTAACAAAACCTATACGATATTATGTAATTTAAGAAATATTGAGGATGATTCGAACTGCTTTGGAGTAAATCATAGCAAATCAACATGAAAAAACTCACCTCGATAATGTATATCAGGTAGTATATTGTGTATATTAGATAGCAATGCAGGCACTGTTATGCGAAGATGGGGGGGGGGGGGGGGGGATTTTAATGGTTAATATGCGACCAATTGCTTTAGTTAAAAATCAAATATGGGCTACTGGGTGCCAACAACACGAGTTTGAATTATTTTATGTTATTTACTGACCAATCCATGATATTATAAAGTGCCAAATTTCTTTTTAACTCCTCCAAATTCAGTCTATCCGCACATTTGAGACCCTCTACTTTCAACCAAACATTGTGAATAGTTTATGCTGAAATGATTTATCATATCCCTACAAGATTCTTGCCATATTAAGGAGTTTTCACTGAGGGAAAGATTGGTCTAAGGGAGTTAGTTATACATAGAACTTTTCCATTAAAAGGAGAAGGCTGCTTTGGAATCATATACATTGCCTGGAAACCACTTAGCTCTTTGTAAAGCTTCAACTATACAAGTTTATCTTTCACATGAAGCCCACGTCACTGTCTTTTGTAAACTTCTCCTTCTTCCATTATTGATTCTGAATTATTGTTTTCCAACCAAAATAAAAAAGATAGGAAAGATGAACGACTCCTTCCAAAAGATGGGAATTACGCTGTACACCTATTTAAGGCAAAATTATATTGTGAAGAACTTAAGATGGCGATCTCCTACAAGGGACCCTGCAGTACCCCACTATACTAGTGTTAGGAATCATTAAAAGTATATTCATCTTAACCTCGACTCTCGAGGGTTATGTTAAGACTTTGACACTTAACATGTACCCATCATGCAGGTAGCACTTTAATGTCTATCGCGGGAAGGCTCTGGATTAGTGTTTCCATAAGGAATCAATATCCGAAGTGCTATTGCTTTTCTCGAAGCGCTCAGCTGAGCCTTTACAACTTAGCTTTTCCATTGAACCAAATTTCTGGGATCTCCAGTCAGTATGGTTGGGTTACCACCGTATCGACTCTTATTGCTTGGGTTTTAAGGCCATTCCCCTAGACATGCAGAACATTTGATCTTTGGGTAATCCATTAGTCAAAGAGTCAACTATATTCTCCTTTGATTTTATGTAATCGATGGATATGATACCCGTGGAGATCAATTGCCTAACGGTCTTATGTATCCTACGAATGTGTCAATACTTGCCGTTGTATATGCTACTTCGTGCCCTTCCTAATGCCGACTGACTGTCGCAGTGAATCATTACTGAAGGTACGAGTTTATCCTAACAAGGGATATCCTCCAAGAAGTCATGAAACCACTCAACTTCTTCACCTGCTTTGTCTAAAGCGATGAACTCCGATTCCATAGTGGATCGGGCGATGCAAGTTTATTTGGAGGACTTCCAGGACACAACTCCACCACCAATTGTAAAAATATACACACTGGTGGACTTGGTGTTCCTTATATCGGATATCCAGTTTGCATCACTGCATTCCAAGATCGTCACGACCATTTCGGGGCCACGATCGTACCTACCGGTACTCGCCGGTATATGTCAGAGAATAGCAGCGGAACATACATAACACATAACTTAGAGAAAAGGGTAAACATCACTGGCCAGCCGATAAGGCTGCCTTCTATAAAACATACTTAAACAAAAGTATAGTAATACAACTAGTTCTTATAGCCCAAAACACATAGGTGACCACGCACTTAAAGATAACAACGTGGCGGGACGGGCCCCGCCATACCCGAATGTACAAAATACCTATAAGATCGGGGAATATCCGTACCGATAGACAAGCTTAGGAGGATGGAGCTTCGACACCGGAGTAGTGATCCTAAGAACGAGGATCCTCAATCGCTTACTCTACTGCAGATAACGCATGGCCAGGAAGCGGTCGCGACACAATATGTACCAAGTATGTAAATCGGAAAATACTATAGTAATGATATCATAAGTCTAAAAGTAGTGAGTCATGGAAGTCAATAAAATACCTTTTATCGTGCCTTACTAACAATGAGAGTGACAAGATATATATACAATATTGCATAAAATAGGGCCTTAGGATCAAAGCGGGTACCTCGCGTAGTATCAATAAGCACTACTCGGGACTATTTCACCGCGTAGTCCCGTGGACCCGCATTTAAGTATTCCTCGTGATAGTCAGACTACCGCACGTGGACTATTTCACCCGCGTAAGCCCATGGACTCGCGTGAGGTATTCTCGCGATCACGGGTAGCAAATCCACGGAACAGGTGGTATAACGATCTTGAGACTTACCCGCCGGATATACTCTTACCCCGGCGGATGGTATAACGATCTTGGGGACTTTCCTCGGATATACTCTACACGGCAAATGGTATAACGATCTTGGGGCTTGCCCCTCAGATATACTCTTACACTGAAGAAGGTGGTATGACGATCTTGGGGCTGACCCCTCAGACATACTCTTACCTTGGAGAAGGTGGTATAACGATCTTGGGGCTTGCCCCTCAGATATACTCTTTCTTAGCTCAAACTGTCATCATATCATAATCACACATAAGTTAAGAAAACTTATAACTTCTTATTAGTCTTGTTCATATACCCTCTCATTTTAGTTTACTTAAGGCACTTAATCATATCTTTAATAAAAGAAAACCGGAAATTTAACCCAAGTACTACATACTTCAACTCTTTAAAAAAATGACTCTTTATACATAAAACTCTTGGGCAATTGATGCCTTAAACCAAATTGCCTCTTTATATACTTATCTTACTTTTAGAGTAAATCTCTTCTCATTAACCTTTTATGAAGCTAATAAACCAACTTCCCATAAAATTGTTATATTAACTCTATACTTTAGTAAAATCATACTTTTTCCCTAACCAAGGGATTTATACATTCTTAAAACGAAACAAGTCATTATATACTCAAACAAGTAAGAATACCAAATCTTGTACGTCTACCGTACTACATAGTTTCATCTATTCATGCTCAAGAGATAGGAAATCTTCACATACCTCTTTGGTCAATCCACTTGCTAAGTTCAAACTACCGCAAGTAATATGTCAACCTAAAACAACCATGATACGTTTATTAACTTCTAATCTTAATGTAGAACAATCCAAGTTCAAAGTCACTAAATTCTATTGAAAAATTGGGCAGCATTTCCTTTGTTTCTACTCACTATGCCACCTTTCTCAAGGCCGAATTTATCATCCAATTGCCACATTTAAGGCTCAATCAATCCAACAATTCAAAGGGGATTACACACCCAAAATTCTGCCCCATAAGTTTACAACAATTCACTTAACAATTCTAAGGTAGTTTTTAGGCTACAACATGCTCATAATCTCTTCTTAACCCATTCTTCATATCCAAACCACATTTTCTAGCACGAATGACTCTAAGAGCATTATTTTACTACCACAAGTTCTTTCTTCTAAGCATGCAACACTAGAACTAATTCTAAAGGAAGAAATGTTACCTTAAAGTTTTAGTCAAACTTATTCCAAAGATTTTGCTAGCTTCCTTGCCAAAAACACCACCACAAGCTAGCCACAAGCTTCCTTTTCTTGTTCTTAATTTTTCAGATTTTCTAGCTTGGATTTCCTTTGGAAATGTAGAGAAGGAGGAGCTTTTGCTTTAGAGAGAGAGATTGGAAGATGACCAAGTCTTGAAGACTTGGTCAATATATTGCATGCAAGAAATCGGATGGGGGACACTCACCCTCCCACGGTCTTTAAAAGAAAATCGACTTTTCCTAAGTCTTTCCGCCCAAAATCCGCCTCGGCCATGCGCAAACCCCGCAGCCTCTCTGAACTTTCGCGGCCGCTGTCTGGCTGCGCTGCAACTTCAGCGACCTCTCAAGACTTTCGGCGCGTCCCTGCGTCCGGCGCCATGCCGCTTTGTAAAACATATTTCCGTCCGATTGCAAGACCGAACTTGTAACTCTCATATCTTTCTACTCCGACGTCCTATCGACGAACGGTTGGTTGCGTTGGAATATAGACTCAAAGAACTACGCCCTAGGCCTTTGAACCACTTAGGAACTCTCAATGTACTGGGTCATAACCCGCCTTAAAGTTGACTAAAACCCGTCCGGAATAATCCGTCAACCTATCCTTTGAAAATTTTAAGTCTTACATGCTTTCGTACGCTCTCATACGTAGGGTCAGAACTACGGTGTATAACATAGTACCACTCGATACCTCGATGAATGTAATTCGTATGACATTGTATATTTCAAATACCGTAGGATTCGATCAAGCGCTTTCCAATGATCATGTCCGAGATTACGTGTAAACCTCGCCAATTTATTGACAACATAAGCGATATCAGGCCGGGTACATTTTGTTACATACATCAAACTGTCGATTACCTGCGCATATCGCTCCTGGAGCACGGGTGCACCACGATTTTTATCAATGCTTTGATTCATATCCATTGGTGACTTTAATGGCAGACAATCAAACATCTCAAACTTTCTCAAAACATTCTCTATGTAATGAGACTGAGACATGCGATTGGGAACTTTCAGAGGCCTTATAATTCCAACACATACAACCCAGGGTGGAGAAATCACCCTAACTTTTTGTGGAGGAACGATCAGCCTCAGAAGCAATTATATCAAGGTGGTTACCAGAACCAGCAGGTGCAAAATCAGGTCACTTCATCCCAGCATTTTAGACCACCTATACAACAGGAGAAGCCTGATGAACTGAGAGTTGCATTGCTTACACTCACCAATTTGCAGAATCAGTTCATGTCTCAAACAAGGTCCTCTCTCAGGAGCTTGGAAATACAGGTTGGGTAACTTGCAAAGATGGTAACCAACAGGCCGCAGGGCACTCTCCCAAGCAATACAGAGGTAAATTCTAGAGAGCAGTGTCAAGAAGTGTTGTTGAGGAGTGGAAAGCAGTTGGAGCAGGTTGCTCCCCAGCCCGCAGTGGTAAGTGAGAAAGAGTCGGAGAAAGCAGCTGAGGTAGAGAATGAGGGGGTCACTGAGGACCGCCCTACAGTTGAGACAGCTCCACGAACACCTTTGAGGGAGTACATTGATAGAATCCCTTACCCTCAGAGGTTACAAAAGAAGGTAATTGACAAGCAGTTCTCCAAGTTTTTGGAGGTGTTTAAGAAGCTTCACATAAATATCCCCTTCATTGAAGCACTAGAACAAATGACAACATACTTTAAATTCATGAAGGAGATACTTGAAAAAAAGAGAAGGCTAGCGGATTATAAGACATTATCTTTGACAGAGAAGTGAAGTGCCATCCTGCAAAAAAAACTGCCTCCTAAGGTGAAAGACCCAGGAAACTTCACCTTGCCCTGCACTATTGGTAAGGTGACATGCAACAAGACGATGTGTAATCTAGGGGCCAGTATCAATCTCTGTCTGTTTTCAAGAGATTGAGTTTGGGTGAAGTCAAACCAACCACAGTGAATTTGCAGTTGGCCGACCGAACCGTAGTGCACCCCAGAGGCATAATAGAAGATGTGCTGGTCAAGGTGGGAAAGTTCTTCTTCCCACCAGACTTCCTCATTCTTGATATGGAAGAAGATATGGTGTTCAATGTGTTCAATTCCACCATTGAATCCCAAGTCATCAACAAGTGTTTCGATCAGCCTGACAATCGACAGTTCAGCCCAACACAAAGTAAAGCTAGGGAGATCATTCAAACAGCGGTGAACCCACAGGTTAGCAAGAATGCTGAAACAAAAATGAATGTCATGGAAGCCGTCGAACAGGTAAGTCTTACTGAACCCACTCTTGTGAAAAAGAAAAACAGAGTGAGAAAGAGGAGGATGGTTTTAAAATGGATAGGTAGTGGGGTTAAAATACCCCAATGATTTAATGAGTAACCTGCGTCCGACTACAAGACGTTAAAGACAACGCTACTTGGGAGGCAACCCAATGTTTAAATTATGCAATTTAGTTTAATTAGAACAGTCTCACTTTTGGTATTTTGTTGTGTGGTGATGCAGGTGAAGGAATGAGACACTAAGCACGAAGAAAATGATGAAAAACACGGAATCGGGAAAGCACCGCAGTGCCATTACGCAATACCGCGGTCCCGAATAATCAGAAGGGTCACAGTACTTTTGGCACCGCGGTGCCAGAAGATCAGAGAGGTCTCAGGAATTTAAGCACCGCAGTGCCACTATGCAGAACCGCGATGCCGATTAGCGATTTCCGAAAAATAAAAAGGCCTTGAATCGCCAAATCTCCTCCCACAGATACCGTCTCAGTGCAATATCCGCCGACGCCACCACCATTTTGAGCCGCTGTAGGTCTGTAAGTCATCCCATTTTAATTTTTTGAGTCTTTTACATATTTGGAACAATGTGTAGTTTAAGTTTGGGGGGGGGGGGGAGGGGGGGAGAGTTTTCATTTTATTTTATTTTTGTGAGTCTTTTATTGTTTTTGTGTTTTATGTAAGTCAATTTTTTATATTTTTTTATATTTTATGATCATGCATGTTGTGTTTATTTGGAACGCCTAGTGAACTAAGTGAGATAATGTAATGGAATGAGAAGCTAAAATATGTGTGCTTAAGTTAGATATGCCAAAAATTCATGAAAATCTGATTATTTGAAATATTTGAGGTTTAACCTATGCTTTGTCAAGTGAAAAATGTATGTGAAGTCTGCTTGCTTGTTATTTGAGGCGAAATAGTTAAGATGTACATGTTAGAGAGATGATTCCGGCATTTCTTTGCTAGTCTTTCTTACCATTTATTGCCTACATTGCACTAAATCGTACCACTAGTCAGTCCCGTTGAGTCTAAAATAAGTTGTTTTCTTTGATACCCCATGATTCCCTCATATGCCATAAGCAGTAATTGAATAAAGGGATGAAAAAGAGTGAAAAAAGAATACAAAAAGAGAGTGAAAAAATTGACGCACCCCAATGGAAAAAAATGTAAAAGCTTATATGAATTGATTCATGCTCTCAAAAAGAGAAAATGAGAATGATAGGTATGAACTGAAAAGAATACCAAAAAGAAGGACAAAACGGTTGAATGAGAAAAACGCTTATGGTACGTAAATTGAGCCTAAATGCCTACCCCTGCCTAAGCCTACATTACAACCCTGAAAAGTCCTGATGATCTCTAATACGTATGTCTATGATTAGTGGAGAATAACAAGTACGCAGACCCGTAGAACTAAATGAAATTGACATGCATAGATTAGGTATTCATGCTTCCATTACTTATGATTGAGATGAATTTGCGAAATATCTGACTTGAAATTCTAGATTGCTAAATTCATGTTATATTTGTTCCTACATATTATCCTAACTGACGTTCATGTGTTTCTACGTCTTTGTGCAGCTGCTTGATTTGAGTCTTTGAGTCTTTTATTTTTGTGTCTTTGTTTTTGTTTTGATCTTTGCTCGAGGGCGAACAAAGGTTAAGTTTGGGGGTGTTTGTTAGGCGTATTTTGTATACGCCTTTTGAGTTATTTTTAGTTGGTATTTTACTCGTTTTTGTTGTGTTTAGTATAGTAGTAGGTTTGTTTTTCTTTCTTTTGAGTCACATCGGTGCAAAAAGGCAAAATGGCAAAATGGCAAAAAGGAACGAGAAATTGGCAGAAAAGGTGCTCCCGAGGCGAAAATGACGAAAGTTGGCAACTCAGAGCGAAAGAAGTCAGCACCGCGGTGCCATCAGACAGAACCGCGGTGCCATATTTACCGAGGAGCCACAGGACTTTCAGCCGTGCCATCGAAATCTGCGCGGTGCCATTTGTGTTGGCGTAGTAGTTTCGGCTCCGCGGTTAACGCTGAAATTCGATTCGAAGACAAATTGGCTAAGAGCAGATTGGTCCATATGGTACGGAAATTAGAGGATATTTAAGCCCTAGGGATTAATGCTATAAAAATGTTGGTCATTCTACAACACAACACAAGGCGGATTTGAAGCTACAATTGGAGACTTTGTTCTACGTAATTTTCTTTCTTTCGTTTTTAATTCCGTTTATGTATGGATATTGTGTTAGTTCTTAGCGTGACTATGGCTAGGAGCTAAACACTCTATTAGGATTTTCCTTATGAATCGCTTGAAACTGTTATTCATGAATTAATGCAGTAGTTTGATTTCTTCTTCGCTTGATTAAGATTTAGTCAATATTTGATATGAATGTTTGATAATTAATTGATCACTAATTATCTTAACCTATATGATTTCGAATAAAAAACCGAGAAGAGAGATTTTGATATGTTGTAATTGACTAGACATATGTTAAAATCGCGGACGAAAGTACCCCGATACTTGTGTAGCATTATAGGTTATTGTTCTTAATTCTCCTATGTGATAAATCCTATCAAAGAAATATAGAAGGGTTCTGCGCTGGGGTTGAGTGATTATATGTCCTAACCGGAATATAAGACAATCTAGTTAACCGCTGCCTTAACGAAGAAGAAGAATCATTTTAGTTGCATTAAAGATTGAATAAAGTGGATAGTCGAGGATTTTGGAAGCCCTAATTCATTCATAACTGATTACAACTTTATTAGTTTAAATCTTGCAATTATTCTAGTAGTTAAATAAATACCCCAATCAAATATCGATTGCCAAATAGATAACATAAAATAGATGAACGGTACTTAGAAACCAGTCTCTGTGGATGATATTCAGTCTTACAGACTACAGTACTTGTGAACGATGCGTAAGCATTCGAAATATCGCTAATCTATGTGCGGAAGCCCTTTAGTAAATATGTCAACAATCTGATATCGGGAAGGAACGTGAAGAACACGAACTTGTCCAGGAGCAACTTTCTCACGTACAAAGTGAATATCCATTTCAATGTGTTTAGTGCGCTGATGTTGGATGAGATTGTCGGAAAGATTTATCACACTTAAATTATCACAATAGACCAATGTAGCCTTATGGATGGGAAGTGAAGTTCCAAGAGAATGTTATGTATCCAACAAGACTCAGAGACAACATTCGCTACACCTCGGTACTCGGCTTCGACATTAGATCGAGACATAGTATGTTGTCTTTTAGAAGACCAAGAAAGTAAGTTATCTCCGAGGAATACACAGTAACCCGACATGGATCGACGAGTGTCAAGACATCCACCCCAGTCAGCATCAGAATAAGAGGCGAGGTCGGAGAGTGAGGACTTGTACATGTGTAAGCCGAAATGAAGAGTACCTTTGTAAAATCCGGAAAAAAATAAATAATATATAGTTGTGGTTGAGTTAATAAAAAAATATATATAAGAAAACAAAGAATAAATTGCATGAGATAGAGTTAGTGTTAAAGTTGGATAAATAGATAGATGAAATGAAAATAAGAAAAAAAAAAAACAACATGCAGAAGTGCACGTTCCCTTCCCTTTACCCCTTCTCCCCCTTTTCATTTCCCTTCAATCTTTTGGCTTTCCCCCTCCCATAAGTTATACAATCACCTCCACTTATACATTGTATTTACACACAAACAAAGTACATAACATAAAGGTTAGAAAATCAGAAAAAACAAGTGAACAAGAAGAGGAAAATTCTGGAAAAAAAAAACAAGAAAGTAAGAAGAACAACAATAAAAGAAATACTAGGGAGCAAGGGTCCCTTGTAACAACCGAATAGCAATCTTCACACTTACAAGTGAGTTTTCTCACTCAGAAATTCTTGGTAATATCCTTTATTTTAAATTCAATACATGTTAGAATAAGAATTGAGTGTTGAAAAGAAATATTGAACTTTTGATTGTTTAGACAACTAGTTGCGTCATGAACTTTACGAACTGTTCTCACTGAGTTATAATTGTTAGAATTTGATGAAATTCGTAAGAATGGTACACCTCTCTATTATGATCATATAGAACCAAAAATGAGGTAAAATGGACATACGGTTTGAATGTTATCATAGTTCAAAGTTCCTGCCTTAGATTTGGCTGAAATTCAGAAAGGCATAATTACGGACTGTTTTTATTGAGTTTTATTTATTAGAATTATATGAAAATTTACATGGTTGTAAATCTCTCTGTTACGGACAGATATAGATAAAGATTTGTTAAAACGGACTTACGAGTTGAGAGTTGTTGTAGTTTGATGTTGCTGCCTCGGATTCATCGAAATCCCGAAGGGCAGGACGTTGAAACGTAAAACTGTACTAATCCGTGCGGAATCTGAGAATTTGTGCTAAATGAAAGTTCTATATATCTCTGTTGTGGACATTTTTAGACCTTACGGGGCTCTATCCGACTTACGTATTGAGAGTTATCGCTGTTTAAAGTTTCTGCCTCGGATCTATCGAGATCCAGGAAGGGCAGCGAATAAAAGTGTAAAACTGTACCAAATGGTACAGAATATGAAAGGATGGTTCACATGGAGACGTGTAGCTCTCTGTTCTCGTCGTTTTGAGATTTTATGGGGCTTGAACGGGTTTACATATTAGGAGTTATGACTATTCTAAGATTGGGTTCTGTTTAATAAAAATTCTGGCGAAACAAATTTTATGTGGCTGTTTTGAGGATAAATTTGTGTTAGTTACCCAAAGTAGTTTTAAATGAAATTTGGTACAGTGAAAGATCCCCGTCTTACCTTAGTTTCCGCTTGAGAAACACCTTAGTTGGAGTTATGGTTAAAAAGTTATAATCGTTACAAGTATGAATGACAGAATGTTGGGAAAGAAAATAGTATTTATTTGATCTTCTAAAAAATATGAAAAGTGAATACGTGTTCACATAAATATATAAATATAAACTTAATGGATCGGGTTGCACGCCGCAATAAAACGTAAAGTGAATACTGTTCACAAATACGTAAATATAATGGATCGGGTTGCACGTCGCAACAAAACGTAAAGTGAATACGCGTTCACAAATACGTAAATATAATGGGTCGGGTTGCACGCCGCAATAAAACGTAAAGTGAATACGCGTTCACAAATACGTAAACATAATGGATCGGGTTGCACGCCGCAACAAAATGTAAAGTGAATATGTGTTCACAAATACGTAAATATAATGGATCGGGTTGCACGCCGCAACAAATATGAAAGATGAATACATGTTCACCTATATATAAATATGAAAAGTGAATACACGTTCACAAATATATAAATGTAATAAACATGTGGAAATGCAGGGGAATGTCTTAACGTATAATACGAGATAAAATGAAGTGTTAGTTAAACCGAGATTTTCCTATGAGGAGTTGTTGCATATTTAAAAATGTTGTAACCTGATATGTTTTTGCAATATGCTTATTACGTTATAATGTGATTGCACTTGGAATATTGTGGTGTTACTTTGAATTGCAGGGTAAGGTTCTCACCATTGGATGGTAGGGTGACTCTTTATTTAACATGTTTGAAAGCGTGATAGAGGAAAAGCTCCACGCCAAGGCTAGCGATCGTCCATGACCTCTTGTCATACCAAGTCCATTGCTTGGATTGGTATTCGTCGAGTTCGGATGTCGGTTCGGTGTCTCGAAATGCCCGTGTGGAATGGTCTCCCTTCCAACTTAGAATAATCTTTGTCAGTATGTCTAGGTAGAAACAATATTTGCACGAGCATGGGCTCGCGTTATATTTTTAATAAAGTCATAAACAGATTTCTTTATTGTTATTTTTATTAATAGCTCCGTATTTAAATATAAGTTCAAATTTCTAAATAAAGAGAATTAAATGGTGCTCCTGGTGGGAAATAATTGTCCAGGTGCCATCACGCCCTAAGTAAAGACTTAGAAAAAGTCGGGGCGTGACAACCTTGTACATATCGCAAAATTCATTTGAGGGCATTCATATGTTCATCTGTCGGGTTTTGCATATTTAAGCATATTTGTTGCACGACATAAAATATATATGGTCTCATGAAAGTGAGATACTGCAATGCTCCTCCTAAGCTGCGATAGTGAGTCGAGTCGGCATACAGAGAACCTGAAGAGGCACTGAGTTTGGAATTTGTGTCCACCAGTGTGTGGACCGGTTTTCAAGACGTCGTACCTGCTTGGACAAGAATCTCTCAGGCGTACTTCTTTTGACAATGAAATAAGCCACCTACATGTCTCGTAACAACAATGCCCAAAAAATAGCTTACGAGTCCCAAATCCTTCATAGCAAACTAAGAGAAAAAGAGAGACATAATGGATCGACGAAGTGAATCAGAAGATGTAGTTAGGATGATGTCATCAATATATAACAGAATGTATGCCATGTCGTTACCCTTGCTATAGATGAAAAGGGGCAACTAAATTTGACAAATTAAATTGCCGTTTGAGTTTGGAAATGTCGTGCATAGCACAAATTTTCATTATATGTATGGGTGCCGCCAGAGGGTGGACGATATCGGGAAGCTGTTGGTGCAGATTGGTAGGCCGAGAGGGGGCGACATAATCAGGGAGAAGGGGCGTCATCACTGGCTGAGGAGAGGTAGTGACCTCGAGCAGCTGAGAGTGGCTATTTCAAGGAGCATGTGGCGAGGCCAGCTGGCCCACCTGAGACGGGACAGAGGGAGACGGGTCGAGCGTCGGTGACGGTAGTGACTGATTTTTCAAGTGACGGATTAGAAGGGGATTAAGGATGTTATTTAAAAAGTCATAGGAATTCAGAAGTGGTGAATTTAGTTTGGAAAAGGGGAATTGAGACTCATCAAATATGACATGCTGATAAATGATTATTTTTTGGTTGGACATGTCATAACAATTGTAACCACGATGATTAGGGGGTAACCCAGAAATACACGTGGGGTGGACCTAGGTTGCAACTTGTAGATTTGTGTGGAGGGATTGATGGGGTAGTATAGACATCCAAAAGTTCTTAAATGCTTATAGGAAGGATCCCAAAGATAGAGAACTTGAGTGGGAGACTTGTGTTTAAAAGACTTGTTGGGGAGAATGTTTAAGAGATAGGTTGTCATGGATAGAGCGTAATGCCAAAAGGAGGGAGGAATAGAGGCGTGAGCAAGAAGGGCACAAACTACGTTGTTTATAGTTCTAATTTTTCGTTTAGCTTTGAAATTTTGTGGAGAGGTGTGGGGTCAGGAAAAATGAAAAACAAGGCCGTATTTGGCGCAGAAAAGTTTGAATTGATTATTATCGAATTCCCTCCCATTGTCACATTGAAAACATTTTGCATTCTTTTCAAATTGTGTCTTAATGAAAGCGCTAAATGAAGAAAAAATAGAATAGACTTGAGATTTATTACCAATGGAAAAAGTTCACAGAAAGTTTGAATAATCATCTAAAAATAACATATAGTATCGATGCCTGACTGTGCTTAAAATAGGAGAAGTACATAAATCACTGTATATTAAATCAAAAGACTTTAAAGTACGGGTGGATGAAGAATAAAATGACAACTTGACATGTTTCCCAAAAACACAAGATTCACAAATAGGAGGATAAGATACATGTTTGTAATCTATAAATTTATTGTTGCGAAGAGAGCGTAAAATATAGTCTCCGGATGTCCTAATCTATTATGCCATAAAAAAGAGGAAATAGCTGTAAAGGATGACGGAGATGAGGCTGAATGACCGACGGTTGTGGTAATAGGATAGAGGTCCCGATGCTATTAAATCTCATTATTCACATCCCTGTCATAAGATCCTTCACAGAAAAAACTAAAAGGATCATATTCAAGGAAAACATTATTGTCGGTTGTGAAACGACGCACGAAGATTAGATTTTTGATAAGTTTCGGGGCATGAAGAATATTGTTTAAAGCTAATGGGGAGTGTGGTAGGGAGAGGGATGATTGTACACAACCTCGAATATGAATGTCTTGTCCACTGCCAATAATAATATTACAATTTAAATTGCTTATTTTGAAATAAGACGAGAGAGTACATTGGAATGCCGTCATATGTGATGTGACACCAGTATCCATGTACCAATTGTTGTCTGGAATTGTGAGGGACATTGTGTTCATAGTCGCCTCAATATCCGTCGGGGCATATATGGAAGTAGGAAATATCTTTGCATTATATGCCTGCTGAGGACGTGTGTCGATGATGCCGGGCTGGGACTGTCGGGCTGGAGGTGGTGCCTAGGAGGATGTCGGGTATATGTAAGGTGGAGCAGCCCAAGTCGGTTGGGCCGGCATAGCCCATGACGGGTAGGTAGCCCACGACGGAGGTTGCTGCCACTACAGCTAATGATGCGGGTTGCTGCCGCCTGGCTGGCTTCATGGCTGTTATTCTTGCCACGATTGTTGCGGGCTTTGCTAGAGTTTTGTCCTTTGTGGTAATTTCAGGATGATGGACCGTGTGTCGGGTCGTCGGGTTATCAGTGTTGTGAAATAAAAAATAGGGCCCTGTTGTTGGCTGATGGGCCACCGATAGTGATGAGACCAGCGTCGGCGGTGCTCACATGAGCCGCGACCCACTTGATTTTTCAGATTTTTTCAAGTATAAGTCTCGAATGAGCCTCATAGAATGGAGGCAATAACGTGCTTTGTTAGAGGACGGTAGCGACACCGTCATAAGTTTCATTTAAATCCGCAATGAGTTGCATCATAAACTATTGATTAGTGACTGATGCACTGTCGTTGGAGAGTTTATTTGTAATTATCTAAAGTTCCTAACAATAAGCCGACACATTCAAAAAATCATCATGATGAATGTCCTTAAATTGATTTTCCAGGTACAAGAAACACGTTGTGTTTTGTTATCCTGAAAAATACTTTCCAACCGCTGCCACGTTTGTCGGGCAGTGGCGTCAGATTCAATGATTGTACGCAACATATCGTTCTAGATCGTTCCGTAGATCCATTGTAGGACAACCACATCTAAGCGAGACCAAAGTTCATCATCAAAATCATCGGGGTGTTCCAAGGGCTTTGATTTAGGAGGGATGATATGGTCGATGACTTTGTACACACGACAGTGAATCATAAACAATTTCGCCCAAGAGGAATACTGACCCTTTTCCATCTCAAGATTTATGAGAATGAAGTTCTTGATGTTGTTAACTGCAAGAGCACGATGAAATTTAGGTTGTTCAGCCATTAAAAAATTTTGGGGAAGAGGAGAGAGAGGTACCAACCGAGAGGTAGTGGAGAGAAGAGGGAGAGTGCGGATGCCTAGGATTGGGCGACCGCGATGGTGGTGGGGATCGATGACTTTAGAGAATTTTAGAGTTTGGTTGTTGATACCATGAAGGAATATGTTCTCTGTCTTTCATTGATTATTATGTATAATATATGTAGTGTTGCATAATTATTTACTCATTTACAAACTATGTAACTAATCTTCCTAATATAATATATATAGTGTTACATAATTATTTACTCATACAAACTAGGTAACTAATCTTCTTAATTACAATTGGACTACACTTTTTAATTACAATTGGGCTACAATTTTACCTAATATAGGAGATGTAATATTATAGAAATATTCTATTAAAAAACCCCAATTTTTACCTATATTTAATCAAGGTATAAAATAAGATTAAAATATTTATTCATATTCTAGAAACATTATTGTTTGGATTATGTATGCTTTAGATAAACAAAGATAAGATTAATAAGAGGGTAAAAAGCAAAGCACGTGCAACATAGTTGGAAGTGCTCACCTTTGCAAGGACATACAGCATTAATTTTATTTGTTGGCATACGGTGGACACGTGAATGTTCATGTGGACCTGCTTCAACTTTCATCTATATATTTAACTTAGTAATTATGTAGTCCTCAAGATAATCCATCGCAGAGTTTCAGACGCATTTATAAGACGCCCGATACGGACAACGCGATTCGATTCCCGCAAGACGGTAATTCTGCATGTTCTAATTGAACTTGTCTCATCGATCAACAGACGCCTGAAACGGCCACCGAGCACATCCCGCGACGCATCGATAATAGTGTTGAAGGACCGGTGCTATCACTTCCAGAACGTCTGGGTAATACCAGTGAAGTAGTCAGGCGCAAGCCTGAAAACCTGATACTATAAAAAAAAAATTGTAATTATGTAATTAGTTGATTATCATTAGTTTTAAGTATATCTCACATTGTCATGTTTTATGTAAACACTATACATCAAAATCCTAAAACCTCGTTTGTTTTAAACTAGGTAACTCCTTTACAAACCTCGGGCATCAGTTTATGGATTTATTTCAAGGTAAATTTTCATGTCTTGAAGCTATCTCGATACACGCTAAGAAAAAAGATATCATTTAATAGTGGTAAATATGTGTATAAAAAATAAAAACTTATATTATTTTTTGTTGTGAAGAAAGCATGGTATTCTTCTTTCAGTCTTGTGCAGAAACTTGATGTATGATAAAAACTTATATTATTGGTTGGAATACACCTAACTACTTTAATTTATAAAATATAAAATATTTCCTATACGGTTTCAATGATATTCATATTGAATTGCAACATAACATGCTTAAATTATTACGTCAAAATAAAGTAACACAGCTTAACAATAAAAAATTCATTGGTCTAAGTGTGTTATTTGCCTATTTAGCACTTCCAGTCAAATACATAAATGCTTAATTTTTAAATTCAAGTTCAACAATATGTAAAAGAATAAATAAGCGAAAAGGATTAAAATCTATACTTTGAATTAAAGTAGTGTATAATGTGTCTACATACTGATAATCAGCAACATTAAATAGTTAAAGTTATGGTGATGTTTTTTCAAATATGTACTATATATATCGTTAATCAATAGCTTTATGATTCAACATTTATATTGTAGTATTTATATTTTAATTATTGATATAGTTTACAGAAAATCTTGCATGGGCCCCTGAAATCCGTGACGCATCACTACTACGTTTGCATAGCGCTTTTTTCCCTGCTTGCATATCGCTATTCAAACTTACTACTACCATGACGCTTTTCTTAGTTAGCGCAAAAAAAAACGCTATGCAAGTTATACTTCTATTTTAAAGATACTAGCTTGCATAGCGCTTAAAAAAGCGCTATCCAATTGTTTTTATCTATTTTTTTTACTTTTTATTTATTGTTTTGGTACCTATTTTCCCCCTTTGTTTTTTCACCTAATAAATAAAATATCAAAAAGATAACAAAAAGAATACCCATTCAAAATATAATATAATATAATCATTCGCATAAAACATAATAATATATTTAAAATAGTATCTCAATCATTAGTAGCTTACAATCATTACCTAATAACAATACGACATAGTCAACAATTACACCAAAATACTAACTAATAGAGGACGAGCTTTATTTATTGTTGAGAGAATGGGGAGTGAATCGAATTCCGTTTCCGTTCTTTGGTTCGGGCCCCTCTCACATTCGTTCGAGCAGCTAAAGCCCCTCTCGATCTTTTTCGTAGTTGAGAAGGGGGAAGGAGTCTAAATCAATGGACATTAATGAACCATCATTGATGGACGTTGCACATGACACGATCAATTCGACTCAAGGTCCGGCGCTAATAGAAGTTGCTTACTTTCCTAGTAGCGAAGGAAAGGAGCTGAAAAGCAGCTTGCCTTTACTATAAAGAAGGAAAGGCGTGGAAAGCCACTTGCTTTACTATAAAGTTTGGAGAGGGCAGGGCTTTTTTCGTAGTAATAGTCTGCCCAATTAATTCGAAAATTCTTCATTTTGCTTGTAGGATAAACTTTGAGTGGTGAACTATGAACAAACTGCAAAACATAGATGTTACAAAAACATAGTTAGAATAGAAACTTCCAACAAATAAACATACTTACACAAATAACCTCATACAAATATGGTTGGGTATGAACAATGACCCAAATAATGACAATTTACTTTATACAAGATTCTACAACGTCTAGCTTCGCCTAACTCCCCTCTATTCTTCATAACATCATCAATAACACATGGACACAATTACTTCAATATCTCTAGCCCCCTTTAGACAAAGAAAACAGCCCTACTTACCACACAATATAATTAAAAATTCAACTATATCAATTCAATCTTCAACTTACTAACTAAAAATAACCAAGTGTTTCTAAAACACCAACTAGCTCATATACAACACTATTATATTTCCAACACCTAGATCATTATAAGAACATCCTTACAACATCAAATAGCACCCAACAAAAAATAAAAACTCTCAACTATCAATCTCAACATGTAAACACCATTCTATACTTTCATGGCAATAAGGTACCACCTGGACACTCAGTGGAGATGAAACTCCAGCAAGTAATTTTCTCGATAGGGAGAGAGATATACACATAGGCAGAAAACAATGACTAAAACATAGTATATATAGGTGTGTAACCTGTCACCCTATCGAACAAAAGAAACTTGTTGGACATTCGATGGTGCCAAGTAGATATAACTTTCAAGAGCAGCAGACACGGCAGCTGATGAACGATATTAGAACAACTCAATGCAAAATAATCAAGATAATCTCAAAATCAAACAAATTTTATCTATTATTTAGGTAGACAATGTGACCAGCTTCAAAGGATTAGCACTCTTTTGCAGATTATTAATGCATAGTTTAGGTACTTAGCATTTAAATGACCTTATAATATATTGGTTTAGTATGTTACCTTAGAGGTGAGCTCATCTAAAGCCGGATAAGCAGCGGTCTCTAGTTCTCGTGTCTGAGTGTCAAGGTAACTGCATACTCCTTCTAGTGCTACTTCTAAAGCTCGAAATTCAAATGAAAACTCTGTATATCATATCCACAAATAACACTGGTTAATAAAAACTTATTATAAGTTATTTTGCTCGAACTCTTCAGAAATATCAAAGGGTGCGCGTCAAATCTTTCAAGGTGTGCATTTTTTGAGTATATGACATGGATGTGACATAAATTTGGAGAGCCCGAGCAACATAGATGATAAGCAATCCATGTTTCTTGTGTCGAAAGATCACATAGTAATCAACGACACACTCATTAACGATAACAACGAACAACAAAAACAAAATAAAAGAATTGACCATTTTTTCAGGAGGAGGCTGCCCAGTCACCGCAGCGGCCATTCCGCCAGCAACAGTGGTGTATTTGGTCGACTCATCGACTGGGGATGAATTGAAGGTGGAGAGTGGGTGTAAAATGTCGACGAGATGTTTGTGAGTCTAGTGGTACCACCCTCGACCGTCGACTGAACCCAGGTGGCCGAAATATTAGTCGGCGGCGCTAGGGTTTATGTAGGTTTCGATTTGGGAAATTTGACTGTAGAGGTTGAATCGAGCAGTGAGGTTTGTGTAGAAATGATGGGGAGGTGATGGCGAAGCTATTGGTACAACCTCCGGACCTTGAGGTTGCCTGAGTCCGCCAGAATTCGCGAAGAATAGATCGGAGAACTGTGTGTTTTTTCGATCTGAAATTCCCGATGATGTAGGTTGAATCGACGTGAGTGGTTGGGATAAATATGACGGGCTTGAAGAGACGAAACTAATGGTATAAGTATCGTCTCCAACGGAGTCCTGTGGTGGCCAGAGTCGACGATTAGCCGCCGGAATTACTGTTCACCGACAGAAATCGTCACTCTCAACAAGTGCAAAATAGCGTACTACGTACTATAGAAATTATGCCAATTAATTATTTTGTAATTCTCTACTTCAATAGAGCTTCCACAAGCGCTATCTAAGTGTGAATATTTATATTATTATATTAATAAATTACTTAGGTAAAACAAATTATAATAGCTTTAAATAAACGCTATGCAAGGAGTAACTTGCATAGCGCTTCGATTAAAATTTCCGCAAAGCGCTATGGCTGTATTTTTTGTTAGATTTTTTTTAATTTGAAAATTTGAAAAACGCTATGCAAGCTGTTACTTAGATAACGCTTTGTAAAAGCGCTATCTAAATAGCGTTACGCAAGCTGAAATCTGTAGTAGTGCATCACAAAAGAGAAGTGCACAGCAAACTATTCAATTTAAGTGGATTGAGTCGATGTCTATCGGGAAATTTGAGATCAAATATTATAGTGGTTGACCTCAGAAGTGGATCCATGATTTTATGGATTCCGGATCATAATATTTTTTACTTATTAGGTACCGAATAAATTATTTATATATATTAAATTAAATGTTAACATAAATATATAATTTTTTCTAAAGTTAATGAATTATGTGGAACCTGTAACTACTACGTACACTGACTCCGCCCATGGTTGGACCTAGCTAAAGATACTTGTCGTTGAAGCGACGTCCGTAAAGCCATGCATGCCATAAATTATTAAAGGCCAAGTAGAAAACAGTATGAGTAGTTGAAAATATTGGTGGAAGAAAGAAATAACCCTATCAGTTTGTCAAATTGCCAAGGCCAAATTAAAGTGAAGTGTAAAAAGCTGACATTGAGGTTTTGTTTTATTGTCTTTGCTGGTTGCTCATGGTGATACTTCTGATTTGCTCCACAGACCCCAAGAGGACAAAAGTGACAATGGTGACCTAATCCACAAAGCTATGAAGCACGGACACCTCGGACACGAAACGCCTCGAACACGTGTTCGGGACGTTTCCGAGTGGGCCCAGAAAAAAAAAAAAAATAGGACACGGCAGGGACACGCGGGGGACACGGGAAAGGGGGACACGGCAGGGACATTTTTTTTTTTTTTAGAAAAAGTTTAGTTTTAATTTTATTTGATGTATTTTAAGTAAATTTATATTTATTTGAATTTGGGTCTTGGGACATACTTATGTATTAGTTTATGGACTATGGTCTTATGAATTATGTATTGAATATTTGATTGTTTGTTATGAATGTTTCTTTTTAATTTGGTACATATTTAATTTGGTATTTTGGTTATTTGGTATATAACAAATTTGAATTAAATTTATAATTTATTTATGAATGTTAAGCTTTAATAATATTAATTTTAGTATTTTATATATTATATTATATATTATATATTATATTATATATATATAAAAATATTTTTTAATTTATTTTTACAGCTGTGTCCCTGCCGTGTCGTGTCCCCTATTTTTCAAAATTGCCATTTTCGCGTGTCCGTGCTACATAGCCACAAAGTGTAGACAAGAAGTTGTGGATCAAATAGATTAATAGTGATAGAGAATATATTAATATTTCATATATCTGTGATTAAGATTTTGATATAATTATGAAAATTAGATATCCTCATACAATTAGGACTGTACTTGCAAACAACTATATATATATATTGTGTCAATGACAAGCCTCCAATCAAGGAGAATGTCATAATTCTACATGGAGTTATGACAAAAAGTGTACTTTCGATTTGAAAATCCCGTGCTGAGCACGGGTTTCCATACGGTGGGTCGTAAGCGAAACATTTTGGGTGATTGGCAGTGGGGTGGTTACGGGCAGTGGGTTGGTATGGGACGCGGTATTTTTCGACACGAATTTAGTGGCATGGGGTGGAGAAGTGGGCTCGGTGACACGAGAACTGTGGCAGGGGGATGAGGTTGTGGGCTCGGTGACACGATACGGTCCATCACAGGAACAGTGGCAGTGGCAGGGGTGGGACAGTGAGCTCGGCGACGGGACCGATGCGGCCGAGACGAAAGCAGTGGGTCGGGTGGTGGTCGACGCGATGTGGGGGGTTGTCGGTGGGGGCTGGGACAATGATGGGGGGATGAGTGCCATAATGTATTGCAGTTCTAATGAGGGGGAAATGTTTGAATCATCAAGGAAGCCGCAATCAGTGACTTGAAATATTTGGACGTTTACGAATGGGAAAATGTTCTCGTCGAATGTGACATGGCGGTAGACTTGGATTTTATTTGTGGACAAGTCATAGCATAAGTACCCCTATAGTTTGACGAAAAACCTAAGAAAATAGAAGGGGTAGTTCTAGGTGCTAATTTGTGAGGGATCGTGGAGGCGAGATTCGGGTAGCATAGACAACCAAAAATTTAAAGGTGATTATAAGAGGGTATCCAATGGAAGAGAATTTCAGTGGAGTTTTATTTTGAAGAGTTTGTGTTGGTAATACATTAAGAAGGTATGCCGCCATATGCAAGGCATATACCCAAAAAGAAGGGTGGAGGAAAGCATGGAAGAACATAATGCGGATCTTATTATTGATAGTGCGTAGGATTATTTCGACTTTACCATTTTGAGGTGAGGTATAGGGTCAAGAGAAGAGAAACACCATGCTATTATCCACATAAAATTTATGAAAAATGGAATTGTCAAACTCACGACTGTTGTCACATTGAAATATTTTGATGTTTTTCTCAAACTGGGTTTTAACATATGTTTGAAATTTAAGAAATATTTGGTAAACTTGAGACTTATATTTTAGAGGATAAACCTAAATAAAGTGAGAGAAATCATTCAAAAATATCAAATAATATTTGTGACCTAGTTTGCTAGTAATTGGAGAGGTCCATAAATCCGCATGAATAATATCAAAAGGGGAGAACGTTACACTTAGTGATGAGTGGAAAGGAAGTATAACATGTTTCCCTAATGTATAAGAGCAGTAATTGTGGGAAAATTTCCCTTTATTACATTGAATTAAATTGTAACTCCTAAGAAAATTAAAAACTGATGCTCCAGGATGCCCAAGTCTATCATGCCAAGTTGATGGAGAGATTGCAGCTAGAGAGGTATGTGGATTGACACTGGCAGCGGAATTGGATGAGAATGGATAGAGGTCCCCCACACTATTGCGTCTCGTAAGAGTTGTACCCATACGTAGGTCCTTCACAGATAAACCAAAAGGGTCAAACTCAATAGATATGTAATTATCACTAGTAAACTTCGTAATCGAGAATATGTTTTAATGATGTTAGGCGCATATAGGACATTTTTTAGGGTAAAGGGAGGATGAGGTGGTGGTGTTTGTGTGGTGCCATAACCTTGAATTGGAATGCGATTGTCATTTTCGGCCAAAATACATTGAGGATTGCGCAAATTAAACAGTTGAGAGAGATTACCAAAGTTATGAGTGAGATGGGATGTGGCCCCCGTATCCATGTACCATACGTCGTCGGGCTACTGGAGATTCATAGTGTTGTATACCTGACTTAGTTCAGTAGGGGTCATAAGATCGTATGACTATTGTGGTTGTTGGGCCGGAGATATATAGGCCTGATGTTGTTGGTCCGTGTAGTGGGGGCTAGAGATGGGCCCAGGAGACGTGGTTGTTGACACTGCCTAGTGAATTGGGCCTGGGCTGTCGGATACAAACATTATGGTGAGGCCAAGGTCCCAGGGCTGTGAGCTACGGGCATGTGCCATAGTGTTAGGCCAGCCCACTGAGAGAGGTGTTGGGCCGGTCGTGACTGTCCATTGGACTTGGAGTTACCGCCACGGCCCTTCCCTCGGCCGCTGCCTCAATTCCCACAGCCACAACCTATTCTGCCTCCTCGGCCACCACGTTGTGGGTGGTGGTCGGTGTTGTGGACTGGCGAGCGTGGTGGCGGTATGTCAACCGCCAATGCTTGTTGATTGTGTTCGTCTTGTTTGGATCGTCTAGTCTCTTCCAATAGCAATTGTGACTGGGCTTTGTTGAAGAAGCTAGGGAGGGGATCTGCTTGTTGGATCATCGTCTCAAGTGTGTCGTACTCACCCTTTGGCAAACCATTGATGAGTTGTAAAATCATCTTTATTTCGGAAATCGGAGGGCCAACATTAGACAATTTATTGACAACTAATTTTAGTTGTTTACAATAGTCTGACATGTTGTCAAAGTATTCAAGACGTGTGTTGTTAAATTATTCCTCCAAATAGACGACACATGTATGTTTGTTGTCTTGAAAGATTTCCTATAGTCGTGTCCATAATTGTGAGCCGTAGCACCTGTCTTCATAATAGTATGATTGAATATGGTGTCATATATCCATCGTTTAACAATTGCATCTAGCCACTTCCACGTCGGGTTGTCGACGTCGGGTAGACGAGGTCTGGTAGCATCGACGTGATCAAGGACATGTTGTATGCACAAGCATGTGTTTGAAATAATTCAACCACGATGAGCATTGTCCATCCTCTTGATCAAGAACCAAAAAGATTAAGTTCTTGATATTTGCTACGGCAAAGGTCGAATCAAATGAGTTAGGAGAGGAGGATGGATGAGGAGGATGTGTGACGTCGGAGTTGGAGGATGAACCCTCGTGAGATTCGTGAGTAACCATGAGAGGGCAGTTTCCGGTGGTTCCAGAGAAGGAAAATAAAATTAGGGTTAGGGGGGAAGGATTGCCGCCGCCGAAGGCAAGGAGAGGGCGGGGGCGAAAGTAAGAATGGTGTTTAGGGTTTGACTTTTGATACCAGGGAGAATGATGAAATTCTCCTTGGTTGGAGGCTTCTCATCGATACAATATATATAGTTATTTACAAGTATAATCAAAGTTGTATGAGAATATCTAGTTTTTATAATTACATCAAAATTCTAATTACAGAATATATGGAGAATATTAATATATTCTCTATCAAATAGAATGTATATATATATATATATATGTAGCCTGTAGGAAATGAATTATCTATTCTGTCTTGAACTCAGAATGTAGATATGTGAGTTAATAAATAACGTAGTTTATTAATTTGTTAAAAATAATATATCAAACGCATGTTAGGAACAATGTAGAATTAGAAGAAAGAATAAGCAAATTTTCATATGTGAACAACATTCAAAAGGCACAATAAGAAATCAAAGGTTATGGTGGGACACTTATTTAATGACATTTGTAAATGATGGTAAAAGATACTTAAATTTTCTTGACATTTCAAACATATTGTGAAAAATTGTCAAAACATATTGTGGCTTTTGATTTACGTGTCATGAAATTATAAGTCGATACTTTTTTTGTTGACGAAGGAACCCGCAGCCGCTGCTCTTTCGAGTGCGCACAGGGTAAACCCCGGACTGACGCAATAGCCTGCAAACCACGTCAGCCAGTTAAACCACACTTGGCAAGTCAGGTGTGACAGGCTCCCCCCAAGAGGCGAAGGCAGGCCAGGCGTTACCCTGAGGTTTCGAACTTGTGACCAAGCTCTCCCACACCACCCAATGAGGATACCCTCTGCCTTCAAGACCAACTGGTCTAGGGCTTCAGATTATAAGTCGATACTTGACGAGTTTTAACTAAGGAATTTAAATTTTACTAACAGTTACACGCCCAGTGTACTTGATAGATTTGAACGAGTTATTCATCATCTTTCCTAGATTACAATTAAGCACATGTTTTTAGTGCAAACATTTACTCGCAATTAATTTTAAGTGATCTGATAGTTAATAATTTTTTGCACGGCTTAGAAAGAAGAGCTAACTACATTGTATGAAATTTAGGACAACAATGCTATCAGAATTAGCCCACATTTTTAAATCTTATAAAAAATGACCAAAACTTATCTTTCTCTCACTCTCTATCGCGCTCTCTCTGCCGCCGTTCTCTCACTCGCTCGGCACCACCGCCATCTCATTGTCGTCGTTGCTGCTAGCTCTCAAATTTGGTGGTAGTGAGCCGCCATCGTCGCCGCAAAGATCACGACGCCGTCGCCGCAAGTTCTCAGATCTGGTGGTGGTGGTAAGCCGCCGTTGTCACCGCAGAGATCACACTGTCGTCGCCGCAGTCTCTCAGATCTGGTGGTGGTGAGCCGGATCTCCGGCGATGACAGGTAGATGTTGCTGCTCCGTCTCAGATCTCAGTCTGGCGATGGTGTATACGGAGCTATAATTATGCATTTACCACTACGAATAGCCAGTGGTGGAGCGCAGAGGACGGCGATGGGGTCGCCGAAGGTGATTGAGGCTGGCGATGGAGAAATCGGGAGGGGCAGGAATAGTGACTTCATAATAGTGTATATGGGTGTATATGGTGGTATATCAGTGTTTATGTATATAGGTGTATAAATATGTATACACCTTCAAACACCTATATACATAATGTAATTGTCTTTTGTATATAAATGTATAAAAGTATTTTTGGCCAAAACTTTACAATGTAAATGTTGGGTTATTTTTTTACAATGTAAGCGAGCAAATTGTATATTTTTGAAATTTCCCTCAAAGAAAGAATCTGGAAGAGAACTTTACAAAAAAGAAAAAAAATATTTTTTTTTGAAAGAAAATAGGTAGCTCCGAAAGAAATTGTGAGTATTTTATGTTAAAGCCCATAATGGGCTGAGCTCTCCAAAGGCCCACACGGGCAGCCCACACAGGCAATGTGCGGTTACTATTCATCCTAACATTAGGATTGTATATTGTATATTTGGTAGAGTGAGTCTTGTACCATAATTATAATTATATTATTATCTTAATTGTATAGAATAGGGTTTTAAATGTAAAGTAGGAATATGATTCTCCTATTGTAATTTGTATATAAATGTCTTTCATTAATAAAAATAATCAAGAGATTATTTCTTTCATGGTATCAAAAGTCTAGGTTCTCTTTACCTTACTTCGGCTTCTCAATTATTTCTTCTTCTCGGATTTTTCAGCCACCGCCAAGGCCATTCTTCTCGGTTTTCTCAACCTCAGCCGCGACACTTTGCTCCAAAAATCCTATCTCCCAAATTCCTTTCTCCGAATCTTGATTGTTCTATTCCCTATGGCTGATAAAAACAATTTTCATCCTGCCCTCACAGTTTCTAACATCAAAAGCGTCATCCCTATAACTCTTGACCTAGAAAACGTCCAATATGGAACGTGGGCGGAATTGTTTAAGATTCAAGCTTTGACACATAAAGTTCTCCGCCACATCATTCCTCCAACTCCTCCAAAGGAGGGTGATAAGACGACTACGTCTACGACAGTTGTGCCCACTAAAGAAGCAGATCCAGAATTATGGGTCATGCTTGATGTCAAGGTTCTCCAGTGGATTTATGCCACTATCTCCTTGGATCTTTTACAGATGATTATGGAACCCAACTCCACAGCTATGTTAGCGTGGGATCGATTGCGAGACATATTTCAAGATAACAGTCATTCTCGAATTGTTATCCTTGAGCAGGATTTTTCTCAGGTTTCTATGGTGAATTTTTCAAACGTTTCTTCGTATTGCAAACACCTCAAGGACTTGGCAGACCAACTCATCAATATTGGTTCTCCTGTTTCTAATAGTCGTCTAGTTCTTCAGATTGTTGAAGGCCTGTCAGAGGCCTATAATTGTGTTTCTTCGACAGAGTAACCCCCTGACAGAATTTTATGAAGCCCGTTCTATGCTTACTTTGGAAGAAGCCGGATTGGCAAAAAAATGGCGATTGGGACCAACCGTTGCCATGACGATCGCAATAACGGGTAACACAAGAAGAATAGCAGCCCCGAGCCTATAGGGCACCCCTGGACAATGGCAGTGGATCCCGGCTCGCTCACTTACAAAGACCGCGCAGCCTTTATAAGCGGCGCCAAGACACCGCTCAAGCACCGTGGCCCAACGTCTTTCCAGGTCAGAATCCATGTTTCAGACCAGCGTATGGAAAACACCAGCAGAACAGTATACTTGGGCCTCGCCCCCATCAGGCCCACCACGCCGCGGGCCCCACTCAGACCGACATTGAAGCAACAATGCACACGTTTGGGATGACCCAGCCAGACCCTAATTGGTAAATGGACACCGGCTCCACTACCCACATGACATCCGACCAAGGTACTCTCTCGTCTTATTCCAATTTGAGCACTAATTGTGGTATAACTGTTGGTAATGACAATTCTGCTTAAGGGTTATGGTCATAAAAATTTGTCCCCTCCTCATCCACCACTTGTCCTGAAATATACCCTTCATGCCCCAAAATTGATTAAAAATTTGGTGTCTGTCCGAAAATTCACCACTGATAATTGGGTGTCTATTAATTTTGATCCATTTGGGTTTTCTGTGAAGGATTTCAAGACGGGGAGTCATCTCATGAGGTGTGACAGTAGAGGGGATCTTTATCCAATCACACCGCGTCTCAGCATCTCACGTCAAGCTATGTCATCCACTTTTGCAGCTCTTGCTCCTTCCTTGTGTCATGCTCGTCTAGGTCATCCGGGGTCGTCTATTTTATCTTCTTTAGATAGACATAAGTTTATTTCTTATAAGGGTACGCGTAGTACTCCACTTTGTCAATCTTGTGCTTTGGGAAAAAATATTAAATTACCATTTGTAGCTTCGAATTCTAATACTTCAATGCCATTTGAAATTATTCATAGTGATTTATGGACATCACCGGTTCTCAGTTCTATGGGTCATCGTTATTATGTTTTATTCTTAGATGACTATTCTAAATATTTATGGACGTTTCCAATTGCGAAAAAATCTCAAGTTTTTTCCATTTTCATAAAATTTAGAGCTTTCATAAGAACACAATTCGAACGGAAAATAAAAAACATTCAATGTGATAATGGCAGAGAATATGACAATGGAGAATTTAGGGAGTTTTGTGCTAAAATGGGATAAATTTTCATTTTTCTTGTCCTCATACGTCTTCACAAAATGGGAAAGCTGAGCGAAAAATTCGTACCATTAATAATATTGTCCGCACTTTATTGGTTCATTCTTCCGTTCCTCCATTATTTTGGCATCATGCACTACAAATGGCTACCGATCTCCTAAATATTCTTCCCTCTAAAGGTTTGACATATTCATCCCCTCTCAAAGTGTTATACAATAAGACTCTGTCATATTCTCATCTTAGGGTCTTCGGATGCTTATGTTATCCACTGTTTCCATTCACTACGATCAACAAACTTCAGGCACGCTATACTCCTTGTGTATTTTTGGGTTTTCCGTCAAATCACTGTGGTTATAAATGTTTTAATTTGTCCTCTAAACGAATCATCATTAGTCGTCATGTTCTCTTTGATGAATCTCAATTTACTTTTTCTAAAGTAGACAAATTCGTGTCTAGTTCTTATATTTTTTTGGATGAGGATGTCTCCCCCTATGTTCTCCGTCATTTTTTAGATTTGTCCGAAAAAACGCCGTCAGCGTCGCGGCCCTGCACAGAGGCGCCACGACGCCAACACTTCAGAGAGCTCTGCAGCTCTTCCAACGCCGCAGCCCCTGCCCCTAGCGCCGCGACGCCTTCAACGGTAATTCCCGAAAATTTCCAAAATTCACCCAATCCAGCCCAGAGTCATAGTCCAGTCATCGGAGTATTTTTAAACTTAAAAGACATTTTAATTTGAATTCTAATGTTCTTAAATCTCCCTTACCCGTAATCCTGTGTCTGCCTTAAGTGACCCTAATTGGAAAATTGTCATGACTGAAGAATATAATGCTCTTATTGATAATAAGACATGGGAGTTAGTACCCCGTCCATCTGGTGTTAATATTATTCGGTCTATGTGGATTTTTGTTCATAAGGAAAATTCTGATGGTTCAATTGCAAGGCATAAGACTAGACTTGTAGGTGATGGTAAGACTCAGCATGTTGGTGTGGATTGTGGTGAGACGTTTAGTCCGGTATTCAAGCCGGCTACCATTCACACTGTGCTCAGCTTGACTCTTTCAAAATTATGGCCCATTCATCAGCTAGATGTGAAGAATGTTTTCCTACATGGTGATCTTCAGGATACAGTGTGTATGCATCAGCCTTTGGGGTTCAGGGATACTAGATATCCTAATCATGTCTGTCTATTGAAGACGTCCTTGTATGGGCTTAAGCAGTCTTCACGGGCCTGGTATAAGAGGTTTGCTGATTTTGTTTCGACTATGAGTTTTTCTCACAGCAGGTCTGATAATTCATTGTTCATATATCGTCGGGGTTCTTCCATGGATTATATATTGTTATATGTGGATGATATTATCTTGACTGCCTCTTCTGATATTTTGAGAAAGTCTATTATGACAATGCTCAGTTCTGAGTTTAGCATGAAGGACTTGGGCTCCTTGAGCTATTTTTTGGGAATTGCAGTCACTCGTCATGCAGGTGGATTGTTCTTAACACATAGGAAGTATGCAATAGAGATCATTGAGAGGGCTGGGATGTCATCCTATAAGTCTACTTCTACTCCAGTTGATACTAAACCCAAGTTGTGTGCTGCAGCTGGCTCTCCGTATGAGGATCCGACCCACTATCGTAGTCTTGCATACGCCCTTCAGTATCTTACGTTCACGCGACCAGACATTACATATGCAGTCCAGCAGGTGTGTTTGTTTATGCATGATCCCAGAGTTGAACATATGAATGCTCTCAAACGCATCCTTAGGTACATTCAGGGAACACTTGATTATGGTTTGCATTTGTATTCTTCGGCCGACGCCTACACGTATCTGAGATCTTGATTGGGGTGGTTGTCCTGACACCATACGGTCTACGTCTGACTATTGTATGTTTTTGGGTAATAACTTGGTCTCATGGTCTGCCAAGCGTCAATCTACACTTTCACGTTCAAGTGCGGAGGCCTAGTATCGAGGGGTAGCCAATGTGGTTTCCGAGTCATGTTGGTTACGAAATCTACTTTTAGAGCTTCATTGTCCTGTTGAGAAGGCTACCTTGGTGTATTGTGATAATATAAGTGTCATCTACCTTTCTGGTAATCCAGTTCAGCACCAGCGTACTAAACACATAGATATGAATATTCACTTTGTTAGAGAGAAGGTAGCCAAAGGACAAGTACGCGTCTGCCATGTCCCTTCAAGATATCAGATTGCATATATCTTTACAAAGGGTCTTCCCTCGGTCCTTTTTGAAGATTTTAGAGACAGTCTCAGCGTACGAAGACCGCCCGCTATGATTGCGGGTGTGTGTTAAAGCCCATAATGGGCTGAGCTCTCCAAAGGCCCACACAGGCAATGTGCAGTTACTATTCATCCGTGAACAGTAACATTAGGATTGTATATTGTATATTTGATAGAGTTAGTCTTGTACCATAATTAGAATTATACTATTACCTTAATTGTATAGAATAGAGTTTTAGATGTAAAGTAGGAATATGATTCTCCAATTGTAACTTGTATATATATGTCTTTCATTAATAAGAATAATCAAGAGATTATCTGTTTCATTTTATTTGTATTATTTATACATTTTTTTTCATTTCGTTTATGATTTTTTGGATCGTGGACCCCACGAAGATAACTATAATATCTCCTTCAATGTCAATTCCAATTTTTTATGCTCTAAGGGACTTGCATCACTGAGCTAATTTGTGTCATTCACCAGTGATCAAACGTGAAATCACACACAACGGAATTGTAAAAAAAGAAGGGAAAAAAGTCATATTTGCCCTCCGTTAAAGTTTGGGGTTAAATATGTCATTCGTTAGTCTAAACTTGTTGTATTTGCTCTTATTCAACAAATTCGCCACGTGTACGCCACGTCGGAGTCACGTGGAGGACACGTGGTAAAGTGGGACCCACTAAATCATTTAAAATTAATTTTCTTTCTCCTTTTAAGTGCTTTTCTCTTTTTCCTTCTTCAACATCAAGTCCCCCGCTCCTCTAATTGCCATTTTTGGTGAGCTGAATGCTTGAAATCATCAAGAATTTTGTCCAAGTTCTAGTCATCATTAAGAATTACCTAGGCTTAAAGCTCCACATATTGATCGAGAAGAGAGACATTCCAGTATTCTACTTCGTCCGTGTCGAAAAAATTTCGGCCAGTGAAGCATCACACAGATTTGGCCAAGGTTATCCTTCTACCTCACCACCGCAATAGTCCACCAAATCACTACCACAAGAAACAATCACAGCAACATCAACATCAACGTTCCCACCACTGCCAACTTCGACCACAACTCTTACCTTACCCCCTTCTTCACTTTTGCCAACTCGCCAATGGCGGAGCCCCGACCAGCCACACCACAACGACAACCAACTTCCACCATACTAACCACAACCAGCAGCTAATAAAGTTTGTAGTCACCAATAACATTGGCGAATAAACCCAGATAATCACCAATAACATACTGGGTCGAATAGATTAAGCATAGAAATTCAGAAAAAAAGTTAACAACTACAAATTGTTCTCACAACCAGGCTTCTTGAGGAAAAAAATAGCATCTTTTACAATGAAATTTTCACTAGTCCAAGTACAAGAACGCAAAAGCACACAAAATTGAACAAAATCCATATAAGATAATCACTAAAAATGAACTGTGTCGAAGGGAATAGATGGAGTAGAAGGAGAAGGGGGTGAGACAGTGGTATGGTGGTGGCTAAAAATATGACCCTTTTCCCAAAAAAATAAATTATTATTACTGCATTATCTCATACTTTTAGTTTTTTTTTCTTCCTCATAAAACCCTAAAAAGTTTCTTTTTTAAGTTTTAATTTTAATAAATAAGATTGATTTGATAATCAATTTAAACAAAACAAAAAACGAGCACACTATAAATGTGTCCCACTACTTTAACACCCAGGCTTATAGTCTAGTTATACTCGTGGAAGTCTTTTCACACCCAATTTCCTTCCCATTTTCCTTCCCTACGTCGCCTTTAGTGAAAACAAAAATAGTTCCGCTACATTGTTATTAAATGGAAAAAGACATAAATTGACCCTTAAACTATACACGAAATTTTGATATCACATTTAAATTATTATAACGACCTATTACATTCTTGATCATCTAAAAAGTATGTGTTATACATCAACGCCACGTCGCAAATCTTCTAAATTTTAATTTTATATTCTTTTCCTTTTCTTTATTCATTTGATTTTCTTTTGTTAATTATATTTACACTAATTAATCTCTAATTAACCGTTAAAATCCTCTGATAGTTATACTTTCTTCCTCACTAAACAACTCCATTTCACCGGAAACACCATATCCGTCGCCGTTGCCGCCTCTGCCAGCACCACAAAAAATGGAAAGTATTCTTGTTATACTTGCCCTTTTGATTATGGATGTGCAGTGAACAATTTAAATCACAAGAGAACAAGGATAATATTGATTATGGATAGCAATTTGAGTTGTCGGGTAGGGGGGCTAGACCTGTTAGCCTTCTCTCAAGATTCTGTCCTGAACTGGTGTTAGGAATCATTTATAGGACTGTTGTTAAGAACATCATAGAAATTCCTCTTTTTTAATTGATTGATAATCTCTTTTGTGTCTCTTTCTTCTGATGGAACCCAACCTTATGTTGTTCCTTCTTCTTCTTCTTCTTTTCCTGCCGATCTCTAATTATTGTCCTCCCATTTCTGAAATAAAGCTTCCGTTCTGATATTGTAGTTCCTTTTGATTTTTACCAGTTATATATTTTCATATCTGGAGGATGAACAGACTCAGAGAGGAAGAACTAATGTAAATAAATTTATTTCCTTTCCTCAAAATTTCATTGCAGCTAAAATATACCAATAATTTAAAGGAGGGAGGAACAACATACTATATTGTCAAAAATGGAGGCCTTGTACTCACAAACTAGAATAAGCACCAACAACAGTTGAACCTCACCACCACCAGAATTACATTAGCTCCACCATCAAGAATGTGAGTACACATCCTGATATGCTGAAAAGAATTAGCAAAAGGATATAATCAACAACAAACATCCTCTTTTCAATCCAACAGTTTCATATTATACAAACTGCTGGACTAAACGCTCTGAGTGGAACATTTTGGCAATCAAAAGCAGCCAGCCAGATGGAAATCGTCCGCCAGCCATGTGAATCATCAACCCTCTATTTCTCAAGTAAAATTAGAAGAGAGCATTCCAAAGAGCTTCTTCCCCTTCCCCGCACTTCTCATGGACATATTTTAGCTTCTCTACTGATTTACAAATTCCACTGCAGCTCCAGTCAAATGAGGCAACACATACATTACCTGCCTCGGCTTTCCAGTCACAATCTGCAAGGGAGTACCGTAGTAGTGAATTGAATAAATTGAATTGGGTGCATAGGGTGATAGCGACTCCTAACAAAAATATAAATCGACCAAAAACGGGCGCTAGCCAAAATATACAAAACCTGTATTTATATATTATATATATATATAAATTGTATGTATAATATAAATATTTGGACTTAATATACATTTGCTGGCTATTTTTTTTTTAGAGCAGTCCAAAAAGGTAATCCCCCCCCCCCCCCCCCCAAAAAAAATTGTATATGATGCTTAGACCTCGAGCTAAACAGTTTAAATTGCCTCTTTTTCTATTTTGTATTACACCCTCAACCAGTATGCCTGTCTACGGCCAACAAAACTTATTACATTTTATTATAAATATTACTCCATGACTTGAAGCTTTTAGGCATGGAATGAAGGAAAGAAGGAACGGACACTGATTCAAAATATTATTGTCAAGCATGCCTCACATGGGAAAATCTTACTGAGAACTAACGAGTTTCTACTAATCTACTAAAAAGAATGTGAATGCACTAAACAAATTCTGAATGCAGCCAATTGATACATCACTAAAGAGAAAATACCTGGTGGAGTTCCACAGCACATAGTGCGTTCATCAATGTGCTCAACTTCAAGACCGATAAACCAAGCCCCTAATGACACGTCTTCATTGGCATACTTGTGCAATATAGGCCTGAATTAAAAGTTCAAATCCATTATAATTACTAGAGCATTTAACATAGTGATACTTCGATCAAATACAGGAGTATCTAGTACTATGGAGACGGACAAATTTTAGTACTGATAATCCAGAATACATGATAATATACACAAATATTTCAAGAAATACAAGTCTTTTTACCATTCATAAGAACATCAATGACTTCAGTAGACGATAACAAATTCAAGCTTTATCACTATTAACTTACTGATTGATTGATATGTATGTGGCCAAGTCCTTGGAGATAGCATAGATCTGACCAGTTGCATGTCGGAAGTATTTGTTTCCTTCTTCTCCAAATTTCCAGTACTCTGGCTCGTGGTACTTTACGGTCCTATAAAACAATATTAAAGTTCAATTTACACAAATAAAATGTTACTACAGTTGAAACTAAACGCAAGCTGAAAGCATCAATTGCCATAAGCTAGTAAGGCTTCACAATTACTTTTGAGCAAGAACAGGTCCAGATTTCATACACCCAATGTAAATTCTGGGCTTCGACCGGTGACGAGCTAGAGTTGCAGCTAGCATGCCTGAAAACCGTTGGTCATTAAATACAAGCTGAACCAAGAGGATTAGTCATCGAGCTATAAAAATATTTAGAAAACATATGCAGTGCATACCCAAATTGACGTGAACGTCATCATCAACCTTGACATAGAAGTCGGCATCCCATTTTGCAACAGCAGTAGAAAAGAAGATCTTTGTTTTGGCAGAGAGCTCGTGATATCCTTCAACATGCTCCTGCAACGTAGATTCGGACCCAAAATCTGTAAGATTTCCCAACTTAATACAAGAAGTAAAACTGCTGTTAATGTTCCTACCAGCCTGAGGAAGTCCTTATGTTGAGCTTCTTCAGAATCAATAGCCCGATCCAGTATGCTGTTTGATGTTGCACTGGATAACCAACACAGACATTTGTCAGTACAGTAACATCAATTTCATTTTCATCCTTGTTCAGTGACACTAATGAGTGCTACTCATAAATATTACTGATACTAATGCAGAAAAAGGGAAAGAAATAGGCTGGAAAAGAGAGTGCAAAGAAAATACAAAGATCCTACAGGTGATGGAAGATTTAGTTGGATCGGATAAGTATTGTACATATAACAGCGCTAATAGGCAGCATCGGGGAAGAAGCGCTAATAGAATTCGCAGAGAGTGTTTTGCTTATCTGCAAATTAAAAGTACTCTTAAGCATTTACCAAACCACTTGAAGAAGTACTTTTTCAAGCTAAAAGCACTTATTTCTCATAACGCACTGCATCCCAAAAGGCACGCAACATGTGGCAGCGTACGATAGTCCATCTTGCAAAGCACCAACCCTCTGGTTTTGAATTGTTCCCACACCAAAAATCACATATTATGCATCTAAATCAATTTCTAGTTCCCATTTTTTTTTACAAGGAAACCAATTCTAGTTTCTTAAACTATTTTCAACCTCATAAATGTCATAAGCAAGAGTAAACCATTTGAGTTCATTACTAGAGTCAATTTCAGGAATTTAACTTGTTATATTCAAGTAAAAACTTTAATTCCTATTCTCCTAGCAAATAGTGTATTTAACTTGCTAAGCACTTACTCTCAGGTTCCTTAATTTTTTTCCCCAGGCGAAGTTGAAAAATCCTTTACAGGTTATTGCAACCTGGAATTGAAAACATGAAAGAGGCGGAGGAAGGAGGATTAATGCCTCAAACTAGATGGCTACCTTTGTACCAAAAGCAAACCTTTTACAGGTACTTCAACCCAGTGTTGTCAAAGGCGCGCTTAAAGCGCTCTTAAGCCCCGAAGCGAGGCTCAAAATATGTTGAGCACTTCACCTCACTTTATGTGCGCTTCAGTGTCATCATCAAGGCTTTAAGACATACTTTTCCTTGCCAATGGGTCTCTCTGGAAGATGTGACATAAGATAATTGTTATTTCACTTATCGTAATGTTTTTATAATTTCTTTTTATTCATGCTTATTATTATTAGTCTTGGGATAAACATATATATATACCATTGCGCCTTTTTTCTTTAAAGCTCACACTTTATTTGCGCTTAAAGCCCCAACTGACCTTTTCACTTTTTTGCTCTTTTTGCTTTTGATAACACTGAGTTCAACCTAGGTACGAAACATGGAAACAACGAAGGAAGGAGCAACTGGACTCAACCACTCTGCATTTGGTAGATTAGCCACAAACCATGGCCTCCTTTGTGTGGAAAACAGCTTGAAACCCATTTTTCAGACAATAGGTTCCCATAAAGATGTTTTCATAGAAGCTGGACATTAAGGAGCATATACATTCTTTCGGAGAGAATTTGGCAGGGTCCCAAAAAGAGTAGATAGTGCTAGTCCACCAACGTGTGCAGTTCAATCTCTTTATTGTTTATTTTGAGAAACACGAGTGCAACACTTCAGATCAATCTAATGTTAGTGTCAATCTAGACCTTCAATGTATAAACCACAATAATATACAAATAACTCAAGTAAATTGAAATCGACAACAATAATGTTCAGCAAAAGCATAAACACATACTAACTTGTTTGTAGATAGAGGCCTGCAATGACGCAGTGTCCTAAGACAAAAATTCATTCCCACTTGTGATAGTTCTACGGACGTCTGCTTTGAGGTATCTGAGTGATAGTTCTAGCACAAGAACTCCACTCCTGACGAATCTACTTTATGTGTTCTTCAGAAATTTCTTGAAGAGGAAGAAGAAGCAACAATGATCATCCAATGATTTGATTCTTAAATCAGAAGATTAGATGTTGTTAATTGTATTGTGTTTTTTAAACAAGTGATCTGCATGCTTTATATAGCATGAATTTCGACCAGATGGAGTCATTAGTCCAAAGGTTATGACTCTATGCGAAGAGATGCAACTTTTGGTTCAAAATTGGAAAATTCCGTCGAAGACACCGCGGTGCCTCCACAAGGCACCTAGGTACTAATTCGATTTTTCTTTCCAGTGACTTACTGCCATCCAGGCATCTAAGTGCTAATTCGTCGAAAATTCCAGTGACTTATTGGAGCGCAGACACCTCGGTCCTTCCATCAGGAACCACGGTCCTTCGGCCAAAATTCCAAAAATGGATTTTAATCACTTGTTTTCTTCTTCAATCCACACAAGCTCCAACAATACCCCACATTTTCTATTCACACATCCAACAATACCCCACATGTGGATAGAAAATAAGATAAAAAGGAACTTATCATTATTTCTGTCAAACGAGACATGACATGCATCGGAAAAGGTATCTTTTGGACTTGAACCTTTCGTAGTAAATACCTATCGGGTCTACTTGTGAAGTAGTGGACGATGTTCCTTGAACTATTCACGTTTGTAGTAATCCGAGACAACAAGTATCACACATATCATATCAACATATTTCAATTCTTACGGTTGTGTTCTTTTCGGTCATGAATAACTCCTTCTTCATGAGAATTTCTAGAGAACGTAGTCATCTTAGTTCTCCCAGATGCGACCCCACATCAATCTCACATAGGTAATATTAATCAAGAATAGTCCGTACTATCCCACCATAATGACTATTAATATTATTAAGAATCAAGGTTCAGCCCTATATCGTCAACGGATTAACACACTTAGTACATCATAGGAACAAGCATATGTGTGTTTTACGCTCCTTGAGTCTTCCCCAGCTAGTTTGCCTATTGAACCTAAACCATGGGATCTCCAATTATGATAGGTTAGGTTTCCACCAGTTCACAACTCATTGTATTGACTTTAAGCCCATTCCCATCGATGTAAATACGACTTGCTCTCTTGTAAGGTCTTTTGTCAAAGGATTTGCTATATTGTCCTTTGACTTTACATAATCAGTGGAAATAATTCCATTCTTCAGCAAGCTTCGTATTGTATTATGACGTCGCCTTATATGTGTTGACTTGTCATTATATATTTGATTATTTGCCCTCGTCAGGGCAGCCATACTATCACAATATATGCAAATGGTTGTTACAGGCTTCGTCCACAACAGAATACCTTCTAGGAAGTTTCTTAGCCATTCTGCCTCTTCGGCAGCTTTATCCAAGACTACAAACTCTGCTTCCATAGTTGATCTCGTATTTACCGTTTGCTTTGATGATTTTCATGATACCGACGCTCCACCAAGTGTAAATACATACCCACTTGTGGACTTACTTTCTGAATGGTTCGAAATCCAATTAGCATCACAATATCCTTCTAACACGGGAGGATATTTTGTATAATGCAACTCATAGTTCATTGTATGCTTTAGATATCGTAGTGCCCTTATTAGCGCTACCCAAGGATCATTTCCACGATTGTGTGAGTATCGACTAAGTCGACTCACTGTATATACTAAATCCGGTCTCGTACAATTCATTATGTACATCAAGTTTCCAAGAACTTGCGTATACTCCAATTGAGACACTATCACCTTCATTCTTCTTAAGGTGACTAGCAGGGTCAAATGGGGTAACAATCGGTCTATCATCATAGTGTCCAAATTTTCTAAGGATCTTTTCAACATAATGGGATTGTGTTAGAATATAACCATCTGAATTCTTTTGAATTCTAATACCAAGAATGACATCCGCTATTTCCATATCTTTCATATCGAAAGCGGCATGCAACATCTTCTTAGTTTGGTTAATTGCATCTTTACTTGTTCCTATGATTAACATATCATCTACATACAAGCATATAATGACACATGCATTCTTACATTCCTCTATGTTAGACACATTTGTCACATTCGTTTATTTGAAAACCATTTGATAATAGTGTATTATTAAACTTCTCATGCCATTGCTTTGGCGCTTGTTTAAGTCCATATAACGACTTAACCAATTTACATACTTTCTGCTCTTGACCTTTAACAACAAACCCTTCGAGTTGTTCCATGTATATTTCTTCATCTAGTTCACCATTCAAGAATGCAGTCTTCACATCCATTTGGTGTATTCCAAATTGTGAATTGATGCTATAGCAATTAACGTCCTTATCGACGTAATTCTAGACACTGGTGAGTAGGTATCAAAGAAATCAACACCTTCCTTTTGTCAAATTCCCTTGGCTACTATATGAGCTTTGGATTTCTCTATAGTACCATCAGGTCTTAACTTCCGTTTAAAGATCCATTTATGACCTATTGGTTTCTGTCCCGGAGGAAGATCAACCAATATCCATGTATTATTTTGTATAATGGATTCTACTTCACTTTGGATGGCCTCCAATAAAGTGCTTCGGATGATTCCATTGCAGCCTTATACATTTGAGGTTCTCCTTCAACGGAAAAGGTCATAAAGTCCGGTCCAAAATCCTTGGAGACTTTTCCACGTTTACTTCTCCTTGGTTCAGAGTTTTCTTCTTGAACCGATGAAGTAAGATTATCATCATTTTGGTTTGACTCATTTTGAGGCAGTGTCCTCTTCTTATTATTAGGAACACTTTTATCCTTGTCTTTGTAAGGAAATATTTCTTCAAGCAATTCTGCTTCAGCAGATTCCATTAATGTGTTCTTGTGAATACCTTCAACATTAGAATGATACACCAAAAACTTATATGCTGCACTATTATTGGCAAGACCAACATAAATGCAATCCACTGTTTTTGGTCCAAGTTTGGTTCTCTTTGGTAAAGGAACTTGAACTTTTGCTAGGCAACCCCACACTTTCATCATTTTGAAAGTAGTCAATCTTCCATTCCATAATTCGTATGGAGATTGATCATTTTTTTTTGAGGAATTCTATTCAATATCATATTTGCAGTAATTAATGTCTCACCCCATAACTGAGAGGTGCACCCGAACTAATCAACATTGAATTTATCATATTCTTCAATGTTCTATTCTTTTCGTTCGGCAACTCCATTTTGTTGTGGAGTATATGGCGCAGTGGTTTGATGAATGACACCATGAGTAGAACATAATTCTTTGAACTCATTCGATGTATATTCACCACCTCGGTCTGACCTTAGAATTTAATCTTTTTGTCAAGTTGGTTTTCCACTTCTGCTTTGTATGTTTAAACATGTTCAAAGCCCCATCTTTGGTATGTATTAAGTATACATAACAAAATTTACTGCAATCATCAATAAATGATATATAATAATTCTTTCCTCCACGAGAGTGGGTTGCTTGGTAATCACACAAATCACTATGAATTAAACCAAGCACTTCATTTGATTTCACAACAGATTTATGAGGATGACTTGCATATTTTGATTCTATGCAAACCCACATTTAGTCATTTTGTTCATGGAACATTTTGGCAACATGCCTATCTTTACCATTCTTTGTAAGGAACGATAATTTACATGGCCTAATCGAGAATGCCATAAAGAAGAAAGGGAATCAATCACTTACTCAGAGCAGTGCTAGTGCCTGCATTTTCATTGATAACGACAAATGTCTTGGTACATACAGCACTTAGTTTGAAAAGCCCCTCACTGAGGTAGCCCTTGCCTACATACACCCCACCTTTGGTGAGTACAAATTTGTCAGATTCAAAAACTAACTTAAAGCCCTTGTTGCTAAGAACAGGGCCAGAAATTAAATTTTTACAAATTTCAGGCACATGTAGTACATTTGTGAGCACAAGATCATTCCCGGAAGTGAGCCTCAAAGTCACCTTTCCTTTGTCTTCCACCTTCACAGAAGCAGCATTCCCACCAAACAACGGTTCTCCATCCTTGATGACTTGGTAAGATGAAAACATGTTCTTATCTGAACATACATGCATAGTAGCACCTGTGTCCATCCACCAATCGGTTGAATTTGTAACCAGATTTGCTTGAGCAGCCACAACCCCAACGAATTCGTTCTTTGTTTCAGTCTGGTTGGATTAGTTGACACTACTTGAACCTCCAACACCACCACTCGACTTTGCGGCGCGGCAATCTTTTGCCTGTGCTTGGTTTTCCACATACCCAACATAGTCACGGATGTGGTTTCTTGAACGCATCGTCCTTCGCGGCTAGTGCATTCCTCCGCCCTTGGCACCAACAAATTTGCCCGCCTTTGCCTTCAAACTCGCTCAAGCATTGTCTTCTACCATGTTGGCATTAGGCTCCAATGAAACAACATTAGCCCTTTCATTCTTCCGGTTGTCCTCTTCAACACGAATTTTCAGAACCAGTTGCTCAAAACTCATTTCCTCCGTTAGATACTTCAAATAAACCTTAAAATCCTTCCAAGAAAGAGGTAATTTTTCAATAATAGCACCAAGGAAATATTGGTTAAGGCCCATACCTTCAACCTCTAGTTCATGAACAATGACTTGGAGTTCCTCCACTTGCTTGACAACGGCTTTGGCATCGCTCATCTTGAAGTTTAGAAACTTGCCGATGACGAACTTCTTTAAACAAGCAACCTCTGTCTTGTACTTATTCTCAAGTGACTGCCATAACTCCCGTGTTGTCCCGAACGTGGAGTATATGTCATAGAGAGTATCATCCAAGGCATTGAGAATGTAGTTCTTACACATAAAATCTTGTGTCCGCCAAGTCTCAATCGCCTTCAGCCTTTCGGCCTTTGCCTCATCAGTTGGAGCATTCTCTTCCTCTCCCTCCGGCAGTGCCGTTGGAGGCTCAGCAGTCAACACGTTTGCCACTTGAAGTGTTGTCAAATAGAACATCTTCTGTTGTCAGCGCTTGAAATCAAAATCCTTGAATTTCTCGGATTTCTCCACATGGTTTTTCACCATTGATGATCCAGATTGATCCATTTGTTTGCAAATCAGGAAGTGTATTCTCTGAAAATAATTTGCAAACTCAACAATGTCATTTTTCTGAGAATTTTGGTCTTAGATTGTTAGTGTCAATCTAGACATTCAATGTATAAACCACAATAATATACAAATAACTCAAGTAAATTGAAATCGACAACAATAATGTTCAGCAAAAGCATAAACACATACTAACTTGTTTGTAGATAGAGGTCTGCAATGACGCAGTGTCCTAAGACAAAAATTCATCCCCACTTGTGTTGTAGTTCTACGGACGTCTGCCTTGAGGATACAACTATCTGAGTGATAGTTCTAGCACAAGAACTCCACTCCTGGCGAATCTACTTTATGTGTTCTTCAGAAATTTCTTGAAGAGGAAGAAGAAGCAACAATGATCATCCAATGATTTGATTCTTAAATCAGAAGATTAGATGTTTTTAATTGTATTGTGTTTTTTAAACAAGTGATCTATATGCTTTATATAGCATGAATTTCGACCAGATGCAGCCATTAATCCAAAGGTTATGACTCTATACGAAGAGATGCAACTTTTGGTTCAAAACTGGAAAATCCCGTCGAAGGCATCGCGGTGCCTCCACAAGGCACCTAGGTGCTAATTCGATTTTCTTTCCAGTGACTTACTGCCATCCAGGCACCGCGGTGCCTCCACAAGGCACCTAAGTGCTAATTCGTCGAAAATTCCAGTGACTTACTGGAGCGCAGGCACCTCGGTCCTTCCATCAGGAACCGCGGTCCTTCGGCCAAAACTTCAAAAATGGATTTTAATCACTTGTTTTCTTCTTCAATCCACACAAGTTCCAACATCTAAAACATAGAATAATAGATATTGTTTGGGATAGGATGTTTTGCAATGATGATTGATTCAAGGTTTCAAGGCATTACTCAATTATTGTTTGTTGACACGGACAAAGTCAGGAAATCCTCTAAAATTATTTCAATATTGAACCTTGAACATATAAGAGTTCCGAATCGGTTCTTTAAAAAGATCTTTTCTCTCATGGTAGCCTGCTCCAGTCCCTTTACAAAACTTTCCTTATTGGTGGCTAGGGTCGGCGTTCGGTTCTACGGTTTTCGATTCTTCACTGGTGCATACCAAATAAACAACAACATAACCGGTGTAATTCCACAAGTGGGGTCTGGGGAGGGTGGCGTGTATGCAACCTTACCCATATCTTGTGAAGGTAGAGAGGTTGTTTCAGGTAGACCTTACCAAATACCAAACCAAAATAAATTTCGGTTCGGTTCTTCGGTATTGAGCCTAATATAATGGGCTATTTTCTGCTTTTAAGCACGATAAAACTATCCGACCACAATGCTAAAAAAGAAAGTGAATTTCAATTATTTGCGGAAACATATTGATGAATACGCGATAACATAGTCTTGTTTTTGTTGTCCTTTCTGCTTTATTCATTTAATAACCCACATACTTGTCCTTTCTGCTTTATTCATTTAATAACCCACATACTGATCTGAGTTGGACCAGTGTTGGTTCAGTGGTGTGTTAAAAGAATTAAAAAAAATACGTTTACTATAGTCTCAAGAGGGACGTTATTGAAATGAAATTCCTGCTTCAGATTAATAAAGTCTTACTCCATATTTAGATGTTATAGACAATAGACAAATACAGAAGAGTAACAAGTATTACTCTATTGGTAGCGGTGCTGAAAGACGAATGGAAGGCAATAGTTGTAATACATGCCATCATAAAATTCCGGTTCTTCGCTTAAACAAAGTACCGAGACAGTAAAATCGAGAACCGTAACTGAATACCGAAGTTTTAAAACTTTTAATACCGAAGAACCCTATTAATTTGGTCCGGTTTTCAGCTATTCGCTATTTATGCCCACCCCTAGTTAGCCATACACTTCACATGTTTCTAGCGATCACATGGCATCATGATTATCAAAAGAAGAGGTAGCAACAGCTGACAATAATTCAGGAATAGGTCGACTACCCTTTCATTTTTATTATGGAAAGTATTTACTTACTTTCGTTTAGTGTTGTCAAAGGCTCACTTTATTCGTACTTAAGCCGTAAAGTAGGTGCTAAATAGGTGTGGTTTTTGCCTCTCTTAAATGGCACTTCAATGTAGGCAGCAAGGCATTAAGGCATGAACCTCATCGCCATGAACTCTATCTTGAACGAGCTACATAATTTTGGATTATAGCTAATTGTTGATTTTCAATTTTTTGTCTACATAATTTTCGATTTATAGCTACTTTTTATATATAAAAGGTTTATATTTATTATTCTTGAACTATTTGTATATTCTTTATCTTTCACTTCAATTGCGCCTATCTCCATTAAAGCCCACACTTTATTATAGTTTCTTTTTCTTGCTTAAAGCCCCAAAACATATAACGTTTCCCACTTTTTGCCTTTGATAACAGCAGTGCTTTCATTGACTACAGATTGTTTCACACCACGCGGTGCTTACACCAGACTATGCATGAAAGAAGTTATTCCATGTTTCCTAGTTGGAGAAGAAAGAAACTTCACACAGTAATTCCTGAAGCAAGCAAGGAAAGGTGTAGAGATTGCTTCTGATGCAGGGAAAGCCTTCTTATAGCCTGTTTGGTCAAACTTCCAAAATCTGATTATTTTGGAAAGTGCTCTTGTTCTTATTAGAGCAACAATTTGTGTTTGGCTAAGGTTCCAAAAATGCTTCCAGGGGAAAGCTGTTTTTTTCAGCTTCCGAAAAACAACTTTTGTTACTACTCAAAAGCACTTATTTTTTCCTAAAAGCTTGGTCAAAACCTCAACTCTCTAAACTAAGCACTTTTGGCTTCCCCGAAGCTTGGTCAAACAAGCTATTAATCTTCTTCTACTAACCAGGTAAGTTAGAAGTATAGGTTAGGAGCACTACTTTGGTGTCTATTTCCTACAAGTGTAGTAGAGAGCTTGAGTTGAGAATACAATTCCTTGTCTTTAACTTTTCTCTTTTGGTAACTAATTACATTTATTACCATGGCAAAGTATTTACAACACAAAACAGAAACCTACAAACTGCACTACTAAAACCATCCACACTTTCTACACCTATCCACCTAACAATTCCTTGTCTTTAACTTAAGATCCACTTCTTAATCTATATAAGTTTATCCTCTCTTTTGGCATCTTTAGGAAGTAGGACTCTCGCATGGATTCGTCAATGGACTTTTTTGAACTTAACTATAGAATCTTGGGTCCCCTTGGAAGACAAACCAGGAAAAGTATTTTCACATCAGAACTGCAGAATTTCCAATGCTTTCAAAAACTTTTTAACACTCTAACAAAGAACAAAATAAAAACTAAAATACTAAAAATGAGGACTATAAATATTGAAATTTAAAATGGGAAAAAGCAAAATTGAATTACTGCAATTTACACACAATGCACAAGTCACCAACATACGGACACTGAAATGACAAGTCACTCGAACTGAAGTTAAAGGTACTAGACAGAGTTCGTACGAACTAGAAACTGCCATTCTCTGTTTGACGTCTCTGCGAGACTGTGACATATTAAAATTTCATCTAAAGGCCATTTCCAATCAACAAATCATATTATTATGCCATAAAACTTTTGATATAAAGAAAGAACTTTAAGGTTAGAGCTTTATTTATTCATCAAATAACAAGTTAACAACCAGCAATAAGCATCTGAACCATTTTGTTATATGACTTGTTTCTTCTATTTGAAAAACTAAAAAGGCAATCGATACCCTAACATACCCCTATTTTGTTTAAAGTAAACAATATTATACACATGTATATATATAAATTAGTAATGTAAAAAAATTGAAGAGCTAATTACCTTTCAATAAAGTTTTGAACCTCAACAACCCATTTTTGACTATATGATCGCTTGTCCAATCCAAATTAGCTTATCTTTATTCTCTCGAACAACCACAATTAAGATCATTCTCTTTGTTGTCAATCACTGAACAAGTGGCAGCATTACTACAGCACACTATTTGTGTTTAGTAGCAGCCAAATGTGTGGATATCTGACAATCTAGAGCAGCGTTTAATCGATAACAGGAAGTTAAAATTCCATGTAACTACTTCTCAATTCAATCCAGCCGGAAACAGATAGTGCAAGTTAGGCCCTTTAGAAGAAAATTCCTCCGAATAAAGTCAAAAGGTTTCACTTTTGGACTTCTTTCTTTTGCCCGACCCTCGAAATGAGGGCATTTGACCTTGAAAACATGTCAGAAGTATGAGTCACTCCAAATTTCTGTAGAACTATAAGGGGTCGTTTGGTTCGACGACAAGTTATGCTATGATTAGTAATGTTGGGATTAGTTATGCTAACATTATATCTTATCGATTGTTTGGTTTGTTGTATTAAGATTAACATGCATTACATAATTTCTAAAAAGTATTGAATAGGGTGTATAAGCATAAGAACAATACAAGTGTTGTTAATGCATGGTTTACTATGTATAAGAATAGTATTGAATAGGGTGTATAAGCAATACAACAACAACAACAACATACCCAGTGAAATCCCACAATGTGGGGTCTGGGGAGGGTAGAATGTACACAGACATCACCTTCACCTTGGTAGGTAGAGTGGTTGTTTCCGGGAGACCCTCGGCTTAAGACAAAGCATAATCAGGCAAAGCAAAACAATGTATGAGAAACGGTCAGACTCAAACGAGAAATTAAAGCAATGTGGACATGCAGATAGTAAAAATCAAATACGCAATGGTAACGCATTCTAACAACTAACAGGAAGCAGTAGCTAACACAACTAAATAAGTTAAACAAATTACACTAAAGAACACATAACAACAGGAATCAAACTACAGAGTACTATAGAGCAATAATGCGTTTATAAATGTGACAGGCTAATCGAACCTACGGTAATAAGACTACACTATCATTTTGTATGCGTAAAGAGGACTACGCTCGACTACCTACTACCCTAATCCGTGTCCTCCACAACCCCCTATCTAAGATCAAGTCCTCAGTAAGTTGCACCTGCACCATATCCCGTCTAATCACCTCTCTCCAATACTTCTTTGACCTACCTCTATCCCTTCTGAATCCGTCCATAGCCAACCTCTCACACCTCCGCATTGGGGCATCCGTGTCTCTCATTGGCCTACCTCTACCCCTCCTTAAAATTGCAACCAAACATTGTACTAAATTTAATACCAGCATTATTCTATTTCTACCTAATAAACCCTACCAAACGACCCCTAACAATTTAATTCTATATGCCCTCTACAATCACATCTTTTATATATTAAATGGTCTTGAAAGGGAAACAAATAAACTTCTTTCTCTGGTTTCCCATTTAGGGAACCCAAATTCTCCATTTAGCACAACTTAGTAGCTCAAGATTAACACCAAAATGTAGGATATGGAACCCATTTGTCACTAACGAAAAGAAGTATTATACCTGTGACCAATCATGAAGCGGACTACAATTCCCTTCTCTTTCTCCAATCTGAGAAGCTTGTCCCCTAATATATATAATCAAGCCATCAAGCACGTTTTTTTCGTAATTAAATAACATCTCTCACTAGAGATTATAGGAAACTCGGACACAACTGCACTCGGATGTTTACCTTGAGGCATCCAAGTCTCTCTAACCGAATCACGCCTCTTCCTACTGCTAAAAGCCGTATTAATTCCAATTACCACAAAAACTTTCTTCCTTGGAGGGCCATTGTGGGATCGAGTAGAATTTGAAGACTGATCAGCCGCCTTCGTCTCTTGTTTACTCCTAGTGGCTACCAGCTCCATCTGAAGCATAGCAATTGACTTGTCCAATGATCTAAGCAGACCTCCCAAAACAGCTTACAACAATTAGCCAAAAATAGAAAGTTCACCCACAGCTTTAAATTTAGAAAACAACAAAAATGTGATGCTTAAGGATCTCACTGAATTGCTTCATGAGTTTTGTACACCTCTTGCATTACATCCTTATCTTGCCCTTGTTTCTAGTATATCAACAAATTGTACACGGTCAGGAATAGTCAGGTGAGAACACAATCTACAAGCCAAAATAATCTTGACCTCCCAAAAGCAAGAATTCATGAAAAATATTCCCTCCAGTCCAAAATAATTGATGTTTTACGCTTGGGCACATGAATTAAGGAATTCACTTACTCCTAATACTTAAAGAGGGGTTTTAACTAAAATACCCCTAATTATGATTTTCTTTTCATTTAGGTCGACATAATTATCATGGGGATTAGGAAGGTGTTAAGGGAAATTCAGGGAAAGAATTAAATACTTTCTTGGTTTTGTGAAACATCAATTTTGGACCAACTTTTAGAGGCTAAAACATATTTTGGACTGGAGGGAGTAACAAGCAGACAAATTGAACCTAACATATCTAAACCTCCATCGACCTGCTTCAATTGCCATAAAGCCAGAACTTATTAAAACCATGTAACAGACAGATTGAACTTAAAAAATCTAATTCCATAATTATCATCAATCATCATGGAAAAATACTCATTTGAAAAAACACGAAGTAGATAGATCGAACTCAACAGAAGCAAAACTACACAATTAGCTTCAATACTCAGAAATCAAGAATGAAAAGAACTTACAAAACAGAAGAGTGCACTTAGCAGAATCTAAAATCTACAATTAGCAAATATCAACTAGTAGCTTCGACACCCAGTCCCCAGAAATCAAGAAAAAGAATTTCAGAAAATAAACAGATTGAAGCTTATATCAGCAATTCACTTCCTTACCCAGAAACCAAAAAATCACTAAAGCACAAAAATAGACTGATTGAACTCAACAGAAGCTAAACTCCAAAATCAGCTTGAAAATCCAAAAATCAAGAACTTAAAATTTTGCAAAAACAGACAACAAATGGTAAACTCCAGAATCAGCTTCAAAATCCAAAATATCAAGAACTTAAAATTTTGCAAAAACAAACAACAAACGGTAAGCTCCAGAATTAGCTTCAAATTCCAAAAAATCAAGAACTTACAACAACAACATACCCAGTGTAATCCCACGGAGTGGGGGTCTTGGGAGGGTAGGATGTACGCAGACCTTAACTTTACCTTTGTGAATCAAAGAGAAAATCAAGAACTTACAGTTTTGCAAAAACAAACAACAAACAGTAAGCACCAGAATTAGCTTCAAAACCCAAAAATTCAAGAACTTAAAACTTTGCAGAAAGAGACAGATTGAAGTTAGAAGAAGCTAAAATCCACAATTAGATTGAATATCCATAAGCAGAACTCCAGAATTTACAAAGCAAGACAGATTTAGACTTAACAGTAGCTAAATCCACAATCAACAGAAAGCAGGATAAAACAGTTAGATTTAAATCAAGAGAAGAAACCTTCTTTTTGTCATTACAGTCCTCAGAAACAAGTTGAAGTTCTTGGTCCCTTCTATGTTGAGCTATCAGCTGACTTCCAGATTCACTTGGAGACCACAATCTTCACCAAACAAACAAAAAAATCAGAACTTTTCAAAATTCAAAATTCCAAACATAATCCAAAAATTTGACCTGTTAGAGAATAACATCCCAATGAAGAAGAAAGCAATTGAGAAAATAGGAATCCATTTTAGAGACACTTTAACACTATGTCTGCTCTTCATTTTATCTAACACGGATTCAAGAACCAATAAGAAGAAGAAAAAAGACAAGATCGAAGCTTTAGAAGGTAAAGGGTCACTATATAGGTAATGGGTTTTTCATGTAAATTATTATACAGAGAGTGGAGGCCAAGTTGGAGACGTGAAAGAGGTTTGAATTTCTTGGTCTTTTCCGGGTTTTTTTGTTGAGATTCTGAGAATGTTAGAAATGGGGTATTCTTTTCATTTTCAAAGAATGTTAGGCTCTCTCTCAACTACAAGAGAGAAAGGACGAGGAAAGGGGAAAGACAATAGTCGTTTTCTACTTTGTTTTTACAAAGGATTAACGTTAACTTCAACCATATACTTGAAAACTAGGAAACAAAATTTGTAATCTTTGTTAACGTCTATTACACGATCTGCTGAAAAGTCCAGTTTTGGTTGACGTCCATACTCGTATGTATTTTTGCAAACAAAATTTGCTTTTCTTTTTTCTTTTTCTTTTTAATGTTCAATTTTAGAGTCCGGAATTCAACTAGATATGTTGTTGTAATGTTCGATTTTAGAGTGATAATAATAAAATTTTGCGACCAATCAATTTTTACAACGCTATTTTAGGTAAGTTTTCTCAGGAAATTAGTTAAGAGGGATATTTACAAAATAAATAGAGAATTTTTTTATTGAAATACAAATCGGGATTTTGTTAATCAAAATTGTGAATACGCACCTTTGGTGGAGCACCTTCAGTTTGAAGGTCTAAAAATAGACGCCCGTTAAATATATTTACATTGAAGGTGTTTGTTACGTCTGGGTATGTTATGGAACAGTAAATAAAATGCAAACTGGACATAAATTAACTCGAATGTCAATTCAGTTTTGAATGTCGGCAACAATGTTGTCCGTCACAACTGACAACACTTCGATAAAATAGAAAAATCTTTGAAGAGTAAAATGCAGCGGAAATATTAAAGAACACACAAGTTTAATATTTACATAGGTTATATTGAATATATAATCTATGACGGGCAGTGACCGAAAGTATTGTATATATTTATATACAATTGAATACATTCCTTCTTGTACAATTTTACAAAATAAAACAATAACAATTAAAAAAATTAATGTCGCAAATGACTTCTGCCTGAAAAATCTACTTAAATAAACATAGACAACATCTCATTATAATTGCTTTAATAAAGAACAAATCTAGAATCTAAGCAACAATTATAACGTTGGACAGAATGTTGTCGGCATGCTCAGGCAACATTTGTTATCCAGATTTATGAGATGAAATCCCGAGAGCTCTCTTGGTATTTTTACATTTTATTTCTGGATATCGATTCACTCTGCTTCCCTCTCTATTTATAGTAGAGAGTCTTCCTTGAAAAACTCATCGACTTGTTGTAGAGGTTGAGGGAAATATGGGCAGCCGATAAGGTTTGTTAGAGAAGATCATGGTACAAAATCCTCTAACTTCTTGGACTTGTTCCCCAAGCTTAGCAATAACTTTGACTTGTTCTTCCCACATTTTTCATCAGCTCCTAATCATCTTGCCAAGTCACTTTTCCATCGTGATAAAATTTCCACGAGATTTCCTTCAGTCCGTGAAGTAAGGTAAAACTGTTAGTCACATAAATGTTGGTCCGAATGTTGTTAGGCAAATTTTGTATACACTTTTTGAGTCATTTTTAGTTAGTACTTTCCCCATTTCTGTTTAAATAAGTGTCGTGTTAGGGTAGTTTTTCTTTCTTTTGAGTCACAACGGTTCCAAATGACAAAATGGCAAAAAGAAGCTAAAAGTTGGCAGAAAATGAGGCTCCCGAAGCAAAAAGGATGAAAGTTGACAGATCCGTACGAAAGCATGCAGGGCCGCGACGCCATAATTCCTGAGAAGCCGCAGAACATTCAGAGTCGCGACGCCATAATGCAGGCCCGCGGCGCCGACGCGGGAAAATCCAATCCGAGACAGAATTGGCAAGGGGCAGAAGGGTCCAGGGCACACGATTTTTTGCAGCATATTTAAACCCTTGGGACAGATTTTTAGGAGTGGAATCTCATATCTCATCTCTCACAACACAACACAACACAACGTTTGGAGGCTACAATTGGAGACCTAGTTCTAAGTATTTTCTTTTTCTTTTCTTTATATTTCAATTCAGTTCATGTTGAATTGTGTATTAATTCTTAGCATGTCTATGGCTAGGAGCTAAACTCTTAATTAGGGCTTTCCATTGAGTCACTTGAAACTCGTTTTCATGAATTGATGCATTAGTTTGATTTCTTCTTCACTTGATTAAGATTTATTCAAATATTGGGTTGAATGTTTGATAGTTAACTGATCACTAATTATCATAATTTATATGGTTTCGAATCAAGAACCGATATGAGAGATTTGGATATGATGTAATTGAATAGACATAGGTTAAAATCGCGGACGAAAGTACAACGATACTTGTGTAGCATTTTAGGTTATTGTTCTTAATCCTCCTATGTGGTAAAATCTATCATAGAAATATAGAAGGTTTCTGCACGGGGGTTGAGCGTTTATATATCCTAACCGGAATATAAGACAGACTAGTTAACCTGTTATCTTAACGTAGAAGAAGAAGCCATTGAAAATAGTGGATAGTCGAGGATATTGGAAGCCCTAATTCCATCATAACTGATCTACATCACAACATATTTAGTTTAATTCTCGCAATTACTCTAGTAGTTTTAGATAAAAACCCAAATCAAACTATCGTTAGTCAAATAGATAACATAGAGTAGATGTTCGGTAATTGAAAACCAATCTCTGAGGACGATATTCGGCTTTACCAGACTATATTACTTGTAACGATACGTACACTTGCATGAGCATTTGGAAAATCGCTAACAAGTTTTTGGCGCCGTTGTCGGGGACTGACGTACTGTTAATATCGAACTATATATTCTTATTTCTACTTTGGTTTTTTTTTTTTTTTTTTTAATTTCACTTCTTACTTTTAGAACCCTATTTCCTTGATTTGTTTGTTGATTTTGATCGATTTCAGGAACTTAGTTTATGCGAAGAAGAAGAGGAGCAGACAGACTTGTTCCTTTAAATCCAGAAATTGAAAAGGCGTGCAAGCAGAACAGGTGAAACAAAAGAATATATGATTTGGTCACCATGGAAAACCAACTGAATCAGAATGGGGCGAATAATGAAATTCCAGAGTGTGGAGGAACGAGTCCAGGTGCCAGCAGAGAGAAGCTTGGGGGACTATGTTCTGCCCACAGTTACAGGTGCACATGCATGCATCAGGCTCCCAACAATAGGATCAAATAACTTTGAAATCAAGCCAGCTATTTTGAGCATGGTCCAGAATACAGTCCAGTTTGGGGGGGCTGCCATCTGAAGACCCTCATATGCACATTGTCAATTTTCTGGAGTTGTGTGTCACCTTTAAGTACAATGACGTTACTGACGATGCCATTAGATTGAGGCTCTTCCCATTCTCACTCAGGGACAGAGCCAAAAGCTGGTTGAATTCACTGTCTGCAAACTCCGTCACCACCTGGCAAGACTTAGCTCAGAAGTTTCTTGCCAAGCTTTTCCCTTCTTCAAAGGCGGCAAAGCTGAGGGGAGAGTTAAACAACTATTATCAGCTAGATGGAGAGTCACTTTATGATGCATGAGAGATAATCAAGGACTTGCAGAGAAAATGAATGCATCATGGTGTAGAGAAGTAGATGTTGGTCCACATTTTCTATAATGGGTTGAGTGGTACTACTCGTACTATAATTGATGCTGCTGCATGGGGAGCGTTTATGAGAAAGAATGTCAATGAGGCACATGACTTGCTAGAGGACATGGCTGCAAATAATCATCAGGGGGCAGATGACAAATCAGCGAGTAGCAGAAAAAAGATGATGGGTATACATGCACAGGTGGCCCTCTTGACAAAGCAATTGCAGCAGAATACTATGTCTATCAACGTTGTTCAGATGTCTGTGAGTTGTGAGATTTGCGGGGGCCCACACACTTTTGATAGATGCACAACGGTGGATCCTAAAATTGTGCACATGGAACAGGTTCAGGAAATTGGGAACTTTCAACGCCCTTACAACTCCAACACATATAATTCAGGGTGGAGAAATCACCCCAACTTCTCGTGGAGGAATGACTCGGCAGCCACGTGACGTGGAAATTACCGAACCACCGCCATATAATCAAAGTTATATCATCCCAGCCTGGACTCACCTACCCCACAGGAGAAGCCTGATGAATGAGAGCAGCCTTACTTACACTCACCAACTCCCAGAATCATTTCATGTCAAAAACAAAATCCTCTCTCAGGAACTTGGAAACGCAGGTGGGACAACTAGCAAAGATGGTAAATAGCAGACCTCAAGGTACTCTCCCAAGAAACACAGAGGTGAATCCGAGAGAGCAGTGCCAAGCAGTCTTGTTGAGAAGTGGAAAACAGTTGAAGCAAGTTGCACCCCAACCAGGGGTGGAAAAGGAGGAGAAATGTGATGTAGAACAGGAGGGGATCACTGATGACCGCCCTACATTAGATAAAGTTCCACCAGCGGCTGTGAGGGAATATACAGATAAAATCTCTTACCCTCAAAGGCTCCAACTGTTTTCCACTTCTCAACAAGACTGCTGTCGCGCCCTTTTTCGACCGCGACTTTTTTCTTTCTAGCGAACCCTGCTTCTTAATAAAAGTGTTAGAAAATAAATAAAAGTGTTAAATGTTAAAAGAATACTAAAATTTAAAAGGGTTGCTAGGAGTCGCCACCTAATTAATTTGGGTGAATTAGGACACCTAAATGTTAACTATGTTTAAGTCAACATTAACTCCATTTAATGGTCTGCTAAACTTAATGAGATTCTGGGTAAGAGTTCTTTATTATCCTAAAGGAAAGGGGTTAGGCACCCTAAAGGATCCGCTAACTTGCGGTTGTCCGTTCAAACCTAGGGTTAATTATTTATGCTAAGAAAGACATGTTTAAGAAAGAATATTTGAAGTAAAAGAATGTTGCAAGTGTTTTATATAAAGTAAGGAAAATATGTTCTTTGACGACATAAAAGGTTTATGATTTTTATAAAATAGAATTAATTTTGGATGAAAATATACGTTCATAAGATACTTAAAGAACATATGAATTTGCTATATTGGATAAAATATATATTGCATAGTATAGTGCAAAGGTAATAATGCCGGAATCAGTTTCTTTGACAAAATGTATCTAGATAAATAGGCATGACATAATTTATAAGACATAGTATAAAGTTCAAAAATATGCATTCATGTTGTTTATAAAATACTCTTTTTGGCAATGGAAAATAAAGGGAAAGATAGTTATTTATGGATTTGCTTTGTTAATTATGCAAAAATATGGTTTAGGTTTTAATTACTCTTTGCAATGATAAAAATATTCCGATATGCATGACAATCCCAAATAAACAACTAGGGGAAGGCAAAATTTCTAATGTCGAGTTAATTTCTAATGGTGACCCAAAGTTTAATTATTCTAGGCAACTTACTGCTATGTACGAACGTTAGACAATTAATTACACAAATAAACGGGGCGGGATAGGAAATAAAGGACTCGACAGAGTAGCGGTACTATTCGCCGGCGGGTTGGAATTCCCCAATGTGGATAGAGAAATGCGCATAGATGCGGGTCTTCATTTGCTATAGCTTTGTGATGAGTCTCGCCACGAGACTCTTCATTTTTGCTCCGATGCGTTTCATGTAAGAAAATAAGAAAAGATAAAGATTAGCATATGTCTCAACTATTTGAATCACAGAAAAGATCTACACATATGATCCATACTTTACACAACCAGTACATGAGGATGTATAAATCAGTGAATAAGCTAAAGCCAATCACGCAATGACAAGAAACACGACAAAGAAACCATGAAATACAGTGAGATCAACATATAGAGATTACACTTTATTTTGGCAATAGGCAGAACTGAAGAAAGGATGATCAAATTATGCCATGTCCCGAAATACGCACAGAATAAGCATGGTACATCACATCAGATTGGTGGTGGCGCCACATAAGAAAACAGTTCACGCAGGATATGAAACAAATAGGTTATTAACCAATTTTGAGATAAACATGATGCAGTTACAGTATGCCTGCAGATCTGTTGCAGTAAGTGCTCGAATATGCTGTAAACTCTAGTCAGATGTAAGCAATAGGCAGAGACAGAAAGAAATCCAATCTGTAATGGGCTTTGATAAGGCAGACTCAGGTTCATTCTTTCAGGTACACATGTAGACAGGATAATGCATAGATAAGAAAATAGAGGCTCATGAACTTGAGAGTAAACACTTAAACAATACAGCAGACAGATCCACACAGGTCTACAAAACTACAGATTCTTTATTTTTCAAGGCAGAGAGAAGTGCGACCTCAAAACAGACAGTAACCATTACTTGGTCCTATTCTTTTATTCATAAGAAGAAGAGCAAATGACAAACTCTCCAATAACACACACACTTCGCTGTATTTTATAAACAGTGGCCAGTTTCATGTACCAAACAGAGGAGATTTCAAATAAGTGCAGGATGTTGAAACAGACATCACTTAGGTTGCAAATGATTGACATGACACAACACATAGCTTCATTGTGTATTATAAATCACATGGATACATTTTACCATTTATCACACCTAAACAAATATGTAATTACTTTAACAATTAAGAGGGCCAGCTGATACGCAAATGGCCCCAAAGAGATAACATTTAGTCATGTGTACTTGATCAAGCCAAAGAGCTAACAAAGAATAACATGCCAACATCAAATTTTCAGTAACAAGAAAAAATCATTTTTTACAAGTTTGGACATGGTTGCATAATTTCGACAAAAGAAAATAGGACATTGGGAAGAAAACATAGAGATGACAGTATAGCGAGGCCTGGACTAATTATCTGACATTTACCTAGGCAGATGCTATCCAAACAGGTTCCTTTAGACTGATTTTTAGATCAAACGAATAAACAATCTAGACTCTTGACAGTTCCAAACTATAAGCACATAATAAACACATGCTTCTAATATACAGACTAATCTGGACGATCAGATATCACAGAAGTGGCACATGACATGATTCTAGTTTAGCATATATCTCATAGATACTCATTCTTATATGACTGTTTTACATGACAAGCATTTAACTTATACAAACAGTTGTTGTAATACTTATAATGAACATAAACAACATAACTCAGTTGGTCCCATAAATTCAAGCAATAGCTACATCATTCAGCCACACGACAAACACTACAACATAACAAATCCTCACACCAACTCGATATGCGCTTAAGCAGTCATACACAACTCATATTGCATACATTAATATCAAGCGGAATCTAAGATGGAAAGGGATGATAGATTTACCTTCTCCGGGCAGCGAACCGAGGCAGCGTATCAAGTCGTCGGTCACCTCGGGTTATGGGTTTGCGATGCGAATAAGAGGGCAAGATTTGTTTGCTGATTTTTGGCTGGAATTAAAGGAAATGGATTCGAACTTCCTATTCTAGCGATGCTACTTCTCTGGATGTTGAGCCCTTGCTCCTTCCCCGACGTTCTGTTGTTTTCCTTGCATGTGTAAAAGATGATGGGTACCTCACTGAGCTCTTCGAATTCTGAATGCCTTTCTTTGGGTGTTCGATGAGGAAGGTCTTGAGTTTCCTTTCCGATTTGCTCTTGCCACTTTGCTAAGGGGAGTGTCTCCGAGATGTTTCCTTCGCATGTGCTTATATAGCCATGGTTTGGGTTCCCCATTAGGTAAACCTTAGGGCTGATTCGTAAGAGATTTGTGCTGATTTTGTCCCGATTTCGTATTGATTCTTACGATTTGTTGACGAGATTTAGGTAGGGATTTGGTTTATCTATGGTAAGAAGGGCTGGCTTCGTGCGCGTGGGTAACAGGAAATCCCGGATTCTCCGCGAAATCCAGGGCTAGTCTTTGGTCTTTGCGAAGGTCACGAGGTAAGCGGTTGTCTTTAGGTTTAGGTTTTCTTGTTGAAGGTTTTTTTTTTGTGTCTTTTAGGGTTGACGAGGGAGAGAAGGGCTGATAAGGGAAAAGAAATGAGGGGGGCCCGAGTTGGGCTTCTGCGGGTAATGAAGTAAAGGGGAGAGGTTAAAGGCTTAGGGGAAATGGGCTGAGGGAAATAACGCTGGGGCATGGGCCTCTCGGGTTGGGCTGGGTAGAAATAGGTATAAAGGGCAGGGGGCGTGTGGGCTTGCGGGTTTTGGGCCGGGGCGACGGGTAATTTAAGTGGGGAGTGGGCTGGGTTAGTTAATTAGGGTATTAGTGTTTAGGAGTTAATTAATTAGTTTAGTGGAGAATTAAATTAGTAAATTGTGATTAAATTATTTAGGTGCTTTGTTAATAAATGCGGGCGTGCTTTTTAATTAGTGCTTAATATTTTAGAATGCGGCGCTATTATTTAAAATCTTACTATTGTGCATTATTGCGAAGTTAAATTAAAATTGAATTGAGTTTAGATTAAATTATTTAAATGCCAAATGCAAGTATGATATTTAAAAATTGTTTAAAGCTTTTATAAATGCGACGCTATTAAATGCATGTATTAGATGAAATTCTTTTGCGTATTAATAAATGCAACTATGCTACTTGACACGACGTCATTGCTAAATTATTTATTTTATGTATTTATTAATTATTTAAGAATTACGACAGAGCTTACAATTAATAAATGCGGGCGCGAGACTCTAAGTGTGTAAGACGCGGTGCCATTATTATTTATTTATGCTTGTATTAATGTTTTATCGCTGCATTTTATTATAAAAATCACAAAAAGTTAATTTGCAAAATTAGTGTAATTTTATAGTTAATGACTGGACGGGAGGGTCAAAATTGGGTGTCAACAGTTGTCCCTTTTTGTATGAAGATGATGGAAGAATCTTCGGACAAAGACGTTGACTCATAGCCAATTTTGTCTCGATCCTCAGAATTGAAAGGTTTGGGCAAATAGACAAGGCTGACGCAAAAAAAAATTTAAAAAAATTGTCCCAGTGTCGAGTTATGACGACACTGGGCTACCATGGTCAAACACCAAGGCGGGCTAACACAGACTCAAAAATTGTCCCAGTGTCGAGTTATGACGACACTGGGCTACCATGGTCAAAACACCAAGGCGGGCTAACGGACTAAAATTTGTCGAAGGTCGAGTTATGGCGACATTGGGCTATGGTGTAAAAATAAAAATAAAATAATTGGCTTGAACTTAGGGGTGTACCGCTTCTGAGCTTATGGTCTTTGGGTTTTATGGAGATGTGGAACGAGTGGACCGACGCTGAGGCGCTTCACGCCATTTGTTGGGAAGGTTGGCCCCAACAAATTGCCGGTTATTTGTAAGAGAAAATCCACGTTGTGCTCCATCTTTGCGATTCTGTAGATTGAAGCTAAGATAGAAGCATTAGTGCATAACTGTCAAAACAAAATAATGTAAGAATGTGAATTCTGTGTTGTGGTTGTAGTCAGATTGTATATACTATATAATGAAATGATGTGATGATACGCCGTCTTGTATAGACGAGATGCATATGTTAAATCGTTGTATAGGCGAAATGCAAATGACGCCTTGTATGGCGTTATGTCGTTGTATGAGCGAAATGCAAACGTTAAATCGTTGTATAGACGAGATGCAAATGACGCCTCCTAGGGCATAGATAAAAAATTGTTTTATATATGGAGTTGTGTCGTAATTCATGCGTAATCAAAACTAGATGAAATAATTAAAGTGTAAATGATGTAGCCTGTGGTTTTTGCAAGATGTATTTGATGTAGACTTGTTGCAGTTTGACTTTGTGAGCGAATCTGTTGTGTTGGAATGTTGCTATTGGCGTCGTTTTCGGACTTGTCGTCGTTTTTGGACTTGTTGTGTTGATGACGTCGTTGCCTTTGGACTTGTTGTGTTGATGACGTCGTTGCCTGGACGTGTTGATGCTGCCCCTGTAGACTAAAGCTCAAGAAAGAGTTAGTGCATAACTGCTAAGACAGAATAATAAAGCATGAATGAGAAAAAATGCAATTTTGAGAACAGAGAAAATCGTCCCTGCGTCGATGTGATATGTTGATGATGGCGTCGTTTTCGGACTTGGCGTCGTTTTCGGACTTGTCGTCGTGTTGGCGTCGTTTTCGGACTTGTCGTCGTTTTCGGAAGTGGCGTCGTTTTCGGACGCGGAGTCATTTTCGGACTCGGAGTCGTTTTGGACCGGCGTCGTTCGGATGGCGTCGTTTCGGACGTGGCGTCGTTTCGGGCGAGTCGTTTCGGACCGAGTCATTTGGACTCGACGTCGTTTTGAGCCGTCGTTTTGGACGTGGCGTCGTTTTGGACGAGTCGTTTCGGTTCGGAGTCGTTTTCGGACTCGACGTCGTTTTCGGACTGGGCGTCGTTTTCGGACGTGGGCGTCGTTTTCGGACGTGGTGTCGTTTTCGGACACGGAGTCATTTCGAACTTCGAGTCGTTTGGACTCGGCGTCATTTTGACCGTGGCGTCGTTTGGACGTGGCGTCGTTTGGGCGAGTCGTTTCGGACTCGACGTCGTTTTCGGACCGGGCGTCGTTTTCGGACGTGGCGTCGTTTTCGGACGTGGCGTCATTTTCGGACGTGTTTTTGATGCTCCTGTATAATAAATGCCCCTGCAAGCTAAGCTTGAGAAAAATTAGTGTATAACTGGTAAAACAAGCGATAAATATATGAAAAATGCAATTATGTGAATAAGGATGTCTTCCCTGTATGATATGTGGGGTGTTGTGAATGCTGAGATGTTGTCCTTGGGCGGACATGCTAGATGCTGCCACTGACGAATTGTCATGATGCCTTTGTTGTGATGCATTTGTGAACCATATGGATTGCCATGATGTCTTTGTTGTGATGCATTTGTGAACCATATGGATTGTCATGATGTCTTTGTTGTGCGTTTGTGCCTTTGAGTCGCTGATTTGACTCGAGGCAGCTGATCTTGTATAATTTGTTGCGGGATTTGAACTCATTTGTTGATGTCATGCAACCTGCTATACGAAGAATTTTGTTATATTTTCTGCTTCTACTAGTATGAAGAACTTTGTTGTACCTTCTGCTAATATGAAGGACCTGCGCTCAAAGAAAAATTTGTGAGTTTTGGGGGGGGGGGGGCGGTTGATTCGCGTTTGACTTTGTAGTTTTGACTCTTGATGCCGGACGTCTGCCTTGTTTGGGACTCATAACCCCTGCCTGGTTTCCTGCCTTGTCTCAGTTTTGAATTTGCAAAGGGCATTTAGCCTAAAAGTGGGTTTTCATGTGTGTTTTCGTTATTTTCAAAACAAAGGGAAAGTTTCCTAAAGGTGTGACCGAAGCCGATTTAGGCTGCCTACGTATCCCCATGAGGGAATCAGGTCATGACGTAGTTCATTACAAGCGAAATTGGGTGAAATTAAAAATGTGGGACCGAGGCCGATGTGGCCGCCTACGTATCCACCAAGGGAATCAGGTCAAACGTAGTTCCATTGGTGTAAAAGAGAAATTGGGATTTTTCTAAAAGGTGGGACCGAAGCCGATATGGCCGCCTACGTATCCGCCAAGGAATCATGTCTAACGTAGTTCCAAAGTTTGGCGAGGTGTTGATCATTGGTGTTTCTCCTTTCTAACGCCTCTGCATCCTCTACAGGAACGGGGATGAGTCCTAAGTTGTTTCGTTCCGGTGCCTCTGGATTAGTCATTTATTGGGTGATTGTGCTTCTACCAGTCAACGCGAATCAACCTTTTGAGGATAAGCCAGACAAAAACAACCCTTTAACAAATGAAGCAAACCAAGTTAGTATAATATGCAAAAAGTTGCAGGCAATATATACTAATAAGCAAATTGCAAATCAAGTGCGTGTTCTAATATGTTTGGGACCTCTTTATGCCAGAGGTAGGCCTAAACGTCACATATGCGAGGTTATGATGGATCTGTCCAGGCCGCCCAACTGTAATGCTTTCGTTGGAAATGGCGACCAAATGACGGTGCACTTTTCCCAATTTTGGCATGTCATGATTAGGTTTGGATTTGTCTATCATTGTCACGCTACACATAGTATGCTGGTTGGTCGTTGGGTTGAGAAACCCGTCGACAAGTTTGGTGTCTTCCTAATTGTGGTGTCGATGTCAGGGACCGACCCACCTAAGGTAAATGCATGCATGCCCTAAAATAAAGGGTGGTATAGCTCTATCGTAAGTTTCTAAGATTTGGCTTTTCTGTACGCAAGGTTCCCGAGCGGACAACTCGAGTGAGAAGACTACGCGGCCACCGGTTAGACCGGACACTCCACGTATGTTACCAACTCTCCTAAATTTGGGTTTTGAAGAAAGAATTTTGCTGATGCACCCAGCGCACCTCGCATGTAGTGTGTGATTGTGTGAATTTTCAGTGGAAGAAATATGAGCGGAATGCGGTTTAGGGAAAGCGATAAAGCAGTAGCAATTAAAATAAACAAAATATAGCACAAAATTAAATGCAAAAATAATGCCAAATAATAACCCTAGGTGTTATGGTTAAGAACCTTAAATCCCAATGAGTCGCCGTTCTGTCATACTTTTTCGACCGCGACTTTTTCTTTCTAGCGAACCACCGCTTAATAAAAGTGTTAGAAAATAAATAAAGGTGTTAAATGTTAAAAGAATACTAAAATTTAAAAGGGTTGCTGAGTCGCCACCTAATTAATTTGGGTGAATTAGGACACCTAAATGTTAACTATGTTTAAGTCAACATTAACTCCATTTAATGTATGCTAAACTTAATATTATCCTAAGGATCCGCTAACTGCCGCTCAAACCTAAAGGTGGTTGTGTCAGCAAAACCTAGGGTTAATTATTTATGCTAAGAAAGGCATGTTTAAGAAAGAATATTTGAAGTAAAAGAATGTTGCAAGTGTTTTATATAAAGTAAGGAAAATATGTTCTTGGTTTATGATTTTTATAAAATAGAATTAATTTTGGATGAAAATATACGTTCATAAGATACTTAAAGAACATATGAATTTGCTATATTGGATAAAATATATATTGCATAGTATAGTGCAAAGGTAATAATGGAATCGTTCTTTGACAAAATGTATCTAGATAAATAGGCATGACATAATTTATAAGACATAGTATAAAGTTCAAAAATGCATTAAATGTTGTTTATAAAATACTCTTTTTGGCAATGGAAAATAAAGGGAAAGATAGTTATTTATGGATTTGCTTTGTTAATTATGCAAAAATATGGTTTAGGTTTTAATTACTCTTTGCAATGATAAAAATATTCCGATATGCATGACAATCCCAAATAAACAACTAGGGGAAGGCAAAATTTCTAATGTCGAGTTAATTTAAGTTTAATTATTCTAGGCAACTTCTTGCTATATGCGAGCGTTAGACAATTAATTACACAAATAAGCGGGCGGGATAGGAAATAAAGGACTTACGAGAAGCGTACTATTCGCCGTGGGTTGGAATTCCCGAGTCTCCCACGAGACTCTTCATTTTTCTTCCGTCGTTTCATGTAAGAAAATAAGAAAAGATAAAGATTAGCATATGTCTCAACTATTTGAATCACGTAAAAGATCTACACATATGATCCATACTTTACACATAATGAGCAGATGTATAAATGAATAAGCTAAAGCCAATCCGCAATATAACAAGAACACACCAAAGAAACCATGAAATCGATTGAGATCAACATATTACACTTTATTTTGCATAGGCGTAATCAAGAAAGGATGATCAAATAAACAAATAGGTTATTAACCAATTTTGAGATAGTTTTGTACACAACATGAGAAAGGATAATGCATAGATAAGAAAAAACAATACAGCATGATGATCACCACAAAGTCTGCAAAACTATGACAAACTCTCATATAACACACACACTTCGCTGTATTTTATAAACGGGGGCGCCATACCAAAAAAGATGAGATTTCAAATAAGTGCGGGATGTTGAAACAGACATCACTTAGGTGCAGCATGATGACGACATGATGAACACATAGCTCGACAGGTATTATAAACTGTCATGGATACATTTTACCATTTATCACTCCTAAACAATTATGTAATTACTTTAATAGAGGAGCGGTGATACGCAAATGGCCCCAAAGAGATAACATTTAGTCATCAAATTTTGATAAGAAAAATCATTTTTAATTATCGACATTTACCTGGCAGATGTTATCGATTTATAGATCAAACGAATAAACAATCTAGACTCTTGTAGTTCAAACTATAAGCACATAATAAACATATCACATGATTCTAGTTTAGCATATATCGATACTCATTCTTATAATAAGCGAAGCATTTAACTTATACAAAATACTTATAATGAACATAAACAACATAGGATGATAGATTTACCTTCTCCGACAAAACCGAGAGGGCGGCAGACTGCGGATGTTGAGCCCTTGCTCCTTCCCCGACGTTCTGTTGTTTTCCTTGCATGTGTAAAAGATGATGGGTACCTCACTGAGCTCTTCGAATTCTGAATGCCTTTGCTGGGTGTTCGACAGTGAGGAAGGTGCTGAGTTTCCTTTCCCGATCACGCTCTTTGCTTTGCTAAGGGAAGTGTGCATCACGAGATGTTTCCTTCGCATGTGCTTATATAGCCATGGTTTGGGTTCCCCATTAGGTAAACCTTAGGGCTGATTCGTAAGAGATTTGTCCGATTTTGTCCGATTTCGTATTGATTCTTACGATTTGTTGTGAGATTTAGGTAGGGATTTGGTTTATCTATGGTAGAAGTGGCCGTGCGCGTGGGTAACAGAAATCCGGATTCTCGTGAAATCCGGGCTAGAAGTCTTGGTCTTTGCGAAGGTCACGAGTAAAGCGCGGTTGTCTTTAGGTTTAGGTTTTCTTGTTGAAGGTTTTTTTTTTGTGTCTTTTAGGGTTGACGAGGGAGAGAAGGGCTGATAAGGGAAAAGAAATGAGGGGGGCCCGAGTTGGGCTTCTGCGGGTAATGAAGTAAAGAGGAGAGGTTAAAGGCTTAGGGGAAATGGGCTGAGGGAAATAACGCTGGGGCATGGGCCTCTCGGGTTGGGCTGGGTAGAAATAGGTATAAAGGGCAGGGGGCGTGTGGGCTTGCGGGTTTTGGGCCGGGGCGACGGGTAATTTAAGTGGGGAGTGGGCTGGGTTAGTTAATTAGGGTATTAGTGTTTAGGAGTTAATTAATTAGTTTAGTGGAGAATTAAATTAGTAAATTGTGATTAAATTATTTAGGTGCTTTGTTAATAAATGCGCGTGCTTTTTAATTAGTGCTTAATATTTTAGAATGCGGCGCTATTATTTAAAATCTTACTATTGTGCATTATTGCGAAGTTAAATTAAAATTGAATTGAGTTTAGATTAAATTATTTAAATGCCAAATGCAAGTATGATATTTAAAAATTGTTTAAAGCTTTTATAAATGCGACGCTATTAAATGCATGTATTAGATGAAATTCTTTTGCGTATTAATAAATGCAACTATGCTACTTGACACGACGTCATTGCTAAATTATTTATTTTATGTATTTATTAATTATTTAAGAATTACGACAGAGCTTACAATTAATAAATGCGGGCGCGAGACTCTAAGTGCGTAAGACGCGGTGCCATTATTATTTATTTATGTTTGTATTAATGTTTTATCGCTGCATTTTATTATAAAAATCACAAAAAGTTAATTTGCAAAATTAGTGTAATTTTATAGTTAATGACTGGACGGGAGGGTCAAAATTGGGTGTCAACAACTGCTTGGCACTGCTCTCTCGGATTCACCTCTGTATTGCTTGGGAGAGTACTTTGAGGTCTGTTGTTTACCATCTTTGCTAGTTGTCCCACCTGAGCAGGTTGCACCTCAACCAGGGGTGGAAAAGGAGGAGAAAAGTGATGTAGAACAAGAGGGGGTCACTGATGACCGCCCTACATTAGAGAAAGATCCACCAGCGGCTGTGAGGTAATATACAGATAAAATCTCTTACACTCAAAGGCTCCAGAAAAAGTCTCTGGACAAGCAGTTCTCTAAATTCCTAGAGGTGTTCAAGAAACTTCACATCAACATCCCCTTCATTGAGGCTTTGGAGCAGATGCCCACATACTTTAAGTTTATGAAAGAGATCCTTGGGAAGCAGATGAGATTGACAGATTATGAAACAGTGGCGCTGTCAGAGGAGTGCAGTGCAATCCTGCAAAAGAAACTGCCACCAAAGCTGAGAGACCCAGAGAGTTTTACACTGCCCTACACAATAGGAAAGGTAACATGCAACAGGGCACTCTGCGATTTGGGGGCTAACATCAACCTTATGCCTCTATCAGTTTTCAAAAGATTGGGTTTGGAGGAAGCCAAACCAACCACAGTGAATTTGCAGCTTGCTGACCGATCCATCGTGCATCCCCGGGGTATAGTTGAAGATCTGCTAGTAAAAGTGGGCAAGTTTTTCTATCCAGCAGATTTACTCATCCTTGACATGGAGGAAGATGAGGACATGCCTATCATTTTGATGAGACCATTCCTAGCCACGGGTAGAGCCCTCATTGATGTGGAGAAGGGGGAGTTGAGGCTTAGAGTCCAAGACGAGGAGATGGTGTTCAAAGTCTTTAAGTCAACCACTGAATCCCAAACAAGCAACAAATGTTTTGCGGTGAGCACAACTGATGCAGTAGCCCATCAAAACCAACCCAAAGGTATGGGGATCATAGAGACAACTGCAAATCCACAGGCAAGAAAGGTTAGTATGGCTGCTGAAATAAAAACTGATGATGTAAAAGCTGATCAAGAGGTAAAATTTGCTAAACTCAACCTCATGAAAAAGAAGAGTAAAATGAGAAAGAGGAAAATGATCTTTAAATGGATGGGTTGTGGGGGTAACTTAACCCAGTGATTTAATAAGAGAACTGCGTTCAGCTAAAAGACGTTAAATACAACGCTACTTGGGAGACAACCCAATGTTTAAATTATGCAATTAGTTTAAATTGAACAGTCTCACTCTTAGGTATTTTTGGTTGTTTTGTGATGACAGGTGATCGGTATATTTTATATACACTTTTAGAGTCATTTTTAGTTAGTATTTTGTCTTTTTTGTGTAAATATGTGTCGTGTCAGGGTAATTTTTCTTCCTTTTGAGTCAAAGCAGTCAAAAATGGAGAAATGGCGAAAAGAAGAAAACATGAGCTTATTTGAGGTGGAATTGCACACTTAAAGGGCCAATAAATGAAGCCTAAAAAGTCCCGTAAAGTATAGAAGAAATCAGACGAAGCCCGGACGAAGAAAAGACGAAGAAACGAAAAATCTCCCGAAATATGCTACAGGCGCCGTGGCGCCAGCCCAGCAGGGCCGCGGCGCCCCAACCTCCGCCAACCAAATCTTCAGTAATTTTGGCGCCGTGGCGCCAGACCGGGGGGCCGCGGCGCCGACGCGGGATTTTTGAGTTTCTGGGCCGAATTTGACACGTTTTTAGGGTCTGAAAGGGATAACTTTTCCTACCTATATAATCCCTAAACCCTACTGATTCTATTAATTCTCCATACCACCATTCTATCATCTTCCATTTTGTAAATACTCCACAACACAACTCTTGGAGGCTAGAAGACTTGGAGACTAGTTCTAAGTATTTTCTTTCTCTAGTCTTTGTTTTTATTTCAGTTCATGTTGGAGATTGTATTAGTTCTTAGCGTGACTATAGCTAGAAGCTAATTACTTTGTTAGGGCTTTTCTTATTGACTCGCTTGAAACTCTTATTCATGACTTAATGCATTAATTTGGTTTCTTCTTCATATAGTTAAGATTTATTCAATAGTTGTTTTGATTGCTTGGTAATTAACTGATCACTAGTTATCATCAGTTATATGATTTCGAATCGAAATCCGAAAGGGGAGATTTGAATATGCTATAGTTGAATAAACATAGGTTAAAATCGTGGACGAAAGTACCCCGATACTTGTGTAGTTTTATAGGTTGTTGTTCTTAATCCTCCTATGTGGTAAAATCTGTCATAGAAATATAGAAGATTTATGCACCGGGGTTGAGTGTTTATATATCCTAACCAGAATATAAAACGGTCTAGTTAACCTGTTATCTTAACATAGAAGAAGAACCTTTATTGTTGCATTAAGGATTAAGGCGAGTGGATAGTTGATGATCTTGGAAGCCCTAATTCTCCATCATAACTGATTTAAAATAAAGTATTTTCATAATTAGTTTATTTCCTGCAGTAGTTTTAATTATTAGTCTAAACACCCAAACCAATTTACGTTCACCAAACAGAAACTAAAGCTTAGATAATCGGTAATTGAAAACCAGTATCTGAGGACGATATTCGGTCATACCTAGAATATATTACTTGTAACGATACGTACACTTACGTTAAGCATGTGGATAAATCGCTAACAACAGGTGAGGGAATTGGACATTAAGCACGGAAAAACATTGGAAAGCATGAAATCGGTACGGCGCCACGACGTTAGAACGCAGGGCCGCGGCGCTGAATGTTCAGAGGAGTTGCCGAAGTTTCAGCGTCGTGACGCCATTCTACAGGGCCACGGCATCAGGGCGCGGTTTCAGAAATAAAATGCCCTAATACGCCCAATATCTCCAGAAATTTCCCCAAACCCTCTCCCTCTCTATAGCAGCGAAAAATTCACCCCTCTTTCACCAAAAATCTCCCCCAAATTCACCCAAATCCTTCCAATTCCCACATACCAATACCAATTAAAACTTCTAGCATCTTTCACCATCATCATTCCTTCCCTTGGGACAAGAAAAATTGTGAAGAACAACTCCTCGAAAAGGTAATCTCAATCACTGTTCTTGAAATTTCTTGGCTAGTGGTGAAAGTAGCTTGCATATTTGGGTGTTGTGTTGGTTGTTGCTGCTGTGTAGTGTGGTTGAGGTGCTCTGTTGTTGTGTTGTGGTTGAATTTTGTTGGGTTGATTTGTGTTGTGTGGAGTTTATAGTTGTTGGGAAACCTTAAAGAAACAAGGGAAACTCTGCCAAAAATTTCCCAACAATTCTCATAATGGCTTCTAGAAAACGAACTGTCTGGGCTACCTCATCTTCATCAGATCCAGACTACGATGCGACTCGATTCGCCAGCAAAAAAGCGGATGATCGATACAACAAAATTAGTACTAGGGCATTGATACCGGAAAGAGGTATGGACTACCAGGTCATGCCATTTGATGATGATGATGACTACGAGCCCATCAGTGCAATGATCGAGGCAAATAGGTGGGAAAGGTTTGTAGATGCAGAAGAAATCTCATTTCAGAATGCTAGTCTTGTTTGAGAATTTTATGCTAATTATCCGGAACAAGAGAATGAGAGGTGCTTCGTGAGAGGGCGGTATGTGCCCGTCGATACTGAGGTGGTAAATGCAGTACTTGGGACAACTAATATTGAGGACCAAAGTTATAATCTGTACCACTTCAGCAGTTGGTCTAGAGACATCAACCATATCATGTGGGACGTAGTTGCAGCAGTTTTATGCTACCCAGGCGCCGAATTTAACTTTTCTCGTAATGGGTCCAGGGGACTTTCCCGATGCCAATTTAACAGAACAGTCAGAGGTTGGCTATATTTCATAAGTGCTCGCTTGATTCCGTCAACTCATTTTACCAAAGTGCTCGCGGACAGAATCAAGCTTGTGTATGGTATTATGTCGGGCAAGACGATTGATATCGGGAAGGAAATATTGCAGAGTATAGGAGAGACCATCAGGCTGACTACCACCGGTGGATTGGGACATGGATCACTTATATTTGCGTTATGTGCTAGGTATAGAGTCCCAACATTCGCCACAGATACTCTCGAGAAGATTCAGCCACATGTGACATACCGTTTAGTGCACTCTTTCCCTGACCCTGCAGCAAGACCAGCGGAGAGGAGAAGAGGCCCAGTTGGAATAGACGTAGCCACCATGGAGGAAGAAGAGCCTGAGACAGCTGCATACTATGAAGCAGGTGGAAGCAGCCACCAACCTCCCTTGACTCTGGAGCCTCCAATGCCAATGATGGAGCAGTTGCTCCTAAATCAACAAAGGATGCTGCAAAATCAAGAGAACATGATGCAGAACAAATAGCAAATGATGCAAGACCATCAACATCTGACCCAGCGTGTTGACAATTTAAGTTCCATATTCACCCAGTGGTCAATGCAGCATCCGCCACCACCGCCATCATCTTGAGCCGATGTTTTAATGTCTGTAAGTCGTCTCTTTTCAATTTTTAGTCTTTTCACATTTGGAACAATGTGTTGTTTAAGTTTGGGGGGTTCTTAGTTTGTTTTAAGTGTTTTTGGTGTCTTCTATTGTGTCTATATGAGTCCAAAATTATTATTTTTTTGATCATGCATGTTGTAGTTGCTAGAAACACCTAGTGAATTAAGTGAGATAATGTCATGGAATGAGAAGCAAAAATTTGTGTGCTTAAGTTACATATGCCAAAGATTCATGAAAAATCTAATTATTTGAGATATTTGTACTTAGCCTATGTGCTGTCAACTATGGAAAGAATGGTTGAAAAATGAAAAATGTCTATGAAGTCTGCTTGCTTGTTATTTGAGGCGAAATTGTTAAGATGTACATGTTTAGGGAAATGATTCAGGCATTTCCTTGTTAGTCCTTCTTACCATTCATTACCTACCCTGACATAAAATGTATCCCTAGTCAGCCCATTTGAGCCAAAAATAAGTTATTTCTTTGATACCCTATGATTCCCTTGTGTGTCATAAGCAGTAATTGAAAATTTGGATGAAAAAGTGTGAAAAAAATACCAAATGAGAGTGAAAAATGAATGCACTCCAATGAAAAACATGTAAAAGTTTAAGTTTGGGGGTACCTATGTGAATGAGTCTCATGTTCTCAACAAGAAAATGAGGGAAATGATAGATATGAACAAAAAAGGGAAAACCAAAAATAAGGAAAAATAGTTGAATGAAAATCGTTTATGATATGCAATTTGAGCCTAAATTCCCACTTTTACCTACCCCTGCCTGAGCCGACATTACAACTCTGAAAAGTCCTGAAGATCTCTAATATGTATGTATATGATTAGTGGAGAATATCAAGTAAACATGCCCATAGATCTTTGGAAAAAATGGAATGAAATTGACATGCATATGTTAGATGTTCATGCTTCCATTGATTAAGATTGAAATGAATTTGCGAAATATCTGACTTGAAATTCTATATTGCTAAATTCATGATATGTATGTTCTGACATATTATCTCAACTGAAATTCATGTTTTTCTAAGTAACTTTGTGCAGCTACTTGATCAGAGTCTTTTGAGTCCTTTTTCTTTTTCTTTCTTTGATTTTGTTTTGATCTTTGCTCGAGGGCGAGCAAAGGTTAAGTTTGGGGGTATTTGTTAGGCATATTTTGTATACACTTTTTGAGTCATTTTTAGTTAGTATTTTCCCCTATTTCTATTTAAATAAATATCGTGTTATGACCGTTTTTCTTTCTTTTGAGTCACAGCGGTTTCAAATGACAAAATGACAAAAAGAAGCTAAAAGTGGACAGAAAAGGAGGCTCCCGAAGCAAAAGGACGAAAGTTGGCAGATCCGTACGAAAGCATGCAGGCCCGCGGCGCCGAGCAGCAGGACCGCGACGCCATAATTCATGAGAAGCCGCAGAACATTCAGAGCCGCGGCGCCATAATGCAGGCCCGCGGCGCCGACGCGGAAAAATCCAATCCGAGACAGAATTGACAAGGGGCAGAAGGGTCCATGGTACACGATTTTTTGCAGCATATTTAAACTCCTTGAACAGATTTTTAGGAGGGGAATCTCATATCTCATCTCTTACAACACAACACAACACAACGCTTGGAGACTACAATTGGAGACCTAGTTCTAAGTATTTTCTTTTTCTTTTCTTTATTTCAATTCAGTTCATGTTGGATTGTGTATTAGTTCTTAGCATGTCTATGGCTAGGAGCTAAACTCTTAATTAGGGCTTTCCATTGAGTCGCTTGAAACTCGCTTTCATGAATTAATGCATTAGTTTGGTTTCTTCTTCACTTGATTAAGATTTATTCAATATTGGTTTGAATGTTTGATAATTAACTGATCACTAATTATCATAATTTATATGGTTTCGAATCAAGAACCGAGAGGAGAGATTTGAATATGCTGTAATTGAATAGACATATGTTAAAATCGCGGACGAAAGTACATCGATACTTGTGTAACATTTGAGGTTATTATTTTTAATCCTCCTATGTGATAAAACCTATCATAAAAATATAGAAGGTTTCTGCACTGGGGTTGAGCGTTTATATATCCTAACCGGAATATAAGACAAACTAGTTAACCTGCTATCTTAACGTAGAAGAAGAAGCCATTATTATTGCATTAAGGATTGAAAAGATTGGATAGTCGAAGATATTGGAAACCCTAATTCAATCATAACTGATTTACATAACAACATATTTAGTTTAATTCTCGCAATTAGTCTAGTAGTTTTAGATAAAAACTCAAATCAAACTATCGTTAGCCAAATAGATAACATGGAGTAGATGTTCGGTAATTGAAAACCAGTCTCTGAGGACGATATTCGGTCTTACCAGACTATATTATTTATAACGATACTTACACTTTCGTGAGCATTTGGAAAATCGCTAACAAATGTTGTGACATTTGTTCCAATATTTCTTAACTTTAACTTAGTACTAAAAATAATATGTTGGGCAAAATATCACAACACCAAACCCAACATAAACATTCTCCCCCTTTTTATCTTTTTTCACAAAATATATTATAATCTGTGCAAGTGACTTACGACAATATCATAGATGTTGTCTTAACATCTATGATTATAGTTATGCTCCCCATTAACCTGTGATGGCATACAAGTAGACATGTGTATACCACTCCATATTATTAGAAAGAAGAAAGATGTTAGCACATATATACATATCATCCACATATAAAGAAATATTCCATTTGTCCACACAAATCAATATCCATCCTGTCAAACAGTTAACTGCTCAGATTAAGCAACATTCACGACCTTAGCAAGAGCTCATCATCATACACCAACAATAGCTCCCAACAGCTCTCTACTCTTGCATAACCGCTTCTCTGCATAGAATAGCAACCTCTAGCCTTCTTCCCCAGCTCTCCCTACATCAACACTTCCTCTACTTCCATCGGCTTCAGCAACATCATCATTTTCTCCCTTTTTTTATGAAGAAAGCAACAACATGAAACGGTCTCTGGCTAGAATCAGAGCATTCCTCACAACATCAACCTCAGAGATTTGTTGGTTGATTCTTGCAATTTGATTCACAAGTCATTCAGTAGACAGTGGAGACTGTCTTCGACCAGTGTCGCCAAGAATGTTTGTGACATTCCTGTCAGCATCTGCACTATTTCCTTCCATTTTCCATAGTAGATCAATGACTTTGTCTCTACTCTTCAAAACTGTTTTGTTTACTGTGTACAGTTCAGAGGCCTTCCCTAATGTGTCCTCTCTCTTAGGCTTAAGACCTTGGGTAGTTAAAACTTTGTATATCAGAGAGGGATAAGAGAGGATTGAGGTTGATTCTTTTTATGTCAAGTTGGAAACTTGATGGAAGATCATTTTACCCAGATAAACTCTCAAGCCTTTCCCAATTTTTTTACAGCAGGATGGCTTGTTCTGTAGTTATAATTAACTCATTCATTGAAGGAAGCCAATTATGTATAGCAATTTGTGAAGGGTGGCAAACATGGCAGTTAATTTAGAGGCCGGACATCTAGAGATCCACTTATACATTTTACCTCCAGTGAGGTACTCAATTACTTCATCTCTATTGTCCATTGCAGGGTCTGCTTCTCTAACATTCTCCTCATTATTTAATCCCATAAATTGGTTTATAATAGCAAGTGTGAAAAAATATACTATGTTATAGAGATATACATTTCCAAATTTCTTTGAGCCGGTATCCTCTATAGTAGAACTCAAATTAGCACAAAACGACCTGACTATTTTATCAACATATGGTCCTTTCTCAGTAACAGATCCTAGAAGTTGTCTTTCTTTTAAGAACTCTACCAAATCATATTCTGAACATGAGGCAATATCTAATACTTTTTCAAACCTAATAACTCCATTCCTGTACCAGTCCCAATTATCAGAATTAATGTTAGAATAGAATTTGTCTAAGTAGATAAATACCTCAAGGTCTGAATCAGATTCAGTTTTGCTGGAGAATGTTGGTGTTCTCTTATGATGTTTGTTGAAATATTGTCGTAGATGTTGTGGAATCAATGATAACATTCATAACAACACTTGATTTGGCATATCTGGGAATTCTCTTTGGAATGAATTGCTTTAGGGGGGTTTCATCTGGAATTTCCCTTTCTTGAGACACATCTTGCGGTACAGAAGCAGTTGATTCTTCTTCACTTTCTTCAGTTGAGAATACCAAGTCTGTGTCATCAATGTCACTACTCGAGCAAATAGGTACAAATGTGTTACATTTGGACCTTTTGTTGCTCGGATCTTCACGAACTGCTCTCTCAAACATTCTACTCGATCGACGAGTATGGAAGGCAGATGATCTTGGTCTCTTACCCAATGCTGAAATATCAGATGTTTCATCAACATCTATTGGATTGTTGTCATCACCTGGGTAGATGATGTCTAAAGGTTCATCTAAACCTTTGAATACTATAGCTTTAGACAAGTTATCTATTGATGGTGAAGAAGGAAACCGATAGAGTTGTTGTGGTTCAATATACTCAGAAGATTCAGTGTTATAGTAGGGCTAGTGGCCGGTGTGTTGGCTATCATTGGTGTTGACATTGAAAGGATTCTATTGGTGAATATTTTGGAGAATGTTTTGGGAATTGAGATTGAGAATGGAGTTTGGAATTTTGATGATTCCATCGGTAGGTAGGGTTATATCCGAGGTGTGATGTGATTTCCCTTTTTATAGGAAAAATCGAAATATAAAAAAAATAACAAATGAGAGGAATATTTATATACATGACAAACCTTTCTAAGCAACAAAAATTTCTTAGTTCTAGGAGTTTCAAATTTATTTAATAACTAACACCTAAAATTTTGGGATAAAAAGATAAACATCATGGTAGGAATTCAATTTAATCTTATCATTTTAAAGTTTGAAATTCCTATTAAAATAAGGCATAAAAATAAGGAGAAAATATGAATTTTTTGAAATCATTTAAGAACAATATCCCAACAAATATCACAATCTGAAAATGTCAACAACAATGTTGACAATATTTTGGACGACACAAGTATTTTGATCCCACAAGAATATTTTGTTTTGGCAATAAATCAAGACACGTTTTATATGTATTTTATGAGTTTGACCAATGGACCAATGTGACATTTTTTCATCGTGTCCTTAGTTTAATCATATAACAGATATAAAAGAAATTTTCGCATAAAAACTAAGAATACTTATTTAGCATTTCACAATTCTTTTGAAGTACTCGATAATCCTATAGAATAGGAATGATATCTTTTCAAGGGCTTTGCCCACTTTTCATAGTTGCCAAATATTTGTAAAGACTTTGCCTTATTTTGATACTCCTTTTTTATGATATATATCATCGTAGAAAACAGTATCACGTTGGAATAACATTCTTATTGAAGGATCATGCTTGTGTGACCAAAAGTTATGCACTATACAACAACAATAACCGGTTAGTGATATAACACAGGTAAATGTCACATGAAATGTTAGACAATGTTTCAGCTGACATTCACTAAAAATGTCTTTTTAGAGATTACAAAGACCAATAGATTTCTTCAAACTAGAAAATTTCTCATGCTCTAAAACTTTTGTAAAAATATCAGCTAGTTGATGAAGAGTGTCAACATATTCAATTTGAACTAGCTGTTTTTCAACTAAATCTCTTAAAACATGATGTCTAATGTCAATATGTTTTTTACGTGAGTGTTGAACTGAATTTTTGGAAATATTTATAGCACTCAAATTATCACAGTACAAAATCAAAATGTTGCTAGAAAATTCATAGTCGTCTAACATGTGTCTTAGCCATATTAATTGAGAGCAACAACTTCCAGCTGCTACATATTCAGATTCAGCAGTTGAAAGTGAGACACAACTTTGTTTACGACTATACCATGAAACAAGGCTATTGTCAAGATAAAAACATCATCTAATTGTACTTTTTCTATCATCCACATTTTCAGCCCAATATGAGTCACTAAATCCTATTAAGTTAGAATTATTGTCTTTGGAGTACCAAATCCCAACTCACATGTGCCAGCAATTTATCGAATAATACGTTTCACGACATTTAAGTGAGATATTTTAGGACAGGCTTGAAAACGTGTACAAGCACAAATACTAAACATAATATCTGGGCGACTAGCAGTAAGATAAAGAAAGGTGTCCATCATAGATTGATATAATGTTGAGTCGACATTTTCTCCAACATTATCCTTACATACCTTCTGCGATGAACCCATTGTCATTTTCATCTGTTTAGCGTTCTCCAAACCAAATATTTTAACTAGATTCTTGGCATATTTACTCTGTGAGAAGAAACTTTCATCTTCACTTTGCTTTATCTGCAAGCCTAAGAAAAAAAATTAATTCCCCAATCATGCGCATTTCAAATGTCGATGACATAGCTTCAACAAATGAATTTAGATACGACTGTGAAGTCTATCCAACGACTATGGCATCCACATAGATTTGAGCAATTATAATATTACACCTCGTAAGTTTAAGGCGATAATTAGAGAACGTAAGTAAGAATTAAGATTCGAATATTGGATATAAAGTGTACTTATACATGTTAATCCGGAAATTAGTATACAACAGGATGTGATTCCGAAATAATTTTGGTTATTATGAGTGTGACGATGGAAATTTATAATGATAGTTGTATATTCCTGTTATGGATTAGTAATGTATTATGTAAATTAAGATATCGAGAATACGAGGTCTTATGGAATTTTCAAGATTTAAAAGAAGTGGGATCCAAGATTAATTAATTGTGGGAATTAGACCAAGTTGCAAACTCATTTTTAGTACTCGTGCAAATGAACAATCTGCACACTTAGACAATTAAAACCTTTCATCTCCCCACACTAATTCAAATCCCTCTTTCACTTATTCCCGCTTCTTCCTAGTCGAAAATCACCCCATCTCCATAGACAAATTGAAGCTTTTATCTCTCTCTTCCTAGACTAAGTTCTTCTACAAATTATAAGCCAAGGTAACACCACAATACAGTGGGTCACGGTAGCCACTGGACCGAAAATGAGCCCTGGAATTTCAGTCTTGAAGAAGAATTATTTGAAAGAAAAACATGTAAGTAATATGGATTAAACTTGTAGAATACATGCATGTCATTTTGAGTTGAAGAAGTGGTGAAAATGGTAAAAAAAATTGGAGCAGTGGGTGCGTGCAAATAGGGACGGTTTTGGGCAAATATTAAGGTAAGATTTCTTCCTCTTATGGTATAATTGGAGTTGCATGATGTTATAAATTAAGGAATGAACTCATATTAAAGAAGAATTGGAAATAAGAGATTGCATGTGATTGTTGTTGATGTTGTTGAGCCGAAGGGAATGACTATTACCGATTTGGGGACTGTTTTGGTATACATTGGTTTTGATTGTTGTGTTGTTATTATTGTCACTAATTGCATATTAAAATTGAAAAGAAACATTGATATTTAAAGTTGTAATTAGTTATATGGAAGTATTGAAATATGAAATTGGATTTTAAGAATTAAGAGAAGAGTTATGGAATTATGATATGTTGTGGTCGAGAACTTCATGAAATTATTGGCCATTGTTGTGATGTATTAGGCGCTGTTTTGTTAAGATTATAATGTTGGAAATTAAGTTATGAACATGTATACACATTGTGTTAATTACTAATACATGTCTTAAAGAAATTAAAGTGTAGGAAGGTGTTACTTTATATTTTTGTTATTGTTGGTATATGGACTGTTTTAGGGGCTGATTTAATATGGATTAAGAGGATGAATTAACATGAGAAATAAGTGTATAAATTCCCTTGGTTGTTGTAGTTGTTGTCTTCCATGAACGAAAAGGAAAGGAATGTATTATGATGGCGTATATGGAGTATTTGGGATTATTTTGGTTATATCTTTAAATTGCATCTTGTTATTGGTATTGATGGCTTTGTTTGTAAGTTGGGGATGTGCATATAAATAGGGAAAGTGATGTCCGAATTTTTATAGAAAAGAGAGTCGTCATTCGATATAAAGTATCCTAGTAATCATAAAATTGACGGACGTATTACCATTATTATAGGTTGAAGTACTAGACGAGACGTATTCTAATATTGAGTTGGTTAGTTCGACTAAAAGGTATGTGAAACTATCCTTCTTCTTTTTTAAATGATTTACATAAATGAATGTACGGCGGACGTACATAGTTCTAATGAATCCTAATTCATAATGATACATGATATGATAAGTGTCTTGATTTTCCAAATGATGATTTAAAATGATACATGATATGATAGTGCCTTTTATTTATTCCATTGAGAGTCAAATGATTATTTAAATTGTATAAGGTTGCTCATGATAATCTATTCGTGCTGGATGTGATTATATCCTTTCACCGCGTCCCGAGCCGGGCAGTTTCGTGCACAGTACCTTATATGTTCACCGCGTCCCTCACTAGAGGGTCGGGCAGTATATGAATTTACCGAGTCCCAGAATGGGCCGGGCAGTATATGATTTCACCGCGTCCTTCACTAGAGGGTCGGGCAGTATATGATTTCACCGCGTCCTTCACTAGAGGGTCAGGCAGTGTATATATGACTCATTTTTATAAGGCACAGTTGACTCTCATTTTTATATGGCACATTTGTATTGGTATTTTTGACTATTACATTGTCTCATGTTATCATCTAGTCAGTTATGATCTTATTTACAGTACTTCATGTTTTACATACTCATTACATTATTTCGTACTGACCCCCTTTCCTCGGGGGGCTGCGTTTTATGCCCGCAGGTACACGTACTTAATTTGGTGATCCTCCAGTCTAGGATTTTCTGTTCAGCTGTTTGGAGAGCTCCATTGATCCGAAGCTTAGTCGTTTTGGTACAGAGCCTTATTTTGACTTATGCATATTTAGGGACACGATGGGGCCCTTGATGCGCGAAAAGATGCACACACTTTAACGCAAGTGCACATTATCGTGACAAGTAATATAGTCTTGGTAAAACCGAATATCGTCCACAAGGATTAGGGTTCAAGTACCAACTATCTATCTTTTGGTATCTATTTGGCAATTGATATTTGATTTTGTTGTTTATAACTAAGAATTATAAAGACTAATTTAACTAATGTGTTTACTTCAGTTGTGATGGGAATAGGGCTTCCATGTCTCCTCAACTATCCGCTTATGTTATTTATTAATGCAATGAATTATGGCTTTCTTCTCTCGGAGCTAGCAGGTTTACGAAATCGTTTTATATTCCCGTTAAGGATATATAAACACTCAACCCCAGTATTGCTCCTTTCTACCTTTCTGTGATAAGGATAACTCTATAGGAGGATTAAGAACAAAAACCTAGTTAACCGTCACGCACCATGCGTAAAATTAGGGTTGTTAAGCCTCTCATTAACGCTACATAAATAATTGAGGTATTTTCATCCCCAATCCAAAATATGTCTACCCAACTTACAGCATATTCACAACCTCCTCCTTTCGAAGTTTGATTAGAAATCATATAAATAATGATAATTAGTGATCAATTAATTACCAAGCATTCAAAGCAATTATTGGATAAATCTCTCAAAGAAGAATAACCATAACATGCATCAATTCATAACATAAGTTTCTAGTGAATTAACATGGAAAACCCTATAAAAGAATTAGTTCCTAGCCATTGACATGACAAGAACTAATTCAAGGTTCATCATACAAAACTGAAATAAAAGAAAGAAAAGAAAAGAAGATTACTAAGTTTAGGGTCTCCAATCTTCAATCCAAGAAAACCTTGTGTTGTGCAAGAAAGGGAACCCCTAAAATCTGCCTAGGGTTCTCCTTTTATAGGCTAAATACCGCCTCTAACTTTTTCCTCAAAGCCCGCCTGTCAATTAACTCGATTTTTCCGCGCGCTTGCTGCCGCGCCATGCTGGCGCGGATCTCTTGATGCAGGTGATTTGGCGCCGCGGCCCTGATCTCTGCTGTCTGTGGGCGCCGCGGTGCTGGAACCTCTGCAGCCTCTCTAGATATTGGGCGCCGCGGCCCTGCTACTATTGGCATGAGGCGCCGCGACACTGACCTGCTTTTCTGCCTCGTTCGCCACTTTCTCTGCGTTTACGCTCTGGAACCTCCATTTTTGCTCTCTTTTAGCTCATTTTCCGCCATTTGGCCATTTTAACCACTTTGACTCAAAAGAAAGAAAATCTATCCTAATACGACACTTATTTGTACAAAAATGGACAAAAGACTAACTAAAAATGACTCGAAAAGTGTATATAAAATACACCGATCAGCCCTGTCCCGTCATATTCTATTATTGTACTCTTAGAGGTCTGTAAACAGTTGTGGGTGGTAGATGTGGTATTGTATATGTGTACAGTTGTGAGCCGTTTTGGATATCTCTATGTACAGTGGCGGCCTCATCGGCTTGCCTATTTTGTTATATAAATTAGATGTGACTCCTCAAGAGACATGTTTATTACCGATGTTTACATTATCCTTGATATCTGTGTGATTATATGTGACAGGTGGGTATAAGGATGCCCAGGTAGGGCACCGGGTCGCGGCCCGTCGGATCGGGTCCTGACATTTAGTATCTACACCGATAACATTCTTTGGTTATAATGTAGATATAAAATAAGAAAGACTAACCTTTTGGTATATGGTTGACATACACACATATCTTACCATTTCTCTATAGTTAGGTGGTTCTTTGCTTCTTGTTCTAATTCCTTCAAAAACTTCTCTATCACCTGACTTATTGGATGATTCTTCCTAATCCTTGATGAAGGTCCCTTCGAACTTGATCTATCATTTCAATATTTGACTTCTCATTCGCATACTCTGTGATCTCAGATTTAAGTTCAGATGTTGTTTCGAATGTGAAAATATTTGGGGCAATATTCGGTTCTTCATCTGTCTGCACATTTTCCACTTAAACTATATTGTTATTTTCAGGTGTATTTCCTGTAGAAGCAGAAAAAATCATCAAAAAATAACATTTACATACTCTTGTACAATTTTGGACCTTAGATTGTACACTCGATAAACATGACTATTTTGGGAATAAACAACAAAAAATCATTTATCACTCTTAGAGACAAACTTTGCCAAATGATCTGTCATTTTAAATGTAACAAATACACCCAAAAACATGAAGGTAACGCAAGTTAGAGTTCTTTCCATTTATAATCTCATAGGCTGTCATCTTTGTTCCAATCCTTAGATAGACTCTATTAGTGATGTGACAAGCATTATTTAAGGCTTCAATACATTTTCTTTTTTGACAGATTTTTAGAACTAAGCATAACTCTAGTCATTTCTTGCAATGTTCTATTCTTCTTTTCTGCTACCCCATTCTGTTGAGGAGTTTTGGGAGCAGAAAACTCATGGAAAATTCTTTTTTTCTCACAAAACTTTGTGAATGAGCTATTTTCAAACTCTTTTCCATGGTCGGATCTAATCCGAAAAATAGAAGAATAGAACAAGTTTCTAATTCTAGAGTGCAAAATTTTAAACATGTCAAAAGTTTGTGATTTTTCTTTACAAAAATATATCCAAGAGTGTATAGAAAAATTATCTACTATCACATAGGAATACCTCATGCCTCCAAAACTGTCTACCTCAATTGGACCCATAAGATCCATGTGCAATAATTAAAAAACAGTGAGACGTACCTGAATGTTGTCTGTCATTCTGGACAACATTTATGGGAAACACGGGTTTGCTTGCCTTTTAGACAATCTTCACAGACTGTTTTACCTTTATGGCTAAGATTGGGTAAGCCTCTGACTGCTTCATATGAGATATTTTTTTCAGATTGCGGTAGTTGTCATGCCCCAACTTTTGATGTCACAGTGTTGTGTCGCCGATCTTAACATTATTGCATATTTCTTATCTTGCAACAAAATAACAATTATCACATGTTCTAGTACCTGACATGAGACATTCATTAGCTTCATTCGTAACTTTACATGCATTCTTATTAAATTTCACCTCAAGATTGTCATCACGCAATTAACTAATACTTATAAAATTAGTCATTAAACCTTCAACGTGTAAGACATTTCTTAAAGCTGGAAATCCAGGAACATCCAAGATTATTTTTCCAATTATTTTGCTTTTACTGCCATCTCCATAAGTTACGTTACCTCTATTGAATGACTCATAGTTCTTTAGAACTCCTTTGTACCTGTCATGTGGCGAGAACATTCACTATCAAAGTACCAAGAACCTGCAATGTTAGTTCTTAAAGCAGTTATCACACTATTACAAGTTATATCCATTTTGGGAACCCCCACTCTTTTAAAACATTTTTTACCTTTTGGCTCAGAAATGTTGGACAGTCTTTTAGGCAACATTTTGCTCACAGAATCTTGAAGTTTGAAACAATATGATTTTAAGTGTCCAGGGGAGTTACAGTGATGACACACAAACTTCATATTCTTTGACATATATGAGGACCTATTATTTATTTCTTTTTCTTTTACAAAGCATATTTTCTCATTTTTGTCAAACAAACTAGATCATATTGGTTTAAGAGAGTTTTCGTACCCAATACATGCATTTGAAGGTACTAAAGTTGAGTATCTCATTCAATATAGAATTCTCTGAGTTGATCTTACGGAAGGTTGCTTCGGCTAAATCTAATTTTGCAAGAATCTTACCAAATTCAGTATCGTGTTTGGTAAGTGCAACCTCTAGTAGGGTTATTGTGCCTTTTAGATCTACATTCTCACGAGTTAAATTTTTTACATTTGTATCAAGTTGATTGGATTCAATGATTAAGGATTTACAAATGCTTTGTAATTCATTAATCATATCATCATTGCTTTCAACTTGATCCATACACTCAGCCTCACCACTAGAAATAAAACCAATAAAGTAATTTACATCAAGATAATTAGAGAATATGTACCTTTTAGATATTGCTGGAGATGCAGATGTTGTTGCAGATGTTGCCTAAAATGTCTTGACATCTGAGATAAAATTACAGACGACATCTTCATTATCGCATGCAGATCGCTCAGAAGCGATGGTCGGCATTGTGATTTGACTTCTTAATCTCCTTCATCGTCACTAAGCGAGACCCACAGATTCTTACCAAATTTCATAAGAGTGTTTGCACATTCATTATCATAATGACCCCAACCTGAGCATACATGACATTACACAGACTCTAGTTGTTTGAGAGCAAATTTGGTACGATCTGAATTGGTTCTTCTTAGTGGACTTCTTTTTTAGTACTCGGAAGAAACTTGGTGGGCTTTTGATTGAAGTCTTGATTTTGATGTTGTTTATATTTAAATTGACTTCTCTCATTGTTGAACTTCCTCACCATCGAATTATATTTTCGTGTGAGTAAGACAACATTAGCACCTTCACCATGTTCTTCAAGATTCTCATTCTCTTCATTGATTTGATTCTCCGAGGATTGAACTTGAAGTGCCGCATTCTTGCTCTTATATAGTTCCCTTTGATTCTCAATGTTCATCTCATAGGTTTTGAGAATGTTCATCAAGGTATGCAGGTCCATAGTAGCAAGATTGTGAGCTTCTTCAATGACACAAATCTTTAAAATGAACTTTTCAGGAGATAACAGAGAGCCTTTTCAAAAAATTGAGTGTTGGTTAATGGTTCACCAAACACTTGACATTCATTAGAGATGTCAATTAACTTTTTAAAATAAGATTTAATATCATCCGCTTCTTCCATCCTTAAACGTTCATATTTGCTCATGATCATGCGTAGCTTAGTTCGACGAACACTTGTGCTACCTTCACAATGAATTTGTAAAGTATCTCATGCATCCTTAGCCATTGGACAGTTTTAAATGAGTTTGAACATGTAAAGATCAACCCATCCAAAAATTACATTTAAGGCCTTTTCGTTAAAGCTAGCTTTATTGTTTCTTCCGTCGTCCATTCTGATTCAAGTTTAACAAGAATGTCACATTCCTCATCCGGCGACAATATTGGAACAACATACCCATTGGTTATAGATCTCCATGTCCTAACATCAATTTATTTGATGTGAGAACGTAGACGAATCTTCCAATAGGCATAATTTGTACCATCTAAAATAGAAAGTCTACCAATATTTAGATTAGCCGGATCCAGAGCTTTGAATAACAGGACCACACACTTATTATGTTAAGTGTCGGCTCTGATACTACTTTCTAGGTATGGGTATGCTATGGAACAGTAAATAAAATACAAACTAGAAATAAATTAACTCGAATGCCAATTCAGTTCCGAATGTCGGCAACAATGTTGTCCGTCAAAACTGACAACACTTCCATAAAACAAAAAAATCTTTGAAGAGTAAAATATAGTGAAAATAATAAAGAACACAAAAGTTTAATATTTACATAGGTTATATTGAATATATAACCTATGACGGTCTGTGACCGAAAGTATCGTATATATTTATATACAATTGAATAAATTCTTTCTTGTATAATTTTACAAAATAAAACAATAAGAATTAAAAAAATTGAAGTCGCAGATGACTTATGCCTGAAAAATCTACCTAAATAGACATAGACAATATCTCATTATAATTGCTTCAATAAAGAACAAATCTATAATCTAAACATCAATTATAATGTTGGACAGAATGTTGTCGACACGCTCAAGCAACATTTGTGATCCAGATTTCTGAGATGAAATCCCGAGAGCCCTCTTAGTATTTTTACATTTTGTTTTTGGATATCGATTCACTCTTCTTCCCTCTCTATTTATAGTAGAGAGTCTTCCTTGAAAAGCTCATTGACTTGTTGTAGAGGTTGAGGGAAAGGTGGCAACCGATAAGGTTTGTTGGAGAAGATCATGGAGCAAAATCCTCTAACTTCTTGGACTTGTTCCCCAAGCTTAGCAACAACTTTGACTTGTTATTCCCACGTTTTTCATCAGCTCCTAATCACATTACCAAGTCACTTTTCCATCGTGGTAAAATTTCCACGAGATTTCCTTCAGTCCGTGAAGTAAGGCAAAACTGTTAGTCACATAGATGTTGGTTCGAATGTTTGTTAGGCATATTTTGTATACACTTTTTGAGTCATTTTTAGTTAGTATTTTACTAATTTCTTTTGTGTTTAGTATAGTATTAGGTATGTTTTTCTTTCTTTTGAGTCACAGCGGTCCTAAATAGAGAAATGACAAAAAGAAGATGAAATGAGCTTAATTGAGGCGTAATTGCACAAGAAAAGGCCTTGAAATGAAGCCTAAAAAGTCCCGGGAAGCATAGAAGAAATCTGACGAAGTCCAGACGAGAAAAAGACAAAATTTCGAAAAAACTGGCTGAAGACGTCACAGGCGCCGGGACGCTGAATGTGCTGCGTGTTCTGATTTGTTCTCAGGTTTTCCGGAGCCGCGGCGCCAGCCTGCAGCGCCGAGGCGCGTTTTTCCAGATCCGAGGCGAAATTGGCCAGGGGCAGAAGGGTCCAGGGCACACGATTTTGCAGCATATTTAAACCCTTGGGACATATTTTATAAGGGACACACCTCATATCTCATAACACACATCACAAGACAAGAATTGGAGAACACAATTGGAGACTACATTCAAGTTCTTTTCCTTTCTTTATTTCAATTCAGTTTATGTTGGATTTGTATTAGTTCCTGACATGACAATGTTTAAGAGCTAATTACTTTAGTAGGGTTTTCCAATTGAATCTTCTTGAAACTCTTTCATATAGTTAATGCATAGTTATTGATTTCTTTTTCAGCAGATTAAGATCTATTCAATATTGTTTTGATTGCTTGATAATTAACTGACCATTAATTGTCATCACTTATACGATTTCTAATCGAGATCCGAGAGGGGAGATTCGAATATGATGTAATTGTCTAGACATAGGTTAAAATCGTGGACGAAATTACCCCGATACTTGTGTAGTATTTAAGGTTATTGTTCTTAATCCTCCTGTGTGGTAAAATCTATCATAGAAATATAGAAGGTTTCTGCACAAGGTTGAGCTCTCGTATGTCCTAACCGGAATATGACAGATTAGTTAACCTGCTATCTTAATAAGAAGAAGAATAATTAGCATTGCGTTAACACGTGAAAGAGTGGATAGTTGAGGATATTGGAAGCCCTATTTCTACCCTAACTGATTTAAACCAAAGCTTACTTAGTTTAACCCTTGCAATTACTTTAGCTAGTAGTGTTATATAAAAAACTCAAACAAACTATCGTTAGCCAAATAGATAACATAGAGTAGATGTTCGGTAGTTGAAAATCAGTCTCTGTGAACGATATTCGGTCTTACAGACTATATTACTTGTAACGATATGTACACTTGCGTGAGCATTTGGAAAATCGCTAACAATGTTGTGACATTTGTTCCAACATTTTTTAACTTTAACTTAATACTAAAAATAATATGTTGGGCAAAATGTCACAAAACCAAACCCAATATTAACAGTATTCATGAGCCGAATATTTCAAACTTTTGAGAAAGCATCATCCCTTCTAAAGCACCTTTAGTATAAATTTTAAAATTTAAAGAATCTGATGAAGCAAATTTTCATGCTCCATGTGACGTAGCATGACATTTTTTTTCAGACCTAAACGTTCATACCTCCTAATACACCTTCAACTAACTTACAAAAACACTTTTAAATAATAGTTATAGAACTCATACTAAAGTTTTTCGAGATATAAAATCATTTTTCAATTAAAAGAAATCAGCAGAAAAGAGTGGTGTAGAAGTTTCGAGGGGAATGCGGTAAAAAGTCATAGTGTAGGTATCTTATTGGTAGAATTTTTATTCTCTAGAGAGCTGATTATTATAACGGATGATTTCAATTTTTCTGATAATCAAATAGTGAATAAAAAGAAAGGTCAATATTATCTTATTAAATCATTATTTGTTGTATGTAATTTGATAGCCTTTCCTTCGGATTTTGTGCTTCTTTATGAGTTCAAACTTTCTATCATTTTTCTTATTAATAAAAGACTTAATTTATTGGTTTGGTTTGATTTAACGATTTGAATAACCGACTTCATTAGTTTAATTTTATTTTACATAAAAATCGATCTAAAACCGAACCGTGAACATCCATACCTCTTATATTAACAAGTTATCTTATATAATATTATACAATTTTTATTTAATATTTTATTATTATGTGTCTTAACTCCTAAGTAGACATCTTCTCCGTATCTATTAAAAAAATGGTAAAAGTATGTAATTAGATTTTTTACATACTGATTTAAAATTTATCTACCAGTAACAAATAAATTCTTATGAGGAGAAAATAATATTTTTTAAAAATGAAAAGAAAATTATATTGATATCATCATTTAACTGGTTTTTGTGAACGAGGTAGTTTGTCGAAGGTGTCAGTTAAAGTCCGGTAAAGCTATCATGCTATGTCATATCGGAGTAAACGAATTTACTCATTCGATTTTTAAAATTTACACTGAAGGTAATTTAAAAGGAATGAGCTTTTCTCCAAAATTTTATATATCCATTGAAAGCTGATGGACAACAAAGCACCTTCATCATAAATATATGGACAAATTTTTTTAGATGTGAAAACTGAAATAATTAATCTCTTGATTATTCTTATTGATGAAAGACATATATATACAAGTTAGAATAGAAGAAATCTTATTCCTACTTTACATCTAAATCCCTATTTTATATGAAGAATAACTATACACTTATGATATTACTACAATCCTAATTAAGGTACAAGACTAATATCTAAAATATACCATATATACAAAAGTCAAGTCTACCCGTGATGGGCCTGGAATTGTGCCCATTGTCCGTGACTTTTGATGGGCAAACACACATCCGCAGTCATAGCGGACGGTCTTCGTACGCTGAGACTGTCTCTAAAATCTTCAAAAAAGACCGAGGGAAGACCCTTTGTAAAGATGTCTGCAATTTGATATCTGGAAGGGACATGACATACGCGTACTTGTCCTTTAGCTACCTTCTCTCTCGAACAAAGTGAATATTCATCTCTATGTGTTTAGTGCGTTGGTTCTGAACTGGATTACCAGAAAGGTAGATGTCACTTATATTATCACAATACACCAAGGTAGCCTTCTCAATAGGACAATGAAGCTCTAACAGTAGATTTCGTAACCAACATGACTTGGAAACCACATTGGCTACCCCCCGATACTCGGTCTCTGCACTTGAACATGTAAGCGTGAATTGACGCTTGGCAGACCATGAGACCAAGTTATTACCTAAAAACATGCAATAGCCAGACGTAGATCGTCTGGTGTCAGGACAACCACCCCAATCAACATCTGTATAGGAGACAAATGTAGACGTCGACGAATGATACAAATGCAAACCATACTCAAGTGTTCCCTGAATGTACCTAAGGATGTGTTTGAGCGCATTCATATGTTCAACTCTGGGATCATGCATAAACAAACACACATGATGTACGACATATGTAATATCAGGTCGCGTGAACGTCAGATACTGAAAGGTGTCTGCAAGACTACGATAACGGGTCGGATCCTCATAGGAAGAGCCAGCTGCAGCACCCAACTTAGGTTTAGTATCAACTGGAGTAGAAATGGACTTATAGGATGACATCTCAACCCTCTCAATGATCTATGTTGCATACTTTCTCTGTGATAATAACAATCCACATGCATGACGAGTTACAACAATTTCCAAAAAATAGCTCAAGGGGCCCAAGTCTTTCATGACAAACTCAAAACTGAGCATTGCCATAATATACCTTCTCAAAGCATCAGAAGAGGAAGTCAAGATAATATCATCCACATATAATAGTATAGAAGCCATGGAATAACCCAGATGATATATGAATAATGAATTATCCGACCTGCTGTGAGAAAAACTCATAGTCGAAACAAAATTAACAAACCTCTTATACCAAGCCCATGGAGACTGTTTAAGCCCATACAAAGAATTCTTCAATAGACAGACATGATTAGGATATCTAGTATCCCTAAACCCCAAGGGCTGATGCATATACACTGTCTCCTGAAGATCACCATGTAGAAAAACATTTTTCACATCTAGCTGATGAATGGGCCATGATTTTAAAAGAGCCAAGCTGAGTACAATGTGAATGGTAGCCGGCTTGACCACCGGGCTAAATGTCTCACCACAATTCACACCAACCTGCTGAGTCTTACCATCACCTACAAATCTAGCCTTATGTCTCGCAAATGAACCATCAGAATTTTCCTTATGAACAAAAATTCGCATAGATCGAATAATATTAACACCAGATGGACAGGGTACCAACTCCCACGTTTTATTATCAATAAGAGCGTTATATTCCTCGGTCATGAGAATTTTCCAATTAGGGTCATTTAAGGCAGACATATGATTACGGGGTAAAAGAAATTTAAGAACATTAGAATTTAAATTGAAATATCTTTTTGGTTTAAAAATACCCCTTTGACTGCGAGTGATTGGACCATGACTCTGAGCCGAATTGAGTGAATTTTGAGAATTCTCGGAAATTTCTGTCGAAGGCGCCACAGCGTCGGAAGAACTGCAGGGCTCTCTGAAGTTTTGGCGCCACGGCGCTGATGACGGGATTTGAGGCCCCTGTTCTCTGAAGTTTTGGCGCTGCGACGCTGACGACGTATTTTCTGAATTTTTTTAAAAATGAGGGACAATATAGGGGGAGATAACATCATCCAAAAAATCATTAGAACTAGGCACAAGTTGTTCTACTTTAGAAAATAGAAATTGAGATTCATCAAAGAAGACATGACGACTAATGATGATTCAGTTAGATGACAAATCAAAACATTTATAACCACGGTGATTTGATGGATAACTCAAAAACACACAAAGAGTAGAACGTGTCTGAAGTTTGTTGATCGTAGTGGATGGAAATAGTGGATAACATAAACATCCGAAGACCCTAAGATGAGAATACGAAGGAGTCTTATTGTATAAAACTTGAAGAAGAGAGGAATATGTCAAACCTTTAGAGGGAAGAATATTAAGTAGATCGGTAGCCATTTATAGCGCATGATTCCAAAACAATGATGGGACGGAAGAATGAACCAATAAAGTGCGAATAATGTTATTGATGGTACAAATTTTTCGTTCTGCTTTTCCATTTTGTGCACAAAACTCCCTAAATTCTCCATTGTCATACACTTTACCATTATCACATTGAATGTTCTTTATTTCCCGTTCGAATTGGGTTTTGATGAAAGCTCTAAATTTTGTGAAGATGAAAAAACTTATGATTTTTTCGCAATTGAAAACGTCCATAAAAATTTAAAATAGTCATCCAAAAATAACACATAATAACAATGACCCATAGAACTGAGAACATGAGATTTCCATAAATCGCTATGAATAATATCAAATGGCATTGAAGTATGACAATTCGAAGCTACAAACAATAACTTAATATTTTTCCCTAAAGAATAAGATTGACAATTTGGAGTACTACGCGTACCCTTACAAGAAATAAACTTATTCTTATCAAAAACAGATAAAATTGATGACCTGGATGACCTAGATGAGCATGCCACAAGGAAGGAGCAAGAGCTGCAAAAGTGGATGACATAGCTTGACGTGAGATGTTGAGACTCGGTGTGATTGGATAAAGATCCCCCCTACTGTCACCTCATGAGAGGACTCCCCGTCTTAAAATCCTTCACAAAAAACCCAAACACATCAAAATTAATAGAGACTCAATTATCAGTGGTGAATTTATGGACAAACACCAAAATTTTAATCAATTTTGAGGCATGAAGGGTATTTTTCAGGACAAGTGATGGATGAGGAGGGGACAAAGTTTTATTATCATAACCCTTTAATGGAATAGAACTGTCATTACCAACAATTATACCACGATTACTGCTCAAATTGGAATAAGACGAGAGATTACCTTGGTCGGATGTCATGTGGGCAGTGGCACCTGCATCCATGTACCAGTTAGGGTCCGATTGAGTCAAGCCAAGCGTGTGCATCACTGCTTCAATATCGTTCTGAGTGGGGCCCATTGCGTGGTGGGCCTGCGGGGGCGAGGCCCAAGTATACCGGACTGCTAGGGTTGCCCATACCGGTCCGAACCCCAGCGTCGACCGGAAAAAGCCGGGCGCGCCACTACCGTCTCGAGGCGCCGCGACGTACTCATCGAGCCGGCGTGGGGCGCTAGGACCCATTGCCACTGTCCAGGGGGACCCCTGTGGGCCCCAGAACTACTGCTGCTGTTGACGGTTTCCCCCATTGTTGCCTCCGCGATTCTTGTCATTATTCTTTCAATTTTGGCCCTTCTTATCACCCCCATTGTTGTGATTTCGGTCACGTTGACTGGATTGGAAGGGGGAAAATTTGAAGAATTCTTCATGACGACGGGGCTTGCTCCGATCGATGCCCTTTTAGCCAAACCCGTTTCTTCCAAAGTGAGCATGAAGCGGGCTTGATAGAACTTCGGCAGGGGATTACTTTGACGAATAACCGAAACAACCCCTATATAGGCCTCGGATAGACCGACAACCATATGAAGAACTAGACGACTATTAGAAATATGAGAACCCACGTTGTGAAGTTGGTCTTCCAAGTCCTTGAGGCGTTTGCAATAAGAAGAAACATTTTGAAAATTCGCCAAAGCAACCTGAGAAAATTCATGCTCAAGGATAACAATGCGAGAATGACTGTTATCTTGGAAGATGTCACGCAATCGATTCCACGCCGCCATAGCTGTGGAGTTGGGTTCCATAATCGTCTGTAAAAGATCCAAGGAGATAGTGGCATAAATCCACTGGAGAACCTTGACATCAAGCATGACCCATAAGTCTGGATCTGCTGCTTTGGTGGGCACAACCGTTGTAGACGTAGACGCCACTGTATCACCCCCGTAGGAGTAGTGTGGAGGATGATATGGTGAAGAACTTTATGTGTCATAGCATGAATCTTGAATAATTCTGCCCACATTCCATATTGGATGTTCTCTAGGTCAAGAACGATCGGAAGAACGCTTTTGATGTTAGAAATGGAGAGGGCATGATGAAAAGTGTTCTTATAAGTCATGATGAATAGAACAACAAGATTCGGAGAAGAAAATTTGTGAGAGATGATTTTCTGGAGGGAAGAGCCGCGGCGATGGAATAAATCCGAGAAGAGGGTTGCGGCGCTTGGGCAAGAAAACCGAGAAAAGAAAGAGGAATTTGAGGAGCGGAAGCAGGGTAAAGAGAACCTAAACTCTTGATACCATGAAAGAATTAATCCCTTGATTATTCTTATTGATGAAAGACATATATATACAAGTTACATTAGGAGAAATCATATTCCTACTTTACATCTAAATTCCTATTCTATATGAAAAATAACTATACACTTATGGTAATACTACAATCCTAATTAAGGTACAAGACTAATATCTAAAATATACCACATATACAAAAGTCAAGTTTACCCGTGATGGGCTGGAATTGTGCCCACTGTCTGTGACTTTTGATGGGCTTTTTAACAAAAATGACACTCTAAAGGTGCTCCATCACGGATGCGTTCAACATTTTGGTTAACAAAATTCTGACAAACTCATTTATTGAATTCGTCCCTAAAAACATAATTTCAGTAAAAAAAATCATGAATAGAGATATATGAGTCCCAGGATGAAAATGATTCAATTTGACCACTATAAAATGAAATAATCGAGAATCTTGAGTAACTGGCCAAGCCGCTAAAGTAGTGATAGTCACACTACTCCAATTAAAAAACTGAAATCAAAATAATGAAAGTCAAATACTCTTCTTCAAATTCTACATTACATACTCTTTTCCTAAGAGATGCTGGGAATTCTTTGTACCACATAGTATGTAGATTTTGAAAAAAGAGTATAAATAAGACAAAAGAATTTTCAGAATTTCATTTTTTATCATAAATAATCGCCAATAAAAATGAGGGGCGACCTATTATATTTTATGGAGGGTCATTTAATCAATTCACCATATTTTTGCACAGATTGCCATTCAAAGACTGTGGTCTTCCCCCCCCCCCCCTCATATTTGTGATTTTTAATTTTTGCATCTGCTGCTTATTAAATGAAAATATCCAGACTTGCTTCACTCGAAATAAGTTATGTAATATTTATCTTCGAAAATTGAACTTTTACCTCGTTCGACATAAATTCTGTAGGAATTAAATTATGCGGCATACGTTATGTAGTTTTTTCAGAATTCATTGTAATATTCAAAGTTATGCCTTTTAGACATATGTTCTTTATCCTTTTTCGTGTCTATTTGTGGAGAATCAGTCTCTTGTTCTTGTTGAAAACTACATGATCCAGAACTACATGATTCAAGTGTAAGTAAAGGAGAAGAGGAGAAGAAGAAGGGAGAGGAAGAAGGGAGAAGAAGAAGGGTCTGGAAGCAGAGAAATGTGAGGAAGAGAGAGTAATGACATGTAGAATAAGGAAAAAGAGAAGTAACCTTTTATTAATTGTTTTCTGACTCTTTTGTACACTTCTATATACAAAATGTAATGACAAATAACTACTATGTAAAATATCTACATTAACCACTACATAACCATAGTTGGTTATAACCTCCCAACTATGGTTAATTACAACTCAATTACAGTGTAATGTTATATTTCTACACCCCCCTCAAGCTAGGATGTATGAATATGTCCTTCACTCCTAGCTTGGGCAGCAGATGGGCATGCTGAGTTCGACTCAAAGCCTTAGTTAAAATATCAACTGGTTGCTCCTTTGAAGAGATAAACTGTGTGTTAATCAGCCCAACCTGAATCTTCTCTCTAATGAAATGGCAGTTGATGTCTATGTGCTTAGTTTTTTCGTGAAAGACTGGATTACCAGCCATTTGAATGGCAGATTTGCTGTCCGAGAAAACTTTTACTGGTTGGGATATGTCAGTTCCCAGTTCTTGAAGTAAACCAACCAACCATACAACTTCAGAAACTGCAGAGGCCATAGCTCTGTACTCAGCTTCTGCTGAGCTTCTTGATGTTGTATCTTGCTTTTTTGACTTCCACGAAATGGGTGAAGAACCATATACTGCCATGTAGCCAGTAACTGATCGTCTAGTGTTGACACAACTTCCCCAATCTGCATCACAATACATTTTAAGTTGGGGGGTACTGTCTGGTGAGCTAGTCATCAGAATTCCCATTCCTGGTGACTACTTGACATATCTCACAAGCCTAAGGCTTGCCTCTAGATGTGAGTTCTTTGGTGCTTGCATAAACTGGCTGAGTGAATTAACTGCAAATGTGATGTCTGGTCTGGTAGTTGTCAAGTAAAGCAGCCTCCCAATTAATCTTCTATACATGTCTGGATCTTCCAATAAGTTGTCTGTATCAGGTGTTTTTTTTTATTGAGTAGCTAACAAATTATTCATATCCACTGTAGTAAGTTTCTGATTAGGCTCCATGGGAGAATAAGCAGGCTTTGCTCCTGATAATCCCATATTTGATATTAACTCCAATGCATATTTTCTCTGGTGCATCAAAATTCCCTGTGAGTTTCTTGCAAACTCAATTCCAAGGAAGTATTTCAATTCCCCCAAATCCTTGATTTTGAAGGCTGACTGTAGTGATTCCTTTGTAGATTGAATAAGCTCTGCATCATTACCAGTCAACAATAGATCATCTACATAGACTAAGACCACCACAATCTTCTCATTTTTCTGTTTAGTGAAAAGGGAATAGTCTCTATTGCTTTGTGTGAATCCTGAAGATAGTAGGGCTGTAGTTAGTTTGATGTTCTATTTCCTAGAGGCTTGCTTCAAACCATATAGAGATTTTAGTAACCTGCACACATGTGTTTGTCTGTGCTGAGTATTAAATCCTTCCGGAATTATCATAAATACTTCTTCAGTCAGATCTCCTTGAAGGAAGGCATTGTAGACATCCATTTGGTGTATTACCCAATGCTTCACTGCTGCAACGGCTACTACTGCCCTGACTGTGGCCATTTTAACCACTGGAGAAAAAGTCTCCTGATAATCGATTTCTTCCTTCTGATTATATCCCTTTGCCACGAGTCTTGCTTTGAATCTTTCAACCTCTCCTGATGCCTTGTACTTAATTTTATAAACCCATCTGCAGCCTATTGCTTTCTTTCCTTCAGGCAGCTTAACCAATTCCCAGGTGCCATTGTCCTCCAATGCTTTAATCTCAGACTCCATAGCTGCAGTCCATCTGGAATCTTTTGCTGCTTCTTAGTATCTTGTTGGTTCTGTCTCCAGAGAAACCTTGGCAATAAACTCCTGATATGTGGAAGTAAGACCTGCATATGTAATATTGTTAGAGATGGAATGCAAACAATTTGGAGAGCCTTTGCTGGTGATGTAGTCCTTATGCCATATAGGGGGCTTGCTATTTCTTCCTGATTTTCTGACTGTAGGTTCTGCATTTCTGATTGGATTTGTGCTGTAATATTTTCCGTTCTGAGCTTCATCTACGATCGATTCTCGTGTCGATGACCACTCTTGATAACACCCAGCTCTTGATCTGGATCAAGAATATGCCTTTCTCCTGTAAAAACTTCTTCATTTTCTGGAGTCACATCAGTTATAGGAATGTTGATCAGTTCCTCATAACAAAATTGCTCATGTGCCTTTATTTGGACATTCTCTTCATGTCTATCATTCTTAAAAGGAAATATGTTCTCCCTAAACAACACATCTCTGCTGACAATAATAGTCCTATTCTCCAGATCATAAAGTGTATACCCCTTTTGTGTAGGAGCATACCCCAACAGGACACATTTAACAACTTTTGGGCTAAACTTGTCATGTGTATATAGTATGGTGGCAAAACATAAACATCCTATGACTCTCAAGTGACTGAGCTGTGGAGATTTGTTATACAGTATGTGATATGGGGTTTTGTTTTGTAGAATTGTTGAGGGGATTCTATTGATAACATATACTGACTTCCACACGTACCCCAAACTTATGCAGTAAACTACCTTGCAGTTTGATGGCTCTAGCTGTCTCAAGAATGTGTCTATGTTTTCTCTCAACTACACCATTCTGTTGTGGTGTATATGGACAAGAACTCTCATGTATAATACCAAGTGTTAGAAACAACTCTCTACAGTTATGATTAAAGAATTCTCCACCATTATCTGATCTTATTTTCTGAACTTTAGAATTAAACTGTGTGTTTACTTCAGTCAAGAAATTCTTTATAACAGTATAGACATCAGATTTCAATCTTATTAAGAAAATCCAAGTCCATCTAGAAAAATCATCCACAATTGTCAAGAAATACTTCATTCCATTATGTGTTTCAACTCTATATGGTCCCCAAACATCTAAATGTATCAATTGAAAGGGCTTTGTTGTTCTAGTACTACTGACAGGGAAAGGAGACCTAGTCTGTCTTGCTAAAGGGCATATATCACAGTTATTCAAAATAAAATCAGAACTGTTTTTGAAATCAAGAATTTTTCTCAAGATTGCCATAGGTACATGACATATCCTCTTATGTCATGTCACTGCATCTATATGCTGAGCAGCAGCCATACATCTTCCAACATCCTCCTTCTGAGTCTGATCATTCAAACATAGAATGTAGAGTCCATCTTTCTCACTACCAATCCCCCTCACCTTCCCAGATAATAGATCCTGAAATATACAACATGATGGAAAAAAATTGACACTACAATTTAATTCCTTAGTCACTTTTGACACAGACATCAAATTAAATTTGAAATCTGGCACACAAAGAACATTTATGAGGACATCACCTTTTCCCAGTTTATAATCACCAACATGTGAGATTTTTACTGAATCTCCTGTTGGCAATTGAACTTTCCCAGTTCCTTCTGTTATCAAATTATTAAACAGGTGTTTAGGGTCACTTATCATGTGATTAGTTGCACCTGAGTCAACAATCCACTGCAATAACTCTTCAGTAGTGTGTATACCTGCCAAGTTTGCATTATGGTTTCTTCTCCTATCCTTCTCATCCAACATATTAAGAATCTGCTGCCTCATTTTGATCGAGTAAAAATTCATCGCGATCTTCTTCACTCCATATTCGATGCACCAAAGTTTTGTCTGCGTTCTCAAACCACCGCATTCTGCATAGGCCTTTTTCTGCTTTGGCTTGAAATCATCTGGATATCCAATCAGTTGATAGCATCCCTCATCCAAATGTCCTGTCTTTCCACAATGATTACACTTCATTAGTTTAAAGCAGTCAAGTTTGGAGTGTCCCTTCATGTGACAAAAATCACATGTAGCATTAGGATTAAAAGGCTTTCTCTGTTTGTGATTTTCTCCATGTCCACCCCTATTGTTTCCACTTCTGGCTGTAAACATTGCAGATTCAACATGGTCATTCACTGCTCTACTCCCTCCTGCCAAGAATATTTGACTCTCCTCCTGATTAACCAATGCATAAGCCTGCTTTAGATTGGGAACCTGCTGCATCATGAGGACTTGACTTCTTGTAGCATTATAACTCTCATTTAGCCCCATCAAAAACTGCAGAAGTCTCTAATATTGCAGGTGACTAGTGAACTCTTTTCATCTGGGACAACACGATGGTGGAGGTATGATATAATCGTATTCATCCCATAGGTCTTTCAGCTTCGAATAATACCCTGAGACTGGCATTGTTCCTTGTCGCAAGGTGAAAATCTCTTTATGGAGTTGAAAAGCTCTTGAACTATTTACTTTGTCAAATCTCTCTTTTAATTCCTCTCATATGTTGTGTGAGTCAGCATTATACAACATTCCTGTTAGTAAACTCTTGCTAACACTCCCCATTAACCAAGATACCACAATCGCATTGCACCTGTCCCATACCCTTGCCAAATCTTCATTATAATGTTCTCTTTTGACAGTTCCATCCATGAACCCTATCTTGTTCTTCCCTAACAATGCTAACTTCATGGCCCTACTCCACAAAGTGTAATTGTCCATCCCACTCAGAGTTATCCCAATCGACAAGGATCCAGGTGCGTCCGATGGAAACAAATATAGAGGATGATTGTGATCGACATTGTTCCTCAAATTTGATGTCTCTCCTATCACATTCGTTCCACCATCCCCAACAGTTTCAGATATAGTCATATTAATAATTTCTTAATCGATTACCTTTATTTTGATCTTAATCGATTGAACACATCTGATTACGATGCGAACTTCTCCAAAACTCAACAAAAAGAAAATACACTCTTAGATCTTAGTTGCATGTAACTTGATTACCTTTAATCTCGACAAAATCCTCCTGATTCTTGTCAATCGTAATCAATATTACCTTCGATCTATAATCATCGAATCATTTGTCTTCCATCGTTGATGCGCTTAGATGTGCGAGTTTCTTCAGAGAATATGTTGTATGTCTTTATTTTCGTCCGATTTCATCTGGATCTGTAATTTCCTGTTTCGATTGGATCTTCTGTGTTGCAAGGCTCTGATACCATGTTGAAAACTACATGATCCAGAACTACATGATTCAAATGTAAGTAAAGGAGAAGAGGAGAAGAAGAAGGGTCTGGAAGCAGAGAAATGTGAGGAAGAGAGAGTAATGACGTGTAGAAAGAGAAAAAAGAGAAGTAACCTTTTATTAATTGTTTTCTGACTCTTTTGTACACTCCTATATACAAAATGTAATGACAAATAACTACTATGTAAAATATCTACATTAACCACTACATAACCATAGTTGGTTATAACCTCCCAACTATGATTAATTACAACTCAATTACAGTGTAATGTTATATTTCTACCGTTCTCATTTGTCATAGACTATCCATTTCACTAATAGCCAACCTAATATGATTTTTAAAGCTCCTGCACATCAACAAGTTCAATAAGTATGTTTTAATAATGAGTAGGGTTCATAGAATATCAAGCTTATAGAAGAACTAAACCGAACTAACTTCAATTCGGTATAATTGGTATATTCAATCAAAAAATCAAAGACTGAAGTATAAAACAGTACTGATGTATCGAACGTCCACCCCCTAATTTTACTAACGAAAATGATTAGGAAACTTGATTTTAAGATGATTAATTTAGATATCGCTCTTTGATTAATATTTTAATATATACATATTATTATAAGAAATCGTCGTTCAAATAACTATAACATAATGATTCCGGAAAAGCATCAGATTTTCAAGATTAGAAATGACTATTCTCATAATAAACTCTTCTGTCAATTAGATAGATTTGTAGAAATCGGTTCAAGCACATGATTGAATTCTATTACTTCTATTAATATAATTGACCTAATTGCGATGAATATTCAAACATACACAATAAGTATTAATTGAAGAAACTAATATCTAATTAATCAAACAATCGTGAAGTTCCCATAAACTAATAGTGCTCCATGAAAATCTCATATTATAAAACGACTAAAGGAAGAGAAGAGAATATTACAATCAATTTGGAAAGTGAAATTTCTTTCTCAAGTTGTCCTTGGCTATCTTAAGTAATCTTCAATCCAAAGTGTTATAACTCATCATCTTGCAGCTCTAAAATTCCATCACCCTCACTTGAGGATGTTCTTGTATGAGATTTGGAGAAATGCTCTACAAAATAGAACAACGGTTAGTTCCCCCCTCCCCCAAAGGATAATAATTTATCACATAAGCCAAATTTAAATTCTTCCACATAGTTGGATGTGGTGTCATCGGGTCATAGACCGTCAAGACACGAGGTAGTCAGCCCAATAGGTCCAGATAGGTCTGAGATATCCAAATCGCTCTATCCTAGTTGTACTAGAGTGGTTTAGCAAATGACTTAGGGACTAGACTACTCAGGGTGAACCGTTGTGTTGGACAACCGTAAACCAACTCCGTCTTCAACGTGTTCCAAGGAAATGTTTTTGGTTTTATACTGGAGGATGATTGCAAAATCTGCATAATCATCTTTGTGCAATGATGCAAGTGTGTGTGCATGCCATTTAGCAGGAAAATGAATGCACGAATGATAGTTATAATTGCGGGTATTTAAACACATAAACAATTTATATTATTTAAAAGCATGTTGTATTGAAACCCTTGACCTAAATTTATCCCCGGAGGAGTCGCCATCTATCACGGTTCACTTTTACGCAAAAGCATAAAACTACTAAAATGTTGTTGTGCTCTAAGTCATATAATTATTTTTAGAGTCGTCACCTTCTTTATAGGTAAATTAGGAAAACCGAGTTGAAAGGGTTTATTCAAATTGTTGAAAAATCCTACCTAAAACGAATAAAGATAAGGGTTTTGGTGATCCCCGGAAAATGTGTTAGACACCCCGATATTAAGGATCCGTAGAATACGGTTGACCTTCGGGTTGTATAGCATGCTTAAATGATTTGAATTGCTTAAATTATTTAAAATACCGCAAAATTTTTGTCATTCACTTATTTCAAAACTCAAAGGTTTTTTGAAAATAAAGAGTTGAACTTCCGCCAAAACAGTTTGCACATGGATAATTTAGTCAACTTATTTTCGGATTAAGAACACCTAATGATTAACTTGAGTAGAACTCCACTATATAGTCCAATAAGTTGTCCAATATCACTTGCACATTTTTTAAAAATCTATTGAAGTAAAAAAGTGTAATTCATTTGAAATGACAAGTGATTTTCTTGAAAGAAATAGAAACAAGCTTTTCTTTTATTCTTTTTCATGCTATACCCAAAGGTCAATTCATAGTCTAATGCCAAAACTCATATCATGACCCATGTCCAAGATAATTTTAAGTTTAAAAATGGTTTTGAGTTGGGCTCAGCTCAAAGGATTTAACTTCCAAATTTCCAATGTCCAAATTCAGTTAAACTAAGACAAATTCAGATTTTTTAAATTGTCAACTTAGCGGCCCATTTTATCACTTATAATTTATAAAGCCCAAAACAGATCCAGCAAAATGGTTCAGTTTTGTCAAACAAAAGATACGGCCTATTTCAATGCATTTTTCAATTCAGATATAGTTCAAAAATAGGCAAATTCAAGAGATAAAAATCCAAAGTAGTCTTAGTCCGAATATGAAAATTCATTTCTTGTTTTCTAGACTCTTTTAAAGTATAAAAAGTCCAGTTTCCATAAAAATTCAGAAATCAAGTTAGAAATTCATTTATGGCAATCCTATTTAAATGATGTACATATTATTTTCATATCCTAAATTCGTAACCGTAATAAGGTTTTCAATATGTATACAAAGTATTTTATTACAAATAATACACACACACACACATATATATATATATATATATATATATATATATATATATATATATATATATATATATACACATATATTTACACATATGAAATTGAAATGAGGGAGTTTAGGCTGATAGACCTACCTAAGCCCATCAGTTACTATTTTCACCCATAGTTGGACTTTCAAGTGCGCAGCAACTAAGTCACGAACTCGATCAAACTGAAATGCATTTGACTGACAGGGTTGTATTTTTGGTTTCAATGGGATGGTGTTCAAATTTCCGAAATGCAGTCTAGGCAATGGGCCTCCCTACATTGGGTGGACTGAGGAAAGTCATTCTCGGAGGAAGCGTCTTCATGACATTTCATTCGTCCTGACCAAATAGTAGAATCTCTCTCTCAGCAATTCTTTTCGCCGCTCATCAACTCGTCTCGACGAGAGGCCAAAAGCAGGAAAAAACATACCTTAGTCTTAGTTCCAGATCCATAGTTTTCATACTTCCGCTGGCGTTAGCAGAAGCCGCACCAGCTGCGTCTTGGATACCATTTGACGAGAACCGCGATTGATCATATAAGTCTTCAAAGCCGCTACGTCTCTTGAGCCGTGAAAATGAAGAGGCCCATGGGGCCATCCCGTCGTACATATGCAAGAAAGGAGAAGAGGAGAAAAAAAGAACCTGAGTTAGAAAGCATCTAGAACTTACCTAAGACTATCATAAAGCTAATTAACATATGATTAATGTTAATGTTGGGTTTAGTGTTATGACATTTTGCACAACATATCATTTTCAGTACTAAGTTAAAAACATAAATGTTGGAACAAATGTCATGACATTCGGACCAACATTCTGGATAACAGTTTTGCCTTACTTCACGGAAACTAAAGATCTCGTGGGATTTTTACCATGATAGTAAAAGTGACTTGGCAAGGAGTTTTGGAGCTGATAAAAATGTGGGAAGACCAAGTCCAAGTCGTTGCTAAACTTGGGGAACAAATCCAAGAAGTTAGAGGATCTTGCTCCACAATCTTCTCCAACAAATCCAGCAGCTTCCCATCTTTCTCTCAACCTCTACAACGACTCAATGAGCATTTCAAGTAAGACCTTCTACTATAAATAGAGAGGTTGCATTAGTGAATCGATATCCAGAAAAAGTTAAAAAAAATATCAAGAGAGCTCTCCGATATATTCATCAGAAAACTGGATCACAAGTGTTGTCTGAGTGTGTCGACAACATCCTGTCCAACATTATAGTTACTGCCTAGATTCTAGATTTGTTCTTTATTGAAGCAATTATAATGGGATGTTGTCTATGTCTATTTAGGTAGATTTTTCAGGCAGAAGTCATCTGCGACTTCATCTTTTTAATTCATTTTGTATTATCTTGTAACATTGTAAAAGAATGAATTTATTCAATTGTATATAAATATATACAATACTTTCGGTCACTGACCGTCATAGATTATATCAATATATAACCTATGTAATTATTAAACATTTGCCTTCTTTATATTTCCGCTGCGTTTTATTCTTAAGTTTTTTTGTTTTATCAAAGTGTTGTCATTTGTGTCAGACGACATTATCACTGACATTTGCAAACTGTTTTAGCATTCGATTTTATTTTACTTCTAGTTTATCTCTTACTATTCTATAGTTATCCCCCGGGACCCAACAAGTGGTATCAGAGCCAACACTTGACATAATAAGTGTTTGGTCCTGCTATTTAAATCTATGGATCCGGCTAATCAAACAATTGATAGGCTTCCTATTTTAGATGGTTCAAACTATGCCTATTGGAAGATTCGCCTACGCTCTCATATCAAATCAATTGATGCTAGGGCATGAAGATCTATTACCAACAGATATGTTGTTCCAATGCTTCCACCGGATGAGGAAGGTGACATACTTGTTAAACCTGAATCCGAATGAAATGCGGAAGAAACCAACAATACAAACTTCAACGAAAAGGCCTTAAATGCCATTTTGGATGGGTTGATCTTTATATGTTCAAACTCATACAAAATTGTTCTACAGCCAAGGACAGATGAGATACTTTACATACTCATTGTGAAAGTAGCTCTAGTGTTCGTCGAACGAAGCTTCGTATGCTGATGAGTAAATATGAACGTTTAAGGATGGAAGAATCGGAGGCCATTAACCTATTTTGAAAAGTTGATTGACATCTCAAATGAATGTCAAGTTCTTGGTGCTCCATTGACCAACACTCAACTTGTGAAAAAAACACTTCATTCTCTTACTGAAAAGTTCAATATAAAGATATGTGCGATTGAAGAAACTCATAATCTTGCTACAATGAACTTTCATATCTTAATGAGTATTCTCAAAATTTATGAGATGAATGTGGAGAATCAAAGGACATTGTATAAAATCAAAGACATGACACTTCAAGTAAAATCCTCTGAGAGTCAAATCGAATAAGTGGATGAAAACCTTGAAGAAATTGGTGATAGTGCAAATATTGCCCTCCTTACTCGAATGTTCAATTCGATGGTAAGGAAATTCAATAATAATAAAAAATAAGTTCATATCTAAAGAGCACCAAAACCAAGGCTTCAATCAAAAGTCCATTAAATCCCCTCCTATAGTACAAAGAGGAAATCAACTAAAGAGAACCAACTCAGATCGTACCAAATTGGATCCCAAATAACTTGAAACTGTGCAATGTCATGCATGTTCAGGGTGAGGTCATTATGCTAATGAATATGCAAATATCTTGAGAAAATTTTGGGAAAAGTCTATTGGTCTTTCTTAGTGACGACGAAGGAGAAGAGGAAGGAGATCAAGAAATAGAGTCACAAGCAATGCTGACCACTATTTTTGAATAAGCCTTATCAGACGACGAAAATGTTATCCCGAATGTCATCACATTTGCTTCAACATCAGCAACGACATCTGCAGTTCCAGCAACATCCGAAAGGTATTAATATTTTAACTATCCAGATGTTAATTGCTTTAGTTGTCTTGTTTCTAGTAGTGAGACTAACCTTGAAAATCAAGTTGACTCCAAAGACGAAATGATTAAGGAATTACAAAAACTTTGTAAAGACTTAATCCTTGAATCCAAGCAACTTGAATCAAAAGTAAAATCTTTGACTCTTGAGAATACATATTTAAAAGACACAATAACCCGTCTAGAAGTTGTACTTACCAAAAAGGACATTGATTTTGGTAAGTAAATGCAAAGTTGGATCTAGCTGAAGCAACCTTCCGTAAGCTTAATACAGGCACTTCCAAACTGGATGAGATACTCAGTTTCAGTAAACCACCACACGCAGGTATTGCGTACAAAAACTCTCTTAACACTATATGCTCTAATTTATTTGACAAAAATGAGAAAATGAGCTTTGTAAAAGAAAAATGATTGAATAATAAAGTCTCATATATATCAAAGGATATGAAGTTTGTGTGTCATCACTGTCACAACCATGGTCATTTAAAACCATACTATTACAAACTTCAGAAATCTAAGAGCAAAATGTTGCCTAAAAGGTTGTCTAACATTTTTGACAACATTCGAAGCAACATTTCTGAGCCTAATAAGAGAGTTTGGATTCCCAAAAAGAATATAACTTGTAATGTCGTTATAACTGCTTTTAGGACTAATATTGCAGGTTCCTGTTACTTTGATAGTGGGTGTTCACGCCACATGATAGGTACAAATGAGTTTCTAAAGAATTACGAGTCATTAAGTGGAGGTCATGTAACTTATGGAGGTGGTAGTAAAAGTAAGATAATTGGGAAAGGAATACTAAATGCTCCCGGTGTTCCTGCCATAAAGAATGTCTTATATGTTGAAGGTTTAATGGCTAATTTAGTCAGCATAAATCAACAATGTGACGACAATCTTGAGGTAAAGTTTAATAAGAATGTCTGTGTAGTTACAAATGAAGCTAATGAATGTGTTATGTCAGGTACAAGGACATGTGGCAATTGTTATCTTATTGGAGAACAAGAAATTTTTAATAATGTTAGGGCAGATGACACAACTTTGTGGCATCAAAAGTTAGGGCATGTAAACTATCGAAACATAAACTTCAGAAATCTAAGAGCAAAATATTGCCTAAAAGGTTGTCTAACATTTTGTCAACATTCGAAGCAACATTTCTGAGCCTAATATTAAAAAATGTTCTAAGAGAGTTTGGATTCCCAAAATGAATGTAACTTGTAATGTCGTTATAACTGCTTTTAGAACTAACATTGCAGGTTCCTGGTACTTTGATAGTGGGTGTTCACGCCACATGATAGGTACAAATGAGTTTCTAAGGAACTACGAGTCATTCAGTGGAGGTCATGTAACTTATGAAAGTGGTAGTAAAAGTAAGATAATTGGGAAAGGAATCCTAAATGCTCTTGGTGTTCCTACCATAAAGAATGTCTTATATGTTAAAGGTTTAATGGCTAATTTAGTCAGAATAAGTCAACAATGTGACGACAATCTTGAGGTAAAGTTTAATAAGAATGTCAGTGTAGTTACAAATGAAGCTAACGAATGTGTTATGTCAGGTACAAGGACATGTGGCAATTGTTATCTTATTGGAGAACAAGAAATATGTAATAATGTTAGGGCAGATGACACAACTTTGTGGCATCAAAAGTTAGGGCATGTAAACTACCGAAACATAAAAAGATTAATTTCTTATGAGGCGGTAAGAGGTATTCCTAAACTGAAGATAAAACAATGGTTTGTGAAGATTGTCTAAAAGGTAAGCAACCCCGTGTTTCCCATAATGTTGTTCAGAATGACGAACAACATTCAGGTACGTCTCATTGTTTCTAATTACTGCACATGGATATTATGGGTTCAATCGAAGTAGACAGTTTAGGAGGCATGGGGTATTCCTATGTGATTGTATATGATATTTCTAGGTATTCATGGATCTATTTTTTGAAGAAAAAATCTCAAACTTTTGACATGTTTAAAGTATTGCACTCTAGGATAAGGAATTTGTTTCATTCTCCTATTTTTCATATTAGGTCCTATCTTGAAAAAGAATTTAAAATAATTTGTTCTCAAAATTTTGTGAGAAAAAAAGTATTCTCCATGAATTTTCTGCTCTCAAAACTCCTCAGCAGAATGGTATAGCAGAGAAGAAGAATAGAACACTACAAGAGATGACTAGAGTTATGTTTAGTTCTAAGAAAATGTCAAAATGCTTTTGGGCTGAAGCCTTGAACACTACAAGTCACATCACAAATAGAGTCTATCTAAGGCTTGGAACAAAATGACACCCTATGAGCTAATTAATGGAAAGAAACCCAATTTGTGTTACTTTCATGTGTTTGGGTGTGTTTGTTATATTTTAAATGATAGAGATCATTTGGCGAAGTTTGACTCTAAAAGTGACAAAGGAATTTTTGTTGGCTATTCTCAAAATAGTCATGCTTATCGTGTGTACAATCTTAGGACCAAAACTGTACAAGATCCTGTGAATGATGTGTTTGATGATTTTTTTGATTCTATAGAAAATACATCAGAAGATAACACCATAGTTTCAGTGGAGAATGTGCAGACTGCTGAAGAACCAGATGTTTCCCTAAATGTTACCACATCCGAAGCAACATCTGAAACTGAACCCGAGAGCACAGAAGATGCAGATGATGAGTCGAATGCTGAATTGCTAGATCAAGTACGAAGGGACCCCTCATCCAGGATTAGAAAGAACCATCCTACAGGTCAGTTGATAGGAGGAGTGTTTGAAGGAGTAAGAACAATAGGAAAAAAACCACTAAATTACAGAGATATGGTAAGGTATGTGTGTATGTCTATCATGTACCAAAAGGTCAGTTTTTATTGTTCCATATCTACTTTAGAACCTAAGAATATTTCAGAAGCACTCACTGATAATTATTGGATTCAAGCAATGCAAGAAGAACTCGAACAATTCACTCGAAATGAAGTATGTGATTTAGTTCCACGACCAAATAATACCAATGTAATTGGAACTAAATGAATATTTAAAAACAAATCAGATGAATCAGGAACTGTTGTGAGAAACAAAGCTCTCCTAGTTGCTCAAGGATGCACTCAGGTCGAAGGGATTAACTATGACGAAATCTTTGCACCTGTTGCAAGAATTGAGTCAATTAGATTATTACTTGTCATTGCTTGTTGTCTAAAGATTACTCTTTATCAAATGGATGTTAAAGGTGTTTTCTTGAATGAGTATCTTGATAAGGAAGTCTATGTTGAACAACCAAAATGATTTGAAGATCCTCACCATCCACAGTTTGTATACAAGCTCAAAAAAGGCCTTGTATGGATTAAAACAAGCTCCTTGAGCATGGTATGGTCATTTAACTCACTTCCTTCTTGAATTTGGTTTTAAATGTAGTGAAGCTAATTGTACTTTATTTATAAAATATCACGGAGTAGATATTGTTATTGCTCAAATCTATGTAGATGACATAGTTTTTTGTTCGACTTCACGATCCTACCTTAAGACATTCGTCGAAACAATGTCATCAACATTTGAGATGCGCATGATTGGGGAACTAACTTTTTTCTTAGGCTTGCAAATAAAGCAAAGTGAAGATGGAATCTTCATCTCCCAAAGTAAATATGCCAAGAATCTAGTTAAGAAGTTTGGATTGGAAAATGTTAAACAAATGAGAACCCCAATGGGCTCGACTTAGAAGATATGCAAAGATGATGTTGGCGAAAATATTGATCCAATATTGTACCGATCTATGATAGGTAGTCTTCTATATCTCACTGCTAGTCGTCCTGATATAATGTTTAGTGTTTGTGTATGTGCTCAATTCCAAGCCTGCCCAAAAGTCTCTCACTTAAATGTCGTAAAACGTGTCATTAGATATGTTACCGGCACATGTGAGTTGAAAATTTGGTATTCCAAATACACTAATCCTAATTTAATAGGATATAGTGACTCGGATTGGGCTGCTGACATGGATGACATAAAGAGTATGAGTGGAGGTTGTTTTTATCTTGGCAATAATCTTGTTTCTTGGTATAGTCGTAAACAAAATTGTATCTCACTTTCAACTGCTGAATCTGAATATGTATCAGCTGGGAGTTGTTGTTCTCAATTAATATGGTTAATACACATGTTAGACGACTATGGTTTTTCAAGTAATATCTTAGTTTTGTATTGTGATAATTTGAGTGCTTTTAATATTTCCAAAAATCCAGTTCAGCACTCACGTACAAAACGCATTGATATTAGACATCATTTTTAAGAGATTTGGTCAAAAAACATCTAGTTTAAATTGAACATGTTGACACTCTTCATCAACTAGCTGATATTTTTACAAAAGTTTTGGACCATGAGAGATTTTCTAGTTTGAAGAAATCTCTTGGTCTTTGTAATCTCTGAAAAAACATCTTTTAGGTGAATGTCGGCTGAAATATTCCTAACATTTTGGATGACATTTACCTATGTGATATCATAATCTGATTTTTGTTACTGTATATTGGCATGATTTTTGTTCACACAAATATGATCCTCAATAAGAACATTATTCAAAAGTGATACCGTTCTCTGCGATGATATTAGATATCATAAAAATGGAGTATCAAAATAAGGCAAAGCCTTCATTAATCCACTGGCAACTGTACAAATGGGCAAAGCCCGTGAAATGATACAGTTCCTATTATATAGGAGTATCAAGTACTTAAACTGAAATTATGATAATACTAAATAAGTATTCTTATTTTTTACACAAAAATTAATCTTGTATGTGTTTTTATGATTAGATCAAGGACGCAATGGAAAAATGTTACATTGGTGTAGTGGTTAAACTCGTAAAAATACATATAAAATGTGTCTTGATTTGTTGCAAAAACAAAAAGTTCATGCAGGATTATAATACTTGTGTTATTCAAAATGTTACCAGCATTACCGTTGATACTTTCAGATAATGATATCTGTTGGGATACTGTTTGTAACTGATTTTTGAAAAATCAGTTTTTATCTTTCCTATTTTTATGCCTTATTTTTTTTTTTGGAATTCAATTTTTAAGATCAATTCCAAATCTTGATGTCTATTATAAAACCTTCTTCATTTGTTCTTCTTTTTAGTCTTTTGTTTTTTCAGAATATTTTTAAAAAAAAGAAAAATATCACATCATCTCGGTTTATACACCCAAGACCGATGAAACCTTCAATCCCTTCATCTTCCAAAAACCCCAAAAAACCTAAACCCTTAGAAGCATCTTCTCCTTACTCACCCATGAATACATCCTCGATGTCAACACCCATGTCAGCCAACATCTCAGATAACACTCCAATGAGCATTAGTCTACCAATATGTTCTGTCATTGTTCTTAGTGCTTTTCAAGAACCGCTGGAAATAAGTTACTCAGGGGATGATACTAACCCCATAGATGTCGATGCAACTTCAGATGTTTCTATATTAGGAAAAAGAACCAACACGTCTCAGTTTCCCTCCAGAAGATCGAACATGATATTTGAAAGGACAATTAATCAGAACCTGCTGTCAAGAAGTCAAGGTTCGAGTCGCAAGTTCCTGCTTGTTCAAGCAGTGACACAGGTGATACAGACTACAACCTATTTTTTTAGGATACTGATGAAGAAAAACCAGTCACAGATCAGCAAGGTGAACCACATGTTTCAGATTCTTAACCCGAGCATGCAATCTCTGGTTCAGATAAAGAAATTCCAGACACTCATTTAAAGAAGTTTTGTCCCAAAGGAATATCTCATAAAGCCAGACCAGAAGTCTCTCCAAATGTTTCCCAAAATACCACAACATCTCAGGCAACATTTCAGTCACCATCTGAAAAGACATCCTCTCTGTCATCATCTGAAAGCTCTGAGTCCGAAAGTGAAGCTGAGGTAAATGTTTTTTCTGATAAGTTTTACTCACAAACAAAATTTGAAAGATGGAATTGGTATAGGAGTAGACTTAATAGGGCAAAAAAAAAAGTAGATTTATCCTCCTGCTCTGAGTATGGATTGATTGATTTTCTTGAAGACCATAGGCTTCTCAAATCTGTAATGGACAAAGTACCTTACATTGATGATGTGATTAGACTATTCTATGCAAACTTAAACTTTGAGATAGACAACACCTCCTCGAAAACATTCGGAAATGTTTACCTCTATAACAAGATGTATAAGTTTACTCCCCTGATCATCAATAAATGTTTGGGAACTTAACTCACTGCTGATAACTGTACCACTAAGAAAATAATAAAAAATAGGGACGAGATAATTGAATACCTCACAGGAGGTATAGTGAAGAAATGGACCTCTCGTTGCCCTGCCTCAAAACTAACTGCCCTGTTCTCCACCCTTCATAAAATTGCAATTCACAATTGACTCCCTTCACTAAATGAGTCAATAGTAACTTTTGATCAAGTTTCACTGCTATACAAGATCGGGAAAAGATTAAGAGTTGATTTGGGGAAAAATATATTCTATCAAATAGCTAATTTGGCTGAAAAAGAATCAACATTTGCCGTGTCTTATCCCTCACTGATCTATAAAATCCTAATCAATCAAGGCTTTGAGCCTCAAAGTGATGAGATGATGGGGAAAGAACCTGAGACATATGCATTGAACAAAACAATTTTGAAGAGCAAATAAAGAGTTATCGACCTTTCCTGGAAAAAGGAAACAAACTGTGAGAATGTTTCCCCAAATGTCCCAAACATTCAGGGCAACACTGGTCCAAGACAGTCTAAATTGTCTACAAATTGGCTGGTAGAACAGATTACAAGAATCAACGCACAAATTACTGAGATTGATATTGCTAGGGATGCGCTAGTTAAAGCCAGAGACCAATTCTTATTGTTGCTTTCTTCCCAAAAAGGGAGAGAGAATGTTGTTGTGCAGGGGGGTTGAGATTGTCAATGCTAATGCTGCTGCTCGTGAAGCTGATACAGGTGCAAGAGGAGAAGTCTAGAGATTGTGGTGAATGTTGTTATGCTGTTCTGAAGTCATGCAAAAAGTAGAAAGCGGCTGGAAGCTACTACTGATGCTTGACTTGCAGAAAAATTGCTAGAGTTGTTGCTGGTTTCTGGTTACTGTGTTTGTTCCAATGTTGATTGGAATTTGATTAATTGGTTACTGTCTTGGGTTGTATAAGACAATCTAATGACTTGGTTACTATTTTTTTGGGATGTAATGATCTGATAATTTTTTTTATTGTTGTTATGGATGATGTAATTAATTGATTATGTTTTCAGTACTTCTAATCCTATATATGAATGACATATATATTGTCTTGTATATGTTGATGTTTATATGTCATCACAGGTTAAGGGGGAGCATTATTGTTATCATAGATGCTGGGATAACATCGATAACGTTGTCGTTAAGTCACTCGCATTGAATAGATTAGGTTTTGTGAAGAAAGACAAAAAAGGGGAGAATGTTAATGTTGAGTTTAGTGTTATAATATTTTGCAGAACATATCATTTTCAGTACTAAGTTAAAAACAGAAATGTTGGAACAAATGTCATGACATTCAGATCATTATTCTGGATAATAGTTTTGTCTTACTTCACGGAAACTAAAGATCTCGTGGAATTTTTACCACAATAGTAAAAGTGACTTGACAAAGAATTTTTGAGCTGATAAAAATGTGGGAAGATCAAGTCCAAATCGTTGCTAAACTTGGGGAACATGTCTAAGAAGTTAGAGGATCTTGCTCCACAGTCTTCTCCAACAAATCCTATCAGCTGCCCATCTTTCTCTCAACCTCTACAGCGATTCAATGAGCATTTCAAGGAAGACTCTCTACTATAAATAGAGAGGATGCATCAGTGAATCGATATTCAGAAAAAGTTAGAAAAAATATCAAGAGAGCTCTCCGATATATCCATCAAAAAACTGGATCACAAGTGTTGCCTGAGCGTGTCGACAACATTCTGTCCAACATTATAGTTGCTGCCTAGATTCTAGATTTGTTCTTTATTGAAGCAATTATAATGAGATGTTGTCTATGTCTATTTAAGTAGATTTTTCAGGCAGAAGACATCTGCGACTTCATATTTTTTAATTCCTTTTGTATTATCTTGTAACATTGTAAAAGAAGGAATTTATTCAATTGTATATAAATATATACAATACTTTCGATCACTGACCGTCATAGGTTATATCAATATATAACCTATGTAAATATTAAACCTTTGTCTTCTTTATATTTCCGCTGCGTTTTACTCTTAAGTTTTTCTGTTTTTATCAAAGTGTTGTCATTTGTGTCAGACGACATTATTGCTGGCATTTGCAAACTGTTTTAGCATTTGATTTTATTTTACTTCCAATTTGTCTATTACTATTCCATAGTTATCGCCCGAGACCCAACAATTAAGATAATGAATAAACATGTGAAGACATGCCACTCGTGGACCACTCAACAACTCATAGAAAATAAAGCCCAATCATACATATACAATTGTGATTCTGGCAGAGACTAAGTCCAAAGCAATCGACAATATGTGGAAATGAAAGATGGAAGGGCAGGCCCAACATTCAATATCAACACTTAGAAGAAAAGCACACAAGAAGGATATGGGTCAGGCCCAAATGACTTTGGAATATTTCACTTGATATACACAGACAGTATATCAGGCATGTATACCTTGTATACATTGTATACAACCTATATATTGTGATGCATATCAAGACATGGATACCAAACATCACAATAGAGGGTAGAAGATGTACTCTGTGAACATTTAACATATTAAGTCATACAGTCCATGCTCATACACATACCTAGATTTAGCCAGTGGATACAAACACTTATCCCTTGATTATTCTTATTAATGAAATGCATATATATAGAAGTTACAAGGAGGAAGATCTTCTTCCTATTCTACTTAGGAATCCCTATTCTATAAGAATACTAAATTTACAATTATGGTAATATTACACTACTAATTAAGGTACAAACCTAAGTCTAATATTTATCAAATATACAAAGGAAAGGAGGCCCCACAATAGGAGAATCTCGGTTGGGCCCAATATACTTTAACACACCCCCGCAGTCATAGCGGGCGGTCTTTGTACGCTGAGACTGTCTCTAAAATCTTCAAAAAGGACAGAGGAAAGATCCTTTGTAAAGATGTCTACAATTTGATATCTTGAAGGAACATGACAGACACGTACTTGTACTTTGGCTACCTTCTCTCGAACAAAGTGAATATCCATATCTATGTGTTTAGTACGCTGGTGCTGAACTGGATTACCAGAAAGGTAGATGACACTTATATTATCACAATACACCAAGGTAGCCTTCTCAATAGGACAATGAAGCTCTAACAATAGATTTCTGATCGGTGTATTTTATATACACTTTTTGAGTCATTTTTAGTTAGTCTTTTATCCCTTTTTGTACAAATAAGTGTCGTATTAGGATAGATTTTCTTTCTTTTGAGTCAAAGTGGTTAAAATGGCCAAATGACGGAAAAGGAGCTAAAAGAGGGCAAAAGTGGAGGTTCCAGAGCTTAAAAGCAGAGAAAGTGACGAACGAGCGGCAGCACGAGCAGCGCGCGCCTGCGAGCAGTCGGGGCGCGGCGCTAATATCAGCCGCAAAGTTGCAGGCGCGCGCTGAACAATGAAGCGAGGCGGCGCCAAATCATCCGAAGTATCGCAGACTTCGTGGCGCCGATAAGCGGCCGCGGCAGCGCGGAAAATCGAGTTTAATGATGATTTTACGGGCGAACTGAAGGGAAAAGTTAGAGGCGGTTTTGAGCCTATAAAATGAGAACCCTAGGCAGTTCTAAAGGGTTCCCTTTCTTGCACAACACAAGGATTCTTGGATTGAAGATTGGAGACCTTAATTTAGTAATTTTCTTTTCTTTTCTTTCCTTTATTTCAGTTTTTATGATGAACCTTGAATTAGTTCTTGTCATGTCAATGGCTAGGAACTAATTCCTTTATAGGGCTTTCCATGTTAAATCACTAGAAACTTATGTTATGAATTGATGCATGTTATGGTTATTCTTCTTCTTGTTGGGATTTATTCAATAATTGCTTTGAATGCTTGGTAATTAATTGATCACTAATTATCATTACTTATATGATTTCTAATCAAACTTCGAAAGGAGGAGGTTGTGAATATGCTGTAAGTTGGGTAGACATATTTTGGATTGGGGATGAAAATACCTCAATTACTTATGTAGCGTTAATGAGAGACTTAACAACCACAATTTCTGGCATGGCGTGACGGTTAACTAGGTTTTGGTCTTAATCCTCCTATAGAGTCATCCTTATCACCGAAAGGTAGAAAGGAGCAATACTGGGGTTGAGTGTTTATATAGCCTTAACGGGAGTATAAAACGATTTCGTAAACCTGCTAGCTCCGAGAGAAGAAGAACCATAATTCATTGCATTAATAAGTAACATAAGCGGATAGTTGAGGAGACATGAAAGCCCTATTCCCATCACTACTGAAGTAAACATATAGTTAATTAGCCTTTATAATTATTAGTTATAAACAACAAAATCAATATCGGTTACCAAATAGATACCAAAAGATAGATAGTTGGTACTTGAACACTAATCCTTGTGGACGATATTCGGTCTTACCAAGACTATATTACTTGTCACGATAACGTGCACTTGCGTTAAAGTGTGTGCATCTTTTCGCGCATCAAGTTTTTGGCGCCGTTGCCGGGGATTAGACATAGTTCAATATCAAGTTATCTATTTTTAATTTCTAATTTGTTTGTTTTTTTTTTTTTTACATTTTTTTTTTCCGGTAAAAATCAGGGTGTCGTGATCTGTTTGTCTGTTTTTGATCTGTTTCAGGAATTCAGTTTATGCGAAGGAGAAGAGGGGCAGACACTCTTGTTCCCTTCAATCCAGAGATTGAGAAAACCTGTAAACAGAACAGAAAGAATCACCGGATTGCAACCTTGATAGAGATGGACGGTGTTCAAAACAACAATATGATGAGAGAAGGGTTAGGTGAAAATCAACCTAACCCAGGAATGCCTCGGCAAGTACCTATGGATGTCGAGGAAAGAGTTCAAGTCCAGGCAGAAAAAAGCTTGGGAGACTATGTGCTGCCGAGGGTGAATGGAGCACAGACATGTATTAGGCTCCCTGCAATAGGAGCAAACAACTTTGAGATAAAGCCGGCGATTACGAGCATGGTGCGAACAGTGCAATTCGGAGGTGCCGTGAGAGGATCACGTATGCACATAGCTAATTTCTTGGAGCTATGTGCAACTTTCGAATATAACGGCGTTCGATGATGCGTCAGTTGAAACTCTTTCCCTTCTCACTCGAGGATGAGTATGGTTGAATTCTGCCGGTGATTCGATTTTTACATGGCAAGAAATGGCACGAAATTTTTGGCCAAATTCTTTCCCGTGCAAGCGTGAAATTGAGAGGAGCTAAATAACTTCTACCAGCGGATGGAGAGTCAGCTATGCGAAGCGTGGGAAAGGTTCAAAGATTTGCGAGAAAATGCCCACACCATTGCGTTGAGTTGTGGAACTTGGTCCACATCTTCTATAACGGCTCGTGGAACAACGAACCATTATAGATCACGGCCAGTGGGACATTCATGAGGAAAGCTTGACCCGCGGCGCTCGCGAATTATTGGAAGATATGGCCACCAACAACCGTATCACATAAGAGAGATCGATGAGTGGGAGGAGCGATGGGAGTCCACGAAATAGATGCCATTCTTGCCTTGAATGCCCAGTGGCCTTGTTGGCCAAGCGATTGCAGCAACATACAATATCGGTGAATGCGGTCACGGATGCCTAAAAGCGTGAAATATGTGGTGGCCCACATACATTCGATAGGTGTCCTTGGTGATCCTAATAATATGCCAATTAAGCGGCGAGTGTCGGGGCGTGGGTAATTATCGAGGCCGCGAGAACAACCCATACTCCAACCACATATAATCCGGTGGAGAATCACCCAAATTTCTCATGGAGAGACCGGCGGCGAGAATCAATATAGCGGCGATGCAAAACCAGTGAGAACCAAAATCAGCGGCCGCTTTACTCGGGCCTCGCGCCACCGACAATTTAATACACATGTCCGGCCGGAAAAGCGGGCAGTGAAGCGGCCTTGTTGGCACTCACCAACGCCTTGACCGGTTCGTAGCGAAGCTAGATCCTCGTTCAGGAACTTGGAAACACAAGTGGGTCAGATAGCAAAGCAAGCAAACATCAGGCCACATGGTACACTGCCAAGCAACACAGAGGTGAATCTGATGGAGCAATGCCAGGCAGTACAATTGAGAAGTGGCAAACAGTTGGAGCAACAGTCACCTCAGCCAGTAATTGAGCAAAGGACAGAGATAGAAAAAGAGAAGGTAGTTGAATCTCGCTTGATGGTAGAAAACTCCGGAGAAGGAGTATCTGAGAAGATCCCATTCCCAGGAGATTCTGTGGAAGGCAGTTGATAAACAATTCTTCAAATTTTTGGAGACATTCAAAAAGCTGCATATCAACATACCATTTATAGAAGCATTGGAGCAGATGCCCTCCTATTTCAAATTCATGAAGGAGATCTTGGGGAAGAAGAAGAAACTGGCGGAGTATGAGATAGTAGCACTAACGGAGGAGTGCAGTGCTATCTTGCAGAAGAAGTTGCCCCCTAAACTAAAAGACCCGAGCTTTACACTACGCACACGGTTGGCGGGGTGACATGCAGCGGGGCTGCATGCGATTTAGGGGCAAGTATAAATCGATGCCTTTATCGGTATTTAAGCGGTTGGAGTTGGGTGAGGCCAACCAACCACGGTGAAACTGCGGTGGTGATAGGGCGATAGTTCATCGAGAGGAAGATTGAGGGCGTGATTGTTAAAGTAGGAAAATTCTTTTTTGGTGCGGACTTCCTCATTCTTGTCATGTACGAGGATGAAATCCCTATCATATTGGGAGACCATTCTGGCGGCGAGAGCATTGATCGATGTAGAAAGGAGAGGCGACATTGAGGTGGAGAAGGAAGAAATGGTGTTTAAAGTATTTAAACATATCATTGAGCCACCAACCATGGCGAGTGCTTTGCAATCGGCACCATCAAACCTCCGTGACCCAAAGAAGTCAAACGAGGAGATGAGCCAGCAGCGGTATGGCTTGCGAACCTCCACAGCGGTATGTGTTCTGAACTTTCCGCTTGCGATAATGCTAAGAGGAGAAAAAGAAAAGAAAGCGAAAAATGTGGAGAAAATGGATTAGGCGTGAGGTTAATCCACCCACTTATTGAGATAAGGAACTGCGTCGGCTAACAGACATTAAAGACATCGCGACTTGGGATGCAACCCAAGGTATTTTGACTTAGTCTCACTTTAAATATAGTAGATTTTTTTATTAAGAACGGTCGCGGAGTAGTGTTTATGTTGTGATTAGCGGTATAGGCGATAAATTAAAGGCGAAAAAGCGAAGAACATCAGGATTTCGAGAAAAAGCGGGTAGCGCCCTGGGGAAGTAAGGCATGGCGCGAAAAGCGAAAAGCGGCGAAGTTTAAGCCATGGCGCTCAGGAAGCAGTCGCGGCGCGAAACCGAAAAAATTGCAAGTCTAAGCGTATTTCCATATGAATGTGGCAGAAATTCCGGCGGTCTGAGAACATTGGCGCGGCTAAATCTGGCCATGGCCGGCGGAAATCCAGAAAGTGATAAAATGCCCAGAAATCAGATTTCCCCCAATTTCAAAACCAAAACCTAACCCCCTTCTCCACAAAACCCACGAAAATCCATAATTTACCCACAAATCCTCCACAAATCAAACCCAACCACAACCAAAACTCTTAAATCCCTAAAACCCTTAGCCATCTCAACCAACAAAACTCCATCTCATTGCCTCAAATCACCATTAGAAGCAAGAACACCTTGAAGAACACCATAAAAAGGTAATCTTCATCTTTTCTTGAAAGCTTTCAGTAGTCAAAGGAGGTAGTAGTTGGAAGAGTGTTGTATTGTTTAAGTAGTTGGGTGTCGAAAAATTGGTTGTGAAAAAGTGAGGAAGAGTATACAAAGATGGTTGGGTATTATGTAGTACGGGAGTTGGAGTTTGGAGGTGTGGGAGTTGTGCAGAAATTGAAGTTTTTGAGGGTGATAGTGTTGAGTAGTGTGTGGATACGAAGGTTAAGCTGCAAAACGTTATCTAACATGTCTGCCAGAAAGAGAAGAGCCTCCACATCCACCTCAGCCCCGCAATACGATGATACTAGGTTCGTTAGCCACGAAGCTTATACAAGATACAAAAAGCTTAGTACTAGGCCCTTAATCACGAAGGAATGGACTATCGGAGAGTCACTGGGGAAGAGGATGTCTATGAGCCCATTCGGGCAATGATTGAGATGATGGGGTGGAGGAGATTTGTAAACCGGACAAGATAGCACGATGAACACAACGATGGTGCGTGAATTCTATGCTAACTTTCGGAAAGGGTGGACAACAAATGCTTTGTAAGGGAAGATATATGCTGTGGCGGGGAGTGATAAATATATCTCTAAAAGCAGCGGATGTTGAAGAAAGTGGCGGCCAAAAGCTATTTGGACCATGGTCGAGAATCACCACCGATCAATCGGGGCCGTTGCGAACCACGATGAGCTACCACGTGGCTGCATTTGATATTGCAAGAAATGGGTCAAGAGGGTGGCGGATGCGGTTCAACAAAAGCGAAGGGTTGGCTATATTTCATCGATGCGTCGATCCTATCAGCGCACTTCACGAGTGCGGAAGATAGGATTAAATTGATATATGGAATCATGGCGGAAAACAATTGATGTGGGAAAGAGATAGTGCGAGAACATTGAAGAAATCAACGGTTGGTAACAAGGTGGATTGGGACATGGCTCACTTATCACCGATTTATGCCACACGTGAATGGGGTCCCAATCCTACCAGCGACACGATAGAGAAACCAACTGCTGTGTCATATGGGATAGTGCACTCTTTCCGGACCCAAGCCCCCAAAGAAGAAGAAGAGCACCACGAAGCAGTGGCAGAGGCCGCCGTGAGCGAAGATGAGCACGAAATAGAGGCCCAATATACGGCAGGGCCTAGCCACCAGCCAACCACAGAATCTGAACCTTCAATGCCCATGATGGAGCAGTTACTCCAAAATCAGATGAGGATGATGCAGAGTTTGGACACGGTGATACAAGGACAACAAGAAACGAGGCAGCAAATCAACGAGATGAGTTCCTTATTCAACCAGTGGTCCATGCACTATCCAATGCCACCGCCACCACCACCATTTTAGCCATGTCTGTAAGTGTCTTGTTTTCTTTTATTGTCTTTGAGTCTACACACATTGGGGACAATGTGTGATTTAAGTTTGGGGGGTGTTTTATTTGTGTCTTATTATTTGTGTCTTATTATTTGTGTCTTATTGTTATAAGTATGTTTAAGTATTTTTGTTGTTTTTGTGTATTTTTGAGTCACAATTTTTTTTCTTTTGAGTCATAATTGTCTGTCAAAAGATCATGTATGTTGTAGTTACTAGAAACACCTAGTGAAGTAAGGTGGAATAATGTAACGGAATTAAAGCAAATATCCAAACACTTAGGTTAGATATGCCAAAAACTCACAAAGTCTGTCTATTTGGAGTTTCTTGCTTGAATTGTGCATGCTAAATGATTAAAACCTATGTGTTATGATTGCTTGCTATTTGAGGCGAAATAGTTAGGATATGCATGTTAGGAGAGATGACTCAGGCGTTTCTTTGATAGTCAATTCTTACCACTCTTTTCTATCCCTGACATTAAAAGTATCCCTAGTCACCCCCATTGAGCCTAAAAATTGAAACTTCTTCTTTGACACCCTATACTCCCACAAATTGTACCATAAGTAAAAATGTGAAATAGTGGAATAAATGATGTTAAAAAGAGACAAAAAGAGTGCACAAAAGTGATGCACCCCAATAAAAAAAGGTAATAAGAACTAGGTAAAAGCCTAAGTTTGGGGGTGCCTGTTATTATGATACACTTCACTTTCCCAAAACAAAAGAGGGGAAAGATAGATTTGAAGTGAAGAAGAGAATCAAAAGAAAAGGGAAACACTGAAAAGCTAAAAGAGCTTATGGTACACAAAAATGAGCCTAAAATGCCTATTTTTACCTACCCATACCTAAGCCTACATTACAACCCTTAAAAGTCCTGAAGATCTCTGAGATGCATAGCCATGATTAGTGGAGAATAGCAAGTAAACATGTCATAGGAATTTTGAAATTAACATGCATGATTCAGTATTTGATTTCCATTAAGCATGATAAAAATGAGTTTGCGAAATATCTAGCTTAATGTATTTGGAATGCTGAAATTTCAGGCTATATGTTCTTGCATATTATTCTACTAATCTTCATGTTTTTCTAAGTAACATCAATGCAGCAAAAGTGATCAATGTCATTGAGTCTGTCTATTTTCCTTTTTCTTGAGTCTTTTATTTCTTTCTTTTTATCTTTGCTTGAGGGCGAGCAAAGGTTAAGTTTGAGGGTATTTGATCGGTGTATTTTATATACACTTTTTGAGTCATTTTTAGTAAGTCTTTTATCCCTTTTTGTACAAATAAGTGTCGTATTAGGATATATTTTCTTTCTTTTGAGTCAAAGTGGTTAAAATGGCCAAATGGCGGAAAAAGAGCTAAAAGAGGGCAAAAGTGGAGGTTCGAGCTTAAGCGAGAAAGTGGCGAGCAGCGGCACGAGCGAGCGGCGCGCCTCTGCAGACGAGTCGGGGCGCGGCGCCTAATATCGAGCGCGAAGTTGCAGCGCGCGGCTGAACAACGAAGCGAGGCGCGGCGCCAAATCATCCGGTATCGCAGACTTGGCGCCGGCTGATAGCGAAATGGCCGTAGCGCGGAAAATCGAGTTTAATGGCGATTTTAGGCGGGCTGAAGGGAAAAGTTATAGGCGGTTTGAGCCTATAAAAGGAGAACCCTAGGCAATTCTAAAGGGTTCCCTTTTCTTTACCTGACAAGATTCTTGGATTGAAGATTGGAGACCTTAATTTAGTAATTTTCTTTTCTTTTCTTTCCTTTATTTGCTTTTATGATGAACCTTGAATTAGTTCTTGTCATGTCAATGGCTAGGAACTAATTCCTTTATAGGGCTTTCCATGTTAAATCACTAGAAACTTATGTTATGAATTGATGCATGTTATGGTTATTCTTCTTCTTGTTGAGATTTATCCAATAATTGCTTTGAATGCTTGGTAACTAATTGATCACTAATTATCATTACTTATATGATTTCTAATCAAACTTCGAAAGGAGGAGGTTGTGAATATGCTGTAAGTTGGGTAGACATATTTTGGATTGGGGATGAAAATACCTCAATTACTTATGTAGCGTTAATGAGAGGCTTAACAACCCTAATTTTACGCATGGCGCGTGACGGTTAACTAGGTTTTTGGTCTTAATCCTCCTATATAGTCATCCTTATCACCGAAAGGTAGAAAGGAGCAATACTGAGGTTGAGTGTTTATATAGCCTTAACGGGAGTATAAAACGATTTCGTAAACCTGCTAGCTCCGAGAGAAGAAGAACCATAATTCATTGCATTAATAAGTAGCATAAGCGGATAGTTGAGGAGACATGGAAGCCCTATTCTCATCACTACTGAAGTAAACATATAGTTAATTAGCCTTTATAATTATTAGTTATAAACAACAAAATCAATATCGGTTACCAAATAGATACCAAAAGATAGATAGTTGGTACTTGAACACTAATCCTTGTGGACGATATTCGGTCTTACCAAGACTATATTACTTGTCACGATAACGTGCACTTGCGTTAAAGTGTGTGCATCTTTTCGCGCATCAATTTCGTAACCAACATGACTCAGAAACCACATTGGGTACACCTCTATACTCGGCTTCTGCACTTGAACGTGAAAGCGTTGATTGACGCTTGACAGACCATGATACCAAGTTATTACCTAAAACATGCAATAGCCAGACGTAGACCGTCTGGTGTCAGGACAACCACCCAAATCAGCATATGTGTAGGAGACAAGTGTAGACGTCGATACATGATACAAATGCAATCCATACTCAAGTGTTCCCTGAATGTACCTAAGAATGAGTTTGAGCGCATTCATATGTTCAACTCTAGGATCATGCATAAACAAAAACACCTACTGTACGACATATGTAATATCAGGTCGCGTGAACGTCAGATACTGAAGGGCGTCTGCAAGACTACCATAGCGGGTCGGATCCTCATAGGGAGAGCCAGCTGCAACACCCAACTTGGGTTTAGTATCAACTGGAGTAGAAGTGGACTTACAGGATGACATCCCAGCTCTCTCAATGATCTCTGTTGTATACTTTCTCTGTGACAAGAACAATCCACATGCATGATGAGTTACAACAATTCCCAAAAAGTAACTCAATGGGCCCAAGTCCTTCATGGCAAACTCAGAATCGAGCATTGTCATAATAGACTTGCGTAAAGCATCAAAAAAGGCAGTCAAGATAATATCATCAACATATAATAGATTATAAGTCATGGAGGTTCCTCGACGATATATGAATAATGAATTATCAGACCTGCTGTGAAAAAAACCCATAGTCGAAACAAAATCAACAAACCTTCTTATACCAAGCTCGTGGAGACTGCTTAAGCCCATACAAGGACTTCTTCAATAGACATGTATGATTAGGATATCTAGTATCCCTAAACCCCAAAGGTTGATGCATATACACTGTCTCCTGAAGATCACCATGCAGGAAAGCATTCTTCACATCTAGCTGATGAATGAGTCATGGTTTTGAAAGAGTCAAGCTAAGCACAGTGCGAATAGTAGCCGACTTGACCACCGGGCTAAACGTCTCACCACAATCCACACCAATCTGCTGAGTCTTACCATCACCTACAAGTCTAGCCTTATGCCTCGCAAATGAACCATCAGAATTTTTCTTATGAACAAAAATCTACATAGACCGAATAATATTAACACGGATGGACGGGGTACCAACTCCCACGTCTTATTATCAATAAGAGCATTATATTCCTCAGTCATGACAATTTTCAATTTAGGGCCATTTAAGGCAGAAACAGGATTACGGGGTAAGGGAGATTTAAGAACGTTAGAATTCAAATTAAAATGTCTCATTGGTTTAAAAATACCCCGTTGACTGTGAGTGACTGGACCATGACTCTGGTATGAATTGGGTAAAATTTGGGAATTTTCAAAATTTTCAGAAATTACAGTCGAAGGCGCCGCAGTGCTAGAAGTGCGGTATGTGGCTGACTCATGAGTTTTGGTGACTGACGTGGCATTTTTGGAAATCTGAAAAATAACGTAGAACATAGGGGGAGACATCCTCATCCAAAAAATCATAAGAACTAGGCACGTGTTTTTCTACTTTAGAAAAGGAAAATTGGGATTCATCAAAGAGAACATGACGACCAATGATGATTCGTTTAGAGGATAAATCAAAGCATTTATAACCACGGTGATTTGACGAAAAACCCAAAAACACACAAGGAGTAGAACGTGCCTGAAGTTTGTTGATAGTAGTGGATGGAAATAGTGGATAACATAAGAATCTGAAGACCATAAGATGAGAATATGACGGTGACTTATTATATAAGACTTTGAGAGGGGATGAATATGTCAAACCTTTAGAAGGAAGAATATTGAGTAGATCGGTAGCCATTTGCAGCGCATGATTCCAAAATAATAGAGAAATGGAAGAATGAACTAATAAAGTGCGGACAATATTATTAATGGTACGAATTTTTCGCTCAGCTTTTCCATTTTGTGAAGACGTATGAGGACAATAAAAATGAAAATTTATCTCATTTTGAGCACAAAACTCCCTAAATTCTTCATACTCTTTGCCATTATCACATTGAATATTTTTTATTTCTCGTTCGAATTGTGTTCTTATGAAAACTCTAAATTTTATGAAAATGGAAAATGCTTGAGATTTTTTCGCAATTAGAAACGTCCATAAAAATTTAGAATAGTCATCTAAGAATAAAACATAATAACGATGACCCATAGAACTGAGAACCGGAGATGTCCACAAATCACTATGAATAATATCAAATGGCATTGAAGTATTAGAATTTGACACTACAAATGGTAACTTAATAATTTTTTCCAAAGAACGTGATTAACAAAGTGGAGTACTACGCGTACCCTTACAAGAAATAAACTTATGTCTATCTAAAGAAGATAAAATAGACGACCCTGGATGACCTAGACGAGCATGCCACAAGGAAGGAACAAGAGCTGCAAAAGTGGATGACATAGCTTGACGCGAAATGCTGAGACTTGGAGTGATTGGATAAATATCACCCCTACTATTAAACCTCATGAGATGATTCCACGTTGAAATCTTTCACAGAAAATCCAAATGGATCAAAGTTAATTGAAACTCAATTATCAGTGGTGAATTTACGGACATACACTAAATTCTTAATCAATTTTGGGGCATGAAGGGTATGTTTCAGGACAAGGGGTGGATGAGGAAGTGATAAAGTTTTATGACCATAACCCTTAATTAGAATAGAATTGTCATTACCAACAGTTATACCACGATTAGTTCTAAAATTAGAATAATACGAGAGAGTACCTTGATCGGATGTCATGTGGGTAGTGACGTCGGTGTCCATATACCAATTGGGGTCCGGTTGAGTCAGCCAAACGTATGCATTGCTGCTTCAATGTCAGTCTGGGTAGGCCCTACTGCGTGGTGGACCTAATGGGGTGAGGCCCAGTATCTTTGGTGCTAGGGGTGCCGTCTGCCGTTACGAACCCCGAGTCTGAGCGGGAAGAAGGTGGGCGCGGCGAGGCATCGTGGCGTGTAAGGCCCGCGACGCTGTAAGGTGGAACCGCGTGTTGTGAGGCTTGGGACCTGCTCTTGTCGGGGCCTCTGTGGGCTCGGGGATCGTGTTCTTCTTGCGGTTGCCTCCGTTGTTGCCGCCACGATTCTTGCCATTATTCTTCCGATTCTGGCCCCTCTTACCACCCCCGTTATTGGGATTTTGTGTCACGTTGGCTGGATTGGAAGGAGAAAAAATGGAAGCAGTCATCATGACAACAGGGCTAACCCCGATTGCCACTTTCTTAGCCAATCCTTCTTCCTTCAAAGTAAGCATAGAACAGGCTTGATAAAATCATGGCAGGGGGTTACTCTGACGAATCACCGAAGCAACACCGCTATAGGCCTCTGACAGGCCGGCAACCATCTGAAGAACTAGACGACTTTGAGAAACCGGAGAACCCACGTTGTTGAGTTGGTCTGCCAAGTCCTTGAGGCATTTGCAATAAGAAGAAACGTTGGGAAAACTCGCCATAGCCACCTGGGAGAATTCCTGCTCAAGGATAACAATTAGAGAATGATTGTTATCTTGGAATATGTCTCGCAATCGATCTCACGCCGTCATAGCTGTGTAATTTGGTTTCATAATCGTCTGTAAAAAGTCCACGGAGATAGTGGCATAAATCCACTGAAGAACCTTGGCATCAAGCATGACCCATAATTTTGGATCTGCTTCTTTAGTGGGCACAATCGTCGTTGAAGTAGACGTCGTATCACCCTCCTTTGGAGGAGTTGGAGAAATGATATGGTGGAGGACTTTATGTGCCAAAGCATGAATCTTAAATAATTCCGTCCACGTCCTATATTGAACGTTTTCTAGGTCAAGAACGATAGGAAGAACGCTCTTGATATTAGAAATTGTGAGAGCAGGGTGAAAAGTGTTCTTATCAGCCATAGGGAATAGAACAACAAGATTCAGAGAAGGGAATTTGTGAGAAATGTTTTTGGAAGAAAAAGATACTCGGTTTTTGTGAAAGAGGGAGAACACACAAAAAAATCGAGAATTTAGGGCAAAATTTCGAGAAAAGAAGAAGAAATTTTGAGGAGCGGAAGCAGAGTAAAGAGAACCTAGACTCTTGATACCATGAAAGAAATAATCCCTTGATTATTTTTATTAATGAAAGACATATATATACAAGTTACAAAGACGAAGATCCTCTTCTTATTCTACTTAGGAATTCCTATTCTATAAGAATACTAACTTTACAATTATGATAATATTACACTATTAATTAAGATACAAACCTAAATCTAATATTTACCAAATATACAAAGGAAAGGAGGCCCCACAATAGGAGAGTCTCGGGGCCCAATATACTTTAACAGTTTCAGAATTTCAGAAATGACACAAGATGATTTATCAGTTACACAAGACAAGGAGTAGATGGTTTGATTTTTTAACCAAACAACTACACAACCAACAGTATTGACACACATACAGGCATGCATTTTTCCTTCAGTTAACACAAGACCAAGTCAAGTATTCATCAACTGACGGACATCAGACACCATAGACATATGCAGGTAGGTTCAAGATCTTAGCTTTAAACAAATACTCAAGCTCAATGGGTTATTTGACTTATTTCTAGCAAAAAAGGGTATTGGACAAAGATTCACGTAGCATATATATAAACATGTATTAAACATACACTCCAGTTCCTAGATTTCTTTGAATTTTAAAACATGGCATAGGCAGGCTACTCAAGCAGACTCATCACATGATCATACAATGACTAAAAAAGAAACTCATGCAAGCTCAGATATTTAGAAGACCACAGCCAGAACAATATAGAGGTGACACTTCTAACTTATATTTGCCTAAGCTAGACAATATGGATAGGCAAAATACAATCAGAATCAAGGAACATATTACAGGAACAGATAATGTGTTAACACTTATGGCACATCATTATATCATTTGAGGTTCTTAGAGTTAACATTGATCATGTGCGCTAAACTTGAAATCAAGTAGGCATGGTGTGCATGAGTTTAAACCAAGATAGGTAAAAATGAACTCAAGCAGTCAACATAGACAGAGACAAACATGTTAAGGCATTCACAAAAGTTAACATGACATGGAAGAGATGGAACACACAAGAGAGTCATAGCTCATAAGAGTGTTCACACCTAATTTTTACCCTCTAATATTTTATTTAATTACTCAAGTTTCCTGAGTCATGAACGGAGTGAAATATACATTTACAAAAGCGAAAATGAGTTTACGAAATTATTTTAGTAATATTTTGTCGTGTTAACTGACAAAACATTATTGAATATATTATTGTATATTGTTTGCCTATTTTTACATATTTAAAAAATATATATATCGGGTTTTTATAAATTAAAGAAGGTGATTATCTAATTAATTGTCCTAAGTAATTATTATAAATTGATAAATATTTTACTCCATGATGTTAAGAAAAAATTAATTAATTAAATAGAGTGTCAAAATACATCTCAATTTTTATTTAAATTCTTAAAGTCTTTACATCTTCATGGTTTTAGTTCTAAATACTCATTTTTGTTTTAATTATAGCCTATTGGATTATATATTGCTTATTTATTTTAAAATTACGTCAATTTGGCTATTATTTAAATTAATATGTGGCCTAATTTAGGCCATAACTATCCAACACCTTTCATTTAACTAATTTGGGCCATTTCCCCTTTTATTTTCCGTCGAGTCCGGTCCGATTTAGACATGACCCGACCCAATAATGCCTTTAATCAGCGGAAGGGAAAAGTCCCTTGCCATTTCCTCATTTCGCCCAAAGTAAGGGGCAAACCCTAGCCGCCTCTACATACGATTTAGACCTTACCCGACCCAATAATAAAATGTATCCCTCTCATTGGGGTTAAGAGGATAAGACTCATATCTTTAAGCAAACAGAAATCCTAGATCATTTTTCATGTTATCCTGTCACAATTGTATATTGAGACAAGATTTTTTAATTGTCAATTTTAGTCCCTTAGGTTTTCTTTTGACTTACTTAGTCTTTACATGTCTGGTCCCTAGCTATAAATAGGGAAATGTACTGAATTCCTCATTAAGAATAAAATATGTCAATTATCTTACTATTTCACCTTTCTCTTTTTCTCTCTCTTTACGGATAAGTAACACAACCTCAGTTCTGTTACAAATAGTATCAGAGCCGGTTCCGACGACGGGAACCGATGTACCGTCGGACCGGAAACCCACCAATGACGACATCCGGATGTTAAAGACAGAGTTAGCAGCCTTCACCAACGAAACTAATCGAGGATCGAAGCGGTTGAGTAGAGGCAATCGGAGGACATCAGAGAAGTACACGGTGACACCAGCGGCGACACAGGCGAACATCACACTCGGTTATATTCCAACTCACATGTCGGTTCTACAACTAAGCTACGACTTCGACCAAACTTCAGGTAGCAAAACCCCTAATTTCGCTGTCATGTTCAACGTATCACCAGGAATAGAACAATTTCTCAATCTGATGGAAGTTCAGCAGTCTAATACTCATTTCGTCATATTACATAGTCCATATGAAGCACAAGGATTGAGCATTACTGTGATTGCTCCTGCACACAGATAAAGGCATATAATGATAACAACGACAATGTTTGAGAAGCTTGAGAGCAAGCATAATAACTTCAACACGCAGTTACAAGAAAGTCGAGATATTAACAAGAAGCTCTAAATCATCATCGATCAGATGGGTCTCTCAATAAAACACGACGCATCAACTCTCCCCTGATCTTACACTTCAATGGCTCAAGGAGCTCAAAATCAACGGAAACTTGGATATGCTTCATTTAGCAAGGTAGATTTTGAGAATTCAGATACTTGTAATAAAAGTGTAATCACGGAAATTGAAAGCATAGCAATTGTAGACAAGGTGTTTGATAAAAGTTCTCGGAGAAATGAGACTAGATAAATTTATCCCAATCAAATCACAACCTGCAATGTAGGTCATATGATGCAATTTTCTCTCAATATATTCCCGACTTGACTATTCAAGACCAAATGAACTCAAAATCAAGTGTTAAGGGTGAGGAGGAGCTAAATGAAGTTAAACATATAAATGTGGATGAAGAAAAATAAAGGAAGATCAAGTGTTCAATAAAAGTTTTCAAAGAGATGAAGGATTCCTCTTAGAAGTAGAAGTTCTGAATGAAGGACAGCTTCAGATGACATTGGTTATGCCAACGTCGATGAATTAGGTAAACCAAGCCAACCGCTCGTAGCAATGGTTAATTTCAAAGAAAGAGAAATGGAGATCGAAAGTGCAAAGACTGGACAAGAGCGTCAGATTCAAAAGAGTTATTGGATAAAATACACCGCGGAACTCATTGTTGAGGCCATTATGCTCGACTCTAAAGTTGCCGACCTCGACAAAGAAGAGAGGCGTGAGGTGCTCTCTCTACCTCCACCATATGAAGGGAAAATTGTGTTGGAACTGGGTGCTGGTATTGGTCGTTTCACTGGCGAATTAGCCAAGAAAACTGGGCAACTTATAGAGTTGGACTTTATTGAAGGCGCAATTAAGAAGAATGAAAGCATAAATGGGCACCATAATAATGTCAAGTTCATGTGTGCTGATGTGACCTCTCCAGATTTGAAATTTTTACCTGAATTGGTGGACTTGATATTTTCTAACTGGCTACTGATGTATCTTTCTGATGAAGAGGTTCAGGATCTTGCTAAGAGAATGGTTAAATGGTTGAAAGTCGGTGGTTACATATTTTCCAAAGAGTCATGCTTCCATCAATCAAGAGATCACAAGCACACGAACAACCCAATCCACTATCGAGAACATAACTTTTATACAAAGGGTTTCAAAAAACGTCATGTAAATGATGATAATGGAATATCATTTGAACTTTCTCTCGCTGGTTGCAAGTACATCAGAGCTTATGTCCGGAATAAAAATAATCAAAATCAAATTTGCTGGATGTGACAGAAGGTTGGTTATGAGGATGACATGGGATTTCAGCGTTTCTTGGATAATATTCAGTACAAGTGTAGTGGCATACGTGCTATGAACGCGTCTTTGGACAAGGTTTTTTTAGCACAAGAGGACTTGAAATTACAAAAGAATTTGTAGCCATGTTGGATCTTCAGCCTAGCCAAAATGTCATTGATGTTGGTTGTGGCATTGGAAGATGTGACTTCTACATGGCTGAAAAGCACGATGTTCACGTTGTTGGCATTGACCTGTCAATCAATATGATATCTTTTGCTCTTGAGCGTGTTATTGGCTTCTGCATTTTGGACAAGTTTACACTTGAGACTATCGTGGACAAGTTTGGTGAGGAGATGGCTCCTTATGCTCTTGGATTATATCAGAATTTGGCTGCTGCATTTTGGAAGTGCATTAACATGGCGGAAGCAAATGAAAAAGGGGATGATCCTGGAGCTCTTGCTGCAGTTGGTTGTTTACAAGTCATAAGCATAATACTTAAGTCAGTGAGCAGGCTTTCACACCTTTTCATTTACATAGAGCCAACACTCTGCCAATAATGCGTAGGAGGTTGACCACATATAGAGAAAAGGTCTTTGAAGAGATTTTGGAGATAGTTTCATATATGACATTTTTTTTGCCAACAATATCCATGGAAACGTGGAGTCTTTGGCCATTGATGATGAAGACGCTTGTAGAATGGGACTGAGCTATTGACTTATTTTCAAATATACTGATTCCTTTAGACAATTATATATCTAGGAGTACTGCTCACTTCCTGACTTGTAAGTATACAAACTACCAACAAAGCCTTTGGAATATGATATCATCTGTCATGGGAGATAAAAATTTGAAGGATGGTGACATTGAGCCAACACCTAAGCTTACTCAAGTTGTATTCCAGCATTGCAAGGGACAGATCACTGGGCTGAGCCGTATATCAGAATCACAATTGAACATCTCCGTCTATCTAAGAAACCATATCTGAAGTGTCTCTTGGTCCAAGTGATAGCTGATGTTCTTTACTACAATGCACCCATGATATTGAACATACTTCAAAAGCTTGGCATTGCTATAAAGGTATTTAATCTCTGGTTCCAGATGTTGGGACAAACAAAAAAGAGTGAAGAAAAAGTTAACTTTAAAAGGAAACATGACAAAAAGGATCAAGTAGCAAACAAGGCTACAACTCAGATTTTGTTTCAATGGTCCAATTTGTTGCCAGAAAAAGCAACTTGGAAAGATTATCAGCTCATCAAGTCACAATTTCCTGAAATTGCTGAATTGTGAAGGCACTAAGCACATTTTCAAGGAGAGTGGAATGTCACAATTGTATATTGTGACAAGATTTCTTAGTTATCAATTTTAGTCCCTTAGATTTTCTTTTGTATTACTTAGTATTTACATGTCTGATCCTTAACTATAAATAGGAAAATGTACTGAATTCCTCATTAATCAGAAAATATATCAATTATCTTACTCTTTCTCCTTTCTATCTCCTTTCTCTTTCTCTCTCTTTACGGATGAGTAACAAAACATATCCCTGCAACTAGGTCGCCTACCATATTATGCTCAAATACCCTTAGACTTAGTATAGCATGAATAATCATTATATGTTTTGCTGTTTATTTGCCTGATCCATGTAGATATGTTCATATGACCTATTGATATGATCCCATATACACCTTACCTGTTAGCACATCCGAAAGAACCCAAGTTGTCTAATTTAGTTTATGTAACCCTCTGTCCCACCAACATCTCATATTTATGTTTGTTGCTTATATGTTCTTATGTTGGTCCAATTTGGTTTAATTACTATGTTTGAAATGATTGTAGTCATGCCCAGACCATATGTGATCTCCATGTTTTGTCATTGTGTGAACTTGTCCATAATGGACTATTCCTCATCTATTTTTGTTGGATCCATGCGGAAATAACCTCTTGTAGAAATGCAAGGTAAGACTGTGTACAATAGAATTTTGTGGTCCGGCCTTCTCCGGATCCCGCGCATAACGGGAGCTTAGTGCATCGGGCAGCCCTAGGATAATATATCTCAGAAGTATATAGGGTATATATGCTTTGATCATATGTATATTTTGTTATAGCTAGTGAATGGTTAAAGCTAGCTAAGTTGGTGTGAATGAGAAATGGAGGGAAAAATGAAATGAAAGGAAAATGAAGTTCAAAGCAAAATTCATTTTCAAAGGAGCTTTGTACCACATCGGTGGTAGAAAGAAAAAGTTATGTGCTTATATTAGAAAGCACTTCCTCTAGCTCTTAAAGGGTTGAGAAGAGAGACTCCCCTCGCGTCGTCGTCGTCGCTCGACTTCTGATTCGGATTCGGATTTGGTCAAATGATTTAATTGATTGATAATCTTTTTGGACCAAATTTATTTAATTTCAAATCTTCATTTTTCGAAAATATTTTTTTATTTTCACCGGAAAAAGATTAATTGGTAATTAATTTTCGCGGAATAAAAATTAAATTTCGTGGCCTTTCCGAACAGACACCTTCGAGGCTATATAAACTGAGGCAATGTCTCATTTTTAATACACTGAAAATAATTTCCTTCATTGAAATTCTGCATTCTCTTTCACAAATAAAACTATCGAGTCTTACTGTGGTTCGTTGCCACCTTTGAGTTCGTCGAAGTCGTCGACGTTTGAAGTACCGCTACTCCTGCGATAGGTATATCCATTTTATCCTGGGAGGAAGTAATCCATAATCTCGGGTACAGTGAGGGGATTAAATTCCTTAAGGACACACGGTGAATTCTGTGGTCTCAGATATTTTTCTTACTTTCTGCATTATTCCTTTTTCCAGTTTCTGGTTTTTTCCATTTTCTAATTTTGAACACAGGCGTACTGACATATTCTGGTTATATATGTTGTATATCTTCAGGTTTACCACACCTGTTTAGCATATCTTCTGTATATCAGTCCCGTATGTGAATATTATGGCCTGCATATCTGTTACGTGATAGGAATTGGGTTGATGCATGCTTTTGGGATTTGTCCTCTCCTCCCCTCTTTGAAATCTAAATAATTAGACCTGCTTATCTTGTATATTTGTGTCATGTGGGTTGTTTAAGCCCAAATTTGAACCAAGTTATCGGAGTATTATTTCTTGGGCCTACTGTTTGTCCAGTTTGACTAATTAATCATATAGGATAAGTGAAGTTTTATTTATAAATGATTGTTCGTATCTGATCTATTTGGGTGATTTCTAACTCGTACATGTGTTTTCCCCTCCCCTTTGCATGTCTCGTGGGCCTGTGGGCCCACACTTTTACGATTCCCCAATCTTCTTGAGCTTTTGGGCCTGAGGACCCAACAATATATTATCTCATCGAGTCCGAAAGCTGCCTGAAGTCCCCGCCATGGATGAAAATGGTAGAAGGTCCAGCCATGGATGAAAATAGCTTAAAAAATAGGACTTTATTTTCTTTTATGTGGTAACTAGTGGGCCAGTATACCCACTAGCTCATTTTCATTTTTATATGTATTGCTTTGTTGTATATATTATTTGTAAAACACTAAGTATTATTGAAACCTTAAAGTAGAATTTAATTGTAAGAGTTGCATCCGTTTTGAATAAGAAGAGTCTTTTCGAATAATCAAAAGGAAACAATAATGTGTTCGGCTTCTAAATAAGTGTCATGGAGACTAACTTATGAAATGGTTTAGAATAGCTTGGCTTAATTTCATGTCTTGCAAAAAGGAAGAATTACAATTTCTCCTTAATTTGATATAAGGTTTTGATATAAATCAAGTCTTGAATTAGTTAATGATCTCAAACCAAGTTTTAATTATTTTTCAATTAAAAATAGAAAAATTCTTTGTTAAGCTACAGTTTGGGCTAAGGGACCAAACCCTTAATTGGTTGACCTCTTTAATAAATAAAAAAGTTTTACTAAAGTTATGCTTTAATACTATAATTTTACATAACAAAATAAGTATTTTATCTTCTTTTGATGAAAAACAAAGAAAACTACTTTTTCAAAAAGAAGGAATTTTACAAAAATATATTTTATGCTCATTTTAAAAAGTGTTGTGTGAAAATGTGAAATTTTGACGAAAGATTTGAATGACAATATATATTTTAAATACTAAGCATTTTAAAAGTATTTTTTTTATTATATAAGACCCGAGGTTAATCGTATCTTACGGATTCTTAATAATGGGGTGCCTAACACCTTTCCGGGGGATCATTTGAACTCTTACCAAACTCTGGTTTAAATTTAGGAATTTTCTTTTATTTTGAAAAAAACTTTAAAAATATTTTTTTTCTCAAAATGAGGTGTGACTCTAAATAAAAATAATTCTAAGAGTCCACAAGTTATCCAGTAGCTTTTATGCCTCCGCATAAAAGTGAACAGTAACAAAGAGCACGTGAGTTGGTCATTTCGGGAAAAAAATAGAGATGTCTCCTACGTTATTCATAATATGTGAAAGTATCGACGTAATTTCATAGAGTCATTCGGTTAGATCTAGTGGAATCGACAAAGACAAATACTTCATCTCTCTAGAGATGCCTCACAAGAGCAAATCTTCAACAATGCGGGAACATCTCATGTTCTCTATCTGATGCAGCTTCTCAATCAGAATCCAACCTTGATAAATTCGAGGGTGGATGTAATTCAACAGTCAGGTTTGGTCCTCCGGGCAGCAACCTGACCGGTATACACCCCACATACGAATTTTTTTCTATGATCGATCGATATAAACATCAACAACTCCGAAATGGATCAGTTTCTCCTCAACAAATAAGTGTTTGGGCCACTAAAATCATGCCTAACCCGATAGTTTCCATTTTGGAAACTGTTAAATATGGGCCACGGATCTGTGTAAGTCCCATTAGGTTGTATATTTGGTATGTTTACATATTAGTCTTGTACCATAATTAGAATTGTAATATTATCATAAGTGTATAGTTATTCTTCATATACAATAGGGATTTAGATGTAAAGTAGAAATAGATTCTCCTATTGTAACTTGTACATATATGTCTTTCATCAATAAGAATAATCAAGGGATTAATTCTTTCATGGTATCAAGAGTCTAGGTTATTTTCCTTGCTTCCGCTTCTCATTTTTTTCTTGACAAAACCATGACCTCCCTCTCTCGGATTTCCTCAAATCCAAGCCTCTCTTTTTCCAAAAACAAACTCCCTTCTCTGAATCCTTGTGTTTTATTCAACATGACATGTAAAAACACGTTTCATCCTGTCCTAACAGTTTCTAACATCAAGTGCGTTCTCCCTATAGTTCTTGATCTAGAGAACGTCCAATATGGGACGTGGGCAGAATTATTCAAGATTCATGCCATGACACATCAAGTTCTTCACCACATCATCCCTCCAACTCCTCCAAATGGGGTTGATACGGCGGCGTCTACGTCTACAACGGTTGTGCCCACCAAAGAAGCAGATTCAAACTTATGGGTCATGCTTGATGCAAAGGTTCTCCAATGGATTTATGTCACTATATCCTTGGGCCTTTTACAGACTATTATGGAACCCAACTCAACAGCTATGGCGGTGTGGGATCGATTGCGTGATATTTTCCAAGATAACAGTTATTCTCGAATTGTTATCCTTGAGCAGAAATTTTCCCAAGTTGCTATGGCGAATTTTCCTAACGTTTCTTCTTATTGTAAACGCCTCAAAGACTTGACAGATCAGCTTCGCATCATGGGTGCTCCTGTTACTAATAGTCATCTCGTCCTTCAAATGGTTGTCGGTCTGTCCGAAGCCTATACCGGGGTTGCTTCGGTTATTCGTCAAAATAACCCCTTGCCAGAGTTCTATCAATCTCGCTCCATGCTCACCTTGGAGAAAGCAGGTTTGGCTAAAACTGCGTCTATCGGGGCTAGCCCCGTCGTTATGATGACTTCTTCAAATTTTCTCCCTTCCAATCCAGCCATCCATGCTCACTTTGGAGGAAGCAGGTTTGGCTAAAAAGGCGTCTATCGGGGCTAGCCCCGTCGTTGATGACTGCTTCAAATTTTCCCCCTTCCAATCTAGCCAACATGACCCAAAATCACAACAACAGTGATGGTAAGAAGGGCCAAAATCGAAAAAATAATAGCAAGAATCGCGGTGGGAACAATGGAGGTAACCGGAATGGTGGCGATGGCGGGTCAGCCACCGCGACGATCAACAGCAGGTGCAGGGCCCACGCGGCCCTCGACGATGACGATGGTCCCGACAAGATAACGATGCGCCCCACTTCTTCCCGGCGCTTCGGATCGGGCTCGGGTTTCGCATCACCATGGGTCGTGGCAACGACCGAATACTCGGGCCTCATCCCCCTCAGGTTCATCACGCACAAGGACCCACACAAATCGACATTAAAGTCGCGATGCACACACCTGACTTGACTCAACCGGATCCTAATTGGTACATGGACACATGCACCACTACCCACATGACATCCGACAAAAGGTACTCTCTCGTCTTATTCCAATTTGAGCAGTAATCGTGGTATAATTGTTGGTAATGACAATTCTATTCCAATTAATGGTTATGGTAATAAAACTTTGTCCCCTACTCATCCATCACGTGTTTTGAAAAATACCCTTTATGCCCCAAAACTAATTAAAAATTTGGTATTTGTCCTTAAATTCACCACTGATAATTGGGTTTCTATCGATTTTGATCCATTTGAATTTTCTGTGAAAGATTTCAAGACGGGGAGTCCTCTCATGAGGTCTGACAGTAGGGTGGATCTTTATCCAATCACACCAAGTCTCAGCATCTCGCGTCAAGCCATACCATCCACTTTTGCAGCTCTTGCTCCTTCCTTGTGGCATGTTCGTCTAGGTCATCCGGGGTCGTCTATTTTTTATGTTTTAGATAAAAATAAGTCTATTTCCTGTAAGGGTACGCGTAGTACTCCAAATGTTCAATCTTGTTCTTTAGAAAAAAATATTAAGTTGTCATTTGTTGCTTTGAATTCGCATACTTCAATGTCATTTGATATTATTCATAGCGATTTATGAACATCTCCCGTTTTTAGTTCTATGGGTCATCGATATTATGTTTTATTCTTGGATGATTATTCTAAATTTTTATGGACGTTTTCAATTGCGAAAAAATCTCAAGTTTTTTCCATCTTCGTAAAATTTAGAGTTTTCATAAGAACTCAATTCGAACGAAAAATAAAGAACATTCAATGTGATAATGGTAAAGAGTATGACAATGGAGAGTTTAGGGAATTTTGTGCTCAATATGGGATAAATTTTTATTTTTCTTGTCCTCATACGTCTTTACAAAATGGAAAAGCTGAACGAAAAATTTGTACCATTAACAAATTATCCGCACCTTATTGGTTCATTCTTTCGTTCCTCCGTTGTTTTGGCATCATGCGCTACAAATGGCTACAGATCTACTTAATATTCTTCCCTCTAAAGGTTTCACATATTCTTCCCCTCTTTGTCACGACCCGATCCCGGGCCCGTGACTGGTGCCTTACCCCGGGCACCCTAGTGATACAACATCAGAGAAAATCAGCGAAAATAAAAACTAAAACATGAGACAAGACATAAAGTATGAAACAAAGCAACTAAAACGGTCACCTTCCGAATATATACATATATATATCAACACGAGCAGTTAAATCCTTTTACAAACCCCGCCACAACAAGATCTACTGCACCTCTAAGAATGTAACCATAACTATGACGGACAGGGCCGCTATACCACGAATGTACAAGTAACTACACCGATGTGGACTATACCAAAGATGAGCCTCCGAGAAACGGAGCTTCCCAAAACGCCGAACTGTGATCCATGGCGAGGATCCACAACCAATGTACCTACCTACGGCATGAACGCAGCCCAGGCGAGGTCGCAACAGGTACCAAGTATGTGAAACTGAAAATACTGTAAATGAAATCATAGTAGTCTATAAAAAAACAGGAGACATATATGATAACCAAATTACAGTACATAATATGTAAGCAGTCACGTCAAGTCAGGGACTCACGCCCTCAAAGTCATCACTCAAATATAACTATGGGTCTCACGCCCACAACATCAATCATGCCCGTGGAATACCTTCCTCACTGCCGGCAGTCTATGATATAGCAACACCAAGGAATACACATGAACACCAGGTCCCACCTGTGTCATAACAACCGTACGGGGCAAGTACGAAGGCTAACTACCAGATACCAAAGCCGCATCATCGACTGATCGGGGCAAGTACGAAAGCCAACTACTAGATACATAGGCCGTACTAACAATACTATGCAACCAAACCACGGCGACACGGCAAGTACGAAAGCCGACTACCAGTACAAGGCGCGGTCACGTAGTGACCGGGCAAGTGACGGCTAATTACTGTGTACCGCGTCGGTCACGAGACTTCGCCACTAAACCGAATCGGCAAGCGAAGGCTAACTACCAGTACCAAGGCCGAATAAGCCACGAGGCGGGCAAGTACGAAAGCCATCCACCGATACCAAGGGCGAATCAAGAAAACCTCGTGGAGAGCTAGTCCGTGGAATAACTCTATCAGCGAGCGCACTGTGGAATCCTCCACACCGCAGACGTCCAAGTAAGATCATAACAAATCAACCGGCCCTCCATTGAGAGACGCGGTGGTATAAAAATACAATACTGGCACAACAAGGCTATCACACGCAAACATAGGCAAGTTACACACAACTCAAGGTACTTTCATTTTATGTCAACAATACGGGTTTCAAACCCAAAAATAATACCCACTTTCATTCTTTCAAAAAGACCTCTTTTACGTAAAAGATACTAATACTCGTAGTATCAAAAACACATTTCCTTTTCAAACCAAATTACTTTACTTTCGTAAAAACCTTTACAAGACTTTTAAAATCAAGTACTCTATACTTTTTAAACCAAGTGCCTTTCTTTTAAAACAACATCAAGTATACTCTTTAAAACTCAAATACTTACTCTTTTCAAAACAAGTAACCTATACTTAAATCAAGTTACCATTTTAAAACCAATGATAAAACCATTCTTTTGCTTTCATAAAGTCGTTATAACTAACTTCCCATAAAGCTGTTATAACACTTTATGTTTTAAACCAATTTAAGACAAAACCATGTCTCTCTTTTAAACCAACAACTCTTCAATTCCTCAAGTCTCTTTTCTTTTAGAAATCAAGTTCCTTTTAAAGACCAAATACTCATTTCTCGCGAATGAGGTTTCACAACTTTCTACACAATTTGAGTTCTTCATATATCATATCAAGTCAAATATAAGTCAAGTCCTTTATCTTTTAAAATCAAGAAACCAACCAAATTCACTTAGAATACGACGCTCACCGTACTACATAGTTCACAACAATCATGCTAGAAAAGATAGGAAGAGGTTCACATACCTCGCGACGATTATCGACAATTAGCAAAATGCTCCAAGTACTACAACCTTGCTAGCCTTTTCCACCCTTCAAGTAGAATATGCTACTCGTAGTACTTCCACCTATACTGGCCATAAAACGTCTATCAACTTCTAGATCTCTTCGTAGAATATTCTAAATATAAGATTCCTTTATTCTACGTAAAATTCGGCAAAGACCTCCCCGCAACCACATAACTCTCCTCTCTACTCGGCCCGCTACTGTGCCAACAACTCCTGGGGAGGGTTACACGCCTAACCTGACGTGTACAATTCTACTTCACAATAATACTACACAAGTTCATCAGAATACAATCCAATGTAAATACAGTTCAATCCTTTATAATCATCCTTCCAATAAATCTTTTACTCAATTCTAAATTACTACAATATGTAATATCCAATTACAATAGGGGGACATAGATCATTACCTCGATAAGCCCAAAATTATCCAAGATATATGTCGATCCTGAGCAACGTTTAGCTCCAACTCCTTACGCTCCAACCCGCTCCAAGCGACCCTTAGAAGTTTCTAAACAACTTCTCTTAACACTTCAACCAAGCTAGGAAGATTTTTCTAGGGTTTCACTTTGCGACTATTGGAATAAAGTAGTATTTCCGGGCTCCTAGTATTGAAACAATTTTGGAATACTACTAGGGACACTAGGCCAAGGTATTTGGAATTATACAACAATACACAAAGTATTTTCTACACAAGAGGGGGAGGGGGACGAAACAAGACTAAAGGGGAGGGAGTATTTTGCCTTGGAAGACTTAAGTGTGGAATGAATATTATGTCTTGCACTATGGGGTATTTATAGAAGAAACAAGGGCCAAGATCAATGTAAGTGTATGGTCAAGATTGGGCCATGTGTGTGTGGGTCCCACCACACCACATGGCCAACGAAATTTAGTGCCAATCACAGGCTATTCGGCGATGACAGTGGCTAGCCACTGTCTCCACCAATTTCTACCACACGGCCACTTAGGGTGACACGTGTCGCCCTTATCGCTTCAAAATATTTCGTCTTCCGAAAATATCCAAAATACCGAAAATCTCAAAAACAAAGTGGGCCCCACAAAATCGTAAATTTCTCCCGTGGGCCCCACGTGACCATTTCCGAAAATAAAATCTCATAATTCTAATATAATCCAAGAAGTCCAAATACCAAATCTGGGAATCCAATTCCCATTAACGTACCTTTTTCCTTCACAAAACCCGGAAACTTTTCCGTCGAAAAAAACTCACACCTTTCTTTCTTTCCAAAATTTCTGTCGTATTCTCGTACGTACGTCCCCACATACATACCCTGGCACTACGGGGTATAACATTCTTCCCCCTTAGAAACATTCGTCCCGAATGTTCCTTCTAAGTCTCCAAAACATAACTGCGCCGGTATAGTCTTCACTACTATACTTACCAAACCAAACCTGCCACAAATGGCCATAGTATAACATACACGCAACTCTCAATCCAAGCCAACGAGGAATCACCTCTAACGTGCATATAACAACACAAAACTTCCACCCATGGACCAAAGGATACTTTCTTCCCCTCCTCATTTATAAAAAGGACACTTCCATCATCTTAACACATCTTAGCCTCTTTTCTTACTCGTCGCATCTTCCTCGTACACTCGAAATCTTCCTACAATACGTACCATATTTCTTTCATTGCTTCAGTTTCCAAAATCTCGGGGTCACTATCTCTAACTTGGTCATCATACTAGCCTCAAATTTCCTTAAGGCCATTCCCGGCCTTCACGATCCGATTCTGGTCGAACATATCCACGAACTCGTACGATGGTTACCCAAACCTGGGCAGAGCACCCTCGTGACCCTACCACCTGGCGGGACCACCTCGAACTGACCCCACCCCAAACCGGGCTGCGGGTTGACCCGCGAATGGTCCTCAACCCGACCCATAATCGTACCAGACTCTTGTTCCCCGATCCGGAACAACCTTACCTATACAAGTCCTGAAAGCTACCACTTTCATCTTACGCAACCCAAGGAATTATCCCACTAATACACCCCATGTATATAATGCTCTCCGATAAGGATCACCCGCAAAGTCTTTTACTCGAGACGAACTTACATCTAAGGTCTCAACGTGTAATATCCTAAGGTTCGCAATTTTCTCATCCCCAGACTTACCCTTTTCACTAACCAGGCTTCTAAATCACCTTTTAACTCAAAGCCATCCGATCATAACACTTAACACATCATCATAACATCAATACATACTAGTCTCTAGAGGGTTAAGGATATACCTGTAAATAGGCGGTTCAAAGGACCGCTAAAACTGGGAACTTCCACCGCGACCTCTGCCGTGGCCTGCCGGTGCATGAACATCCTGCCTAGCTATGGAAGGTGAAGAACCCGCAACTGATCTCGTAGTCTGTGCTAATCCACCGCTGCTACTCGGTCGGATCTCGCCAAATGGCCCCGTTGGCGCAAGAATAACAATCTCCCAAATTAGTACGACACTCTCCCTTATGAAGTTTTCCACAACGGCCACACTGAGACAAGGGTGACCTTATCCGGCGAGCACTCCTACTCCCCTGAAAGTCTGAAACCTGGGAGCCCTGACCTGCTCCTGAATATCCCGAACGTCCCGAAGACTGTGGAGGGCCACTCGGTACTGGCGGAGGCGCATAACTAGTCTGCTGCTGAGGCGGTCCGCCTCGAAAGTCGCCAAAAGACCCTGCTGTTCTGGCCCTCTCGCCGATCCGGTCATTCCGCGACCTCTCCGTGCCTCACATCCAAGTGCATAAGCTGCATGCGGCAACGCCCATGCCGTACCAAGAGCTACACCCGAGCAAGCCTCGCCAAGTAGTCATCGAGCCGTGGCGTAGCGGTGCACTCGCCCTCCATATTTGCCACTAACGCCGGACATAACGCCAACGAGTCGAACTCCACGTTGTACTCCCGAACCGCACGCCCGCCCCGCTCAACATCAAAAATTTGTCGCCCGAGCCCTCCTCATCCGCGGGGTAAGAAGTGTGCAAGAAATGCCCCTGAGAACTCGTCCCATACAGCTGGAAGTGCATGCTCCCCCCGGGACAGTTCCCATGAATCAAACCAGTCGACTGCAGTATCACGCAGCCGATGCGAACCCAATATCACCGACTCTGCCTCTGAGGCCTTGATCACTCTCATGATCCAGAATCGCTTCGGATAAACTCCGAGGGTCATCTCGCTCTCGATCCATAGAACATCGCGGATCGCAACTTAAGAAGTCCCGAAGTCTCCAACTATCGGCCCTGGGGTGCACTACTGGTACCACCGGCTCCCGTCTGTCCTCAAGTCTCGCCATAAACCTAACTAGTAACTGGGCCATCTCCTTGCAACCCATATCCTCCGTTCCTGGCCGTGGGACTGGAGGTTCAGATATCGTGGCCTCAGTAGCTACTGCTGCTGCACTAAACTCTGGGCCGTGGCGCATCGTAGAATCCGCCGTCGTAGCACCACCGGGTAAACGGGCTTCGCTCGTAACCTCCGTGCTCTACTCGCAGACTCCTCTCACGCTTTGCCCTTACGGGCTCTGGTTGCCTTGCGTGGAGGAATAATCGCGGTACAAAGAGTACGCGTCGGAGGAGTCCAATCGACAACATAGCTCTAAGGCACGATCTCGAGTGAGAAGAATGGAAACCAATCCTAAATGTCCTGCGGCCTCACGATTATAGATGTGGTGCACAACACACCGATAATCAAGACTACTAGACACGATGCGTAGACACTTTCCGAGGACTAATCGCTTCGATACCACTTTTGTCACGACCGATCTCGGGCGTGGATCGGTGCCTTACCCCGGGCACCCTAGTGATACAACATCAGAGAAAATCAGCGGAAATAAAAACTAAAACATGAGACAAGACATAAAGTATGAAACAGGCTAACCAAAACGGTCACCTTCCTGAATATATACATATATATATATCAACCTGAACAGTTAAATCCTTTTACAAACCCTGCCCACAACGATTACATGCACTCTAAGAATGTAACCATAACTATGACGGGACAGGGCCCCGCCATACCCCTGAATGTACAAGTAACTACACTGACAGGGGACTATACCAAAGATGAGCCTCCGGAGAAACGGAGCTTCCCAAAACGCTGAACTGTGATCCTATGAGCGAGGATCCACAACCAATGTACCTCTACCTGCGGCATGAACGCAGCCCCCCGAAGGAGGTCAGTACAACAGGTACCAAGTATGTGAAACTGAAAATACTGTAAATGAAATCATAGTAGTCTATAAAAAAACAGGAGACATATATGATAACCAAATTACAGTACATAATATGTAAGCAGTCACGTCAAGTCAGGGACTCACGCCCTCAAAGTCATCACTCAAATATAACTATGGGTCTCACGCCCACAACATCAATCATGCCCGTGGAATACCTTCCTCACTGCCGGCAGTCTATGATATAGCAACACCAAGGAATACACATGAACACCAGGTCCCACCTGTGTCATAACAACCGTACGGGGCAAGTACGAAGGCTAACTACCAGATACCAAAGCCGCATCATCGACTGACCGGGGCAAGTACGAAAGCCAACTACTAGATACCAAGGTCGTACTAACAATACTATGCAACCAAACCACGAAGCTGACACGGGGCAAGTACGAAAGCCGACTACCAGGTACCAAGGCCGTGTCACGTAGGTGACCGGGGCAAGTACGAAGGCTAATTACCAGGTACCAAGGCCGTGTCACGAGACTTCGCCACTAAACTAAACGGGGCAAGTGCGAAGGCTAACTACCAGGTACCAAGGTCGAATCACCACGACGGCAAGCACGAAAGCCGTCCACCGATACCAAGGCCGAATCAAGAAAACCTCGTGGAGAGCTAGTCCGTGGAATAACGCTATCAGCGAGGCGTGCGGAATCCTCCACCGCCAGACGTCCCAAGTAAGATCATAACAAATCAACCGGCCCTCCACTGAGAGACGCGGTGGTATAAAAATACAATACTGGCACAACAAGGCTATCACACGCAAACATAGGCAAGTTACACACAACTCAAGGTACTTTCATTTTATGTCAACAATACGGGTTTCAAACCCAAAAATAATACCCACTTTCATTCTTTCAAAAAGACCTCTTTTTACGTAAAAGATACTAATACTCGTAGTATCAAAAACACATTTCCTTTTCAAACCAAATTACTTTACTTTCGTAAAAACCTTTACAAGACTTTTAAAATCAAGTACTCTATACTTTTTAAACCAAGTGCCTTTCTTTTAAAACAACATCAAGTATACTCTTTAAAACTCAAATACTTACTCTTTTCAAAACAAGTAACCTATACTTAAATCAAGTTACCATTTTAAAACCAATGATAAAACCATTCTTTTGCTTTAATAAAGTCGTTATAACTAACTTCCCATAAAACTGTTATAACACTTTATGTTTTAAACCAATTTAAGACAAAACCATGTCTCTCTTTTAAACCAAAAACTCTTGATTCCTCAAGTCTCTTTTCTTTTAGAAATCAAGTTCCTTTTAAAGACCAAATACTCATTTCTCGCGAATGAGGTTTCACAACTTTCTACACAATTCGAGTTCTTCATATATCATATCAAGTCAAATATAAGTCAAGTCCTTTATCTTTTTAAAATCGATAAACCAACCAAATTCACTTAGAACATGACGTCTACCGCACTACATAGTTCACAACAATCATGCTAGAAAAGATAGGAAGAGGTTCACATACCTCGCGACGATTATCGACAATTAGCAAAATGCTCCAAGTACTACAACCTTGCGCCTTTTCCACCCTTCAAGTAGAATACGCTACTCGTAGTACTTCCACCTATATCGCCATAAACGTCTATCAACTTCTAGATCTCTTCGTAGAATATTCTAAATACAAGATTCCTTTATTCTACGTAAAATTCGCGACACCTCCCGCAACCACATAAATCTCCTCCTACTCGGCCCGCTACTGCACCAACAACTCCTGAGAGGGTTACACGTCTAACCGGACGTGTACAATTCTACTTCACAATAATACTACACAAGTCTACTGTAAATACAATCCAATATAAATACAGTTCAATCCTTTATAATCATCCTTCCAATAAATCTTATACTCAATTCTAAATTACTACAATATGTAATATCCAATTACAATAGGGGGACATGGATCATTACCTCGATAAGCCCAAAATTATCCAAGTTATATGTCGATCCTGAGCAACGTTTAGCTCCAACTCCTTACGCTCCAACCCGCTCCAAGCGACCCTTAGAAGTTTCTAAACAACTTCTCTTAACACTTCAACCAAGCTAGGAAATTTTTTCTAGGGTTTCACTTTGCGACTATTGGAATAAAGTAGTATTTCCGGGCTCCTAGTATTGAAACAATTTTGGAATACTACTAGGGACACTAGGCCAAGGTATTTGGAATTATACAACAATACACAAAGTATTTTCTACACAAGAGGGGGAGGGGGACGAAACAAGACTAAAGGGGAGGGAGTATTTTACCTTGGAAGACTTAAGTGTGGAATGAATATTATGTCTTGCACTATGGGGTATTTATAGAAGAAACAAGGGCCAAGATCAATGTAAGTGTATGGTCAAGATTGGGCCATGTGTGTGTGGGTTCCACCACACCACATGGCCAACGAAATTTAGTGCCAACTGTTAGGGCCATTCGGCCAAGGGGACAAGTGGCTAGCCACTTGTCCCACCAATTTCGGCCCACATGGCCACTCAAGGGGTGACACGTGTCGCCCCCTTACTCGCCCAAAATATTTCGTCTTCCGAAAATATCCAAAATACCGAAAATCTCAAAATCAAAGTGGGCCCCACAAAACCGTAAATTTCTCCCGTGGGCCCCACGTGACCATTTCCGAAAATAAAATCTCATAATTCTAATATAATCCAAGAAGTCCAAATACCAAATCTGGGAATCCAATTCCCATTAACGAACCTTTTTCCTTCACAAAACCCGGAAACTTTTCCGTCGAAAAAAAAAATCACACCTTTCTTTCTTTCCAAAATTTCTGTCGTATTCTCGTACGTACGTCCCCACATACATACCCTGACACTACGGGGTATAACACTCTTCAAGTATTATACAATAAGACTCATTCGTATTCTCATCTTAGGGTCTTCAGATGCTTATGTTATCCACTATTTTCATCTACCACAATCAACAAATTTCAGACACGTTTTACTCCTTGTGTGTTTTTAGGTTATCCGTCAAATCACTGTGGTTATAAATGCTTTGATTTGTCTTCTACACGAATCATCATTAGTCGTCATGTTCTCTTTGATGAATCTCAATTCTCTTTCTCTAAAGTAGAAAAACTCATGCCTAGTTCGTATGATTTTTTGAATGATGATATCTACCCCTATATTCTCTGTCATTTTTCAGATCTGTCAAAAAGTTCGTCTCCAGCGCCGCGGCGCCTATCAGGCAGTAACCAAGTTTCAGAACCACCATCGTCAGCGCCACGACTCCAATCTTCCAGTAACCAAAATATTTTTTCTTTGTCATCAGCGCCGCGACCCTTCAGGGATGCGCCGCGGCACAAAAATTTCAGAGAGCACTGTTCATTAGGCGTCGCGACCCTAGAACTCGGCACCGCGGTGCATTCGACGGAAATTCACCCAATACAGCCCAGAGTCATGGTCCAGTCACTCAGAGTCAACGGAGTATTTTTAAACTAAAAAGACATTTTAATTTGAATTCTAATATTCATAGACGTGGGAGTTGGTACCCCGTTCATCTGGTGTTAATATTATTCGGTCTATGTGAATTTTTGCTCATAAGGAAAATTTTGATGGTTCATTTGCAAGGAATAAGGCTCGTCTTGTATGTGATGGTAAGACTCAATAGGTTGGTGTGGATTGTGGTGAAACATTTAGCCCAATGGTCAAGCCGACTACTATTCGCACTATGCTCAGCTTGGCTCTTTCGAAATTATGACACATTCATCAGCTAGATGTGAAGAATGTGTTCCTACATAGTGATCTCAAAGAGACAGTGTATATGCATCAGCCCTTGGGGTTTAGGGATACTAGATATCCTAATCATGTTTGTTTGTTGAAGAAGTCCTTGTATGGGCTTAAGCAGTCTCCACGAGCTTGGTATAAGAGGTTTGCTGATTATGTTTCGACTATGGGCTTTTCTCACAGCAGGTCTGATGATTCATTATTCATATATCGTCGCGGTTCTTCGATGGCTTATATTCTATTATATGTGGCTGATATTATCTTGACTGCCTCTTCCGATGCTTTGCTAAAGGCTATCATGACAATGCTCAGTGCTGAGTTTGTCATGAAGGACTTGGATCCATTGAGTTATTTCTTGGGGATTGTTGTTATTCGTCATGCAGGTGGATTGTTCTTATCATAGAAGAAGTATGCAGCAGAAATCATTGAGAGGACTGTGATGTCATCCTGTAAGTCTACTTCTACTCCAGTTGATACTAAACCCAAGTTGGGTGCTGCAGTTGGTTCTTCCTATGAGGATCCGACCTGCTATCCTAGTCTTACAGGCTCCCTTCAGTATCTTACGTTCACGCGACTTGATATTACATATGTCGTACAACAGGTGTGTTTGTTTATGCATGATCCAAGAATTGAACATATGAATGCCCTCAAACGCATCGTAGGTACATTCAGGGAACACTTGATTATGGCTTGCATTTGTATCCTTCGTTGACGTCTACACTTGTCTCATATACAGATGTTGATTGGAGTGGTTGTCCTGACACTAGACGGTCTATATCTGGTTATTGCATGTTCTTAGGTAATAACTTGGTCTCATGGTCTGCCAAGCGTCAATCCACGCTTTCACGTTCAAGTGCAGAGACCGAGTATCGAGGGGTAGCCAATGTGGTTTCTGAGTCATGTTGGTTACAAAATCTACTTTTAGAGCTTCATTGTCCTATTGAGAAAGTTACCTTAGTATACTGTGACAATATAAGTGTCATCTACCTTTCTGGTAATCCAGTTCAGCACCAGCGTACTAAACACATAGAGATGGATATTCACTTTGTTCGAGAGAAGGTAGCTAAATGACAAGTACGCATCTATCATGTCCCTTCCAGATATCAAATTGCAGACATCTTTACAAAGGGTCTTCCCTCGATCCTTTTGAAGATTTTAGAGACAGTTTCAACGTACGAAGACCGCCCGCTATGACTGCGGGGGTGTGTTAAATATGGGCCACAGATCCGTGTAAGTCCCATTAGTTTGTATATTTGGTATGTTTACATATTAGTCTTGTACCATAATTAAAATTATAATATTACCATAAGTGTATAGTTATTCTTCATATAGAATAGGGATTTAGATATAAAGTAGGAATATGGTTCTCCTATTATAATTTGTATATATATGTCTTTTATCAATAAATAATCAAGAGATTAATTCTTTCAGAAACGTCCAGTGCCAGCACTGAATGGGTAAGTCTCTAATCCCTCGATTATGTATATTTCTTTCGAATACTGATTACCAAGAATTTGAACAAAAAGTGGGAAGTCTTGTGTCTCCCTCACTGGAAGAGAGCGATGATGGAGGAGATGAATGCACTTTAGAATGACGAATTTTTCTAGAACTCTTTTCTTTAATATTATTCAAAAAGAAATCGAATTGTCCAGTATTCCATTAATTAGTAACTCTAACATTTCTGGTATATACTACAGATCCTAAGATGAATATGGTGACATACAGGATTGACACATTAGCACTTCATGGCCTAAGAAAACAGAGCATTCATAATTAAAATCCAGACAGAGGGGACAGATATAAATATCAATTTCATGTCATCAGGACTAAAAACACAAGTATCAATGGATATTCTTTGACTCAGACTAAGTTCAGGCCTCAACAGATATGCAAATAGGATTCAGGGAAAACATGGCAGAGTCTAAATTAATAGATGAATGATTTAGCCTAGGATTATCAATTATGGATCATTAACAGAACATGAATAATTCAAATAGGTTCCAATACTAAATAAACAACCAAACATATCCTATCTCACACAGAACTAAGGGTATGTTTGCCAAACTTTTTTAAAACCGTTTATGTTTCTTAGAAGTAGTTTTGTAAAAACTGTTTCTAGATAATCTGTCAGGGTGTTTGACATATAATTATAGAAGTACTTCTGAGAAACAGAAACAATTTTCTGTTTAGCCCACATTTATGCAAAAAAACTAGAATTTTTTTTAATAGATTTAAAACTATTTAAAATATTCTTTTATATCCTATGTTTCTAAAAATTAGTATTTCTTTATAATTTTTTTTTATTTAATTGCAACATTTAATAAAAAAAATTATAATATGATAGTCAATGACTCAATATGTTCAAAAGTTGAATATATTACATTATTACACAACTAATAAACTAGAATATATAAATATTATGAAAACCCAATGAATAATTAAACTCAGTTGAATTAAGTCTATAAACAAAAAATTAAAAAAAAATAGATAACATATCAGCTAATTATCAAAAATCCAGTAAATAATTAAACCCAATTGACTAAAAAAAAGAGTGAATAATTAAACCCAATTGAAATAAGTCTATAAAAAATTAGCATATCAACTAGTTATAAAAAACATAATAAATAATTAAACCCAATTGATTTTTTTTAAAATTAATAATTAAACCAAATTGAAAAATATCGATCAACAATTTTTATTTTTAAAAAAAATATTTGGAGAAGCATTTTTTGGAGAAACATCCTTCTTTTCCATTGTAAAATATTTTTTGGCTTTTTTAAAAATGTTTTCTACTTCTTGATAAGTATGTGTTCGGCCCAAAAAATGTTTCTCAAGTTGAGAAACGTTTGTAAAAGCTTGGCCAAATACATACTAAATAGGTCATTTTTATAGATTAAGCTTATAATGTGTTGAAACACTAGGTATTTTCTTCTGAGAGCAAATATGCATTAACTAACCGAAATACTAACCTACCTAATTCATTTTCTGATTTTTAGCTGACTATAGGTGATATTAAGGTCAGTTATGCTAACTTAAACCATTTCAGCCATTAATACAAGTTCATAAGTAAATGTTATGGCTTAAACATCCCATACAAGGTTATACATACCTCAAATCAATACACATACAGGCTTCCAACTAACACATTAAATATCAATTTTTTTTATATAAACAGTCATCGCTTCAGCTAAACAAGCTTCATGTTCAACCTATCCAACTTAATTTAGCGTATCTAACTAAACAAATTCTAGACCATTATATTGAACAAACACATTGCCCAATCAATCTCATACACAGCTAAAACAAGTCTCATACTACCGTATTAGAATCATTTTAGCATAGACAGTCTATATAGTGACCAAAAAACTGTTAATTCATGTGGATCGAAGATTTACTGAATTGCATGTGCAATTCAGTTGGTTCCGATTGCAATTGAGAAGGAGTGGTTCGAGAAAGAGTGAGAAGAAGAAAGGAGATGAAGAGAGGATTGTGGGAACTTTTTCTGTATTTTCATGAATAAACAAAATGCACAAATGTGCTTATTTATACAGTGTGTAAAAACAGAAAATGAACTGCTAACCAACTCTAACAATACTCCAACAAATTATAACAACCTCTAACTACTTGAACAACCTCTAACTACTTTAACTTCCAAAACTAACTTGCAACAAACTTAACCAACTCCAACTTCTATCTCAACATCCCCCACAAGGTAGGTGCTAAAAATAAGTTTTCCACACCTAGCTTGGATAATAGATAAGAGTGTTGTCTTGACACTAAACTCTTGGTCATGATATCTGTAGGTTGTTCACCAGTAACAATGTGTAGAGTGGAAACCAAGTCCTGTTGCACCTTTTCCAGAATAAAATGACAGTCAATCTTTATATGCTTTGTACGCTCATGGAAGACTGGATTCGCAGCAATTTTTATGGCAGTTTGTCATCACAATATCTTTATGAGCATCTGCAAACAAATGTTAAGCTCAAGAATAAACCGAGAGTCGGACTACTGCTACATACGTTGATGCGTTCTCGCATATTCAACCTGCTTGAACTTCTGGACACTGTGTGTTTCTTCTTGGACTTCTATAAAATGAGAGAAGAACCAAAGAACACTAATTACCCTGTGACTGATCTTCTAGTGTTGGTACATGAATCCCAGCCAGTATCGTAGTAGGCAGACAACATAACAGACTCCTCTGCAATTATGAAAATACCCAGACCTGGTGCTTGCTTCACATATCTGACCACTCTCTCTGCTGCTGCCATATGTGATCTCTTTGGTTTATGCAGACATTGAACAACAAATGTTATATATGGTCGAGTGTTGGTCAAATACAACAGTCTCCGAATAAGCCTCTTATAACTAGAAGGGTCAGTCAACACATGATCTGCCATACCACTTCTAGTGTCTCCGTTAGCCTCTCCTACCTCCCTTACATGGTGATCATACTCAACAGTAGTTAACTTTACATGTAACTCTATTGGTGAACTGGCATGTTTAGCTTCTGTCAGTCTCATAACTGCAATCAACTCAAGTGAGTATTTTCTTTGGCATCACTATCCCACTCTTGTTTCTAGCAAATTCAAAATCCAAGAAGTACCTCAGCTCTCCTAAGTCTTTAATCTTAAAGTGTTTCTGCAGAATTTCTTTGGTCTCTCTGATCAATTCTACATCAGTTCCAGTTATGAGCAAATCATCCACATATATCAACACTATCAACAACTTATTCTTATTCTTCTTTGTGAGCAGAGAATTATCAAAGTTACTTTGTGTGAATCCAGAATCCACTAAAGCAACAGTTAACTTGATGTTCCATTTCCTGGAAGCTTGTTTCAACCCATATAATGACTTCAATAACCTACATACTTTCCCTTCCTTATGTGAAAGCCTCTGTGGTAAACTCATGTATACCTCTTCCTTAAGATTCTCTTGCAGAAATGCATTGAAAACATCCATTTGGTGTATAATACGTCCTTTAGCAGCAGTTACTGAGATAACCGACCTTACTGTCACCATCTTCACCACATGAGAAAATGTATCTTGATAATCAACCCCTTCCTTATGGTTGTATCCTTTTGCCAATAATCTTGCTTTGAACCTTTCCATTTCACCTGTGGCTTTGTACTTAACTTTGTACACCCATTTTCAGCCTATGACTCTTTTACCATTTGGCAGATCAACCGTCTCCCAGATTTTGTTATCTTCTAGAGCCTGAATTTCTGCTTTTCATAGCTTTCATCCACCTCTTGTCTTTTGTTGCTTCATTATATGATTGTGGCTCATACTCTTCTGACATATTAACCAACATTCTGATAGGCTACAGATAGTCCATAGTAACTGATGGTATCTGACAATGGATACTTGGCACTTCCTGCTATGGGATGAATAAAATCTTTCATCTAAGTGGGAGGTTTTCTGGTTCTGCTAGATCTTCTGGTATCCACTGGTACCTGAGTGTCAGCCATATTTTGTGTCTCAGATTCAAGCTCCTGGACATCATCACTGTTCTCCCCTGCATTTCCAGAGTCAACCACTTCTTCTGGAACATCATCACTATCAGAAATCACCTCCTGGACACCAGCATTGTGCTCTCCTACATTTCCAGGATCAACTGCTTCTTCATGAACATCATAATCATTCTCCTTATCCCTATGAGGACAACCATATATATCGGAAGAAATAGGGGAACGATGATCACATGAATCCCTTAAATTAGTAAGATTTTCCTTGCCCTGTTCAAAAGCAAAGATGTTCTCATAAAATGTAACATCTCTACTTACAAACATAGTACCTGTTGTCATTTAAGTAACTTATACCCCTTTTGTCATGCTGCATACCCAAGCAATACTCTCTTAATGGTCCTAACATCAAATTTGTCTTTTTTTACCAGATTAGTAGCATAACATAGACATCCTATGACCCTCATATGTGATAGAGAATGCTCTTTCTTAAATAACTTTTTATAAGGTGATACATCCCCAATGACAATAGAAGGTATTATGTTAATTACATAGACTGCTGCTACCACACAGTCTCCCCAAAACCTTGCTGGTAAGTGCCCTTGAAATTTGATGGCCCTAGCAATTTCCAAAATGTGTATATGTCTCCTTTCCACTACCCTATTCTGATGTGGAGTATATGGACATGACCTCTGGTGTATGATTTCATGTTGACTAAAAAAATCAGAATTATTAAAGAATTCAGCACCATTGTCTGTCCTAACACACTTAACATTCATATCAAATTGTGTTCTGATTTCTATAAGCAGGTTCTTAAGTACAGTGGTAACATCAGATTTAACATGCATTAAGAACACCCAAGTTCACCTAGTATAGTCATCCATAATTGTGAGGAAGTATCTCATGCCATTATGTGTGGGTACCTTATAAGGTCCCCAAACATCTAAATGTAATAGCTGAAAAGCAGAGATTGTGATACTATTACCAACATGAAATGACTTCCTAGTTTCCTAGCTACTGGACAAACATCACAATGTCTAATTGTGAAAATGAATTTATCTCCAAAACCATCTATCTTCCTGAGCATACTCATTGGAACATGCCCCATCCTCATATGCCATAGTTCAGCTTGTAATTCTGCATATGTAGATAAAGTTGTCAAACGTATTTGTGCCTTTGCTTGCTCTGAATAGTTCCTCATTGAATCCAGCTTGTAAATCCCATCCACCATCTTACCAATCTCTTTCACCTTCCCAGTGAGGAGATCTTATAGAACAAAGAAATCAGGAAAGAATCTAGCACTACAGTTTAACTCCTTGGTTAGTTTTGAAACTAAAATGTGATTAAATTGAAACTTGGCACACACAATACATGTTTAACAAGATCACCTCCCCTAATCTGCAATTTTCTGACTGTGTGATAGTGGTTGTATCACCAGTAGGCAAATGTACCTGACCTGTAGTATCTTTGAAGTCACTTCTTTCAATCATATTTTTATCATTTACCATATGATCAGTTGCCCTTGAATCTATTATCCAACTGGCATTAACATTTTCTTCCCTATTGAATTTAGGATTACCTGCCATGTGCACTCTTGGCATTGGTCCATTGTTGTGAAATGCTGCAGCATTGGATACACCAGTATCCTGTTGATGTTGAGTAAGTATTGCAAGCATATTTTCATACTTATCTGAAGGGCATAATCTTAGCATGAGACTGAGATGATCACATTGCTCATGGGACATGTGTTTCAATCCTCCCATGTATATCTGATTTAGCTGACCATCCTGATGTATCATGGACCATCACTCTCTTCAGATTGACAGCCTGCCACCACCATATTGAATTTCTTCTTTCCCTTAAATTCAACAGTATAGCCTATCAATTTATAACAGTTATCTCTTACATGTCCCTTATTCTTGCAATAATCACAATGCATCAGTTTATAACATGTTTCTTTAGTATGTCCCTTAATTTGGCAGTGATCACAAAATGTGTTCAGACCATATGATTTTTTCTGCCTATTCTGAGTATTAGACCTTCCAAACATAGCTACAGGTTCAGCAAATTTTGTTCCCGTGTATCTTCCAGTAATTAGCTTATGACTTTCATCCTGTGCAGTCATTGCATATGCTTGATTCACACTAGGAGTAGGTGACATCAGAAGAATATGACTTCTAGCCTGATTATATCTATTATTTAGTCCCATCAGAAACCTAGCAATCTCTTATTTGCTAGATGTTCTATGTAATCCCTTGGACTGGCACAATCGCATGTTGGTGGAGGAATAATCGAATCAATCTCATCTCATAGATCTTTCATTCTAGAGTAGTAGATGGAGACTGGTGATACTCATTGATGCAACATCACAAGTTCCTTTTTTAACTGATACACTCTAGACAAGTTAATTTTGTCAAATCTCTCTTTCAAGTATTTTCATACTGCAGATGCAGTTGCTCTGTATAATATGCCACTGAGAAAATTCTTGCTTACATTTCTCATAATCCATGAAATCACCATCACATTGCATCATTTCTGCTGTTTTACTTGATTAATCCCACAAGTTTCTCATTTGACTGTTCCATCGATAAAATCTATTTTATTTTTCGTCAACAGGTTTACTCGCATGGTTCTACTCCATAGAGTGTAGTTTTTCATCCCTATCAACTGTATCTCAACTTGCACAACACTAGGTGTGTCAGAGGCACTAAACAATAATGGGTGATTATGATCGACTATGTTTATGCTTGAACTAGAACTTTCATCAACAATCGTGGGTGCAATTGGTGTTGTATCTTCCATGATTCTTTCATATATGATGTTATAATGTCGTCGTAAGATGAATTAAACTACTTCGACTCACTTATTTATAAGAAAACAACTATCAACTTACTGATTTCCAGCAAATTGCAGCAGAAATTGGCTCAGATCGCAACTACATGAATCCCTCAATTTCTTGACAGAAATTCCCTCGATCCATGTGTCCTGAGCTTTGATACCATGTTAATTCATGTGGATTGAAGATTTACTGAATTGCATGTGCAATCCAATTGATTCCGATTGCAATTGAGAATGAGTGGTTCGAGAGAGAATGAGAAGAAGAGAGGAGATGAAGAGAGGATTGTGTGAACTTTCTCTGTATTTTCATGAATAAACAAAATGCACAAATGTCCTTATTTATACAGTGTGTAAAAACAGAAAATGAACTGCTAACCAACTCTAACAATACTCCAACAAATTATAACAATCTCTAACTACTTTAACAACCTCTAACTACTTTAACAACCTCTAACTACTTTAACAACTTCCAAAACTAACTTGCAACAAACTTAACCAACTCCAACTTCTATCTCAACAAAAACAAACCTCAAATGCTCATACATCGAATCGATGAACTCTAGCCCTCATCGTATCAATGATATTTGGGGCATACCTAGCCAGAGAATCAAACTGCAAACTGTAATCCCGAACGCTCTTTCTCCTCTGCTTGAGGTTTAAGAAGCTCTCTACCATGGTCTTTCGTACCTATAATGGAAATAATGATCAAGAAAAGCACCCGCAAACTCTTCCCATGCTACAAGATGTACATCTGGGCCTCAGCACCGCTCCTAAGCCTCGTACCATAAAATAGGCATATCTCATAATTTAAAAGAGGCCAACTCAACTGCCTCTCTATTCAAAGCATGCATAACCCTCAATACCCTATGCATCTGATCAATAAAGTCTTGTGGATCTGCACCCGGATCATTACCGGTAAACATTGGGGGCTAATGTAAGGAATTATCGGGTCTTGGAGCTCCCTATACTATCAAAAGACCCAACACTTATGGAACCCCGTATTTTCCACTACTGTGAAGAGCTAGAGGTACTGCGTCCTAAGGTACTACGTCCTGAGGAGCTGGAGATAATACACCTCATTTAGGAGTGATTATCTACACAATATAGAGGTTTTGGATTGATATACAATCGATAAACTAAGAATTTATTTGCTAGAACAATTCTACAAACACTTAGAGTGCATACTTCTCTAGTTATGGTGTTCATGTCAACTAAACATGCCATCAACTTCATTTCAACACAATATCCTTAGAAAAAACAACAACAACATCAGCAACCATAAGACCACCATACATAATCCATAATTCTAACACAACGTCTTTCAAATTCAAGTTATGACTAATCTCCAAGTTAACTCAAGAAATAACTAAGGTTCATAGAAATTATTTCACGAAGTTCTAACTCAACTACCACAAGTGTCCTTTATCAATATTCTCAACAAGAGATGTTTAGAGATCATTAGAACATCAATAACTCACCAAAACCCAACCTAGAAAGCTTGTACTCTGAACTTCTTTTCAAGTACCAATAAGCTATTTCACTCCATCTTGCTTCTATGAGGATTTTCAAGCTCTTGATGATTATATATGGAGTATTTACCTTAAAATTGATATGGAACTGATATTATATGGTATAAGAATCTAGGGGGAAAATTGAGAGTATTTTGGAAGTGTTGCGGGTGAAAATGAAGCTTTAGTTGAGTTATAGATCATAGAACCGCCCCACCGCTTCGTGTTTACGATGGCACTTGCAGCCGCAAGTCACCACATGTTGCGCTGCAAGTCCCTGGCATCTTTGGTCTTGAGAATCCCAAAAACATCCAAAATGTGAATTAAACCTGATGCCACAAAATGAGTTTGCGGCCGCATTCTACTTTCACTGAAATGTGTTTTCTTAAAATGTACATAACCTTTTGTATAGAGCTCCGATTGACAGACGGTTTGATGCGTTGAAAAGTAGACTCTATCAACATAAATTTAGATAGGCGATAGAGTCCATAATTCCTTATATGATAAGAGATATACTCCCAATGATATGGGACTAAATTCTGTCCAAAATTTTACCTAGTTCTCCCCGAACTTCAGCGAACTTACTTTCTTTGATTCGTTTAGTCCCAAACTCTTACGAAACATACTTAACATCCATTTAAACTTCTGTTAATCTTATGATGGAATCTCAACCTTACTAAGCTTACATTAGTTAACCCATGATAAAAATGACGTTCAAAGTACGGGGTGTAATAATTATATATAAATATAAATATAAAGTATTGATTATCAGTTTACAAAATCACGTAGTAATGCATGCAAATTTATGGGCAAAGATATATCTCGAGGAAACTATGTCGAAGAGATTTAATTTCTTTCATGATATTCTTTAGTTTTTTATTTGATTAAGAAAATATATTGTAGCGTGATCTTTTAGATATCATTTGGTTAGTTATTTTGAATAAAAGCTTTTGTAATAATTTCTTATATATCTTTTAGAATGCGCGTAAGAGTGGATGATCGCATAAAATGCTATTTTTACTTTATTAAATTAATATATTTATTAAATTGGGTAAGTTAAGTCTTTTATATTTATCAATCCACACACATAATTACTTTGTGATCCTTAAATAGATTACAAGTAAAGATATTTATAGTGAAAATTTATGTCAGATAATTTTATTCGTATCCTTTAAATTTGTTGAGATTATGAAAATCTTGTGTATCATTATTTATACATCATCTGTCAGTAAATTTTTCATTCAAGCAAAAAAAATAGAAAAAAGTGTAGGTGTTTGCGTCGGGTTCGTACACGCAGCGAAATTTAAAAATTTATGTTTTAAATCCGACATAGACGGTCAAACTGTAGTATGAATATGTAATGTAAAATAAACACAAAGCATATGTAATACTTCGATAAAAGACTTACATTTTGGAGATAGTAATCTGCAAATCTTGAAACTTTGTGTAGTTCGGGGTGCACACACAAATATCCATTGATTTACAAGTTCTAAGTTCTTAGAATTTTGATGTAATTTCTATCTTTAGAATTGCTAGAAATTTTTTCAGAGTTTTAGAAGATATTTACATCTCTTAGGTTTTGTATATTAAAATGGTAGGAAACCCTTATTTTATAGGAACAAAAGAACTAGGGTTGACCCAAATGGACTAAGCCCATCAGAAAACGTACTGGGTCAAAATTCCGTCAGCGGCGTTGTATAAGCGTGTTTGAGTATAATCTGGCGCAGATAATCGAGCCACGCTGTCCCGATTTCTGCCTTGTCTCATTTCTCATATCCCGGTTATCAACCGAACATTTATATCATCTCTTTCTAATTACATCCTTCAATCAACGGAACATTTGACTTAGTGTTTACCCTTCAGGCCTCTACATATTGACACTAATATCATTAGGATCTTCACGGAACTCCTAGACTGCGCCGGAAGACGAACCTCAATATGTAAAGTTTAGCTACAAGAAACATGTGAACTGAACCTCTATGTGGGAAGATAAAATCCTTTCATTCTCGACACACTCAATCAAGCTTAGGATTTGTCAAGTGTCTATCCAAATGACTTGATCATTATAACTCATATATATTAGTTGTTAACAGGACCATGTCACAGACATGTCCATTGTGTTGGCCAACGACTTAGTCAACCCAATATATTATGAGTATATGAATGTTCTCTCGAATATACATTCAAGGAATGAATTTCAATCTTGGTTCGACTACCACCTTTAATCCACTTCGTAACGTACCCAAAACAAGACGCGTCTAGGCATTTGAGCTTAGGACAGGATCAAAGTGCATTACTCCGTGAATAAGGTGTGTATCAACCTCAAGTCTAAGGACTTCTATCTCTCACACACCGATGACACTTTAGACATATAACAAATAGCGCATGAGTAGGGTATATCAATACTTCAACAAGTATTCATATGTCCATCACGAGTTGCCATAACTCGTAGCAAGTGAGACATACTACATCCCCTAAAGATATAATGCAGACCACACGTCGACATATCACATATCATCGATATTCCAATCTCGATGATTATTAGTCGAGGTAATTTAAGAGTTACGTTATAACATTAATTCTCACATCATTAATAAATACGTAAACTCTAGTGATGCATTTATAGAACATTATAAACAATCAACTAATAATTCAATAAATGCAAATGTCATAATATTAAACATCATTAATATATAAATCTGAATGTGTATAAAGTACATTTTGTCCTAATACAGATTGTCTTTAGGACATACATATACTTTCAAAAAGTTCACAAAGTTTTTGAGATCATGGCATCAACATTAACACGAGAGATCAAGAAGATGTTGGCACTTAAAACTAGCAATAACGAGGAATTTTATCTCAAATAATCATTGGCCTTACAATCTGAACTTATCAAGAACATGGTGAAACAGGAAGGCATGCCCTGCATCCCATTTCCCATCATGATCAAAAGAGAGACACTTGTTAAAATCATCGAATACCTCAAAAAGTATGCTAAGATGAATGACTCGGACAGAGAATTTCAAGAAAGATCATCTGAATGTTGGATTCAATGAACTGTGTGACATATTAATGTCAGACGATTATCTGAAAATAAATGATTTGGTGGAAATTTGTACTCAGGCTATTGCAGACAAAATTAACAAGAGTGTTGAGGTTGTTAGAGAGTTGTTTGAAATTGAGAGTTATTACAACCCCAGAAGAAGAGGGAGAGTTAAGGAAGGAGACTCCTTGGGCCTTTGAAGGTGATGAGATTGATCATACCACCGACTAAGATTTCTCGTGAAAACGAAAATATTTATAGTTTGTCTGAATAATCACATAAAATAGATCGTGAAATTATATTTATGTCTTAGAGATAATTTGTATTAGCAAATGTACTTTATACACATTCATATTTATATTAATAGAGATTAATATTATGACATTTGCAGTTATTAAATTATTAGTTGATTGTTTATAATATTCTATAAATGCATCCCTAGAGGTTGCATGTTTATTAATAACGTGAGAGATTAATAGTATAACGTAACTCTTAAATTACCTCGACTAATGATCATCGAGAATGAGATATCGATGATATATGATACATCGACATGTGGTCTGCATCATATCCTTAGGGATGTAGTATGTCTCACCTGCTACGAGTTATGACAACTCGTGATGGACACATGGATACTTGTAGACGTATTGGTATACCCTGATGATGTATTGTTTGTTATATATGTCTAAAGTGTCATCAGCATGTGGGAGATAGAAGTCCTTAGACTTGAGGTCGATACGCGTCTTGTTTACAGAGTAATACACTTTGATCTTGTCCTAAGCTCAAATGTCTTATGGGTTGAGACGCGGCTTGTATTGGGTATATTGCGACGTATATTAAAGGTGATAGTTGAGCCAAGATTAGGATTCGTTCCTCGAATGTATCTTTGAAAGAACACTCAGATTCTCATATGGTATTAGGTTGACTAAGTCGCTGACCAACACAGTAGACATATATATGATATGGTCTTGTTGTCAACTAATATAGATGAGATATAATGATCAAGCCATTTGGATAGACACTTGACAGATCCTAGCTTGATCGAGTGTGTCGTAAATGAAAGAATTTTATCCATCCACATAGAGGTTTAGTTCACATGTTTCGTGTAACTATACTTCACATATTGAGTTCGTCTTCCGACATTCTAGGAGTTCCGTGTAGACCCTAATGATATTAGTGTCGATATGTGAAGACATGTAGGGTAACACTAAGTCAATTGTTTCGTCGATTCAATAATGTAATCAGAGAGAATATATATGTTCGGTTTATAATCGAAACATTAGAATAAATAATGATTATTTAATTAAATCGAGATAATGTTTCGAATTTAATTAAAATAGAAACGAGGCAGAATTGGACAAGGGTCGCGACTCGTGGGACCCAGGGCCGCGGCGCCACGTGTCCAGTGGGTCCGAAGTGACCCACTCTGTCTTAGTTTTTGGGCCTGGCCCACTTGAAAACCCTAGCTGATTTTTCAGCTATAAATAAAGGGTTCAATCATTATTTTAATACATCCAATTCACAATAATTATTCTCTGCTGAAACTCTGCTGGATTTCCCAGCTTTTCAAATGAGTAATTACATCGGAGTCTTAGACTTGCAATCGATGAACAGTTGTGTGCTCACCCTCAGATTATACATCGAAATTAAAGATTCCAGATTTGCTAAATTGTAAGTGTTCTATCGACGCATTACAGTTTCTATGTGTTTTACATTATATAATCATCCATCAGTTTGACCGTCCGTCGTGTTTAAAACATAAATTTTCAAATTCTACTGCGTGTACGAACCCGACAAAACCCTACAGATCGTTGCTTCATCTTTGATATAAAACTTTATGTTATAAGAAAAACGTAGAATGAAAAATACTGACATATTGAAGGCTGCCTGATGTTATTCCATTCCTTTGAATTTTTGGTTCGATCACCTATATGGTAGCTATTTTTATCTCCGTGTTGATTAGATTGATATTACTCATAATAAATAGAATATATTTATTTTTTGGGGCAATCTACCATCCTGGAATTAATTGAGTTACGCTGATGCGGATGAATAAATTTCTTTCTTGTACCGACTTGGTGGAAGTCATTTGCTTTTAGAAATAAAATTTTATGCTAAGAAAAAGTACAATAAAAAATACCATCCAAAATAATGAGACGTCCCTGATAGTTTATATTCCATTCCTTGAAATTTTATGTTCGATCATCTATGTATACGTTATAGTTATTTTTTTGTCTTTTTTGGTTCGATTGATATTAATAAGTGATAGATTAGATTTCTTACTTGTATTAAAAAGAGTTTATTTTAATAAAAGAGATAGAACCACGAGGAAATATCATATGAATTTAGAATTTAAAATTCATGAATTCCTATAACAATTTTAAGTTAATTTATAATAATAAATTATAGCATTTAGCTCCTCTACTACATAACGAGACGTGAGAATTTCCTCCCATCTAGCTCCTCGTGAATAAAAGGATTAAAAAAAATTAAACTAAACTAAGAATAGTCAATCTCAATTGGGACTTTGTACTTCTAATTAAATAATTATATTATAGTAATATATTTTCAAGCCTTAAGTTTGTTTAATAAACAAACAATAACTTTCTAAATAATTTTAATGCATAAAATTTTATTCTTTCATCCAAAATTAGAACTTTGAACTTTTAATTTTTGAGACGAATTGTTGGTCACTCATTGTTATTTTGCTAGAATTTCAGGGAAAAAAATTGTGTGTCTTGTAGCAAATTATATCTGCATTTATATCATTTTATAAGCAACACATATAAGTGGGTAAAACACATTCTAATAGAAAAGGCATGAATAAGTATAAAGAAAATAGCCTGTGAGTCACCAAATTAAGCAGCCAAATCAAAAGGTTTAATATTTACACACACGCAATCATAAATAAAATAATAAAATCTATTTCTTCAGAAAAAGATAGAATATAAAAGGGTTTGCATACACCAATAAAAGGGTTTGCATACACCAAAAAAAAAAAAAACTGTGTTTTTGTAGAACATTTCTTACCATATGTTTGATTTGTTTTCCCTTAATACAATCATATATATCAAGATCAGTATATTTTATATTTGAAAGAATCTTATTATTTACTAGCTAATCATTTTAGCCATTCGTTGAATATATAATTCAAATTTGAAGTAAGATATTGAAATAATTTCCTTTAGGAATTTCTTTCATTAATCAAAATATATATAGTTGTACAAAGGTGATTCCTAATACAGTAAGAATCCTAAGTTACCTTAAATACATGATACTAATAAATACAATATATACTGTGAATATTTGAAGAATATTCGCTAATATACCCCCTCAGACGGAGCGGGAGGAGGTCAAATGCTCAGGCTGGATCTGAAGTCTGTGAAAAGTTGTCTGGGTAGTCCCTTTGTGAAGATGTCTGCATACTGATATGAGGAGGGTATATGTATAATTTTGACAAGACCATGTGTGACCTTCTCACGGACAAAATGAATATTCATCTCAATATGTTTGGTACGCTGATGCTGGACCGGATTATGAGACATATAAATAGCAGATATGTTATCACAATAGACTATAGATGCCTTACGCAATGGACAACTTAGCTCCAAGAAAAGATTCCAGAGCCAACAGATCTCAGCAACTACATTAGCAACACCCCTATACTCTGCTTCGGCACTGGAGCGGGATAACGTGGCTTGTCGCTTAGCAGACCAAGAAATAAGATTATCTCCTAAGAACACACAATAGCCTGAAGTAGAGCGTCTGTTTCCGGGCACCCTGCCCAATCAACATCTGTGTAGGAGAGAAACCTGTTCGGAGCGGAGGGGTAGAGATGCAACCCATAGTCAGGAGTGTCCTTAATGTATCTGATAATACGCTTAAGAGCAGCAAAATGGGGTTCCCTCTGAGCATGCATGAACATACACACATGTTGAACGTCATATGCAATGTCGGTCCTGATAAATGTGAGGTACTGAAGAGCACCTGCAAGACTTCGATAGAGAGTAGTATCGCATAATCGGATCACCTCGAAGACCGAGCTTGGATTTCGAATCAACAGGAGTAGGCATAGCCTTGCAATTCGACATCTTAGCTCTGAACACAATTTCTTCTGCATACTTACGCTGACTCAAGAACATAGTATCTGCAGATCTAGTAACTGATATACCCAAGAAGTAACTCAGCTTGTCCAAATCAGTCATAGCAAATTCAGTTTTGAGAAGAGCAATAATGTCATTTTTTAACTTGTCAGATGAGGCAGTGAAGACAATGTCATCAACATATAATAACAAGTAAGTAATGTCACTACCATGATGAAAAAAGAACATAGAGGTGTCACACCTGCTGCAAATAAACCCAATCTGCATAATATACTTGCCAAAACGGTCATACCAAGCACGAGGTGCCTGTTTCAGATCATAGAGTGACTTCCTGAGACGACAGACATACTGGGGAACAACATGATGAACAAAACCAGGTGGCTGATGCATGTACACAGTTTCTTTCAAATCCCCATGAAGAAATGCATTCTTGACATCCAACTAATGAATCGACCACTTTTTACCCATAGCAATACTAAGAACAGTACGAATCGTAGCCGGTTTAACAACCGGGATAAAAGTATCACCACAGTCAATGCCCTCCTGCTGATTAGTGTCATTTGCCACAAGTCTAGCCTTGTAGCGTTCCAAAACACCACTATCTCTGAATTTGTGACGAAAAAGTCACAAACATCTGATCACATTCACCCTCTCTGGTCTAGGAACAAGATCCCAAGTATGTTGCTTAGTTAAAGTATTATATTCCTCAAAACATGGCCGCATTTCAATTAGGGTCAAGTTTGACCAATGTGGGGTTCTTTGGAAGTGGAGAAATAGTTTGGCAGACATGTTAAACTGGACTTTAGGTTTGAAAATCTTGTGTTTGGCACGAGTTTTCATTTAGTGACTGAGAATAATGGGTGGTGGCATTGATGGAGTGGTTGGATCCGATATGACTGGCTCACTGGAAGGATGGCACCGCGGTTCATCCCCGAGGGACCGCGGCGCTAAAGGCATGGCAGAGACAGTTTGCTCACTAGAAGGATGACACCGCGAGTCATCCCCAAGGGACCGCGGCGCTAAAGGTGAGGCAGAAACAAGAGACTCACTGGAGGGCTGGCACCGCGACGCTAAAGGTGAGGCAGAAATAGTGGGCTCACTGGAGGGCTGGCACCGCGGTGCATCCCCTAAGGACCGCGGCGCCGAAGGCTGGATTTGAGTGAGCTGACTCAGAATGCTGGGAGATATGACTGGTTCATCAAGAAATGAGTAGTCTGGTTTTCGGTATTTCTGAGGGTTCGAAAATGGAAATATCGTCTCGTAGAATGTGACGTGACGAAAAATGTGAATTTGACGAGTGAACAAGTCATAGCACAGATAACCCCTGTGGTTGGGTGGGAAACCGAGAAATACATAAGGTGTAGTTCGAGGAGCCAACTTATGAGGGGTGGTGGAGGTAAAATTGGGATAGCACATACAACCAAAGATCCGTAGGTGTTCATAAGATGGAGTCCTACGATATAGAATGTTTGTGGGGGTCTTGTTTTGTAGGGTGCTAGTAGGTAAAATATTTAGGAGGTATTCTACCATTTTGACAGCATAGACCCAGAAAGATGATGGCAGACATGCATGAAAGATGAGGGTACAGACCATGTTATTAATAGTACGAATAATTCGTTCAGCTTTACCATTTTGAGGTGAGGTGTGAGGGCAAGAGAAGCGGAACACCATGCCTTGTTGAGAGCAAAAATTATGAAAAGCCGAATTATTAAATTCACGTCCGTTATCACATTGAAACGATTTTATGGATTTTTCAAACTGAGTTTTGATAAATCTGTGAAACTCAAGAAATTTAGCAAACACTTCAGATTTGAATTTGAGGGGATAAATCCATACAAAATGTGAAAAATCATCTAATAAAACAAGATAGAATTTGTGACCTAGAGAGCTAACAACAGGAGAGGTCCACAAGTCAGCATGAACAATGTCAAATGGGGAAACTGTAATACTCATTGAAGACATGAAAGGAAGACGAGTATGCTTGTCAAGCGGGCACGAAAAAACAGTTTTGGGCAAGTTTCTCATTATTACATTTAATACGCTGATTATTTCTAAGAAAAGAAAAAATATGATCTCCTGGATGCCCGAGCCTATTGTTCCAAGTGGATGGAGACAGTGCAGCAAGGGAGACTGGTTGTTGAGTTCTGACAGCGGAAGAGTTTGTGAAAGGGTAGAGGTCTCCCACACTATTGCAGAGCGTAAAAATTCTCCCGGTATTTATATCCTTCACAGAGAAACCAAAAGGGTCAAAATCTACAGACACTCAATTATTATGAGTGAATTTCCTAATAGATATCAGTTTTTTAATAATTTGAGGGGCGTAGAGGACATGGTTAAGTGAGAAGGGTGGATGAAGATTTTTAATGTGTAATTGCCATAACCTGCAATTGGAATACGGTGACCTTTGCCAACAGTAATGTATTGAGGATACTTTAACTGAAGCAGTTGTTAAAAATTACCTGAAGAGTTGGTCAGGTGGATGTGATTCCGGAGTTCATATACCAATTATTATCGGGCGGTTGCAGAGTGAGAGTGTTGAAAGCTTGGCCCAAATCAGTGGGTTGCATCTGCTGAGCAACCTGAGCTAAAAGAAACTGTTGGGGTGACATCAGATGGGCCTGTTGGTGCTGGACCGAGGACACCGCCGCCATCGCTGCAAATCGGCCCAGGTTGCGGATCGACCGCCATCTTTGTTGTTGTGTGTTCGACCACCGCCGCTGCTGGGCGTTCGGCCATCGGCGAGACGATGGCGTGACTTTTGCCGCTATCGCATCGTGCTTTTCCTTTGCCGCGACCCTTTCCCTTATTTCCTTGTCCACGACATATGCTGCCTCTGCCTCCACCGCGGTTCTGCTGTTGCTGGTGGTCCAGTGGTGGTGGAGCAGTGGTGATGGTCAGCGACTGCAAGTTTTCAACGACTAATGCTTTTTTATGGTGCTCATCCTGTTTAGCACGTCGTGTTTCTTCCAACAACAATTGTGAACGCGCCTTGTTAAAAGATGGAAGTGGATCAGCCTGTTGAATCATTGTTGCAAGATTATCATATTCCCCCTTCGATAATCCTGCAACGAGTTGTAGTACCATTTTAATTTCAGACACAGATGTCCCAACATGAGAAATTTGGTCAGCAACAAGTTTCAGTTGTTTGCAGTATTCGGTCATGTTGTTGAAATTCTCAAGGCGTGTGTTGTTGAACTGCTCCTCTAAATACACTGCCCTAGTATTTTTATTATCCTGAAATATTTCCTCCAAGCGTACCCAAAGTTCGCGTGCCGAAGCACTTGTTTTCAGGATAGTGCACAACAAGTCCTTTGAGATGGTACCATAGATCCATTGTTTGACAATGGCGTCAAGGCGACGCCATGTTGAATCATCAATGTCAGATGGGCGAGGGATTGACTCATCAATATGGTCGAGCACGTTGTACGCACAAGCATGAATATAGAATAGTTCTACCCACATAAAATATTGACAGTCTACTTGATCAAGAATAAAAGGGATAAAATTCTTGATATTTGTGACAGCAAACACTGGATGAGAAGAAGATTTTGATGAAGGAGGAGAGGTGTCAACTAAACCAGAGGTAGAACCAGTAGATTTAGGAGAGGTATGAGGAGACATGATAGCCACAGGAGTAGAAATTCAGGAAGAAGGGCACCGCGGCCGAGAGGAGTAGGGGGGCAGACTTGAGAGAAGAATTTCTAGGGTTAGGCTATTGATACAATGTAAGATATTGAAATAATTTCCCTTAGGGATTTCTTTCACTAATTATAATATATATAGTTATACAAAGGTGATACCTAATACAATAAGAATCCTAAATTACTTAAATTCATGATACTAATAAATATAATATATACTGTGAATATTTGAAGAATATATTATGATTAATGAAAGCGGGGTGTTCAGTAAACTGCGTTTACTACAACATTATGATGGGACATGCAGTAAGAAGGGATTAAAAAAAATAAATGATTGAATTTTAATTTATGTAAAAAGTTGGCATTGATTATGAATTTACCAAATTTTAGTTGTGATGCATGTAGATTTACAAGCAAAGATATAGCGAGGAAAAAATTTCTTAAAGGGATTTAATTTCTTTTCTTGATATCCACTAGTGTTAATTTGATTAATTAGAAAATCTCTTGTAGCATTATCTTCGAATTATTATTTGCACTACAAGAAATCGCCTCAAAGAGGGCAATTTTTTAAAACAAAAAATAACGACTTCAAAATGCCCTCTTAGTTAGAACCAAAAAGGACGACATACGATCGCCCTTTTTAATTTTCCCAACGGGGGCGACTTTTTAAAGTCGTCCTTTGGTGCGAATCAAAAGAGGCGACTTGAGAAAGTCGCCCCCTTTGGTTAAGACCAAAAAGGGTGACTTCAAGTCGCCCCCTTGGTGATGACCAAAGCGGGTATCACCAAAGGGGGTGACTTTTTCAAGTCGCCCTTTAAGTTCAAGTCGCCCTTTTTGATGATGACCAAAAAAGGCGACTTCAAGTCGCCTCCTTTGGTGATGACCAAAGGATATCACCGAAGGGCGACTTGGAATACAACTATCTTTAATTTAATTTTTTGGCATTATTGTTCATTTTCATCTTATCTTCTTATTGGATATGGTGATCTTATTCTTTAGCTTACACCAAATAAATTGAGTGATATAAAAACGTAACATTGGAGTTATTTTAAGAAAATGTAACCAAACAATATCTATTTCAAAAATCTATCCCGAGAGCAAATTGAAGTTTATGAAGTTAGATTTGTACTACCTTGATTTCTATCTCTTAGCTCAGCTATACCTATTTTCTTAATATTAATGCGACTAAATTTTACTATTTTTTGCACATACTTTCTTCTTGTTAAAGTATATAAGCTTAGCCGTTGAGCCCATCAGCCGTGGGGTCCTTCCCCTTTTTTATTGTATATTTGGTAAATATTACACTTAGATTTGTACCTAAATTAGTAGTGTAATGTTACCATAATTGTAAAGTTAGTATTCTTATAGAATAGGGATTCCTATGTAGAATAGAAAGATGATCTTCCTTGTAACTTGTATATATATGTCTTTCATTAATAAGAATAATCAGAGGATTATTTCTTTCATGATATCAATAGTCTAGGTTCTTTTTCTTGCTTCCGCATCTCAATTTCTTCTAAAAAATACCATGCAAATCCCTCCCAAATTCTCATTTTTTTTCAGCAAAAATCTGAGACCTCCTTCTTCTTTTCTACAAATTTCCTTCTCCGAATCTTGTTTGTTATATCCCTATGGCAGATAAGAACAATTTTCATCATGTCCTCTCAGTTTCTAACATCAAGAGCGTCATCCCTATTGTTCTTGATCTTGAAAACGTCAAATATGGGACGTGGGCGGAGTTATTCAAGATTCATGTTAAAGCACATAAAGTTCTTCACCATATTATCCTTCCTGCTCCTTCAAAAGAGGGTGATAAAGCGACTACATCTAATGTGCTCACTAAAGAAGCAGACCCAGAATTATGGGACATGCTTGATTCCAATGTTCTTCAGTGGATTTATGTCACTATTTCCTTGAACCTTTTGCAGACGATTATGGAACCCAACTCCACAGCTATGTCGGCGTGGGATCGATTGCGAGATATATTTTAATTTAACAGTCATTCTCGGATTGTTATCCTTGAGCAGGAATTTTCACAGATGGTTATGGTGAATTTTCAAAACGATTCTTCTTATTGCAAACGTCTCAAGGACTTGGCAGACCAACTCAGCAACGTGGGTTCTCCTATTTCTAATAGTCGTCTAGTTCTTCAGATGGTTGCATGCCTGTCAGAGGCCAATAGCGGTGTTGCTTCAGTTATTCGTCAGAGTAATCCCTCGCCAGGATTTTATCAAGCCCGTTCTATGCTCACTTTGGAAGAAGCCGGTTTGGCTAAGAAAGTAGCGCTTGGGGCCAGTCCTGTCGGCATGATAACTGTTTCCAACTTTTCTTATTTCAATCCAGCCAACGTGACCCAAAATCACAACAATGGGGGTGGAAAGAAAGGCCAAAATCTGAAGAATAATGGCAAGAACCGCGGTGGCAACAACGGGGGCAACCGTCAGCAGCAAAAACAGCAGCAATCTTGGAACCCACAGAGGCCCCCCGGTCAGTGGCAGTGGGTCCCAACACCTAACAACGTCGCGGCACAGCCTTACAGCGCCGCGGTGCCTCAGTATCCGCCCGTATACCCGTCGCGACCAGTTTTCTCGATCCGGACTCGTGGTTCGCATCGGCCAGATGCAATCCCAGCAGTCTAGTATACTTGGGTCTCGCCCCCATCAAGCCCACCACACAGTGGGACACACTCAGACCGACATTGAAGTAGCGATGCACACACTTGGCCTGACTCAACCAGACCCTAATTGGTACATGGACACCGGCGCCACTACCCATATGACATCCGATCAAGGTACTCTCTCGTCTTATTCTAATTTGAGCACTAATCATGGTATAACTGTTGCTAATGACAGTTCTATTCCAATTAAGGGTTATGGTCATAAAACCTTGTCCCCTCATCATCCACCACTTGTCCTGAAAAATACCCTTCAAGCCCCAAAATTAATTAAAAAATTGGTATTTGTCACGACCCGACCCGACGGACCGCGACTAAACGTCCTAATTTGGACGTCATTACCGATCTGTCACTCTTAATCCAATTACTACCGAGATCTATAAAAATTTCGGCAGCACAACGCTGTTTTTATAACATATCCCCAAATAGGCGAGCCGACAAGGCTGCCTTACACAACTAATCAATAAACAAAACAGGCTAGCCGACTAGGCTTCCACCAAACAACATCATATACACAAAGGAATAGTCAAAATAGGCAAGCCGACAAGGCTGTCACTAGATAACAATAGAAATAACCGGGAACATCCCAACACAGAGTATAACAACATCGAAAACCAAAACAAGGTACAAACGTCCAACCTACAACTGTCTACAGACCTCTAAGTGTACAATACTGACATATGACGGGACAGGACCCCGTCGTGTCCAAAATATGCATAAGTCTGAAAGATAAGATCTGTACCAAAATAGCTGGCTCCGGAACAAAGGAGCTCATCAGCAACTGGTAGACGTCCTAAACTGAAGGGTCACCTAACTGATCTCCTGTACCTGCGGGCATGAATGCAGCCCTCCCCTCCCCCCCGGGAAAAGAGGGTCAGTACGAAATAATGTACTGAGTGTGTAAGCATGAAATAAATAAAATCATATGTGTGTCCTATAATGTAGAGAGTCAACTGTGTCATAAAAGAATGAGAGTCATATCAGTACTTATGCATGCTTGGTCATAAAATCATCAGATATAAGTAAGTGAATAAACTGTCCGACCCTTTTGATGAGGGACGCGATGAAATATACTGTCTTGGGTATCATTACCCGCATCACGGAATCTTGTCCGTGGAATCATCATATAAGTATACATAAACTGTCCGACCCTCTAAGGAGGGACGCGGTGAATCATCCTGAAATCTGTGCACGAATATGCCTGGCCCGGGATGCGGTGAAGTTGAGAAATGACTATAGCACGAGTAGATATCATGAGCAACTGTATGCAATTTAAATCATTTCTTTGACTCTCATTAAAATCATTAAATAAACTTCTTACTAGAGAATCACATGTACTTTTCATAACTCAGATTACTAAGAATAAGACTGTGAAGAAATCATGTACGTCCGTCGTACATTCCCTTGTATAATATTCATGTCAAATGAAAGAATTAATAATTCACACAATCATGCCAAAAGAAAGGAAGATAGGCTCACATACCTCATATGAGCTCTAATCAACTCAATACTAAGATATGCCCCGTCTAGTGCGTCAACCTATAATTATGATAGTATGCTTGTCAATTCTATGTTGTCTAAAGTAAGTTATACTGAATATTGACTTCCAATTTCTATAAAAATTTGAACAGCACTTCCCCCGTTTATGAGCGTTTCCACAATTTACCAACAAGCCAGCCAACCAATCAATAAGTTATTACTTAGAGGTATGACCATAATAGCCCATATAATTGGCACATACCAACATTAAACAACCTTTCTTCTCACCTTTATGTAATTTAATCCCAACAACAATTTAGGTGATTAAATCACTTATCTATCATATTCCACCAACTCTTAATTCATAACAAGAAAATAGTCCATTAAGGTAGTCCACCAAGTCTAACAATTAGTAACAAGAGCTCAAGTCTTCTAGTTTGCAATATATTACTTTACTATACTTTTAACCTCTTTTAAGATATGTATTGACAATTATCGCAACGTATTTACAATTTCATAACTTATGTTATAATCTAACAAGAACGACCTTTAAAGTGGGACAATCATGCTCAACAATTTCATAAAAGTTGGCCCTAACATGTTACAATTCTCTAATTCTTGTTCTTACTTCTTAATCCAACTTCTCTATCAACAATTCCATACCACAAGTGCATTAACATTAAGCTTTCCTTCCAATTCTCAACATGCAATTATCGACCATAACCCAATACCTCAACTACAACAACATGCACTTCAATTGTAACTTAAGGGAAGAACTTTACCTCAATTAAATTACCAAAACAGTCCCGAAAATCTGTTCACTGTCCCAGCGAAAAATGCCACCATTTTGGCCCTTTTCTTGCCCAATTTCACCCTTTTTTAATTCCAAATCAACATGCAACAATCTATGATGTTACTCCATCATTCCTACACGATTTTCATCTACACATTTGTTCAAAAACCTAGCCAAAACCAATACTAAGGATTGTTGGCAGTGGCCCGATTTGGCCAATGTTTTTGTCTTTTTTTTTTAAAAAAAAATTGCTATTGATTTATGGAAGGAGCTTAGTCTAAGGAGGATGATAAAAATTCCCCAATTTGTCTATGGAATTTGGTTAATTTCGTCCAAGAATCAAGAGAAGAGAGGGTGAGTGTGTTTGAATGAAATGTTTAGAAGAAGAAGGAATTTAGGTGTTTTAAGGGGGGAAATGAAATCTGAAAATGACAATTAAATTGTACACTTTGGTCCCAAATTTTCTTCTAAAATCAATCTATCAACTTATCAAAATAAATCTTAAACTCTACTTCTTTTAGATTTTAAAAATTCCATAAGCCCTCGTAACCTCAATGTCACAATTTACATAATCCGTCACTAATCCATAATCGTAAATACAACTATCATTTTGAATTTTCCATTGTTACCTTCGTTGTAAACAAAAATATTCCTTATTAACGTATGTAAATATATTTTATATCCACCTTCGAATCTTATTTCCTTAATGACGTTCTTAATTATCGTCTTAAACTTACGAGGTGTAACATTCTCCCCCCTTAGAAACATTCGTCCTCGAATGTTCGTAACCAGCTTTATGTTCTAGAAATTTCGACAAAGCCTCCTTTATAATTGTGTATATCCATCTATATTCAGCAACCCAACAGATGCCACACAGGGCCACAAATAAACACACATATACAGTTCACCAATACTATAATCAACTAAGGGAGTTAAATTGAATTACCTGGAGGCATAGGGAACAGGTGAGGATACTTCTTCTTCATCTCCTCTTCGGCCTCCCAAATCATCTCCTCTCTATTATTATTCTGCCACAATACCTTGACGGATGCAACATCCTTAGTCCGCAGCCTCCTGACTTGACGATCCAATATGGCCACAGGATTCTCCTCATAGGACAACTCCTCAGTCACCCGGACATCGTCCACTGGGAAGACTCTGGAAGGATCGCCAATACACTTCCGTAGCATAGACACATGAAAAACTGGATGTACTGCTTCCAAGTCTGAGGGTAGGTCCAACTCATAGGCAACCTGGCCTACTCTGCGAATGATCCGATAAGGCCCAATATACCTCGGGCTAAGATTCCCTCTCTTCCCAAATCTCATCACACCCTTCATGGGTGACACCTTCAAGAATACCCAGTCATCTATCTGAAACTCTAGGTGCCGACGCCGATTATCAGCATATGACTTATGTCGACTCTGAGTCGCTAGTAATCTCTCTTGTATGAGTTTCACCTTGTTGACTGCTTGCTGAACCATGTCTGGACCAATCAACTGAGTCTCACCTATGTCAAACCAACCAATAGGCGACCTGCACTTCCTCCCATACAAAGCCTCATACGGGGCCATCTGAATGCTGGAGTGGTAGTTGTTATTGTAAGCAAACTCAATGAGTGTCAAGTGATCCTCCCAACTATCTCTAAAATCAATAATACAAGCCCTCAACATATCCTCCAGTGTGTGTATGGTACGCTCTGCCTGCCCATCCGTCTGAGGATGAAATGTTGTGTTGAGACTCACATGTGTTCCTAATCCCTTCTGAAATGATCTCCAGAAGTTAGTCGTGAACTGGGCTCCTCGGTCAGATATGATAGATACAGGAACCCCATGTAGTCTCACTATCTTTCTGATGTATAATCTAGCATAGTCCTCAGCTAAATAAGTAGTCCAGACTGGAATAAAATGGACTGATTTTGTCAGCCTATCTACAATAACCCAGATGGAATCACATTTCCGCTGAGTACTAGGCAAACCTGTAATAAAATCCATATTAATTACCTCCCACTTCCAAGTCGGGATCTCTATCGCCTGTAGTAACTCACCAGGCTTCTGATGCTCGACCTTAACCTGCTGATAATTCGGGCACTATGCAACAAACTCAGCTACGTCCCTCTTCAGGCCATCCCACCAATATATGTCTCTGAGGTCATGGTACATCTTAGCCGACCCCGGATGAACAGAATAACGAGCACTGTGTGTCTCACCCAGAATCTGTTGTCGAAGCCCTGCAACATCGGGTACACACAACCTACCCTCGTACCTTAGCACCCCATCCGGTGCCACCTCAAATGGAGTCTTCTCCTTTCGGAGGGCTACGTCTCTGTATCGTGCCAGAACCGAATCCTCATACTGACACTTCTTTACCTCCATCATTATGGACGACTCAGCTATCTCCCGAACCCGAACTCTACTATCACCGGAATCGGCCAACTGAATCCTAAGGCTCGCTAACTGATGTATCTCACGGACAATCTCTTTGCTATCTGGCTGCACATCTGTCAGACTACCCATAGATCTATGACTAAGAGCATCTGTAACCACATTAGCTTTCCCGGGGTGGTACAAAATATCAACGTCATAGTCCTTCAGCAATTCCAGCCATCGTCTCTGACGTAAGTTCAGCTCCCTCTGCCTGAAGATATACTGGAGACTCTTGTGATCCGTGTAAATATCCACATGAACTCCATATAAGTAGTGCCTCCAAATCTTAAAGGCATGAATCATGGCCGCTAGTTCTAAATCACGGGTAGGGTAATTCTTCTCATGTTTTCGGAGCTGTCGGGAAGCATAGACTATAACCTTACCGTGATGCATCAATACACAACCAAGTCCAACACCCGAAGCATCACAATAAATAACATATCCCTCAGGACCTTCTGGAAGAGTAAGAACTGGAGTCGTAGTCAACTTATCCTTCAATAACTGAAAACTAATCTCGCAAGCATCGGTCCACTGGAACTTAGCTGCCTTCTGGTTTAGCTTAGTAAAAGGCGCTGAGATCAAAGCAAACTTCTCCACAAACCTCCTGTAATACCCTGCTAGTCCCAGAAAGCTGCGTACCTCAGTAGGTGTAGTGGGTCTGGGCCATGTCTTCACCGCCTCAATCTTCTGAGTATCCACCCGAATACCATCTGCCCCGACAATATGCCCCAAGAATGCCACTGAGGCCAACCAGAACTCAGATTTCAAAAACTTGGCATACAACTGCCGGTGCCGGAGGACTCCAAGCACTGTCCTCAAATGATCTGCGTGCTCCTGCTCTGAGCGAGAATACACCAGGATGTCATCGATGAATACTATAACAAATGTATCCAAAAATGGCTTGAACACCCGGTTCATTAGATCCATGAACACTGCTGGAGCATTAGTCAACCCAAATGACATCACTCTGAACTCATAATGCCCGTACCGGGTCCTGAACGCCGTCTTTGGGATATCTGCCTCTCTAACTCGTACCTGATGATAACCGGATCGCAGGTCTATCTTCGAGAAATAATTAGCACCCTGCAACTGATCAAACAAGTCATCAATCCTGGGAAGGGGATATCTATTCTTGATGGTTACCTTGTTCAGCTGCCTATAGTCGATACACATTCGCAGCGACCCATCATTCTTCTTCAAAAATAACACCGATGCACCCCATGGAGATGCACTAGGCCTAATGAAGCCTTTCTCTAATAGGTCCCCCAACTGCTCCTTCAACTCCTTCAGTTCTGCAGGTGTCATTCTATAAGGAGGAATGGATATAGGCTGGGTACCTGGAAATACATCTATGATGACTGACTATCGAAACTGACTGAAGGGCCGGTACCTCGGCCTCCGCATCATGCACTCGAACTAAGTAATAAATATACAATTTTCGAACCATCTTTCTTGCCTTGAGGTATGAAATAAACTTACCCCTCGGCGATGCGGTATTCCCCTTCCATTCTATAACCGACTCGTCTGAAAACTGGAATCGAACCAACTTCTGTCTACAATCAACGCTGGCAAAACAAGAAGTCAACCAATCCATACCCATAATAACGTTGAAGTCGGTCATATCCAACTCTATCAGATCTGCTAAGGTACGACGACTATATATCCCCACCGATCAATTCTTATACACACGCCTAGCTATAATCGAATCTCCTACCGGTGTCGCTACCTCGAACGGTTCTATCGGCTCAGGTTCTATCCCTATTCTACTAGCAACAAGAGGGGATATATAAGACAAGGTGGAACCTGGATCAATCAAAGCATACACGTCATAGAAAAAGACTGATAATGTACCTGTGACAACATCTGGTGACGCCTCCTGATCGCGTCTACTGGCCAATGCATAAATGCGGTTCGGAGGACCGCCAGAACTAGAACCTCTGCCACGGCCTCTACCACGGCCAGCTGGTGTCTGAGTACCCAGCCCGATGGGGCGCATAGCTGTGGACGACGAACCCGCAACAGAACCCGTAGGCTGGGCCATACCTCTCGAACCGTCTTTAAAGGGACATTATCTCCTCATATGGCCCTGGCGGCCGTAAGAAAAATAACCCTCTGTGGTAACACGACATATCCCGGAATGGTGCCTACCACACTAAGAACACTGAGGCAATGGTGGCACTGGCTGAATGGAACACCTGTTCCTCTGAGAACCCGAAGCCCTGGAGCTCTGGCCGGCTCCTGAATACCCCATGCGATCAAATCTCCTACCCGTAGACTATTAAGGTGCACTCTGTGCTGGCTGGGAGGAATCTCTGGTACGCTGTTGAGGCTGTCCGCCTCGGAAATCACCCGAAAACCCAACTAACCTGGCCCTCTTATGCTGGCCCCTACCATGGTCTCTATCTAGCTGTCTCCCTCTATGTCGCTCCTCGATTCCCTGCGCAAATGCTTGAATACGAGTAATATCCATGCTCGGCTGAAGCGCTGCTGTCATGCACCCATCAATAAGATAGTGGTCTAACCCCATCACGTAACGGTGTACCTTATCTGCCATGTTTGCTACCATAGTAGGTGCGTACCGAGCCAAGGAGTCAAACTCCAGACTATACTCTCTAACCGTCCTCTCATTCTGCCGTAACTGTAGAAATATGTCGACCCTAGCCCGTCTCATCTCTGGAGGCAGAAAGTGGCCAAGGAATTCCTCCGAAAACTTATCCCATACTGCAGAAGGAGCACCCTCGCCCCTGGACAACTCCCATGACTCAAACCACTGATCATATATCGCGCAACCCAGATGAGGCCAATATAATCGACTTCACGAGGCCCTGATCACTTTCAATGTCCTATGTATCTGGCGGATGAACTCATGAGGATCATCCTCGGGCCTTGACCCGTAAAACTCCAGCGGACTACAACTCAGAAAGTCTCTAACCCCAAACTGTCTGCCCTGGGGTTAAATGTCGGCTTCTACCTAAATACATGTCCCGCCACTATCATTTCCAATAACTGGACTGTCTCTCTCAAATCCCCATCCTGTGTCCCTGGCTGAGGAACTGAAGGCTCAGGTACTGGAGCCTCGGATACGGGTGATGTTGCCTCGAGAGGAGCCTGAATCGCGACGAGGCAGAACTCGTCGTCGGGGGCACACTCTCTGACGTAGATCGCGTGCGGGACCTGGCAGCTCTCCGTACCCGACTAGTATCCCCCACTGTAGATTTGTCCTTCTGGGCCACTAGCGCCTTCCTCGGAGGCATAGCTGTAAACATAGTAAACTATCATAAAAAGGATCATCCTAATGACACAACTCTATAGCACGATCTAAGAGATGGAAGAATAGAAACAATCCTAAATGTCTGGCAGCCTCCTGTATATAAGTATGGTGCACAACATACCCATACACAAGACTCTACTAGACACGGTCTGTAGACATTCCGAGGACTAACCGCTCTGATACCACTTTTGTCACGACCCGACCCACCGGGCCACGACTAAACGTCCTAATTTGGACGTCATTACCGATCTGTCACTCTTAATCCAATTACTACCGAGATCTATAGAAATTTCGACAGCACAATGCTGCTTTTATAACATATCACCAAATAGGCGAGCCGACAAGGCTGCCTTACACAACTAATCAACAAACAAAACAGGCTAGCCGACTAGGCTGCCACCAAACAACATCATATACACAAAGGAATAGTCAAAATAGGCAAGCCGGCAAGGCTGACACTAGATAACAATAGGAATAACCGGGAACATCCCAACACAGAGTATAACAACATCGAAAACCAAAATAAGGTACAAACGTCCAACCCACAACTGTCTACAGACCTCTAAGTGTACAATACTGACATATGACGGGGCAGGACCACGTCGTGCCCAAAATATGCATAAGTCTGAAAGATAAGATTCAGACTAAAATAGCCGCTCCGAACAAAAGAGCTCGCCGTGGTAGACGCCCTAAATCTGGCGGTCACCTAATCGATCTCATGTACTGCGGGCATTTAACGCAGCCCTCGAGGAAAGGGGGTCAGTAAGAAATAATGTACTGAGTGTGTAAGCATGAAATAAATAAAATCATAAGTGTGTTCTGTAATGTAGAGAGTCAACTGTGTTATAAAAGAATAAGAGTCATACCAGTACTTATGCATGCTTGGTCATAAAATCATCAGATATAAGTAAGTGAATAAACTGCCCGGCCCTTTTGAAGAGGGACGCAGTGAAATATCTTGTCTCGGTATCGATCGCATCACGGATACATGCGTGGAATCATCATATAAGTATACATAACCGTCCTACTTCTGGAGGGACGCGTGAATCATCCTGAAATTGCACGACCGCTCGCCCGACGCGGTGAAGTAGAGAAATGACTCTAGCACGAGTAGATATCATGAGCAACTGTATGCAATTTCAATCATTTATTTGACTCTCATTAAAATCATTAAATAAACTTCTTACTAGAGAATCACATGTACTTTTCATAACTCAGATTACTAAGAATAAGAATGTGAAGAAATCATGTACGTCTGCCGTACATTCTCTTGTATAATATTCATGTCAAATGAAAGAATCAATAATTCACACAATCATGCCAAAATAAAGGAAGATAGGCTGACATACCTCTTATGCGCTCTAATCAACTCAATACTAAGATATGTCTCGTCTAGTGCGTCAACCTATAATTATGATAGTATGTTTGTCAATTCTATGTTGTCTAAAGTAAGTTATACTGAATATTGACTTCCAATTTCTATAAAAATTTGAACAACACTTCCACCGTTTATGAGCGTTTCCACAATTTACCAACAAGCCAACCAATCAATAAGTTATTACTTAGAGGTATGACCATAATAACCCATATACTTGGCACATACCAACATTATACAACCTTTCTTCTCACCTTTATGGAATTTAATCCCAACAACAATTTAGGTGATTAAACCACCTATCTATCATATTCCACCAACTCTTAATTCATAACAAGAAAATAGTCCATTAAGGTAATCCACCAAGTCTAACAATTAGTAACAAGAGCTCAAGTCTTCTAGTTTGCAATATATTACTTTACTATACTTTTAACCTTTTTTAAGATATGTATTGACGATTATCGCAACGTATTTACAATTTCATCACTTATGTTATAATCTAACAAGAACGACCTTTAAAGTGGGACAAGCATGCTCAACAATTTCATAAAAGTTGGCCCTAACATGTTACAATTCTCTAATTCTTTTTCTTACTTCTTAATCCAACTTCTCTATCAACAATTACATACCATAAGTGCATTAACATTAAGCTTTCCTTTCAATTCTCAACATGCAATTATCGACCATAACCCAATACCTTAACTACAACAACGTGCACTTCAATTGTAACTTAAGGAAAGAATTTTACCTCAATTAAATTGCCAAAACAGTCCCGAAAATCTGCTCACTGTCCCAGCGAAAAATGCCACTGTTTTGGCCCTTTTCTTGCCCAATTTCACCCCTTTTTAATTCCAAATCAACATGCAATAATCTTTGATGTTACTTCATCATTCCTACACGATTTTCATTCATAAATTTGTTCAAAAACCTAGCCAAAACCGAGACTAAGGGTTGTTGGCAGTGGCCCGATTTGGCCACTGTTTTTGTCTTTTTAAAAAACAAAATTGCTATTGATTTATGGAAGGAGATTAGTCTAAGGAGGAGGATGATAATGCCCCAATTTGGCTATGGAATTTGGTTAATTTCGGCCAAGAATCAAGAGAAGAGATGGTGAGTGTGTTTGAATGAAATGTTTAGAAGATGAAGGGATTTAGGTGTTTTAAGGGGGGAAATGAAATCTGAAAATGACAATTAAATTGTACATTTTGGTCCCAAATTTTCTTCTAAAATCAATCTCTCAACTTATTAAAATAAATCTTAAACTCTACTTCTTTTAGATTTTAAAAATTCCATAAGCCCTCGTAACCTCAATGTCACAATTTACATAATCCGTTACTAATCCATAATCGGAAATACAACCATCATTTTGAATTTTCTATTGTTACCTTCGTTGTAACCAAAATTATTCCTTATTAACGTATGTAAATATATTTTATATCCACCTTCGAATCTTATTTCCTTAATGGCGTTCTTAATTATCGTCTTAAACTTACGAGGTGTAACAGTATCTGTCTGTAAATTCACAACTGATCTATTTGGATTTTCTGTGAAGGATTTCAAGACGGGGAGTCATCTCATGAGGTGTAACAGTGGGGGGGCCTTTATCCAATCACACCAAGTCCCAGCGTCTCGCGTCAAGCTATGTCATCCACATTTGCAGCTCTTACTCCTTCCTTGTGGCATGCTCGTCTAGGTCATTCGGGGTCGTCTATTTTATCTTCTTTTGATAGACAAAAGTTTATTTCTTGTAAGGGTACGCGTAGTACTCCACTTTGTCAATCCTGTGCTTTGGGAAAGATTATTAAATTACCATTTGTAGCTTCGAATTCTAATACTTCAATGCCATTTGAAATTATTCATAGTGATTTATGGACATCTCCGGTTCTCGGTTCTATGGGTCATCGTTATTATGTTTTATTCTTAGATGACTATTCTAAATATTTAAGGACGTTTCCAATTGCGAAAAAATCTCAGGTTTTTTCCATTTTCATAAAATTTAGAGTTTTCATAAGAACACAATTCGAATGGGAAATAAAAAACAGTCAATGTGATAATGACAGATAGTATGATAATGGAGAATTTAGGGAGTTTTGTGCTCAAAATGGTATAAATTTTCATTTTTTTTTGTCCTCATACGTCTTCATAAAATGGAAAAGCTGAGCGAAAAAATCGTACCATTAATAATATTGTCCGCACTTTATTGGTTCATTATTCCGTTCCTCCATTATTTTGGCATCATGCAATACAAATGGCTACCGATCTCCTCGATATTCTTTCCTCTAAAGGTTTGACATATCCATTCCCTCTAAAAGTGTTATACAATAAGACTCTGTCATACACTCATCTTAGGGTCTTGAATGTTTATGTTATCCAATGTTTCCATCCACTACAATCAACAAACTTCAGGCACATTCTACTCCTTGTGTATTTTTGGGTTTTTCGTCAAAACACCGTGGTTATAAATGTTTTGATTTGTCCTCTAAAAGAATCATTATTAGTCGTCATGTTCTCTTTGATGAATCTCAATTTCCCTTCTCTAAAGTAGAAAAATCTTTGTCTAGCTCTTATGATTTTTTGGATGATGCTATCTCCCCCTATGTTCTCCGATATTTTTCAGGTTTGCCAGAAAATACGCAGGTTCCCCAAAACCTGTCCTCAGCGCCGCGGCCCTGCATAGAGGCACCGCGACGCCAAAATCCTTGCGGGTCACCGCCGTCGCGCCAAAACTCCTGCGACCTTCCCAGTTCTTCTGGCGCCGCGGCGCCCTCGACGGTAATTCCTAGAGTTTCCGAAAATTCCCAAAATTCACCCAATCCAGCCCAGAGTCATGGTCCGGTCACTCGTAGTCAACGGGGTATTTTTAAACCAAAAAGACATTTTAGTTTGAATTCAAATGTTCTTAAATCCTCATTACCCCGTAATCCTGTGTCTGCTTTAAATGACCCTAATTGAAAAATTGCAATGACCGAGGAATATAATGCTCTTATTGATAATAAGACATGGGAGTTGGTACCTCGTTCATCTGGTATTAATATTATTTGGTCTATGTGGATTTTTGTTCATAAGGAAAATTCTGATGGTTCATTTGCAAGGCATAAGGCTAGACTTGTAGGTGATGGTAAGACTCAGCAGGTTGGTGTGGATTGTGGTTAGACATTTAGCCCAGTGGTCAAGCCGGCTACTATTCGCACTGTGCTCAGCTTGGCTCTTTCAAAATCATGGCCCATTCATCAGCTAGATGTGAAGAATGTTTTCCTACATGGTGATCTTCAGGAGACAGTGTATATGCATCAGCCTTTGGGGTTTAGGAATACTAGATATTCTTATCATGTATATCTATTGAAGAAGTCCTTGTATGAACTTAAGCAGTCTTCACGAGCTTGGTATAAGAGGTTTGCTGATTTTATTTCGACTATGGATTTTTCTCACAACAGGTCTGGTAATTTATTATTCATATATCGTCGGGGTTCGTCCATGGCTTATATACTACTATATGTTGATGATATTATATTGACTACCTCTTCTGATGCCTTGCGCAAGTCCATTATGACTATGCTCAGTGCTGAGTTTGCCATGAAGGACTTGGGCCCATTGAGTTACTTTTTGGGGATTGCTGTAACTCGTCATGCAGGTGGATTGTTCTTGTCACAGAGAAAGTATGCAACAGAGATCATTGAGAGGGCTGGGATGTCATCCTGTAAGTCCACTTCTACTCCAGTTGATACTAAACCCAAGTTGGGTGCTGCAGCTGGCTCTCCATATGAGGATCCGACCCGTTATAGCAGTCTTGCAGGCGCCCTTCAGTATCTGACGTTCACGCGACCTGATATTACATATGTTCTACAGAAGGTGTGTTTGTTTATGCATGATCCTAGAGTGGAACACATGAATGCGCTCAAACGCATTCTTAGGTACATTCAGGGTACACTTGAGTATGGTTTGCATTTGTATCCTTCGTCGAGGTCTACACTTGTTTCCTACACAGATGTTGATTGGGGTGGTTGTCCTGACATCAGACGGTCTACGTCTGGCTATTGCATGTTTTTAGGTAATAACTTGGTCTCATGGCCTGTCAAGCGTCAATCCACGCTTTCACGTTCAAGTGCAGAGGCCGAGTATAGAGGGGTAGCCAATATGGTTTCTGAGTCATGTTGGTTACGAAATCTACTGTTAGAGCTTCATTGTCCTATTGAGAAGGCTACCTTGGTGTATTGTGATAATATAAGTGTCATCTACCTTTCTGGTAATCGATTCGGCACAGACTAAACACATAGAGATGGATATTCACTTTGTTCGAGAGAAGGTAGTCAAAGGACAAGTACGCGTCTGCCATATTCCTTCAAGATATCAAATTGCAGACATTTTTACAAAGGGTCTTCCCTCGGTCCTTTTTGAAGATTTTAGAGACAATCTCAGCGTACGAAGACCGCCCGCTATGATTGCGGGGGTGTGTTAAAGTATATATGGGCTTAGCCGTGTGAGCCCATCAGTCGTGGGGTCCTTCCCTTTTTTCATTGTATATTTGATAAATATTAGACTTAGGTTTGTACCTAAATTAGTAGTGTAATGTTACCATAATTGTAAAGTTAGTATTTTTATAGAATAGAGATTCCTATGTAGAATAGGAAGGGAGTCTTCCTTGTAACTTGTATATATATGCTTTTCCTTAATAAGAATAATCAGGGGATTATTTCTTTCACTTCTAATATGTTTTTCTCTTAAGATAAAAAATGAAAAATGGTTTAAGTTTGAAAAAACAAGCTTTTGAACAAATGAGGTTTAGAATAAGTTTTAATTACTTTTTAAAATTAGTTTGAAATTTCCAAATAAAATCCTCATAATTAGAACTTGAGGGAGAAGAAAAAAGAAGGATTGATTGACCACTTTCAATGGTATAATATTTTGATTCGAACCAAAAGGGGCAATTTGAAAAAGTTGCCCTCTTTGGTCCGAATCAAAGGAGGCGAGAAAAAGTCGCCCTTTTTAATTTCATCAAAGGAGACGACTTCAAAAAGTCATCCTTTTTAATATCTCCAAAGGAGGCGACTTGAAGTCGCCCTTTCTAATCTGAATCAAAAAGAACGACTTGAAAAATCGCTTTTTTTCCCGAGTCGTCATTTTTGCTCTTGACGTCATTTCTGAGTTCAGTGCCCCATTAGTACTCCTTACCACATTTGAATGCTCAGTTATATATTATTACTGTACATAGTTTACTTTCTATCTACAGAATTTATTTTTAGATCATGGGACAATAAATTATAAAGAATATTATGACCATTAAGACAACAAAGAAGTAATACAATTTTAGTATTATTATTTTAACATTTAAATACAAATATCCCAACACTTCTTATTATATTACACACTAGTTAACTCTTGAATAGAGTAATATTCTAACGTAAGCACATTTCTATTTTCGGTACATACGGTTGTTGAATATTGTTATATCAACGATCTTCATCCCTTTTCCTTTCATTCAATGATGTGGCTATAGACAATATTACTCAACGCAATTACCGAAAACTATACAAATTTCAAAAAAAGAATAACGAATTATTCAAATTTTATTGCTGATTAGAGCCGAAATGAAAACTAATCAATGAGAATTCTAAAGATTCTCCGAATTTTAAGTTGAATTGTATTAATAAAGAAAGTACATATAATGTAAACATTAACTTAAGATTATTTTTAAATATCAAGACGCAAGAACAAAAAGTATGCTACCAAAAAGGGCGACTTTTTTGCCCCTTTTGATTCGAACAAAAAAGGGCAATTTTTACAAGTTGCCCCTTTTGATTCGGACCAAAAAAGCGACTTACGTTTGATTAAATTAAAAAGAACGACTTTTTCAAGTCGTCCCGTTTGGTTAAATTAAAAAGGACGACTTGAAAAAGTTGCCCTTTTTTTATTCGAATCAACAAGTCGTCATTTTTGCTCTTCTCTTTATTTTTTAGTCTCCACTTTACAATATAATTTATAGCTTGCCATTTTACTTATGTTCTTGCTTTTATTATTTACTTTTAATAACATATAATTAAATATGTATTTTTCTAAATTTTGATATTTTGATTTGTTTCTAAACTTTAAAGGGGATTAATTAAAGGGGATTCTTCGGAATTTAACTATAATTAATTAAAGGGGATTCTTCGGATATTCAAGATATTCGGATCCGAATCCGATCCGAAATTATCCGAAAATTACGGATATCCGATTTTTTGTATTTTCGAAATATTTGGATCCGAAATTATTCGAAAATTACGGATATCCGATTTTTTGTATATCCAAAATATTCAGATCCTAAATTATCCAAAAATTACGGATATTCGATTTTTTGTATATCCGAAATATTCGTATCCGAATCTGATCTGAAATTATCCGAAAATTACGGATATTCGATTTTTTGTATATCCAAAATATTCGAATCCGATCCGAAATTATCCGAAAATTACGGATATCCGATTTTTTGTATATCCGAAATATTCAGATCCGAATCCGATCCAAAACTATTCAAAAATTACGGATATTCGATTTTTGTGTATATCCAGAATATTCAGATCCGAAATTATTCGAAAATTACGGATATCCGATTTTTTGTATATCTAAAATATTCAGATTCGAAATTATCCGAAAATTACGGATATTCGATTTTTTGTATATCCGAAATATTCGGGTCCGAATCCGATCCGAAATTATCTGAAAATAGCGGATATCCGATTTTTTGTATATCCAAAATATTCGAATCCGATCCAAAATTATCCGAAAATTACGGATATCCGATTTTTTGTATATCCGCAATATTCGGATCCAAATCCGATCCGAAATTTTTCGAAAATTACGGATATTCGATTTTTTGTATATCCAAAATATTCTGATCCGAATCCGATCCGAAATTATCCAAAAATTACGGATATCTGATTTTTTGTATATCCGAAATATTCGGATCTGAATCCAATCCGAAATTTATCCGAAACCGATCCGAAAATTACAGATATCCGATTTTTATATATCTGAAATATAAGTGTAAAGGCATCTTGTTAAAAATAGGTCTCTTGTTAGAACCGGCCAAGGAATTTATGATTATGAGGAGCATAAATAAAACAAGTATTGATGGCTGGTTTAGTGGTAGAATGACACAATTCCACAGAGAAGATCTAGGTTCGATTCTTGGCTGTGAGTTGTATTTGTGGTGATTAATATTACATAACTAGTGGTAGAATAGTACAGTGTGACAGTTCAGACCAGGGTTCGAATCCCAGCTGGTGCATTTAATTTTTTTATCTTTTTTGAGATCCATAAAAAAGGGCGACTTAAAATTACCCTTTTTTATATCCTTCAAAAAGGGCGACTTCAAATTGCCCTATTTGATGTATCTCAAAAAGAGCGATTTTAAGTCGTTGTTAGGCGTATTTTGTATACGTTTTAAGTCATTTTTAGTTAGTATTTTACTTGTTTTTATTGTGATTAGTATAGTATTAGGTTCGTTTTTCTTTCTTTTGAGTCAGAGTGGTTCAAAAGGCAAAATGGCGAAAAGGAGCGAAAAATGGGCAGAAAATGAGGGTCCCGAGGCAAAAAAAAATATTGAAAACTGAAAATTCGGACGAAGGCAAAGCAGCATCACTGTGCCATATTTATTGAGAGGTTGCAGGACTTTCGGCACCGCGGTGCCATTCTGCAGAACCGCGGTGCCGACGCAGAATTTTCCAAATCCGAAGTAAAATTGGCCAAGGCCAGAAGGGTCCATAGGGCACGAAATTTGCAACATACTTAAGCCCTAGGGATTAGTCTAGTTGGGGGAGTTGGACATTCCATCACACAACACAACTCAGGGGAGATTTGAGGCTACAATTGGAGACTTAGTTCTACGTAATTTTTCTTTCTTTTCTTTGCAATTCAGTTTATGTTGGTATTTGTATTAGTTCTTAGCATGTCTATGGCTAGGAGCTAAACACTTTATTAGAGCTTTCCTTATGAATCGCTTGAAACTCTTATTCATGAATTGATGCAGTAGTTTGATTTCTTCTTCACTAGATTAAGATTTATTCAATAATTGGTATGAATGTTTGATAATTAATTGATCACTAATTATCATAATCTATATGATTTTGAATCAAGAACCGAGCGGAGAGATTTGGATATGCTGTAATTGAATAGACATAGGTTAAAATCGCAGACGAAAGTACCCCGATACTTGTGTAGCATTATAGATTACTGTTCTTAATCCTCATATGTGGTAAATCCTATCATAGAAATATAGAAGGGTTCTGCATTGGGGTTGAGTAATTATAAATCTTAACCGGAATATAAGACAATCTAGTTAACCGCTATCTTAACGTAGAAGAAGAAGTCATTCTAAGTTGCATTAAGGATTGAATAGAGTGGATAATCGAGGATTTTGGAAGACTTAATTCCTTCATAACTGATTACAACTTAAATAGTTTAGTTAATTCTTGCAATTATTCTAGTAGTTAAACAAAAACTCAACTCAATTATCGATTGTCAAATAGATAACATAAAATAGATGAACGGTACTTAGAAACCAGTCTCTGTGGACGATAAACTCGGTCTTACAGACTATATTACTTGTGAACGATACGTACACTTGCGTGAGCAACGTGGAACTCGCCCAACAAGTTTTTGGCGCCGTTGTCGGGGACTGGTGTAATTCTAATACCGCCCCATCTATTCTTAATTTCTAATTTGGTCGCTCCCAGAACAAGTTTCTAACTTGTTCTGAGAGCATCTTTTTATCACTTTTTTGTTGTTTGTGTAATCTTGCAGGTAAGGTCAAGTATAGGTACATGGACTATCACTATCAGGGGCTGCAGGACTATGACATTTGTCCACCGTAACAACTTAGACCACAGGCTCCGCGAGATGAGCGAAATGAGCTGCAGCCTTATTCAGGCTCACCAAGTGCCATAGTCCTCAAGGACTAACTCATCTACCACGGGATCAGGCTCCATCAGGAAGGCTAGATGATATGAGAGCAACTCTATGGGCACTCTCAAATGCCCAAAATCAGTTCATGGAGGAAACAAGATTATCCATCAGGAATCTAGAGAGGCAACTGGGACAGCTGGCTAGCAAGCTGAGAAACGGTATGCAAGGGAACCGCCCTAGCAATACTGGTACAGACTCACAAGAGCAGTGCCAAGCAATTGATGTGACGAGTGACAGAAAAATAGAGACAGGTTCATCCCCAATATGTCCAGAAAATGAGGGTGAACCCAGTGAAGTGAGGGAGCCCGAGGATGCAGTGATCATAGAAGATGCTTCTGCGGATCAAAGATCACCACCAGCAGTCGTTGACACACCGCATGTGAAGATACCATATTCTCAGAAACTTAGAAAGAATTCTCTTGACAAGCAGTTTTCTAGGTTTCTGGAGGTCTTTAAAAAACTGCACATCAATATTTCATTCGCTGAAGCCTTAGAACAAATATCGAGTTATGTAAAGTTCATGAAGGAGATCCTCTGTAAAAAGAGGAGGTTGGAGGAATATGAAACAATGGCATTAACTGAGGAATGCAGTGCCATCCTACAGATAATGTTACCTCAGAAGTTGAAAGATCCGGAAAACTTCACCATCCCTTGCACTATAGGAAAGTGTGAATGTCAGAAGGCTCTCTGTGATCTGGGGGCAAGTATAAATTTGATGCCCTATTTGGTGTTCTGCAAACTTGGAGTGGGGGAAGCGAGACCTACAACCATAATCTTACAACTAGCAGATTGCTCCATCGTCCACCCTAGAGGAATAATCGAGGATTTGTTGGTTAAGGTGAACAAGTTTATCTTCCCCGCTGATTTCATCATTCTAGACATGGAAGAAGATGAAGAGATGCCCATCATCCTTGGCAGACCATTCTTAGCCACATGACAGACACTCATTGATGTTCAGAAAGGTGAGCTGAGACTTCGTGTTCAGGGAGAAGAAGTGATTGTTAATGTATTCAGGGCAGCAACCTATCCAAGGGCAAGTGATAACTGTTGTGCTATTAATGTGATTGATGAAGCAGTTGCAAAAAGCGGGTTCAGGAGTGATGATGCTCTTGAAGTGGTGCTGACAAAATGGGATGAGGATAGTAGTGATGACACAAAACTGATGGAGTATGCGAATTGGTTGGATTCTCATGAACCATGCTATAAGAAGAAATATGAAGAGCTAGGAACCATGCCAGAGAGACCAGTGCCATCCACAAAGCAAGCTCCAGAACTAGAGTTGAAGACTCTGTCAGACCATTTGCACTATCAATATCTAGGTGAGAACCAATCCTTACCAGTGATTGTATCATGTCATCTATCCAAAGTGGAGGTTGGAAAACTGTTGAGAGTATTGAGGGCTCACAAGCTCGCGATTGGGTGGACACTGGCAGACATTAGAGGGATAAGTCCTTCTACAATAATGCACAAAATTCGGCTAGAAGATGAGAGCAGGCCGTCCATTGAGGCATAGAGGAGACTAAATCCAACCATGAAAGAGGTGGTGAGAACAGAAATCCTGAAATGGCTCGATGCTGGGGTGATTTATCCTATCTCTGACAGTGCATGGGTAAGCCCTGTGCAAATGGTACCCAAGAAAGGTGGCATGATGAGCTTATTCCATCCAGAACAACTACATGGTGGAGAATGTGTATTGACTACCGCAAGTTGAACAAAGCAACCAGGAAGGATCATTTTCCTTTGCCTTTTCTTGACCAAATGCTTGACAGGCTTGCAGGACACAACTACTATTTCTTTCTGGATGGGTATTCAGGGTATCATCAAATTGCCATCTCTCCAGAAGATCAAGAGAAGACAACCTTCACATGCCCCTTTGGTACGTTTGCTTTCAGGAGAATGACATTTGGGCTTTGCAATGCACCCGCCACTTTTCAGCGTTATATGATGGCTATATTTTCCGACATGGTGTAGAGGACCATAGAAATCTTCATGGATGATTTTTCTGTTTTTGGGTCTTCTTTTGATGAATGCTTAAAGCATTTAGAAGCAGTGTTGCAGCGGTTGGTGCTGAACTGGGAGAAGTGTCACTTTATGGTGCAGGAAGATATCGTTCTTGGCCACAAGATTTCCAGCAAAGGCATTGAGGTAGAAAAGGCTAAGGTTTCAGTGATTGAAAATCTGCCACCTCCAGTATCGGTAAAAGGGATCAGAAGTTTCCTTGGGCACGCTGGTTTCTACAGAAGATTCATCAAGGACTTCTCAAAGATCTCTAAACCTTTGTCCACCTTGTTGATGAATGGGGTTGCTTTTGAATTCAATGAAGAATGTCTGACTGCCTTTCAGACACTTAAGGAGAGGCTAACCTCAGCACCTATAGTCACTGCACCTGACTGGACACTTCCATTTGAATTGATGTGTGATGCAAGTGACTACGCAGTGGGAGATGTCCTTGGGGAGAGAGTTGACAAGGTATTCAGGTCAATTTGCTATGCTAGCAAAACCCTCAATGATGCTCAGCTGAATTATGCGACTACAGAGAAAGAACTGTTAGCCATAGTATACACATTTGAAAAATTCAGGCCGTACCTCATTGGGAATAAGGTGATAGTGTACACTGACCACTCAGCCATTAAGTATTTGATGACTAAAAAGGATGCAAAACCTCGGCTTATACGATGGGTTCTGCTACTACAAGAATTTGACATGGAGATCCGCGATAAAAAATGGACTGAGAACGTGGTGGCATACCACTTTTCAAGGCTTGAAGTGGAAGAGAGCCAGAACACCAAGGATGTGCAAATAAATGACTACTTCCCAGACGAGCAACTATTTCAGGCAAGTACCATTGTAAATTTACCTTGGTTCGCTGACTTTGTTAGTTTTCTTGTAGCAAAAGTATTGCCTGCAGGAACGTCAAGGCAACAGGTGAAAAAGTTATATTCAGAGGTAAAATATTACTACTGTGAGGAGCCAATTCTCTACAAGCACTGTACTGATCAAGTCATAAGGCGGTGCGTACCCGAGGATGAAATGCACCAAATTCTCACTCATTGTCACGCCTTGCAATGTGGTGGGCATTTTGGAGCATCACGCACAGCAGCCAAGGTATTGCAGAGTGGATTCTATTGGCCAACCCTATTCAAGGATGCCAACACCTTCGTGAGGGGTTGTGATCGTTGCCAAAAAAACTGGGAACATGTCAAGGCGAAATGAAATGCCCCTAACTGGGATCTTAGAAGTGGAGTTGTTTGACGTGTGGGGGATTGACTTAATGGGCCCGTTCTGAACATCCTTTGGGAACCAATACATTCTTCTCGCTGTGGATTATGTGTCCAAATGGGTCGAGGCCGTGGCTACTAAAGAGAATGATAGTAAGACTGTCTTGAAATTCCTTCAGAAAACATATTCACAAGGTTTGGCACTCCAAGGGCCCTCATCAGTGACGAAGGGAGTCACTTTTGCAACAAGCAGCTTGACACTTTGCTGACACGTTACGGAGTCTACCACCGTACTGCTTTGCCATATCACCCTCAAGCAAATGGTTTGAATAGAGCAGTGAAAAGCATACTGGAGAAGACAGTGGATGACTCAAGGAAGAATTGGTCTATAAAGCTGGATGATGCACTCTGGGCCTGTGCATCTTTCAAGACTCCCATTAGGATGTCACCATACAGGATGGTCTATGTGAAGGCATGTCACCTACCGGTGGAGTTGGAACACAGGGCATACTGGGAAATGAGGAAGTTGAACATGGATGTCAGAGTAGCAGGGCAGAAGAGGCTACTGCAACTGAATGAGCTAGATGAATTTCGGAACAATGCCTATGAAAATTAATCTACAAGGAAAGGGCCAAGGCATGGCACGACAAGAACTTGATCCCGAAAGAGCTACAGCCTAGGCAACAAGTACTCTTATTCAATTCAAGGCTGAGATTGTTCCCAAGCAAGTTGAAGTCCAGATGGTCAGGGCCATTTGTTGTGGAAAAAGGGTTCCCCTATGGTGCAGTCGAAGTGAGAGGAAAAGAGGGTGCATCATTCAAAGTGAACGGACAGAGAGTGAAACCATACTTGTTGAATGACATGGAATAGATCAACTATGTGATCCGTTTCAAGTCACAGTAAAGAGGAACCTGCGTACGGCTAAAAGACGTTAAAAGCAGCGCTACTTGGGAGGCAACCCAATGTTTAAATTACGCAATTTAGTTTAAATAGAACAGTCTCACTTTTTGATATTGTTGTTGTGTTGTGATGTCAGGTGAAGGAAGCGGAGACTAAGCACGAAGAAAAGGATGGAAAACACGGAATCGAGTCAGCACCGCGGTGCTATTCTGCAGGATCGCGGTGCCGAATGTTCAGAGGGGCCACAACACTTTAGGCACCGCGGTGCCGGGGCGCGATTTCAGAAACATCATCCTCCCCTGTCCTTGGAGCCTCCAATGCCAATAATGGAGCAACTGCTCCTAAATCAACAAAGGATGCTGCAAAACCAAGAGAACATGATGCATAATCAGCAGCAAATGATGTAAAGCCATCAACACCTGACCCAACGTGTTGATGGTTTCAGTTCCATGTTCACCCAATGGTCAATACAGTATCCGTCGCCACCACCACCATTTTAAGCCACTATTGTCTGTAAGTCGTCCCATTATTATTTTTGAGTCGTTACACATTTGGAACAATGTGTCATTTAAGTTTGGGGGTACTTATATTTTTGAGTCTTTGTGATTGAGTTTTTTTTTGTGTATTTTATTGTGTCTATATAAGTCAATAATTTTTTTATGATCATACATGCTGTAGTTGCTGAAAACGTATAGTGAACTAAGTGAGATAATATAATGAAATTAGAAGCTAAAATATGTGTGCTAAAGTTAGATATGCCAAAAATTCATGAAATCTAATTATTTGTGCTTAGCTGATGCGTTATCAATTTAAAAATGTATACGAAGTCTGTTTGCTTGTTATTTGAGGCAAAATAGTTAGGATGTACATGTTTTGGAAGATGACTCAGGAATTTATTTGTTAGTCCTTCTTACCTTTCATTACCTACCTTGCAACAAATTGTATCCCTAATCAGCCCCGTTGAGCCTAAAATAAGTTATTTCTTTGACACCCTATGATTCCCTTGTGTACCATAAGCAGTAATTGAAAAATTAGGATGAAGAAGTGTGAAAAAGAAATACCAAAAGAGAGTGAAAAATTGATGCACCCCAATGAAAAATATAAAAGCTTAAGTTTGGGGGTGCCTATGTGGATGTGTTTCATGCTCTCAAAAAAGAGAAGAGGGGAACGATAGGTATGAACTGAAAAAGAAGGACAAAATGGTTGAATGAGAAAAACTCTTATGGTACGTAATTTGAGCCTAAATGTCTACTCTTACCTACTCATGCGTAAGTCTACATTACAACCCTGAAAAGTCCTAAAGATCTCTAGAAAGTATGTCTATGATTAGTGGAGAATAGAAAGTAAACAGACTCATAGAACTAAATGAAATTGACATGCATGGGTTAGTGTTCATATTTCCATTGAGTGTGATTGAAATGAATTTGTGAAATATCTGGTTTGAAATTCTAGATTGATATATATTCATGCTACATATGTTCCAACATATTATCCCACTGACGTTCATGCTTTTCTAAGTAACCTTGTGCAGCTGCTTGATTTGAGTCTTTGAGTCTTTTTGATTTTGTGTCTCTGTTTTTGTTTTCTGCTTTACTCGAGGGCGAGCAAAGTTTAAGTTTGGGGGTTTGTTAGGCGTATTTTGTATACGCTTTTTGAGTCATTTTTAGTTAGTATTTTACTTGTTTTTATTGTGATTAGTATAGTATTAGGTTCTTTTTTCTTTCTTTTGAGTCGCAGCAGTTCAAAAAGGCAAAATGGCGAAAATGAGCGAAAACTGGGCAGAAAATGAGGGTCCCGAGGCAAAAAAAAGGTTGAAAACTAGAAATTCGGATGAAGGCAAAGCAGCACCGCGGTGTTGGTCAGACAGAACCGCGGTGCCATATTTACTGAGAGGCTGCAGGACTTTCGGCACCGCGATGCCATTCTGCAGAACCGCGGTGCTGACGCAGAATTTTCCAAATCCGAAGTAGAATTGGCCAAGGACAGAAGGGTCCATAGGGCACGAAATTTTCAACATACTTAAGCCCTAGGGATTAGTCTAGTTGGGGGAGTTGGACATTCCATCACACAACACAACTCAGGGGAGATTTGAGGCTACAATTGGAGACTTAGTTCTACGTAATTTTTCTTTCTTTTCTTTGCAATTCAGTTTATGTTGGTATTTGTATTAGTTCTTAGCATGTCTATGGCTAGGAGCTAAACACTTTATTAGGGCTTTCCTTATGAATCGCTTGAAACTCTTATTCATGAATTGATGCAGTAGTTTGATTTCTTCTTCACTAGATTAAGATTTATTCAATAATTGGTATGAATGTTTGATAATTAATTGATCACTAATTATCATAATCTATATGATTTTGAATCAAGAACCGAGAGGAGAGATTTGTATATGCTGTAATTGAATAGACATAAGTTAAAATCGCAGACGAAAGTACCCCGATACTTGTGTAGCATTATAGATTACTGTTCTTAATCCTCCTATGTGGTAAATCCTATCATAGAAATATAGAATGGTTCTGCACTGGGGTTGAGTGATTATATATCCTAACCAGAATATAAGACAGTCTAGTTAACCGTTATCTTAACGTAGAAGAAGAAGTCATTCTAAGTTGCATTAAGGATTGAATATAGTGAATAATCGAGGATTTTGGAAGCCCTAATTCCTTCATAACTGATTACAACTTAAATAGTTTAGTTAATTCTTGCAATTATTCTAGTAGTTAAACAAAAATTCAACTCAATTATCGATTGCCAAATAGATAACATAAAATAGATGAATGGTACTTAGAAACCAGTCTCTGTGGACGATAAACTCGGTCTTACAGACTATATTACTTGTGAACGATACGTACACTTGCTTGAGCAACGTGGAACTCGCCCAACAAGTTTTTGGTGCCGTTTTCGGGGACTGGTGTACTTCTAATACCGCCCCATCTATTCTTAATTTCTAATTTGGTCGCTCTTGGAACAAGTTTCTAACTTGTTCTGAGAGCATCTTTTTTATCACTTTTTTGTTGTTTGTGTAATCTTGCAGGTAAGGTCAAGTATAGGTACATGGACTATCACTATCAGGGGCTGTAGGACTATGACCTTTGTCCACCGTAGCAACTTAGACCACAGGCTCCGCGAGATGAGCGAAATGAGCTGCAAAAAGCCTTATTCAGGCTCACCAAGTGCCAGAGTCCTCAAGGACTAACTCATCTACCACGGGTTCAGGCTCCATCAGGAAGGTTAGATGACATGAGAGTAGCTAAATGTTATCCTACTTTATTAAATTAAACATAATTATTGAATTAGGTAAAGTTAAAATGTTATTCATTAGAACTCAGATTTGCAGCAGCTAAAAATCTAATATCAGGGCCCTTTTTGTGATTGCGATGGTACCAACCGATATCGCGATGCACAGGTGGGATAGGAATCGAGGCCGCAAGAGGACCAAACACGACTTGAAGAGGGCCCTAGTTCAGATCCCGGTCTAACCTCCTTCACGATCATAGGGAGAAGGTCCACGATTGCAAGGACTAGACAGATGACACTCCACAATTGTGAGGGTGAGTGTAGTTGTCATGCCCCAAACTCAAATGGGACGGACTATACTCTATATGCAACTAGTATGAACCTGCACAAATGGTATGTCATAATTTATAGGACAATGAGCAATACAAATGATTATTGTATGTAAATATAGCCAATGGATCATGGAATGCAATTGAATACAAATGAACCCACATATACTTTCTATGAAGCCTCTACGAATGTCATGTCTGTAACCGGATAACTAGTACAAGTATCGGGACATGGGCTCGACCTACCCGTAATTTGTATACATAACAATACTAGACTTGACTCAAATCCAGATAGAGTTGGAGCTTACATACTTCAGTTGAACACCTACAGTACCTAGAGGAAATGTTTGTCATCTTGCATATCTGAATCTGCAATGTGAAACATAACAAATACAACGTCCACGACCAAGGGACATCAGTACATAAAAATTATATTGAGTACGTAAGACAGATAAAAAAAAATACAAATATAAAGCTCAAGAAAGCATTGAAATATAATCAACCAAGTATATCACACGACTCTGAAATATATTAAGTCTTACAGTATTTAACTCATTCTGAAAGTTTTCTAAGTCTTTCTGATAATAACTTTAGTGTTGCTATATGGAGTGACAAGGGATCGTTCGTTGTGATACTTGGAATCGTGTTTACTGATTATATTTGGAAATACTTTACATTAAATTTAATCCTTTGCTATCCATGAATCGAGGAGGTCGCATAAGACGTATAATATGGGCTTTGTGGAACCATAATAGGTTTTGTATATATATATATATTCATCTTCAATTGATTATAGCTCGGTGGTGTTCATAGTAACACACATGTGAGTTGAGATTTCAGAATCTCAAGACAGCTTGGACAATAACCCAATATTGACTTTGCCTAGCAGAGATAAAGGTTATTCGATGTATTATGTGTTATACCCCGTATTTCCAGAGTATGTATGTGAGGACGTACGTACATTTGTACAAACCCTAATTAGGTTTAGGATGAAATTGTGAACTTTCGACGGAAAAGATTCCGAACCTTGTAAAGGAAATTCTACGTTTTTAATATTTTAACCGATTACGAATTTTTTCCGAGAGACGAAATATTTTGGACCAATAGGAGGGCGACATGTGTCACCCTTAGTTGGCATGGGTTGGACGAAAATGTTGGGCTTGTGGACAAGTCAAATGGTCAAGTCTTGGAAGATATTTCTTTGGGTGAGTGGGAGTAGGTAAGGGACGATTTTGTGGGCAAGTGGGGGGCTTGCCTTGGGCGTTTTTTTGTGCCTAGTGGAAGGCCACATGGCTCTTTGTTGTGGGGGACATATGTCCCAATGTTGTGGTGGACATATGTCCCAAGGTTGTGGAGGACACTTGGTGGAAGACTCCACTCACACAAGCTATCTAATCTACACCTCCATTTGTTTTAATCTCGCCCTTGGTGGTTCTATAAATACCCACTCCCTAAGTTGCAAGAATTCTTCATCCACCAAACATTTTTTCCAAGTCTTAAAATCCTCCCCTTGAGTTGAAGTTCTTGTCCAAGTCCTTCCCCTCTTAGTAGCTTTCGTCCGCAACACACCCCCCCTTTTTGTAGAAAAATATTCTCCAAGTATTGTTACTATTCCAAAATACCTTAGCCTAATACCTTGTAATATTCCAAAGTTACCTCTATACTAAAAGCCCAGAAATACTACTTTATATCCATTAGTCACAAAACGAAACCCTAGGAAAAATCTTCATAGTTGGTTGAAGTATTAAGTAGAAGTTGTTTAGAAACTTCTAAGGGTTTCTTGGAGCGGATTGGAGCGTACAGAATAGGAGCTAAACCTTGCTCAGGATCGACATTTAAACTTGGATAATTTTGGGCTTATCGAGGTAAATATCCTTGTCCTTCTATTGTAATTGGAAATTACATATAGTAGTTTAGAATTGAGTATAAGATATAGAAGGATGGTATTAAAGAAGAGAATCGAACTGTAATTACATAGGACTGTATTTACAGTAGACTTGAGTAGTTTGACGGGTGGGGAATGCTGCCCAATTTTCCGTAGAATAGAGAACCTTCTGCTTAGAATATTCTACAGAGTAGTCTAGACGTTGATAGGCGTATTTGACTATTATAGGTTGATACTCTGCGCGCGACATATTCGACTTGGCAGGTGGATTTCGCCGAGGAGGTATGTGATTCTTCCCATCCTCTTGAGCATGATATTTTTAAAATATATATAGTACGGTGACGCGTGTGTTAACTGAACGTGGCTTTACTTCGATGTCTTTTGACTTGAGTTTTAAATAATAAGAATCTTGAAGTGTTTCAAAAGAATTATGAATCGTTTTTGAAAGAAGAGTAATACTTGGTTTTAAAAGCTTAAGAGTTATACTAGCTTTATGGGAAGTTAGGTATAACGACTTAAGAAAGATAAAAGGAACGGTTTACTTAATTGGTTATGAAAGCCTTGTATTGATTTCGGAAAGGGAAAATGTATCGACTAAGTAAGTATTATTAAAACCAGTAGAAACCTCCATCTGCATAGAAGCTAAGATAAGACAAAATTGTATTACATTTTCTAGATCATGGCTGCTTTAATAAGATTGTTATAAACAAGAATAACTACTCACACATAAGGTATATGCTACTCAATTGTTTTAAAAAGAGATTGCGTTATTTGATTAAGACTATGAACTATGAAATCTTTCGGAAGTAAAAGACTTGAGTATATTTTAATTAGACAACTTGAACTTTTGGAAAAGAATGTTGTTACTTGATTTTAAAAAAGGAAAGTGTTTGTGATTTAAAAGAAAAGTATGGTATTATTGTTGACACCCAATTTTGTCTCATCTTTACTGAACATTTCATTTAGATCGTCCTTTTATCCCCAATTAATTTTACTATGCTTCTCAGTCTTGAAAATCGTCAAAAAATAAGTAGTTTTAATATTCTTCACTAATTATCGCATAATTTTACAAATATCGAGTATTACATTTTTTTTATAATTAAAATATAAGCAAAACAATTTTAATATCTCGTCGTCGGTATTGATGATCGATTTTCTCTTAATATGTTCTTCAATTACTAAATTAATCATTTTTTATGAATATTATATTCAAAATTAAACACATGTATTAAATCTTTTGTATCGTGTTTTATGCGTGTGCATTTTTTAAATTAATTAAGTTGAAGGAAGCATATTTTAATTAATTGGGAGATTTGGACTAATTATCTATTAATCTCCCAACATTAAAACACCTAGATTTTCTACCCAATCCTCCTCCCTTTAAAAACCAGCCCAATTACCCTCCCCTTTAATTTTCGGCCAAGCCCTTACATGACCTCTCGCGCCTGATATTTTACCCGCAAGGCCCACTCGCAATCCCTTTATTTTCCCCATCACCAGCAGCCCACATATCTGGAACCCACATCCCTTCACCTTCATTTCCCAGCCCCCATCCCTGTCGATAAAACCCATAAAACAAAACAAAAAAAAAAACCTAAAAGAAAATCCTTTCACCTTCACCCCTGTCGCCACAGACCCTCCCCATACCTCTGCCCTGACACCACCACACCCTCTGCCCCTGAAATCTGCACAGCCCATACCCTTATCTCCCCCAAAATCCGCGATTTGAACCAACGAATCGTCCAAAAAATCAGACCTCTAACAGCTATTTTTTGAATTCAAACTCAGTTTTTGCCTATAAAAAACCCCTTCATTCTTCATTGAAGGGGGGTCCGAATTTGATAATTTATCTGGTATATCATCTTTTGTTCTTCGTTTTTTTTCTTCTTGCGTTTATGGTCCAATTTTCTACTCTTTAATTTTGCATATCATCTTTTGTTGGAGGTTTCGATTCGTGAGTAAAAGAAGGATCGAGAAAATCTGGTCTTAGAAGTCAAGAACAAAAATTCAGTTTTTACTACTTTGAAAGAATCGCAAGAAATCATAAAAAGAAAATCTTCCCTTTTTACTCTCAGTTCGGTTTCGAATCCAGAAAATCGCAACATCTCTAAACTTCTATACTTTCTTATCGCATAAACAAAAAACAAAACACCTCCGAGCAAAATCGACGAGTCGAGACGAAGCCTCGGTTCGCTGCCCGGAGAAGGTAACTCACTTCTTTTATGTTCTTAAGTTATTTTAGTTATCCAAGGTGCATTATGTGGTCGATATGATTTGATTATGTGTTGGTTAATTTTTGAAACTGTTTAACTCGGTTCAAATCATGTTTAAATAAATGTTAAGTGTTACTGGAGTTTATTAGGTTAGTTATTATGTACGTCGGCTATACTTCGGCTATATTGAGTCCTTAAGTGCATTTATCAAGTGTCGCTCACTGTTGTCGGGATGATATTACCGTCTATTGGATTTAGTTTATGGAGGGTGTTTCACTGCTGATTTTAGCTTTGTTTTCAGACTGGTTCTGGACTAATTTTTAGCCATTTCGGCTACTGATTTCGACTATTTTTTTTGGCTTGATTTTTGGCCTTGTTGTTGCTGGTTTTCTGACTGATTTTCTTGCTATTTTGCTACTGGTTTGTGACTGTTTTTGGCAGATTTTGAACTAGTTTTGGTCCCCTTTTTACTGCTGGTTTTTGACTATTTTTCGCTATTGGTTTGGCCTATTTTTCTACTGATGTTAAGGTTATATTAGTCATATATAAATACTGGAAGAGTCTATGATGTGTGTTTGTAGTAGATTAGCTATTTAAATTAGTTTGGACTCCCTAAACATGATTAGTTTGTTGTAGTTGATAACATGTATACTAAAAATGTATTCCTACGATCTAAGTGATAAATCTGTGGAGTTAGTTAACTGCACGTATGTTGTTTAGTTATCTATGATTAAGAAATGATCTAAGGACAAATTGTTACTATTTTATATGTTTAGTTAATTTAATTGGTTACTCTGCTTGGCTATTAGAGTGTGTTGTTTGTGTTTGAATATGATACTACAAGTCATATGAGATCAATACATGTTTGAAAGAGCTGTAGTTGGGTAAATTGCTTTCATAATATTTAGTTGACTGTGGTTGATTAGGTAAAATATATTATGTGATGAAATGTTGGTGTGTTGTCTCTTTAGTGATAGAAATTATGATATAGGATCAGTTAAGTCTCAAATAGGATTAGAGTGGCTGTGACGTCAATTTATGAAGTCTTGAAATGTGTTGAGCTGATTGTCTGCTGTGTTAGGTTTATATTTGAGAATCATCTGATATAATATTGTTCTCGGTAGCTACCATGAGTTGGTTGGGTTGTTATCGTATTATGTGTTAACCTCGTACTGTGAATGTGCTTTCTAGACTTAAATATGCAAACATTTCCCTGTTCTCTTTCCTTTTCATGTTATCTATGTTGTGTAGCAAACCGCAAACCTGAGGGCCAATAACATATTACCTTTCATGAATTATTTATTTATATTTTCTTATGTGTGTATTTTCATTTCATTCCTTGTCTTGCCAACTATCAAATTAAATTCTACTAATCCCTATCTTTTCCTTCTTTTACATGAAATACATTGGGGAGCAACACGAGTCTCGCTACGAGACTCGCCACATCCGTATCAACATTCCCTGCATTTTTTGGTCCCGGGACTTCCAAACAAATAGGACGGAATGATATCGTCATCCGTTCTAGAGCCGCTGCTTTTTAATTCTTTAATTACATTTATTTTATATTGTTGTAATTTAATTTATTGCACTTATATAATTATTGAATTGCTTAGAATAATTAGTCCTAGAATTAATAGATTGGAAAGGGTAGAATTAAAATCGGAAATCGCTAGTTTAACTTATTTTAGGCCCGTCATCCATATTTCCAAAACGGTAGTTTTATTTATTTAGGCTCGTCGCCTATATTTTCAAAACACTAGTTTATTTTATACTATATCTACTTTGGCATAAAACAAAATCATGTTCTATCAAAACTAAATTCTCATAATCATTTTGTCATGCTTTATCAAAAAAACTAAATATATGTCATTTTACACAAAACTGCTTTATGTATATTTCTAAACGCATCTTTTAAAATTAACTCTTTGCAACATCCTTTTATTAAAACCGCATATATTCAAAACATGCATTTTTCTCTAACATAATAATTAACCCTAGGTTTGAACGGACAGCCGCAAGTTAGCGGATCCTTTAGGGTGTCTAACCCCTTCCCTTTAGGATAATAAAAAGCTCTTACCTAGAATCTCACATAGCTTTTGCAGACCTTCAAATGGAGATCATTCGTAGTATTTTATGCTACATTTTTAGTGTCCTAATTCACTATAATAATTAGGTGGCGACTCCTTAAAATGCATTTAGGAATCCAACCATATGTAGCATGTAGTCCCGTTTCCGACTCCGGTCGAAATGGGGCGTTACAGAAATGGCGACTCCACTGGGGATTAAGGTTCTTAACCACAACAGACCTAGGGTTATTATTTGGCATTATTTTTGCGTTTAATTTTGTGTGCTGTATTTTGTTTAATTGCTATTTGCTTTACTGCTTTCCTTAAACTGACATTCCGCTCATATTTCTTCCACTCTGGAAAATTCACACTATCACACACAACACGCGGGTATGCTTCGCGCACCTGCAAATTTCTTTCAAACACCCACATTTAAGAGAGTTGGCATTTTGCGCGGAGAATCCGGTCCAACCGGTGGTCGCGTAGCCTTCTCACTCGAGTTGTCCGCTCGGGAACATTGCGTCTAGTAAAACCAAATCTTAGCAACTCAGGATAGAGCTATCCCACCCTTTATTTTAGGGCATGCATGCATTTATCTTAGGTGGGTTGATCCCTGGTATCGACGCCACAATTAGGAAGACACCAAACTTGTCGACGGGTTTCTCAACCCAACGACCAACCAGCATATTATGTGTAGCGTGACAATGATAGACAAATTCAAGCCTAATCATGACATGCTGAAATTGGGAAAAGTGCACCGTCATTTGGTCGCCATTTCCAACAAAGGCATTACAGTTGGACGGTTTGGACAAATCCATCATGACCTCGCATATGTGACGTTTAGGCCTACCTCTGGCATAAAGAGGTCCCAAACATATTAAAGCACACGCTTGATTTGCAATTTGCTTATTATTATTGCCTGCAATTCTTTTCATATTATACTAACTTGGTTTGCTTCATTTGTTAAAGGATTATTTTTGCCTAGCTTATCCCCAAAAGGTTGATTCGCGTTGGTGGTAAGCACAATCATAAATGACTAATCGAGGCACCGAACGAAACAACTTAGGACTCATCCGTTTCTCGCCGAGGATGCAGAGGCGTTAGAAAGGAGAAATACCAATGATCAACACTCGCCAAACTATTGCAAAGAAATGGAAATCATGCGCCAAATAGAAAGGCTCCGAAATATCACAAACCTGTCTATTAGCTTGAATGCACCACTCCCAGAGCAAGGGACAAATGCAATCGTGTCACAGGCCCTTGAGCCTCCACTTCCCCAAAGCTCCCCGCAGAGGCCGCAACATACCAGCTCACACCAAAATGTCACTCGCCCGGTCAATTTGCAAGCCGACCTCCAAAATGATCCGTTTACTACATACATATCTCAACCTCCACCTACTTATATCTCCCCACTCAGCCCAAATTGCCAAGTCACCCAATACGAGCAGAGGACACGCATCACTAGTCCTAACAAACAATATGGGGGATTAGCACATCCGACCGAAAGCCAACCTTTTATTATGCATGCATCCTCTCAAAAGACAGATCAATACAAGGAAGTGGAGCGGCAGACTCGAGCCAGAGCTGATGAAAATATGGCAAAAGAAATCTGTAGTTTGAAAGAGGCATTTAGAAGCATTCAGATGAACAAGGGGGAGGCAGGTTTAGAATATGAAAACTTATGCATGCATCCCTACGTTGAATTACCTATGGGATACAAGGTGCCCAAATTTGACATGTTCGATGGAAAGGGGAATCCTCGAGCTCATCTAAGGTCATATTGCGATACATTGATTGGAGTTGGAAAAAATCAAGCAATCATCATGAAGCTATTCATCAGGAGTCTTCGCGAGGCGTGGTGGTACACATGCCAAGACCACCGAAAATGGGGCGGTTGGAATGCCATGGCACAAGATTTCATGGATAGATTCAGATTCAACATCGACATCGGATAGATTTTATCTTATGAAACTTGAAAAGAAATCCACGAAACTTTCGGGAATACGCCGCGAGGTGGCGGTCGAGAAAGTCCAACCTCGATGGCAGAGAGCGAAATTACCACCTTGTTCGTGCAGTCATTAAAAGACGCGACGTATTATGAAAGAATGATCAGTGTAATCGGGCGAAGTTTTGCAGAAGTCGTAAGAATGGGCGACTTCGTGGAAGAAGGCATTAAGACAGGCAGGATTACAAACCTGACAGCCCTACAAGCAACTAGCAGAGCAGTGCAGTCAAATTCCATCGGAGGTACCTCCCAGAGGAGAAGAGATGCATCACCCTCTATCATGGTCATTCAGGAGCATAGGCCAGAACAGCTTCCAGTGTATCAAAGCCCACCGCCTTCTTACCATAACCAAAACACTCAAAATCCACAGTCATATTATCAGCACTGCGCCACCCCATATCCTGTTTACCATACCCAACCAGCATACCCAAAATACTCACCACAATCACGAAACCGCACACCAAACGGACCCAAACCCCGCATAGATGCCGAAAGAAAACCAACAAAAACCTATACACCTTTAGCCGAACCCATAGCCCAAGTGTATGAGAAGCTGAAAGCCGCAGGAATACTCCATCCAATTCCCAGAAATACCCCCAGGCCTACCTCCCGAGGGCACGATAAAACTAAACATTGTGCATACCACTCCGGTGCAGAGGGACACGACATCGAAAGTTGCTATACACTCAAGGACAGAATATAGGAGTTAATCGAAGGAGGAGTCATTCGGCTGAAAGATGCTCCTCTCAATGCAAACAATAACCTTCTTCCGGGTTATGAATATGCTCATGTGAACATGATAGCCGGAAATGAAGAAGACAGTCTGGAAGGGACTATTATGCCAGCCCGTAAAGGGAAGAAAGTTGAATCATCAACCAACCGCCAGAGAAAAGGAGGTGCTCCTTGCCGGAGATTGTTTAACCATTGAATAAGTCATTCGTCTAGTTGTGTGCTGCAAGATATAATCCCGCTGAAGACTCGGTCATTGAAGACATAGAGCAAGAAGAAGTGGACTCGTGCCCCTGCCTTGGCCCGCCGAGTCCTGAAATAGTTAGTTTAATATATTTTGCCCTTTATATGTTATGAACTACGTCTTGACCTGATTCCCTCGGCGGGATACGTAGGCGGCCACATCGGCTTCGGTCCCGCATCATTTTAAAAATTATAAAAAAATCTTATTTTGCATTATGAACTACGTCTTGACCTGATTCCCTCGGCGGGATACGTAGGCGGCCACATCGGCTTCGGTCCCGCATCATTTTAAAAATTATAAAAAAATCTTATTTTGCATTTGGAACTACGTTCGACCTGATTCCCTTGGCGGATACGTAGGCGGCCACATCGGCCTCGGTCCCACCTTTTTAATTTCACCCAACTTCGCTTGTAATGAACTACGTCATGACCTGATTCCCTCATGGGGATACGTAGGCGGCCTAAATCGGCTTCGGTCACACCATTAGGAAACTTTCCCTTCGTTTTGAAAATAACAAGAATACACATAATATACAAAACAACCCCATTGAGACCCATTTTAGGCCAAACACCCTTTGCGCATTCAAAACTGGGACAAAGTAGGAAACCAGGCAGGGGTTATGAGTCCAAACAAGGCAGACGTCCGAGCATCAAGAATCAAAACTACAAAGTCAATGCGAATCAACCACCCCCCCCTCAAACTCACAAATTTTCTTTGAGCGCAGGTCTTTCATATTAACAGAAGCAGAAAGTGCAATAGCCGAAGCAGAAAATACGGCTAGAAGTTTCTTCGCAGAAAGAAACAGCAGAGGCAGAGGATATGACAAAAATCCAAAATTCAAAGTCGCGATCGAAGCGAAGCGAGAAAAAGGCATCGACAATCAGCGGTCGAACTCGAATTACGCAGCGAGGCTAAGCGCGTCGGCGTGGGCATAAAGTCAAATTTGCAACCAACGCATCGCACGCAACAAAGACATCATGGCAGTTCGTCAGTTGCAACATTTAGCATGTCCGTGCAAGGATAACATCTCAGTATTCACATCATCTGGCATATCAGGGACGACATCTTTACCCACATAACTGCATTTTCATATATTTATCATTTTGCTTTAACAGTTATACACTAATTTTTCTCAAGCTTAGCTTGCAGGAGCATTTATTCTACAGAGAAAGAACACGTCGAGCAAAGGCGTCGTCTCGACCAATGATCACAACACACTTTATCTCCGCAATAACATTATCTACGGTTCATCTATGCAACAATGATCGCTTCACGCCTATGCAACGACGTCCGCTTTCATTATGCCTGGCGGCTTCGTCAGCGGTTCATCTATCGGCGATGATCTGCATCACGTCTACGCAACGACGTCCCTTTCATTATGCTGTCTGGCAACGCCGTGATCACGTTCGAAAACGACGCCACGTCCGAAAACGACGCCACGTCCGAAAACGACGCCACGTCCGAAAATGACGCAAAGTCCGAAAACGACGCCAAGTCCGAAAACGACGCCAAGTCCGAAAACGATGCCACGTCCGAAAACGACGCCACGTCCGAAAACGACGCCACGTCCGAAAATGACGCCACGCCCGAAAGCGACGCCACGTCCGAAAGCGACGCCACGTCCGAAAGCGACGCCACGTTCGAAAATGACGCCACGTTCGAAAAGGACGCCACGTTCAAAAACGACGCCACGTCCGAAAACGACGCCACGTCCGAAAACGACGCCAAGTCCGAAAACGACGCCACGTCCGAAAACGACGCCACGACGCCACGTCCGAAAACGACGCCACGTCCGAAAACGACGCCACGTCCGAAAACGACGTCAAGTCCGAAAACGACGCCAAGTCCGAAAACGACGCGAGTCGGCGACTCGAGTCGGCAGCGTCAGCGGCCGAGTCCGAAAACGACGCAGATTCCGAAAACGACGCCGAGTCCGAAAACGACGCCAATTCCGGAAACGACGTCAAGTCCGAAAACGACGCCAAGTCCGAAAACGACGCCAAAGTCCGAAAACGACGCAGATTCCGAAAACGACGCCAAGTCCGAAAACGACGCCAAAGTTCGAAAACGACGCCGAGTTCGAAAACGACGCCAAGTCCGAAAACGACGCCGAGTCCAAAAACGACGCCAAATCCGAAAACGACGCCAAGTCCGGAAACGACACCAAAGTCCGAAAATGACGCCAAGTCCGAAAACGACGCCAAGTCCGAAACGATGCCCCGCCCAAAGACGACATCATCAACATATCACATCTACGCAAAGACACTTTCTCTACTCTCAGAATTGCACTTATTATATATTCATGCTTTTGTCTTAGCAGTTACGCACTAACTTTTTCTTGAGCTTTAGTCTACAGGGCTTCAATCTAAAAAGACAGTCGCAGCAAGGACAACATATCCGCATTCACAATCGCAACACGTCCGTGCAAGGGGCGAAATCACAACATCGCATCAACACAACAGTCATCACATTTTTGCAGGATAACATTTTCTACTCACAGTTACATTGCTTTTAAAATTATGCATCATCATTTTGCCTTAACAGTTATGCACTAACCGTTTGTTTAAGTCTTAGCATACAGGAACAGGAGCACAACGTGGAACTACCTCTTACGGCGAACCGAAGCAATTTGTACCTCGAATGTCGATCCGCTCTCCGATCCTCGCAACACCATTGGTGTCATCATAATTCGACATCGGAATAAATTTTAAATCCGCGTTATCCTTGGTTTAATTTTTTCTATTATCACGAACGGTGTCGTCATAATTCGACACTAGGACAAATTTTAAATCGCTCGCTTTGGTTTTAATTTTCTAGCGTTACAAAACCGGTGTCATCATAATTCGACATCGGACAAATTTTGAGTCGCATCACCCGCCTTGGTGTTTTACCATGGTAGCCAGCGTCGTCATAACTCGACAACGAGACAAAATTTTGAATTTGCGTCACCTCGCCTTAATCGCCCAACATTTTTAATTCTAAGGATCGAGACAAAATTGGCTTTAAGTCAACGCGTCTTTGTCAGAAGATTCTTCCATCATCTCCATACAAAGAGGACATGTTGACACGATTTTGTCTCATCTTTACTGAACATTTCATTGAGATCGTCCTTTTATCCCCAATTAATTTTACTATGCTTCTCAGTCTTGAAAATCGTCAAAAAATAAGTAGTTTTAATATTCTTCCCTAATTATCGCATAATTTTACAAATATCGAGTATTACATTTTTTTTATAATTAAAATATAAGCAAAACAATTTTAATATCTCGTCGTCGGGTATTGATGATCGATTTTCTCTTAATATGTTCTTCAATTACTAAATTAATCATTTTTTATGAATATTATATTCAAAATTAAACACATGTATTAAATCTTTTGTATCGTGTTTTATGCGTGTGCATTTTTTAAATTAATTAAGTTGAAGGAAGCATATTTTAATTAATTGGGAGATTTGGACTAATTATCTATTAATCTCCCAACATTAAAACACCTAGATTTTCTACCCAATCCTCCTCCCTTTAAAAACCAGCCCAATTACCCTCCCCTTTAATTTTCGGCCAAGCCGCACATGACCCGGCTCCGCGCCCAATATTTTACCCATGAGCCCACTCGCAATCCCTTTATTTTCCCCATCACCAGCAGTCCACATATCTGGAACCCACTGTCGCGCCCTTTTCCGACCGCGACATTTATTTTCTAAACTCCTGCTTAGAAAAGCAATGTTAGAAAATAAATAAAAGTGCTAAATGTTAAAAGTGCAAACAAATATTAAAGTGCTAAAAATGCAAAAGTGCTAGAAATGCAAAAGTGCTTAAAATGCTAAAAAATGCTAAAAAATGCTAAGGGTTCGCGGGAGTCGCCACCTAATTAGTTTGGGTGAATTAGGACACCTAAATGTCAACTTAGGTTAAAGTCAACACTAACTCCATTTAATGGTCTGCTAAACTTAATGAGGTTCTGGGTGAGGGTTCTTTATTAATCTAGAGGGAAGGGGTTAGGCACCCTCTAAGATCCGCTAACTTGTGGTTGTCCTGCCAAACCTAGGGTAATTATTATGTTTAAGAAATGCAAAATAAAGGCTCTTCCTGCTTAATAAATTTCAGCCACGACTTTTCATAAAATGACTGTTTAGAAATATTGTTAGGAGGTAAATAATAAACGCTAAAATGTTAAAAGTGCTTAAAAGGTGCTAGAATATTAAAGTGCTAAAATGTTAAAGTTAAAAGGGTGCTAAAATGTAAAAGGGTGCTAAAAGTGTAAAGTATAAAAAGGGCAAAGGTGTTATAAATAAAAGAGTCAAATGCTAAATGTTTAGAAGTGCTTAAAATACTAAAGGTTGCTGAAAGGTATTAAATGCTAGAAGGGTGCTAAGGGGCGCTAGAAATGCTAAAGAATGCTAAGAGGGTGCTTTATGGACTAATTATGTGTGCATGCAAAGGTTATTTATAGACTAATTATGTGTCCTGCTAGCTAAATTAATCTTGCTTAACCTACGGGTAGTATAAAAATGTTTAAGATGATTTTTTGAGAGTTTAGGAGAAAAATGTTTATGGATTTAACAAATTGTTGGTTTTATGATGCAAGTTAGATTATTTTGACAAATTTAGACATGCATGACAATCTCAAAAAGCAAGTAAGTTAAGCGATGAACTTTAAATTACCTTTATATGTTTAAAGACCTAATTGCTAGAATTTCTCCTATTAATTACAAAATTAGGTAATAAAATTACAATAAACAAATAAAGGCATTAAATGAGACAAAAAAAAGTTAAGAGAGTGAAGGGATTGGAGCGGATGACCCCGTCTTATTTGTTTATCTAGGAGTTTCTGAAGCGGGAATGCGAATGCGGGTGCACATAGACGCGGTTTGCCATTTGCAGCGGCTCGCGATGAGTCTCGCCGTGAGACTCTTTATTTTGCTCCGGTGCGTTTCATGTAGAAATAAAGAAGAGGATAAAGATTAGTATGCACTCCAAATAATATAGGATATGAATAATAGAAGAAACACTAAACACTGGCATATGTTTATAATGTGTGCTGATCCTGCCGACCCAAAACAATCCATCTTTGTTTAACCAGCATGCAGTTCATTTAAACAACATGTCTCTGTGAGCATTATTTTCCAGATTTCAAGAAAACTATACTCAATATACCGCAGGCGGGAGGAGCGAGCAATGAATGGCCCGACCAAAGTTCGGTTATAGAAAAACAAGGCTATCCAAGATGCCTAAAGAGTAGACTGATAACATTACGGACTATCAACCCATCTATCTATGTTTTAATTTAGCGATCGGGCGAGTGAGAAAGCAATTACAAGGAGTAGGCTGCCTATGCAAACAAATCACTTTAACTAGGTGTGAATCCCATGAGCAGTTCAGCAAATAAGAGATAACAGACCTGATGTTAACATATTCCAATTTTCAATAAGACAATATGCACACGAGCATCGTATGGCCAAATATTGAAGCTAAGTAGGTTATCAAGGATCATATTCAAACTATGTTATCCTGAACCAGCATATTAGATGTAAAATAGGCTACAAGCATTTTGGACAAACACTAATAGGTCTAGGTAAAGTTTACATCATTTTAAATCAACATGAATACTCAGTCATAAGCTAACACATGAAGCTACAGTGCTTAAGCTGATCAGTTATGAGCTTCTGATTCCAATAAATAGATCACCAGCAATTCATTATCTTAGATTCAGAACAAATGATCATTTTAAAACACTTGGACTACCAAATTAACTAATCGCGACATGAAGAATCCAACTAAGAAAACCAATCTGATTTATATAGGCCAAGCAAACAGATTAATACAATTAACATCGATTAAATTCGTGATAAACCCACATAGCACAGAAATCTAATGAATACGAGAGGAGTTCGATTTTACCTTCTCAGAGCGTGGCAGGCGTATCAAGTCGTCGGTCCAATCGACGGGTTTGGGTTTGCGATGCGAATGAAAGGGCGAGTTCGTTTCTTTGGTCCTTTTTCTGATCGAGCTCGTCTATGCTGCGACTATGTGTGTGTTCTTTAGCCGCTAAGGGTGTCAGATGCCTTACGAGTTCCGACTATGGCTAAGGGTTCTAAACTCGCTCAAGGTCCCCGTCGATGCTATGGGTACCCTCCCTAGCTCTGTATTGTCGTCTGACTCTGACCTATGTTCGACACTGCTGCTCCGGGTGTTGTTGCCCTAAATTGCTATGTTGCTATTGGACTCATTGAACCACCGCTTTACTGTTCACCCCTTGGCCCGATGCCTTTGCATGTGCTTATATAGCCCCATTTGGGTTCCAAGTTAGGTAGGCAATTAGGGCTGATTCTGGGCTTGATTTCGAAAAGATTTGGGTAGATTCGATTGATAATTGGGTGCTGGTTTATGGTAAGAAATCATTGGCTGGGTGTGTGTGGGTAGGAAAAGGAAAGTCGCCGGATTTTCCACCCTGAAAATCCGGCGAGACTCGCGGCTAGAGGGCAGAGGAGTGTGCGGCGGTTCTCTTTTCTAGGGTTTCGTTTACATTTCTGAAGATCAAGTCAGGGTCTCCAGAGGGCTTGAGGGAGATAAGGGGAAATAAAGGTTTGGGCGGTTTGGGCCTTGCGTGTAAATGGGTTGTGCGGTTATAAATGGGGGTGTTGAAATTTGGAAAGGAGAAGTGGGCTGGGTAGTTATTTAATTAGGGGGAGTTAATTTTAGGTGCTATTTAATTAGTGTTAAATTAATAACATAAATTGTGCTTATATTATTTAGGTGCTTTATTAAAATTATTACAAGAATAAAATGGGCGTGCTATTTAATTAATGCTTAATACTTTAGAATGCGGCGCTATTAAAATCTTATTATTGTGCATTATTGCGATGTTAAATTAAAATTAAAATTGAGTTTAGATTAAATTACTTAAATGCTAAATGCAAGTGTGATGTTTAAAGCTTTTATAGATGCGACGCTATTAGATGCATGTATTAGATTAAAATTGATTTTAAATGATTATGAAATTATCCTGCGTATTAATAAATGCGGCTATGCTTCTTGACGCGACGTCGTTGCTAAATTATTTATTTTATGTATTTATTATTAATTAAGAATCGTTTGATAGAACTTAAAATTAATAAATGCGAGCGCGGGACTCTAAGTGCTTAAAACTCTACGTAAGATGCGACGTCATTATTAAATTGTTTATTTATGCATGTATTTATGTTTTATCGCTGCATTTTATTATAAAAAATCATAAAAATTATTTTACAAAATTAGCCTAATTTTATAGTTAATGACTGGACGGGAGGGTCAAAATTGGGTGTCAAAATTGGGTGTCAACACCCACATCCCTTCACCTTCATTTCCCAGCCCCCATCCCTGTCGATAAAACCCATAAAACAAAACAAACAAAAAAAAAACTAAAAGAAAATCCTTTCACCTTCACCCCTGTCGCCACAGACCCTCCCCATACCTCTGCCCTGACACCACCACACCCTCTGCCCCTGAAACCTGCACAACCCATACCCTTATCTCCCCCAAAATCCGCGATTTGAACCAACGAATCGTCCAAAAAATCAGACCTCTAACAGCTATTTTTCGAATTCAAACTCAGTTTTTGCCTATAAAAAACCCCTTCATTCTTCATTAAAGGGGGGTCCGAATTTGATAATTTATCTGGTATATCATCTTTTGTTCTTCGTTTTTTTTCTTCTTGCGTTTAGGGTCTAATTTTCTACTCTTTAATTTTGCATATCATCTTTTGTTGGAGGTTTCGATTCGTGAGTAAAAGAAGGATCGAAAAAATCTGGTCTTAGAAGTCAAGAACAAAAATTCAGTTTTTACTACTTTGAAAGAATCGCAAGAAATCATAAAAAGAAAATCTTCCCTTTTTACTCTCAGTTCGGTTTCGAATCCAGAAAATCGCAACATCTCTAAACTTCTATACTTTCTTATCGCATAAACAAAAAACAAAACACCTCCGAGCAAAATCGACGAGTCGAGACGAAGCCTCGGTCATTTGCGGAGAAGGTAACTCACTTCTTTTATGTTCTTAAGTTATTTTTAGTTATCCAAGGTGCATTATGTGGTCGATATGATTTGATTATGTGTTGGTTAATTTTTGAAACTGTTTAACTCGGTTCAAATCATGTTTAAATAAATGTTAAGTGTTACTGGAGTTTATTAGGTTAGTTATTATGTACGTCGGCTATACTTCGGCTATTTTGAGTCCTTAAGTGCATTTATCAAGTGTCGCTCACTGTTGTCGGGATGATATTACCGTCTATTGGATTTAGTTTATGGGGGGTGTTTCACTGCTGATTTTAGCTTTGTTTTCAGACTGGTTCTGGACTGATTTTTAGCCATTTCGGCTACTGATTTCGACTATTTTTTGGCTTGATTTTTGGCCTTGTTGTTGCTGGTTTTCTGACTGATTTTCTTGCTATTTTGCTACTGGTTTGTGACTGTTTTTGGCAGATTTTGAACTAGTTTTGGTCCCCTTTTTACTGCTGGTTTTTGGCTATTTTTCGCTATTGGTTTGGCCTATTTTTCTACTGATGTTAAGGTTATATTAGTCATATATAAATACTGGAAGAGTCTATGATGTGTGTTTGTAGTAGATTAGCTATTTAAATTAGTTTGGACTCCCTAAACATGATTAGTTTGTTGTAGTTGATAACATGTATACTAAAAATGTATTCCTACGATCTAAGTGATAAATCTGTGGAGTTAGTTAACTGCACGTATGTTGTTTAGTTATCTATGATTAAGAAATGATCTAAGGACAAATTGTTACTATTTTATATGTTTAGTTAATTTAATTGGTTACTCTGCTTGGCTATTAGAGTGTGTTGTTTGTGTTTGAATATGATACTACAAGTCATATGAGATCAATACATGTTTGAAAGAGCTGTAGTTGGGTAAATTGCTTTCATAATATTTAGTTGAATGTGGTTGATTAGGTAAAATATATTATGTGATGAAATGTTGGTGTGTTATCTCTTTAGTGATAGAAATTATGATATAGGATCAGTTAAGTCTCAAATAGGATTAGAGTGGCTGTGACGTCAATTTATGAAGTCTTGAAATGTGTTGAGCTGATTGTCTGATGTGTTAGGTTTATATTTGAGAATCATCTGATATAATATTGTTCTCGGTAGCTACCATGAGTTGGTTGGGTTGTTATCGTATTATGTGTTAACCTCGTACTGTGAATGTGCTTTCTAGACTTAAATATGCAAACATTTTCCTGTTCTCTTTCCTTTTCATGTTATCTATGTTGTGTAGCAAACCGCAAACCTGAGGGCCAATAACATATTACCTTTCATGAATTATTTATTTATATTTTCTTATGTGTGTATTTTCATTTCATTCCTTGTCTTGCCAACTATCAAATTAAATTCTACTAATCCCTATCTTTTCATTCTTTTACATGAAATACATTGGGGAGCAACACGAGTCTCGCTACGAGACTCGCCACATCCGTATCAACATTCCCTGCATTTTTTGGTCCCGGGACTTCCAAACAAATAGGACGGAATGATATCGTCATCCGTTCTAGAGCCGCTGTTTTTTAATTCTTTAATTACATTTATTTTATATTGTTGTAATTTAATTTATTGCACTTATATAATTATTGAATTGCTTAGAATAGTTAGTCCTAGAATTAATAGATTGGAAAGGGTAGAATTAAAATCGGAAATCGCTAGTTTAACTTATTTTAGGCCCGTCATCCATATTTCCAAAACGGTAGTTTTATTTATTTAGGCTCGTCGACTATATTTTCAAAACACTAGTTTATTTTATACTATATCTACTTTGGCATAAAATAAAATCATGTTCTATCAAAACTAAATTCTCATAATCATTTTGTCATGCTTTATCAAAAAAACTAAATATATGTCATTTTACACAAAACTGCTTTATGTATATTTTTAAACGCATCTTTTAAAATTAACTCTTTGCAACATCCTTTTATTAAAACCGCATATATTCAAAACATGCATTTTTCTCTAACATAATAATTAACCCTAGGTTTGAACGGACAGCCGCAAGTTAGCGGATCCTTTAGGGTGCCTAACCCCTTCCCTTTAGGATAATAAAGAGCCCTTACCTAGAATCTCACATAGCTTTTGCAGACCTTCAAATGGAGATCATTCGTAGTATTTTATGCTACATTTTCAGTGTCCTAATTCACTATAATAATTAGGTGGCGACTCCTTAAAATGCATTTAGGAATCCAACCATATGTAGCATGTAGTCTCGTTTCTGACTCGCGGTTGAAATTGGGCGTTACAATTATCTTAATCTGTCTTAAAAGAGAGTTTAAATGTTATGGCCAATTTGACACCGAGTCCATGGGATGGACCGGGAATGTATACCACCTGATTCTACACCGAGTCCATGGGATGGACCGGGAATGTATTCCACCCGATTTGATACCGAGTCCATTGGATGGACCGGGAATGTATTCCACACGTTTTGATACCGAGTCCATGGGATGGACCGGGAATGTATTCCACCCGATTTGATACCGAGTCTATGAGATGGACCGGGAATGTATTCCATACGATCCGGCACCGAGTCCTTGAGATGGACTGGGAATGTGACCATGTGATTCTACATCGAGTCTCATGGGATGGGCCGAGACATGTTATACGTATCACACGATTTATACCTAGATCGCGGTGAGGAAGGAGTTCCACGGGCGAGGATGACTTGAGGCGTGAGTCCCCGACTGACACGCATCGCTTTTATGTTGTGAATCGTAGTTTGTTATCATACATGTCTCTGCTTTTATTTTAAATTATGATTTCGTTCTGATTTCGAGCCACATACTTGGTACTGTTATCGACTCTCCCGGGGTTGCGTTCATGCCGCAGGTAGAGTACGTCGGTTGATCCTCACTCTTAGGATCACTGATTCGGCAGATTAGGAAGCTCCGCTTTTCTCCGAGGCTTATCTTTTGGTATGTTTTCCCGAGTTTGTAAGTTCTTGTACATGTGGTATGGCGGGGCCCCGTCCGTCATAGTTGTTAAAAATCTTAGAGTGCAGTAATCACAAGGCGGGATTTGTAAAAGTGGATGAATAGCTCAAGTGTATATATATATATGCCGACAGGCAGCTTTTCTCAGATAAACTGTTTCTCACTTCATTTTGTTTCATGTCTTGTTTTATTCCGCTGGTTACTCTGATGTATGTCTACTTGGGTGCCCGGGTAAGACACCAGTCACGGGCCCGAGATCGGGTCGTGACAAAAGTGGTATCAGAGCTGTTAATCCTCGGAAAGTGTCTACAGACCGTATCTAGTAGAAACTTGATTATCGGTGTGTTGTGCACCACACCAATAATCAGGAGGCTATAGGATATTTAGGATTGGTTTCCATTCTTCTCATTCTGAGATCGTGCCTTAGAGCTGTATTATAAATTGGACCCCTCTGACGTATTTCGTTTTTACCAGTTATGCCTCCGCGCAAGGCAACCCGGGCCCAGAAGGGCAAGGCATCCGAGGGAGCTGCTAGTAGGATACAGAGGAGTACGAGGCACAGCGGTCCATTACGAGTAGTGCTTGGATGGCGAGTTTTGCGCGCCGCCAGCAGAGTTTGGAGCCGCAGCAGTGGCTGCTGAGACCACAGTACCTGAACCTCCAGTTCCACAGCCTGGAGCAGAGGAGATGGGTTACAAAGAGATGGCGATTCTGGCCGGGATCGTGGCCGAACATGAGATAAATGGATCTGGCGATTCGATGCACACCGTGGTTCACCCGAGATCGGACGATTTGAGACTACGGGATTTTCCGAGTTGTAGCCGCGAGTTTTATGGGTCGAGGCAGGGGCGATCCGCAGGAGTTCATCCAAGCGATTCTGACGGATCATGAGAGTGATCAAGGCTTCAGAGACCGAGTCGGTGGTCTTAGGTTCGCATCAGCTGCGTGATACTGCAGTCGACTGGTTTGATTCGTGGGAGCTGTCCCGGGGAGAGTATGCACTGCCAGCCGTATGGGACGAGTTCTCAGGGGCATTTCTTGCGCATTTCTTGCCTCGCGGATGAGAGGGCTCGGCTGCATTCTTGACGTTGGTGGCCGGGCGCGGTTCGGGAGTACAATGTGGAGTTTGACTCATTAGCTCGAGACGTCCCGCATTAGTAGCAAGCATGGAGGATAGAGTGCACCGATATGTCACAGACTTGACGATTATCTAGCGAGAGTTGCTCGGTGTAGCTCTTCACCGCACGGACATTGCCCGCGTGCGACGCAGCTTATGCACTGATGTGAGGAGCGGAGGGTCGACGGAATGGCCGAGATCAGCGAGAAGAGGCGAGCAGCATGGTCCTTTGGCAACTTTCGAGGCGCCGCCAGTGAGTTAGTTATGCACCTCCGCCGTCTGAGTGGTCCTCCGCGCCTTCGGGGCGTTCGGTATTCGGAGCCGGCCGGGCTCCAGGGCTTAGTTTCTGAGATATACATGGGTTCTAGCCAGCAGGATTCATGTCCTCGGTGCACGCGATGTGGCGGCGCGTATCCCGGGGAATGTCGTCTTTTCAGCGCTTGTTTCACTGCGGCCGTCGGGCCATGTGACGGTATCGCTTATAGGAGATGCGGGCAAAATGACGCAGCCTACCGGGTCAGTGGCAGGTTCATCGCCTTCTATAGCTATGCGCCCGGCAGGGCAAGGTTATGATTAGAGCGACGAAGGGAAAGTGAAGCAGTTAATACAGATATATTCTTACCCCTCTAGAGATTAGTATGCTTGATATGATGATCTTGATTAAGTGTTATGTTCAGATAGCATTGTGTTAATTGCGTTTAGAAGACAAGGTTAGTTAAAAGGGTAAGATTGGGGACAGGGAAATTGTAAGCCTTAGAATTTTATACGTGGAGACCTTAGAGGCGAGGCCATCTTGAGTAAAAAATTTATTTTTATGTTTGACCCTTATCGGAGTGCATTGTATACGTGAGATATATTTGTGTGATAAGTCTCTGAGTAGTGTGAAATTTAAGAGGGTAGTTGAGCTAAGAAGACCACTAGGTTTTCGTGACTCGATGGTGAGATTGTTCCGGATCGGGAAAACAAGAGCTTGGCGCGATAAATGGGTCGGGTTGAGGCCAGATTGCGGGTCAACCCGCAGCCCGGTTTGAAGTAAGGAAAAATTGTGGTGGTCCTGCTTTGTGATAGGGTCACGAGGGTGTTAGGCCCAAGTTTTGTTAACCATCGTACGAGTTTGTGGATGCGTTCGACCAGTAGTCGGGCCGATGAGGTCAGCCCATCTTGTCTTTCATCGAAGCTTTTACTCGCAGAGGTTATGCGAGATGTTATATATCGGGAAGGTTGTAAGGCGCACGGGGTTCCTACTTTTACTTTATAATGACGGTGGAGCCGGTTGCGGCTATTTCTTTTATGGAGGTCTTACTGTGCAAGGTTAGGAACTCGGTGAGTCTCGATGTGCATCCACCTCGCGGTGTTTTGATTTGAGGTATTGTAAGGATTATTCGCCTCTTGTTGAGTGAGTATTATAATAGCTACCATTTCAGTATTCGGATGTCACTTTATGAAGCCTTGTATGGGCGGTAGTGTAGGTTGCCGGTCGATTGGTTCGATGTTGGCGAGGTTCGAATTGTTGGTTCATACTTGATTCAGCAGGATGTGGATAGGGTGAAGCTTATCCAGGAGAGGTTATTGACAGCTCAGAGTCAACGTGAGTCGGGCGGATAATCTGCGTCGATACTTGGAGTTGACGACGGTCGGTCTTCTTGAAGGTACCACCGGAAGGTGTGGCGAGATTTGGAAGCGAGGAAAACTTAGCGAGGTACTGAGCCTTTTCAGATCGGTTGTAGAATAGGCCAGGTTGCCTATAAGTTAGCATTTCCGTCCGACTTAGGAGGTAGTACGTCCGGTCTTTCATGTTGCTATGTTCGGAAAAGTATCGGAGATCCATCCAGAGTGTTCCCAGTTAATGATGACCAAGTTGGAGATAGTAACCCTGAGATTTTGGAACTGAAGCAATATGAAGGTGGTAAATTTATTTAGGAAGTGTTGGAGTGCGAGGAGAATGCGACGAGTAAGAGAATAGAAGTGATCATTACTTTTGTGAAGTAAAGGTGCGAAGGGAGTATCTTTTAGACCTCGGGTGGGAGCGTTCGTGATGTTAGAGGTGATTCCTCGTTGGCTTGGATTGGAGTTTTGCGCATGTGTTGTATTGTGGCCATGTGTGGCTTGTACAAATTGTTTAAGTTGTGCGGAACTATATCGTTACCTGTCTTGAGAAGGAACATTCGGGACGAATGTTTCTAAGGAGGGGATAATGTTATACCTCGTATTTCCAGAGTATGTATGTGAGGACGTACGTACATTTGTACAAACCCTAATTAGGTTTAGGATGAAATTGTGAACTTTCGACGGAAAAGATTCCGAACCTTGTAAAGGAAATTCTACGTTTTTAATATTTTAACCGATTACGGATTTTTTCCGAGAGACGAAATATTTTGGACCAATAGGAGGGCGACATGTGTCACCCTTAGTTGGCATGGGTTGGACGAAAATGTTGGGCTTGTGGACAAGTCAAATGGTCAATTCTTGGAAGATATTTCTTTGGGTGAGTGGGAGTAAGTAAGGGACGATTTTGTGGGCAAGTGGGGGGCTTGCCTTGGGCGTTTTTTTGTGCCTAGTGGAAGGCCACATGGCTCTTTGTTGTGGGGACATATGTCCCAATGTTGTGGTGGTCATATGTCCCAAGGTTGTGGAGGACACTTGGTGGAAGACTCCACTCACACAAGCTATCTAATCTACACCCTCCATTTGTTTTAATCTTGGCCCTTGGTGGTTCTATAAATACCCCCTCCCCCTAAGTTGCAAGAATTCTTCATCCACCAAACATTTTTTTCCAAGTCTTAAAATCCCCCCCCCCCCTTGAGTTGAAGTTATTGTCCACTTCCTTCCCCGCCTTAGTAGCTTGTCCGCAACACACCCCTTTTGTAGAAAAATATTCTCCAAGTATTGTTACTATTCCAAAATACCTCAGCCTAATACCTTGTAATATTCCAAAGTTACCTCTATACTAAAAGCCCAGAAATACTACTTTATATCCATTAGTCACAAAACGAAACCCTAGGAAAAATCTTCATAGTTGGTTGAAGTATTAAGTAAGTTGTTTAGAAACTTCTAAGGGTTTCTTGGAGCGGATTGGAGCGTCTGCAATAGGAGCTAAACCTTGCTCAGATCGACATTTAAACTTGGATAATTTTGGGCTTATCGAGGTAAATATCCTTCTTCTATTGTAATTGGAAATTACATATAGTAGTTTAGAATTGAGTATAAGATATAGAAGGATGGTATTAAAGAAGAGAATCGAACTGTAATTACATAGGACTGTATTTACAGTAGACTTGAGTAGTTTGACGGGTGGGGAATGCTGCCCAATTTTCCGTAGAATAGAGAACCTTCTGCTTAGAATATTCTACAGAGTAGTCTAGACGTTGATAGGCGTATTTGACTATTATAGGTTGATACTCTGCGCGCGACATATTCGACTTGGCAGGTGGATTTCGCCGAGGAGGTATGTGATTCTTCCCATCCTCTTGAGCATGATATTTTTAAAATATATATAGTACGGTAGACGTACGTGTGTTAACTGAACGTGGCTTTACTTCGATGTCTTTTGACTTGAGTTTTAAATAATAAGAATCTTGAAGTGTTTCAAAAGAATTATGAATCGTTTTTGAAAGAAGAGTAATACTTGGTTTTAAAAGCTTAAGAGTTATACTAGCTTTATGGGAAGTTAGGTATAACGACTTAAGAAAGATAAAAGGAACGGTTTACTTAATTGGTTATGAAAGCCTTGTATTGATTTCGGAAAGGGAAAATGTATCGACTAAGTAAGTATTATTAAAACCAGTAGAAACCTCCATCTGCATAGAAGCTAAGATAAGACAAAATTGTATTACATTTTCTAGATCATGGCTGCTTTAATAAGATTGTTATAAACAAGAATAACTACTCACACATAAGGTATATGCTACTCAATTGTTTTAAAAAGAGATTGCGTTATTTGATTAAGACTATGAACTATGAAATCTTTCGGAAGTAAAAGACTTGAGTATATTTTAATTAGGCAACTTGAACTTTTGGAAAAGAATGTTGTTACTTGATTTTAAAAAAGGAAAGAGTTTGTGATTTAAAAGAAAAGTATGGTATTATCTTAATCTGTCTTAAAAGAGAGTTTAAATGTTATGGCCAATTTGACACCGAGTCCATGGGATGGACCGAATGATACCACCGATTCTACACCGAGTCCACGGATGGACCGAATGTATTCCACCGATTTGATACCGAGTCCATGGGATGGACCAGAATGTATTCCACACGCTTTTGACGCCGAGTCCATGGGATAGACCGAATGTATTCCACCCGATTTGATACCGAGTCCACGATGGACCGAATGTATTCCATACGATCCGACCGAGTCCATGAGATGGACCGAATGTGACTACGCGATTCCACCTCGAGTCCCATGGGATGGGCCGAGATATGTTATACGTATCATACGATTTATACCTAGATCGCCATGGCGAAGGAGTTCCACGTACGGAGGATGACTTGGCGCGTGAGTCCCGACTTGATCGCTTATGTTGTGAATCGTAGTTTGTTATCATACATGTCTCTGCTTTTATTTTAGATCGTTATGATTTCGTTCTGATTTGGCCACATACTTGGTACTTGTATCGACTCTTCGGGCCGCGTCACGCCGCAGTAGAGGTACATCGGTTGATCCTCACTCTTAGGATCATAGTTCGTAGACGGAAGCTCGCTTTCTCCGAGGCTTATCTTTTGGTATGTTTTCCCCGAGTTTGTAAGTTCTTGTACATTCAGGGGTATGGCGGGGCCCTGTCCCGTCATAGTTGTTGTAAAAATCTTAGAGGTTTGTAAAATCTTTGTGGCGTGGATTTGTAAAAGGGATGAATCGCTCAAGTGTATATATATATATGCCGACAGGCAGCTTTTCTCAGATAAACTGTTTCTCACTTCATTTTGTTTCATGTCTTGTTTTATTCCGCTGGTTACTCTGATGTATGTCTACTTGGGTGCCCGGGTAAGGCACCAGTCACGGGCCCGGGATCGGGTCGTGACATTATGATGCCCTGAGAGTTTGATTGAGTTGTGTTTTGATGCAAAATGATTGTATACGCCTCCAAACAACTTATGAATCACGAAAAGAAAGCAACAATAGTTTTTGCATTGAAGTTATGGCGTCACTACTTGTAGGATGATTTTTTTTTGTTCACGGTGAATTTTTTTTCACATTAATATGGAGTTGGAGGTAGGTAGTTGTTTGCTTTTTTGGATCATTTGTTGGAAAATTTACCTAGTGGGATTGAGCTTATCCCATCCTTAATGACTTGAACATAATGGGGCCCTGCATGTCGGAAATACGTTTTTCATACACATGCACACGTTGTACAATATCTAGCTAAATTTCACGTAGTGAAAGAGATGTTGGAACACATATTAAAGTGTTCGTAAGTTAGGTAAGGATGGACGTTTAATTGGCCAAATTAATGTGTCTCCCACGACGGTATATTTAAAGAAGAAATGTGCAAAAACACGAAAAATGTGGAAGGGTTGCGGCTGACTAGAGGCCGACTCACAATTTCGATAAGTCCAGATTTTTCTTTGAATTAGGGCGCGCCCTTCTGTCGATGAACCGAAAATGGATAGAATCTTCTGGATTTTGATCTCCTTGGAAAGGCCAAATCTTATCCAACCTTTGGCATGTTCAAGATGGCTTTTTGTGAGATCAAAGCAACCCATTTAAAGTATTCACACAACCTTGTGGATAGTATTTTGCAACTATAAATAGAGCTTGAATTTTCAGATTTACATACTCATTGCAATTACAAAAATCTGAAACTTGTTGAGAGCTCTTATTTTATTCTAGCAATCTCTTGTTCTTGTTTCTTCTACGAGGACTCTCAAGTATTTGGTTTGTGCTTGAGAGGGTATTGTCATTTTATCTTGGGAGACTATTACCGATCTACCGTAAGCCATTATATACGGGGGTAATTTTGTCTTAAGGAGAGATTGTCAAACAATCGACTCGACGAACATTGCACTACGCTTTCATTTGTTTGTTGAATTGTTTTAGACAGGTGTCCAAACTAACTTGTGGAAATCAAAGTCATCAGGAACCAGATTTCAAGAGACGAAGACTAGAAGCCTGTTATTTCCATTATTTTGTAACTACTACAATCATACATGTTGTATGTAGTTTTGTATTTCCTTTCGACTATACTTGTAACAGTATTATACTATTCCCCGTACAACACTATATTTTACAACAACTTAAGACAAAATTATATTAGTAGTCGAAAGATGTCGGTCAACATTGGTGTGACCGATTCCTGTAATGGAAATGGCTTTCTAGTTGAGGACAATTTGGTTGACAGTTCAGTTGATAGTTCAGACACTATCTCTGTCAACAACGGTGGTTACAAATCAGGTCCTAGTTTTGGATCGCTATTTGACGACAGTACAAGATCTGCCTACGTCAAAGAAACGACCTTTACTGATCTTCAAGATACGGCTGATAGTCGTGCATGTGCGGGTCAAAAGTCCGCTCACAATCAAGCTGCGAAGAATCATCCAGAAGAGAATTTGGATATCAACTGGGACAAGAGGAGAAGGCTGAAGATGTTGTTCTACCTTGTGGCAGATGACCTGTATCGGTCTCAGAATTCGAGTTACGGTAAGGAGATGATGGACACTCGTTCTGACAAGCGCGGTCCAGATCTCTAAAAGGCTAAGTTTATTTACTTACCATCCATAGTAAGTATAGTCAATATCAGATTAAAAATGAGTAAAGTAATATGGAAATATTTATCATTAGAACTTGTATTTCCTACTTTAAAAATCAGATATTGAGTCTCATTGGCTTCTTGATTAAAGATAACCAAACTCAAAAGATTCGTTCTTTTGAATATAAAAGTGTGTAAAGTATGTTCACACATAAACGGATCGATTTCCACTAACTGTGCGAAAATAGTTACCACTCTTAATTTACACGATTTTCTAAGCAAGCGCCAGAAATTGTCTAGGCATCAAACTTAAGGGAAGAAGAGAGTTGAACCTGTCACACCATCGGCAGAAGATCCTTCATAGGATAGAATTAGACACCCAATGAGGTGGGCCAAATTAGACACTCAGTCATACAATACCTACGGGAGACTAGAGTGGGCTAGAATAGTCAAGTCTTAGATGATCGGAAAGTTAAGGCTATCGTTGGGCAAAACAAGGATAAAACCTTCGGATCTTGACAACAAGGTTGTGGATAAAATGATCCAATACATCGACATACAAAACGTCCAAAATAGGCTGATTTTGAGAAAGGGTCGCGGCGCCTGAATTAAGAGCCGCAGCGCCGCTTCTGACAGCGTGAAGCCGCAGCATGAGTCTGACTAAGCCGCGATGCTGAGTCCCAGAATCTGCAGACATAAAACCTAGAGTTCCAGTTTTGAGATCCAAGAGTCTTGTGACTTTTGAGATGACTTCTGGTGAGTTGAACCAACGTTCAATCTCCATTACACAGCCAAAGGTTGGAGTACTAATTCTCCGTTAACCGGAAGAATCTTCTGATCGTGTCCTATTCACAGGCAAGAAGATCAAGACACAATTGATCAAGTTGAGATTGTTGTCGTCTGTCGACGTAAACCCTCAGAATAAATGAGAGGTAGTCGAAGAGGAAAAATCACATTTCCATTCCGTCAATGGAATAGCTAAAGAAGAACCTCTCCTCTACGTGGCTGATACAGAGTTGTACAAACTAGAGGGGAAGACACTGCACGTGAATAGTCTCGTTCAAACTGCAACTGAAGAGTCTCGTTCACACTGCAAGTGATGAGTCTCATTCACACCGCAAGGAAAGAGTCACGTTCACATTGCAAGTGAATAGTCTCGTTCACATCGCAAGTGAAGAGTCTCATTCACACCGCAAGTGAAGAGTCTCGTTCATATTGTAAGTGAAGAAGCACATTCACATTACAAGTGAAGAGGCATATTCACATTGTAAGTGAAGAAGTACGTTCCCATTGCAAGTGAAGAGCCACGTTCACATTGTAATTGAAGAGTCACGTTCAAAATTGACTAGAAGTTGAAAACGGGTCAAGTTGGACCTAAGACTGTAGATTGCATATTCACTGGATCTGCAAATAATAGTAGTGATCATTGCCTCTTTGGTGTCAAAGAATTCTGAATTCTTTGAATGTATCTTCCCTTGAGAAGGGAAAAAAAGTATTTGCTCGAGGTTAACAAGAACCCGCGAGGGCCTGACAATACGGAACCGAGTGTTCCAGATCCACAGGACTCGAGGCTCTAGAGGTTGAACCGATACGGAGCAAAGAGGGGGCTGAACTTGGCCTAGGCTTTATAAGCCTATTTGGTTAAGAATTTGTCTATTCCAGAAGCATAACTCTGGAAAGGAAAATAATAGAATTCATTTTACAGAACCATACTAATGGTTGACCTTCCTCCGTGAAACGAACCTTTGGGTTGTAAAAGTGGATACTTAAATTGAGTACAAAGTGGATGGATTTATTTAAAGCCTCCTATGTGAGCAGCTTAACTTCCAGGGTCACCACAACATTGCGTGACATGGATGTTAAGACAACCTTCCTAATCGGAGAGTTGGTTTTGTAGAACTATTGGGCTTTTTCCTGAACTTCCTTACAGTCCCTGGAATGTTTATATTTTTGTCCTGGAAGTTTCAGATAAAACAGAAACATTGACTCTGAATCTAGAAAGCCAACAGTTGGAAAAACCAAAAGTCCAAAAGTGGAAGAAGATAGTAATACGGAACAACCCGGGGGGTATGTGGTTCCAGGAAAGAGAAGAAAGCCTGTCGATCTGTCAAATCTCTGTGCGGGCTAAAACAAGCCCCGAAGCAATGGTGCGAAAACCTTGACTGTACTCAACTATCGAGGGGTTTCTCCATTCATGAGTATGACAAATGTGTCTACATGAGGTACATTTACGTAGATGACATGTTGGTCACAGGAAGAAGTCCTGTGTATGTTGAAACGATGTTTCAATATGAAGGATATGGGTACTACAGATGACTTCTTAGGAATTGGGATTTCTAAGACATCTAACGGACTGATCTAATTCCATAACTCATCAATGAGGTATTTGACAGTCTCGTTGAAGTCACCCATGGATAGAAGTCATAAAGATTGACTAGAATCATGGTGCACCCATACACCCGAAGCAATATGCACAGGTCTCAGGTAGTTCAAAGTATGCCACACACTACAATCGATCTGATATCGCTTGCCAAGCCAAACCAGTTGAACCAGGTTCACTCGTGATCTTGGAAATAATTATTGGATGTCACTAAGACAGATATGACGATATATGAGATGTGCACTAATCTACGGATTAAGGTATTCCGGATGTCCAGTTGTTCTGAGAGAACGCAGCGATACAAGCTGGACATCGGATATGAAGAACGACATAGCCACAAAGAGAATGTGTGGTGTATCTTATAAATCCTCTAAAACTTGAATCATTTGATTCGTGAGGGAATCAGAGTCTTCCGCTTTATACAAAGCGTGAAAAGAAGTTGAGTAACTTCACCACAACTTAGAGAAAGTCCCTTATCGGGAGAAACCTGTGCCTTCAGCAGTTATACACTGTGGAAAGCCAATCGGCTTCTGGAAGGGCACAGATGATGGCGTCTCAACATATTCATCAGAGACATAATACCGTTTGGCAGTTGATCATCACGGGTAAAACTTCCTTGATTACAAATCGAAGAATATAACAAACCTTTTAAACTAAAGAGATACCCAAAGGTCAAGAGTTCTGCCTGTCTAGGGGAATGGACTTAAAACCCAAACAATAAGGACCGATATGGTGGTAACCCATCCATACTGACTGAAGATCCCAGAAATTTGGTTCAATGAAAAAACTAAGTTGTAAAGGTCCAGTCGAGCGCTTATAGAAAAGCAAGAGCACTTCGGATATTGGTTCCTTACGGAAACACTAATCCAAAGCCTTCCCGTGATAGACATTAAAGTGCTACCTAAATTATGGGTACAAGGTTAAGTGTCAGGGTCCTAACACAATACTCGAAAGTCGAGGTTAAAGACGAAGATACTTTTAATGACTCCTGGTGGGAGGTCACCTATTTAAGTGCGAGGACAGACCACCTCAATTGTAGGCACTTAAGAATCCAAGAGTGTCCACGGGCACAACGGATAAAACATAAGAAGAAACGAGAGATTGGACAGTTATTTGTGTCTCTATCATTGTCTTGGCATATATTAAACACTGACGGTTCAAGACATCACCTTCACCGCTCAGTAAATATGTCCGATGGTAGTTGACTAGGAAAGGTTCAAAGTTGTGTGCTACCTATTTCGATGCAATACACTTCCGCTACTAGATTGCTAATGGTTGGCACTCCGCGTGCACCAACACCTCTTTCAAGAGGGGATTGTTGGAAAAGTTACCTAATGGGATTGAGTTTATCCCGTCCTTAATGACTTGAACACAATGGGGCCCCGCATGTTGGAAATACGTTTTCCATACACATGCACACGTCGTATAATATCTAGCTAAATTTCACGTAGTGAAAAAGATGTTGGTACACATATTAAAGTGTTCGTAAGTTAGGTAAGGATGAACGTTTAATTGGCCAAATTAATGTGTCTCCCACGACAATATATTTAAAGAAGAAATGTGCAAAAACACGAAAAATGTGGAAGGGCCGCGACCCTTCAGCTAGGGGTCGCGGCTCCTAATTTATAGTAAGTCCAGATTTTTTTGCTGAATTAGGGTCGCGGCCCTTTCTGTCCAGTGAATCGAAATTGGATAGAATCTTCTGAATTTTTATCTCCTTGGAAAGGCAAAATCTTATCCAACTTGGCATGTTCAAGATGGCTTTTTGTGAGATCAAAGCAACCCATTTAAAGTATTCACACAAGCTTGTGGATAGTATTTTGCAATTATAAATAGAGCTTGAATTTTCAGATTTACATACTCATTGCAATTACAAAATCTGAAACTTGTTGAGAGCTCTTATTCTATTCTAGCAATCTCTTGTTCTTGTTTCTTCTACAAGGGCTCTCAAGTGTTTGGCTTGTGCTTGAGAGAGTATTATCGTTTTATCTTGGGAGACTATTACCCATCTACCGTAAGCCATTATATACGGGGGTAATTTTGTCTTAAGGAGAGATTGTCAAACAATCGACTCGACGAACATTGCACTACGCTTTCATTTGTTTGTTGAATTGTTTCAGACAGGTGTCCAAACTAACTTGTGGAAATCAAAGTCATCAGGAACCAGATTTCAAGAGACGAAGACTAGAAGCCTGTTATTTCCATTATTTTGTAACTACTACAATCATACATGTTGTATGTAGTTTTGTATTTTCTTTCGATTATACTTGTAACAGTATTATACTATTCCCCGTACAACATCATTCATTTTGATTTTATTCATTTCTTTGGAAACAAATGCAAGTGTTTTGACTACTTTTATTACTACTGATTATGACTTCTGAAATCAGACGAAGAAGTTTAAAACCATTTTAGTTCTAAAATAGTTGACACCTTGAGTTAATCTCTTGATACACGGTTATTGACCAAATAACAAGTGATTTCACGTTGGTAAATAAAGGAAAAAGTGTACAATGTGTAAAAGATGAAACGAGTCAGAAATCGCCGCGGAGCCGTGAAGGGCCACGACGCCTCCTCCCAATGATCGCGGCGTCCGTAACAGTAAAATCACTAGGAAGTTACTGGAGATGCAGTGCCGCGACGCCTCGGCTCCAGTGAGTAGTGAGCTACTGGACGTGAAACACCACGGCGCCCTCCCTAAGGGCCGCGGCTCCTCGGTACCAGTGTGACCATTGGGAACGAAAATTGACTGATTCTTGGGCTTACTTTGGAACATTAATTCTTCATTATTTGGCTCATGAATTCAGCCATTATTTGGCTGAATTGTAACCTCAAATTAAAGTGTCATTACATGGCATTGAAGGCCATTACTTGGCTATTTGAGAAGACATCTTGATCACACTATAAATTGAGGTCATTGACTCAATTGAAGAACACACAATCTCAGATTTTCTAAGTTCTTCTTCTTTAAGCAATTTTTCATATACTAAAAAATGTTCTTCTTTTTAGTAAACACTTGAGTTATCCTTTGCTCAATTGTTTGTTGTTGTTTTATCTTGGGAGACAAGTTGCCAATAGCCGTTAAGAGATTCATACGGGACAATATTATTTTAAGGACAGGGTGCTAACACCCGACTCAATAAATCTTTCTTTTTAGTGCATGTTTAGATTAGCTTTTGGATACCCAGAATCAATTAATAAATACTTTTGATTTTAAGAAATGATTTAAAATAAATAAATAAAGACACAACCTCCTAGCAAAATGCCGAAGTAAACTTTGAAATTTTGGAAAACGATGGCTACGATATTATAATAAAAGTAAATGTGGACTGATTTTATAAAGTACAAAATTATCAAAATAAATGTTAGAAAATAAAAACGTGCTAGTTTCGAAAAATAAAAACATGCTATAATGAATCGTGGCCATCAAATAGGTGAATTTGGGTACGTGTCAACGCTATGATTCAGTTTCTGTCTCAGCCAGCCGAGTGGCAAAGGCAACTTTCAGAATTTAGCTGGAGGGTAATATAGTCATTTCCCGATTTTGTGAATGTCTGGTTCTATTGTTTTATTATATACTAACACAACACCGTTCTGTTAGAACTTCAGTTTTCAACGGACATACCCATAACAGGGCGCGTGAATGCCACGTTCTCTCATAATTTTTTTCTTTTTTAGTACGAAGAATGTTCAAATTAAACCTTATCCCCTAAACAAAAGACGTCATGTGTAAAAAGAATTTTTAAAATATGATTGTGTCTTTTCAACAGATTGCTTTAACGTTCACGAGTCCATAATTAGCATAGGAATGTATACTGTAGGCATATTCAAAATCTTTTTTATTCTTGTTTTACATCTTAGATGTTTAATATTCATATTGGGAAGCCATTTAAAAGGAATGTGCTCCCTAATAGATTTTTTTTTTAAGTATCACCTCAGAAAATTTTAACAAAAAAAGTTTATTAAAAAAAAAAAAGAATTTAGGGTTTTGTTGGGTCTAAAAATTTAAAATTTTGTAAACTTACTTGCCACAACAATTCCGTCTGATATGATTATGTTACAATTGAAATCTGCAAAGACATAAAGAAACTTACATTTTACAAACTTAAGAATCTCTACTAAAAGATGTGCACGCGATTGTCTGCTCGGGTGCAAGTCTTGCTTCGGTATATTCCTCTATCAGAAAAGCTAGGAAATCTTGACAGAGGTTTGAGAGGATTTTAGTCTCTGAACTCTGAGTTCAGAAAGTAAGAATTAAGTTTATAATTCCAATAACCTAAATTATGAGGTTAAGTGTTGAATATATATGAAAACATTAAAATACAAATCAGACTGGATTAGGCTTAAAGGCCTGGTCCAAATCCGAATTGCAGTGGACCGGGCTGATCGCCCATCTTGCACCAACGCCGCGACTCATCCTCTTGGCGTCATACACGCTTCTTTATTTTAAAGTTTCAGCACGTTTTGATTTTAATTAAATCCAAAATCTAATTTTGACTTAATTAAATAATTTCCATCAAATAAAAATTATCCCATAATTTATTATTGATTAAAATATCTCGATTCTAAATCGAATATTTTATATTCTCTCAATATACCCTTATACTGAAAAGACAATCGACTTAGTGTGACCCTTTAGGCCTTCACACATCGACACTTAATCAAATTAAGGTTCACACGGAACTCCTAGACCGCGCCACATGACGAACTCAATATGTGAAGAACGTTTACAAGACTCTAGTAAACATAATATTTATGTGAGATGATAAATTTCTTTTATTCGCGACACACTCGATCAAGCTTAGGATCTGCCATGTGTCTATTCAATTGACTTGATCACTTTATCTCATCTTTATTAGTCGACAACTAGATCATACCCTAGTATGTCTCTTGCATTGACCAATGACTTGGTCGACCTAATATTACTGAGAAGCTGAGTGTTCTCTCGAGTATCTAATCGAGGAATGAATCATATTCTTGACTCAACTACCACCTTAGTATGTATCACAATGTACCCAATTCAAGTCATGTCTTATCCTATAAGGAATTTAAGCTTATGGCATGATCAAAGTACATTATTCTACAAATAAGGTGCGTATTGACCTCAAGTCAAAGGACTTTTATCTCCCACATGCTGCTGATAATACTCTAGACATGTATAACAAACAATTTATTAGCATGACATGCCAATACCCTCAAAGAGTATCCATGTGTCCATCACTAGCAATCATTACTAGTAGTAAGTAAGACATACTACATTCTCTAAGAATGTGATGCAAATCACATGTCGACTTATAATATATCATTGATATCCCATTTTCAATGATCATCAGTCGAGGCTACTTTAAAAATTACGTTATATCATTAATATCTCACCATATCAATGACAACGTAAGATCAAGAGATGCACATTAATGAATGATATAAACAATCAAATAATAGTTCAGTAATTGTAAAAGTCATAAATATATTAGTCTCATTAATAATATAAATGTGTTTAAATACATTTATCCCTAAAATGATTGTCTCTAAGACATATAGATACTTTCATTCGTATCATTATTAAGGCACCATAAGGAGAAAAAGATATATAAATAACATGATCGCATAAGAATAGTAAATCAAAAGACTATTACGAGACTGAATCTCCACAATTAACTCCTTTATATACTCACTACATTAATTTCCTGTCTTTAATGTAAGTCACGTTTCATTAGAAAAAAAAAAGTTGAAAGTTAGCAACTGAATAGATACTAAAGAATTTTCTATAACAAATATTGTCAGAAATAAAAGGCTCACTTTTAGATTATTATTTTTGGACAATTTTATACTAATTAGTAAATTACATGTCTGAAAAGCTCGATGAACTACACCAATTAAAATGAAATGATGTCATTAGCTTGTAAAACCTTTTAATAAAATAAAAAATATCATGGGGAGAAGGCAAAGTAGGCCTTAATGTTAGATAAATAGTAGTTATAATTTTATGGATTAGAAAAATTAATTTGCGATTTGCCGATCTCTTCTTACACAATCATCAGTGCTTGTAATAAAAGACATCTTCAGTCCGCACGAACAGTTTAACTGGTTTTTAAAGGAAATAACTGAAAAAATAAAAGACATCTTCTTTGAATAATAATTCCTTTAGCAGTAATTGTATGGACTCAATATGAGAATTGTTTGAATTTAATATATAAGAATTAGAAAAAGATGAATTAAATAATTACAGAAAATATACCAATGATTAATAAATTTCACCTTTTAAGAAGATTTAATTACAATTTTTTTTTTTGTTAATAACTTGATAGTGTAATTTTTTTCTTATACTAGCGATACATATAAGTTAAAATTAGGAGTGAAAGATTAGATCTACTATTATTTTTTGGAAAAGGATCATATTTGCACTCAACGTTTAGGAAAAGGTTTGTATTTGTCCTCCGTTAATATTTGAGGTCAAATATGTCATCCGTTAGTCCAAACCTTTTAAAGTTATCCATTTTTAACGGATTTGCCACGTGTTAGATACGTGGACGACAAATTGAAATTTCCGGCCAAACCACGGTAGCTCCGTCCAACTCCGACATCCATAGGGGACGGGACATAGTCCAATAGCTTCGTCTCGTCAAGCCCGTTAATTCCATACCAACCACCGCCGTCGATTCTTCCTAAATCGCCGGCAATTTTAGATCGAAAAATACCCTGTTTTCCGATTCGGGATTTCGCATTTTCCGGCAATTGTGAGGTCCGCCGGTGGCACCAACAGACTCCCCATCTCCTCCCCGTCATTTTGACACCCCACGTTGCTCGATTCTCACTAAATCGCAATAACACTCAAATCGAAATCCTTAAAACCCTAAACGTCGCCGCTCGTTTTCCGGCGACCTGAGATACATTCGAGGTTCGTGGTTGGTACCAGTAGACTCTCTGTCTCAAGGCCGACGTCCTACACCCAACCACGACCTTCCATTCTTACCCAATTCGCCGGTCGACCAAATAAAAAAATACGACGGGTTTTTGGCCTTTTCCGATCAGCTCCGGTAGCGTCGAGGACTGTGGGTGGTATCACTGAGATCGTCTCGTCATTATCTACAATATACACTAATTCCCGAAGTTTAACTCTCAATCTTGAGATTTTCACCATTTTTTCATTGTGGATGGACAGCGCCACCGACGTCGCCCAAAGAACTCCAAAGAACACTCAGCTGACTTTCCACGTATCTGCCACGTGGCTGATCCATTAAAAATTTGTAAATTTAAAAGATTTGGACTAACGGAGGACATATTTAATCCTAAATATTAACGGATGACAAATATAAATTTTTTTCTAAACGTTGAGGGCAAATATGACCCTTCCCATTATTTTTCTATAAAAGTATTGAACTTTTCCATTCAAGCTAGTTAGGTGGTGATAATATGTAGCAAATCAAATACAGTAATTATATAGCAACTTTTAAGTTTAGCCTATTTTAAGTGTTTCATCTATTCTTAAATGAACTAAAGAGTTTGTATTTTGGTGATAAATGCATCTAAAGTATAACATTTTCATCTAAAACCTTTCAATAGAGTCAAGTAATCTTGAGAGTAATTTCTTTCCTTGTAGCGTATAAAGTTATAAAGTAGACTAAAATATATATTTATGTGATATTAATTTACTTTTAAACTTAACTATTCTTACTTTTTATTTGTATTTATTTATGTTTACTTTTTAACTTGTGCTTTGTCTTGAGACGAAGTCTCTCGGAAACAGCCGCTCTACCTATCAAGATAGAGATAAAATCTGTGTACACTTTACCTTCTTCAGACCTCACGTTGTGAGATTTCAATGAATATGTTGTTGTTCTTTCTTTCTTCTTCAAAACTCTAATCTTTTGCTAACAACAGTAAATCAGTTGGAACCTATAAATTTAAAATAAATAGAAAATAATAAATTCATTTGCAAATTACAACTAAAAATTATGAATAATGATAGACTCAGTTGAGAAAAATATAACATTAAACGCACACAAAATTTATTTTAATATTCAATCTTTTCAATTAGATATATTATTATTGCTTAATTATGTTCTAATTTGCAATAGGTTTACTGTTACTGATTTTCTTTTATTTTACTATTGCTTTAGCAATATAAATTTTCAACTAGATTTAATGTTATCAATAAAAGGTATAAAAACCATCAATAAATATAAATAAGGCAAGAAAAAGGAATTAATTTTTTTTTTGTCTACGCTTTAATATTTCACTTTTGGTTTCTCTCTTTTGTTAATATTTTGTTATTGATGATATTATAAATTTATTTTTAATTGGTTTAATGTCGTGGTTTCCAATTTTATTCTTTACAGAAATTATTATTAAATACTACATATTTATTTTTTGGATCTATTTTCTAGATTCACCATTTTATAACAAAATTTGTTTTTTTGAAGGAGGTGAACTCCACGCAACTGTATCTCACGTCAGTACAGTTACCGAAATGCAAGTACAAAATATGCATTCAAATTGTCGTTCCCATTTTTGTAATTAATAGCAAAAACTAAGGCAAATATATAGTACCCCTCCCACCCCTGAACGGCACTTCGACCATTCTCCTACCTATACATATATCCACCAAAACTATTCTCTCTGTATAGTGTATATCAACATCAATATATTCTTCTCTCTCTCTCTCTCTCTCTCTCTGCAACCGTTCACCAATGCAACAGCAGCCTTCAACCGCCGCCGTTACCGATGTGGACCCTAAAATCTGGAGAGCTATCGCCGGTAACTCTGTCCAAATCCCCGCTGTCGGTTCCAGGGTTTACTACTTCCCTCAAGGACACGCCGAACATACAAACTCTGGTTCTCCTATTTTACTATCCGCTGTTATCCCTCCGTTTATTCTCTGCCGTGTGTTATCTGTTCGGTTTCTCGCCGACTCCGTTACTGACGAAGCATTCGCTAAGATTTTTCTGCTACCGATTAACCAGAGTGACGGTAACGATAACGACGTTGCTGTTAATGATGATGAGGTGGAGGACGACGTCGTTTCGTTTGTGAAGATTTTAACACCTTCAGATGCGAACAATGGGGGAGGTTTCTCTGTACCGCGGTTCTGTGCTGATTCGATATTCCCTAGGTTGAACTTTGTGGCTGAACCGCCGGTTCAGAATTTAGCTATTCGCGATATTCACCGCTTTGTGTGGGAGTTTCGGCACATTTATCGAGGCACACCTCGCCGGCATTTGCTCACTACCGGCTGGAGCAAGTTCGTTAACAGTAAAAAGCTTGTCGCCGGTGATTCTGCCGTGTTCGTACGTAAAATCAGGACTGGAGAACTCTATGTTGGCGTCCGACGAGCCACAAGAGGAAATGATGTTTGCCAGAGGTGGACTTCCACTCTTTTGAAACGTGAACAAACCAGTATTGATGGTGGTAACGGGGAAGTGGGCTGGAGAACTGGGCAGGGACGGGTGGCGACAGAGGCGGTTGCGGAGATGGCGGCACGGGGAATGGCATTTGAAGTATCGTGTTATCCGCGGGCAGGCTGGGCAGATTTTGTGGTGAGGGCAGAAGCAGTTGAGGCCTCATCGAATAAGTTTTGGACGGTCGGTACGAGGGTTAAAATGGCTGTGGAAACGGAGGATTCATCTAGAACGGCTTGCTTTCAAGGGACTGTTTCATCTGTCTTTTTGCCTGAAAGTGGCCCTTGGCATGGATCTCCATGGCGAATGCTTCAGGTAAGTTATGATTCTGCAGCTATCTGTTGATGTATTCCTATTTCTATGTCTATAAATTAGAGTTAAATCAATTGTAGACTAGTAAAGATTACTGTGATTTGAGCATGGAACTGATTGTACTGCATTGGTATCTGACTTCAGGGGACATTGTGATCATTGCCAGACATAGTTGTTGCGAATATATTGATTTGTTAATCAATTAGCTGTCTGCAGTTGATACTAATATATCTATGCTCCTACTAATGCTTTTGATTCTTGGGACCTTTCTCAAATATCTACATCTGATAAGCCTAACTACTTTTACGTTAAGTGCATTGTATATGTTGCTTCATATAGTTCAGGAAGTAGGAAAAATTGTCGGTGGCATGTTACAGGATAGTGAGTTTATTAAACACTAAACTTTCTGATTCATTATATGGTGGTGGTAACTTTAGAAATGCATTGGAGGACCTATGGGTGCGGGTTGCGACAGAGATAGTGTGGGACAGAGGAATGCTCTCAAACAGCTTGAATTGTAGACTAGTTATAGTAGTTGTCATTTTTTTTTATAAAGGTAACAACTTATATAGTTGTCATTTGAGTATGGATATCTTCATTCTGCCCTTTAAGATGTAAATGTCAATGATAGTATATTGTTTTTCTCCAACTAAAGCTACTGTCTGTTTCTGACATCAAGGGACGTCATCATTTTCACAAGTAGTTCTCTCCAATATGTTGCGATGGTTAATAATTCCATTTCTGCTGATTGCAGTTCATAGTAATATATAAATGTGGCCGTAATAATGCTTTGACTTATCGATACCATTCTCATTAATCTGCAAATGCGAATATCTTCTTTTATGTTAAGTGCATTGTTTATTTTACCTTTGTTAATTCAGGAAGTAGAAGATTTTGTCTGTGGCATGTTAACACGTAGTGCGCTACAATTATTAAACCTTCCATTTCAGTTGTGTATCCATTTGGAGAATCCATCCCTTAAGTTACCAATTCAAAAAAAAAGAATCCATCCCTTAAGTTTGGGTCTTAACTCAATCCCTATTGTATTATGCTGCATTCTAGTAGTCCTCCAAGTACGTAAAACTGGTGCTCTTTTGCTCCTGTCAGCAGTTTCATGATTTCATCTAAAACTCAAAACTACTTAAGAAGCTCACCCGAATAATAACCCACATGGTTCCATAATCCAATTAGCTTTGATCCCGAATAAGTGTCAAACAACCTAAGTGCAACATGATCTATTCCATCTCCGCATTTAACTGAAATTTTTCACGAGAAATCATTCAAAACTCCTCTTCCTTTCAAGTATTTATCTTGCTAACCTCATTTCTCAGCCCAAGGTTACCAAATGAGTTCAGAAACATCAAGTAAATACATTCATCAACCTTCAACAATATCACAAGAATCAAGAAAATAAAACAACAGTAAACTAAAAGAATGCAAAGTCTGTGCTCATTTACTTAAAAAACAATTAAATAAAAAATATTCTTAGAAAATCCATAATATAAACAAGGAAACAACAGAGAAAATATTGCAAAGCATAGAACAAATCGTATGAGAATAAAGGATGAGGACTTTTTTCCCAGAAATGCCATGCACCATTGATTTGAAATTTTGAATTATTTTGACCCTTTAATTTGGAAACAAAGCTTATCGGTTTTGGGAACGGACGTGTTACTTTTCAAGTGAGAACCGTGGTCAGGAACAAAAGTGCATTGGTGTTGACTCGATACGAACTTTTTAAAGGAAGATATTCTTTTCCTCATGTACTTATGCAATTAATTTTGTTGAGGATGACGCAATAAATCACCCCGAGTATGTCCGAATAGTCACCAAGAAACAAAAAAGAAGGATATTTGCAATAAAGGTCCTATTCTTGTAAATATAGTATGAAATCTAACATACTATCTTCATAGATTACACCAAAAAGCTAAAAGCGTTAAACATTTGTATTTAAGTTGTTGTACACTAACTTTCTTCCCTTCAAAGCATCTAACATATCTTTCCTTCCATATATTCTAGCATATACAGTATGCATGAATGGTGCATCAAATCTTCTTTAATGGTTGAAAACCCTAAAGAGTCATTTGGATCGCGAACAAGTTATACTGAGATTATAATGTGAAGAACATTGGGATTATATATTAACAAAATCATTTAATAAATATACTTTTTTCCGTAGATGTTTGAGTTTTAAATTAAAAATGGGATATACTAGGTATTTACATTAGATAAATTTTTAATTTTCAATTTTAATCGTGGCCTTCTTAAATGACTTTGAGATAACCTTCTCAAAAATGACATTGGGAGAACTTTCGAGAAGGGCATTTTTGTCATTTGATTATTTTGTCTTCGGATTAGCTAATTTCGGGATTGTTATCTCATATTGAATACAACAATAACAACAAACCCAGTGTAATCTTGTAAGTGAGGTCTGGGAAGGGCAATGTGTAACCCTATCTTGTGAATGTAGAGATGTTGTTTTGGATAACTAATATGCACGCTTAATCAAAACCGACGGATCCTTTCTATCAGGTTCAGATTACTGCGCCCAATAATCAACATACATATCACTTGAATGTGGTATAAATAGAATATGAAAATTGCAATATAAATAATCGTTGTTACTTATACCAGGACAAAAACTTCAACCAAACATAGGATAAAATAATCTCACGTTTTATCCTGACATTATTATCGTTATCCTTCAATCAAATGACCGCTAAAGGTCCTTGGGTTAGAATATAAATGTCAATAGGAAATATTCATTTATAACCGGGGTTGATCAATAATTTTAACCGGTCAGGTCTTTATCCGTTGTTGAACATTAAGAGCCATACTTAGCCCTATGATCTTTGCTACCATTCTTGAACCGTAGTCTTGTTAACATTATCTATCCCGATATAGAATAAACAGTCATCACAAATATAATACCAAACACGAGTTGGAGTCGAATCTTACATGAAGCAATACTAGGGTGAACCTTATCGTGAGTGGATTCATCTTATGCTAAGCCAAGACACTTGTAAAAGGATATTGCAAATACTACCTAAGGAAAACATAAACTATCTAGGAAAGTTAATGACTGTCACACGATTTGAGAAAGCAAGTGATTTAGAATTTAGGATTGCAAGCTCACCTTACCAAACACGAGTTGGAGTCGAACCTTACATGAAGCAATACTAGGGTGAACCTTATCGTGAGTGGATTCATCTTATGCTAAGCCAAGACACTTGTAAAAGGATATTGCAAATACTACCTAAGGAAAACATAAACTATCTAGGAAAGTTAATGACTGTCACACGATTTGAGAAAGCAAGTGATTTAGAATTTAGGATTGCAAGCTCACCTTAAGTCAAATTCAGTGCATGGCTAATCTCTCACCTATTGTTTATAAGTCAATGTCATTAGCTATGAATTTTTAATTTCCCCTTTAATGTCACTAATTAACTAGATTCTTAATTACCCCATTAATATCTCAGATTGAATGGATACTATCTGAGTTAACTCTCTCCAGTTCAACCAAAAAGCATTAAGTTTATCCAATTATGGCTACAGAGTGAAGGCCTTATCCATAGTCTCAATCATGGTAGTTTAGGGTATATTAGTCCTTTAAATAATCCAATCCTTCTCGATTAATCAAGACGACGACAACAACAGCATACCCGGTCCACCAGTGTTATCAAAAGCGAAAAGCGCAAAAAAGCTGACATAGCTGAGACTTTAAGCGCAAAGCGCAAATAAAGTGTAGGCTTTAACGAAAAAAGGCGCACTGGTGCAAAAAGACAAATATATCCAAGACTAATAATAATAAGCATGAATTAAATTATAAAATATTACGGTAAAGTGAAATATCAATTATCTAGTGTCGGCTCTTCAAAAGAGGCACATTGGCACGGAAAAGTATGTTTTAGAGCCTTGATAAAACAAGGTCAAATAGGAAAAAGGAACGGTAACTATAACAAAATAGTATGCTACGCGAAGAACGAATTACGATAAATAATAACAGAAATCGAAGGACAAGAAACTATAGAATAAATACTACGACTACTAGTAAGGAAGAATAAGCGCAACAACGCTCTACTACCTACTACCCTAATCATGACCCAATCTTAAATTTCTTCTTCCGAGTTCAAACCGAAGTAAATGAGTTTTTTCAAGAGTTGATAGTACTAAAAGAATCAATCCATGCGTGATTAGTTGAATAACAATTAAACCAAACACAATAGGTAAGAAATAAACTAAAATGTTAAGTTATCAAAAAAAGTTTGTTCATAACCCTAGTTGTGGAGCTTATATAACAACAGTCTTCCAATCCATACTAATCATCCAAATATGATAACAAGGATGAGATTAAACATAGAGAAAAAGATTAAAAAACTAAGCATTGTGCCATCTTCAATCCATAATTTTTTTTAGAAGGTAACAATTGTTATATATATATCCAAAAAAGATTGTACCAACTTAATGCAGTCCAGAGTAATTAAAAAAGGCTATATTCATGATCTTCCATATATTCATGTTTACACCAACAATAAAACAAAGCTAAGCACTTCATCTTCATGTTCTGGATGGAGCTGCATTTTGAAGCATCTTTTATTCCTTTCCTTCCACGATGTCCACCAAATACAAGCAGTCTGATTTCCAACCAACGATAGCATCCCCGACGTCCAAGATGAGTATTGATGTGATCAGCAATGACCTACAAAATTCTACGAAAACTACCGTTTCGATCCTGATATCCTTTAGTGCTGAGATGTTGGGCCATATGATGTGATTGCAACAATAACGCCTTCTTTATTTAGGTCACTTTGTGCTGCCAGCGCAGTTAGAGGCATGTGATCAGCAATGCTGCATTTTCCTAATTTGACCATTCCCTTCTATGACGTGTCTAGCACATGCCCTGTCAAGTTGCAACATTTAGATTCTTTCAGTTTCTTTTTTTGGCTCGATTTTTATTTGTTTTCTCTTATTTTTCTCCAAACTTCCCCCAAATCATATAAAACCTGAAAATGAAGACAAAATCGTTGATTATTGCTCTAAATCCTTCAATTAAATTACCAAATATTAAGTAAATGATTCTTATAAGTTGGTGTTGGTTAATTCTATGGACTTTTGTCCTATTTATTGTTCCCGACTTTGTTGTTTGGCAACATTGCTCTAACACACACTCTCTGTCATCAAATGTTATTCGGGATAAAAGGCTTAATATGTTCCCCACTCTGTCGTTTGGCAACAGTGCTCTAATGCTCTCTCTGTCAACAAACTTTATTTGGGATGAGGTGCACTATTCCCCCTTGATATGTGGATACCTCATGCTTTGCCCATCAAACTACTTCATGAGGCTTTTTACTCCAAGTTTCTCATTCTTTTGGTTTTCTATCAATTGATAGAATATTCTTTTGTTAATTTCTTCAAAAGCAAGTTCAATGGTGTGATGTATGAGATGGAGGTGGAAGTGAAGATTGAGGCACTAGTCGTATCTAAGAGGGACACCTTTAAGTATATTGGGTCCATAATCCAAAGAGATAGGGAAATTGATGCTAATGTCGCACACCTTATATGGCGGGGTGGGCAAAATGGAGGCTTGCCTATGGGGTACTATGCGATAATAAAGTGTCGCCTAGGCTTAAAGGTAAATTCTACGGAGTGATGGTTAGACCAGCATTATTGTATGGAGCAGAGTGTTGGCCAGTCAAAAGTTCCCATGTTTAGAAGATGAATGTAGCGGAGACGCAGATGCTCAAATGGATGTGTAGGCATACTAAGAGGAATATGATTAAGAACGAAATTATACAGGAGAAGATGGGTGTGGCCTCAGTGGCGTACAAGATGAGTGAAGCGAGACTGAGATGGTTCAGACATATGAAGAGGAGGTACGAGGATGCACCAGTCAGGAGGTGTGAGAGATTGGTTATAACAGGAGTTAGGAGAGAAAATGTAGGCATAGCAGGAGTTAGGAGAGATAGATGTAGGCCGAAGAGTCGAAGAAGAACGGTGGAGGTGATTAGACAGGACATAGTACATCTCCTGTTGACTGAGGACATGACCTTAGATAGGAAGGTATGATGGTCGAGAATTAGGGTAAATGGTTAGTAGGTAACAAAGTGTTATCGCACTTGTAGTCGTATGATTTAGGTAGTCGCGTAGTTTTTTTTTTGCTAATGTGTATTGATATTAGTTATTATATTTGTTTTGTACATTTGCTATTTTATTGTCTCTTTTTATTTTCTACATTCCTGCATCGGGTACATTTCTTTGGAGTCGAGGGTCTATAAAAAATAACATCTCTATCCTGTTAAGGTAGAGGTAAATTCTGCATACATCCTACCCTCCCCAGACCCCACTTGTGGGATTACACTAGGTATGTTATTGTTGTTGGTTTTCTATGGAATATTCTTTTTCATTCTTTTTTCCTCTCAGCGGAGTTCCACTGAACGCCAAGTTGGAGGTTTGGAGATAGACTGGAGTCTAAAGTGTTCAGGTTGAGTAGGACCAAAACAGAATATTTGGAGTGCAAGTTCAGCAACGGGAGCGATCCTGAGATAGGCGAGGCGTGGAGGTGAGGCTTGGTACTCAGGTCATTCTAAAGAAAAGAAGCTTCAAGTACTTAGGGTCTATTATCCAAGGGAATGAAGTGATTGATGACGATGTCACACATCGTATTGGGGCAGAGTGGATGAAATAGAGGCTCACATATGGAGTTTTGTGCGATAAAAAGGTGCACCAAACTTAAAGACAAGTTCTATAGAGTGGTGGTTAGACCGACTATGTTGTAAGGGGCGGAGTGTTGGCCAGTCAAGATTTCACATATATAAAAGATGAAAGTTGCGGAAATGAGTATGCTGAGATGGATGTATGGGCATACAAAGAGAGATATGATTAGAAATAATGATATCCAGAACAAATTGGGAGTGGTCTCGGTGGAGGATAAGATGCGGGAAGCGAGGTTGAGATGGTTCGGGCATATGCAGAGGAGAAACACAGATGCCTCAATGCGGAGGTGTGAGAGGTTGACTATGGACGGGTTCAGGAGGGGTAAGTATTGGGGAGAGTTGATTAGACAGGATATGAAGCTGAGGACATGACCTTAGATAGGGGGTTGTGGAGGATAGGAATTATGGTAGAAGGCCCGATTAACTTATCACACTTATAGACGCACTTATAGACGCAATTTTGTTTTATAGTCTCCTGTAGTTTGATTTCTGTTGCTATGTGTTCTTTAGTGTACTTTGTTTATCTTATTTAGCTGTATTAGCTATTGCTTCCTTTTGTTAGAGTGCGCTGCCATGACATATTCAATTTTGTTATCAGCATGTTTATACTGCTTTAATTTCTTGTCTGAGTCTTACCGTTTCTCTTGCTTTGCTTGTGATTATGCTTTGTCTTGAGCCGATGGTCTCCCGAAAACAGCCGCTCTACCTATCAAGGTAGAGGTTGATAGGTAGAGGTAAGATCTGCGTACACTCTACCCTTCCCAAACCCCACGTTGTGGGATTTCACTGGGTATGTTGTTGTATTCCTTTTTTCCCTCTTCTTCCCTCTTCGTTTGCTTATATTCTCACCCGAGCTTCTCTATTTTGTTTCTCTTTTTTTTTTCTGCTTCCTGCTACCATGATTGCCCCCTTTTTTATTTGTTATAGCTGCCCTAAATTTTCATGTCTCCTTCCCGCTACCCATTCCTCACCAGCAGTCATCTTGCGCAAGTTCTATCTTTCTCAATTATTTTTACAACTAACAGATGTACTAGGGCAATACCATTAAAACCTGGAGGTCCCAACTCCTAATAGAGTATCTAGTGGATCTCATAACTTGGAATGGTTATGGAGGAAACTGTGAGAAGAAGCTTACAAAAATAATTCTATTAACTTTGTAGATTCACTTATTTATGCGATGATGAACGGCAAATCTGAGGGAAATGATCCATTTTCATGCATGTGGGACATGCATGATGATATTAAATAAGAGAACTTCAGCTAATTGCAACTACAGGGTAGCTGGAGAGAAAATCTTGACTAATATCTTTTCTTTTACCATATAGATTTTAACATGCTAATGCAGACGATTTTGAGCTTAGAAGTATTATATGGAAGGTCCATATCTGTTAAGGAAAGGCAGAAGTATGATGATTAATTTCTTGGCAGAAAAGTAAAGGAATGATGGTAATACATTCATAATTCCTCATCATTGTTCTATCAATGACAAAGTACTTATCAATGTGTTATTTTTTTCCATTTCAAAAATTAGTACATTGATAATTGATTTGTCATTGGCAGAACAATGATGAGGGATATAACTATTGAGCATTTTCTCTAGGAAAACAAGTTCCTTAAAAATGAGGAAAATGACTTCCCTAGATTTCACAAAAGTTCCATAAGTGGCACTCTTGTCTCTTCTCCACCCTCCAACACACCCCACTCCCACCCCAACCCATCCCTACAGCCCTACCACCCACGTAATGTTTGCCTAGAGCTAGATTATACAAATGTTTTTGGGATAACAACCACTTATTTACGGGAGAACATTTTCCTTCATACCAAACACACCCCGTGTGTTCTACTCTCACATCAGGTGGTGCTTACACCTTCGCGTATTAGTGCGTCACAGAACTTTCTTTTTGTAAGTTCTAAATTGTGTCAAGGGTAAGTAGTTCATTTGCCACTCTTTAATTGCACAATTAATAGAGCCTATTATAATATCATTCAAACTAATCTTTGCCTTTTATCTCTACATTTACTGAATTCATTTTGCTTCACGTCAGCCCAAAGTCTTCGAATCTCATATTTAGAATTTTGTACCAAGTGTTAATTGATGATAAGATCTCTGGTTTCCGTAATTGTCTCTCCATCATATTTGACTTTGACTTGCTAGAATTGATTTACTTATTATGATAGATCAGGTTTCACATCTAACAATTGTTCCAATTTTCATGTTTGATAGTTGTTTTCTAATAAATTATGTATGGGGCCACCGATGTATGTGAGTGAGTGTTATGGTTTTCTTACCTGGTTTTGCGGTTGGTTTGATAATCTCTTTCCCCAATAATTTTGCAGTGTGACCTGTTGTGGCTTTCCCTAATAATTAAGAACCGGGATAACTATTTTTTGATATGGTAAATCCTACCCCCTCTCCAAAACAATCTGCCTAGAAATCAAAAGTGGCCATTTCCCACTTTACTCCCTTGCTTGACTTGGAACTCCCAACCTTTTGGTTGAAAGTGCTCTTGCCATTGGAGCAACCGCACTGTCATTGTGAATTGGGATCACTCAAATATTATAAGTTGCCAAGTCCGAAGCATTACCCTTTTGCTTCTCTTTTTAAATAAGTAATATAGCTATTTCTTTTTTGTTGCTGTGGTTTTCCTCCAAGCCTCATTTTCAGGCCAATCTGAGATTCTTGTGATTTTCTGTTGCAGATCACATGGGATGAACCAGAAGTTCTGCAGCATGCTAAGAGGGTGAATCCTTGGCAAGTTGAGTGTATTCTTCCAACCCCACAGCTTCACTCTGGATTTCCTCCATCAAAGAAAATAAAACTGCCTAATGGGTTGCTACCTGATGGAGAGGGGAAATTCTTCTTCCCTATGACAGGGTTGAGTAATCCTACGATTGGACTTTGTAGCCCATCATTGAGCAATTGTACATCTTTTCCTGCGGGCATGCAGGGAGCCAGGCAAAATCAAATTAGTGTATCAAGTTTATCCAATGTTAAAAGCAATAATAACCTTGGTTTGTGCGCTAACAATAGCTTAGATGAAGAAATCAAGCTAAATCTTGAGAGCGTCTCCACCAAACTGAATATTGGCAGCTCATATTCAGACAACTTATCGCCGGATAGTCAGAGCAGTGTGCATTTTTGGGACAACGAGTTGGTTACAAAACCGAGTTCCAGCTCTTTGACAAAAGTTCGTGTCAATTCTTTCCAGTTATTTGGTAAGGTCATCCATGTTGAACATGTTGAAGGAGGTTTTGATGGTTTTGGTTGTTCTGAAAATGATAGCATTCAAGTGTTTAAAGAGATAGATGGTGCATTCAAGTCAAACGTCTCTCCGAATAAACCTTGTATCGAGCTATTTGACAATCTTGATGTCCAACACCAAAGAGCCTCAGCTGTCGAAGCATGTTCTCTATGAGATAGCTATGTTCCGTAACTGCCATCAACTGGGAAGCTGTACAGGTAAAACACTAATTGTCCAGACTATGCCTTAAGCCCTTGACAGAACAGATGGAGCTACTAGAACCTGCAACTTTATATCTTCACTCTTTCTTCTATATATCATATGGTTTTTTCTGGTTCATTTTATTTTGTCTGAAGATGTCAGATTTTCAAGTACAAATATTAAGAGCTGTCCCTCGATATTTGTTTTCTAATTTGGACTGCTTGCTAGGCCGGTGGAAATGGAACAGCGGCTGCTACAAATACTATTATTCTTGTATAATATGAACTAAAGAGAACTCCCATTTTCCACTTCTGGAGAGTAAGCATGATCCGATGATTGGGATATTCTGGTTATTGCTAAGAGGATAGTAGAACTCATGAAACTGAGATAGTTTTCTGTTATTAAATTTAATGCATGTTATTCAGGTTCATTTTATTTTAAGTCTGAAGAAGTGAGATTTTCAAGTACTAATGTTAGAGAGTTTATTTTTTCTAAACTGAAACGACCTGCTAGGCCAGTGGAAGTGGATCACTGGTTGCTACACTTACCATCATTATTGTGTTAATAATTAAAATTAAAGAGAACTTCCATTTTTCATTCTTGAAGATTTGGCATGATCAGAAATTTGGGATATTCTGGTATAACTGTTCAAATGATTGCAAGTAAATTGATGAAATTGAGATATTGCTGTTCCTTGGCTTGTGTTCTATTACAACAGAAGCTACTTATATTCAACCTGTCTGGTGTGCCCTACTTATATTCAACCTGTCTGGTGTGCCCTACTTATATTCAACCTGTCTGGTGTGCCTTGAAGGAGTGTGTTTTTGAATGTTGTGATTTTGTGTTAGTCTTGCACTTCCGTTCGTTTTAATTGTTAGGAGAGTATTACTGATCATATAGTGACATTCAGTTGGATATTTTGGAACTTGGGACGTGTCTGTCTCGCTAACCCTCCGTTAGAGCTTACGATTACAGTTGAATAGTTGATTACACAGATGGATGTTGCTGATTCTTCACATAGCATGCTGCTTGCAGTAACCTATTTTAATCTCTTCTAATTCTTTGCAGGTATCCAAGGGAGGACTGATTCCAGCAGTGGTTCCATTGTGGATGTATGCTTTCTCTTCAGTATTCAGAACTAATGCAGGCTTTAGTTTTAGATGTTAGACGTCAAGTAAATCTGTGTTTGCTTGATAATGATGCTAGTACATGAGATTGTATTCTATATGTTCCTGTTAATACGTGTCTTTGAAAAATAATCTGATGTCCAGTTAGCTTTTTAGATGCCAGTTAGAATTTGCTACGGATGGTATCTTATCAAAAAGAATTTGCTATGGATGGTATATGTTTTTTTATTTGAGTTAACAAATTTCTCGTGGTATCTTCTTCTGGTAACTTTTCCCAGGTTTAAATACATTTTACAACTTCCAATTTCAGTAGTGACACATGCCCCTTTTACTTTCAAAATGCACTTACAAATCCCCTTTAACTTATGCACACTTGAGGGATTTAGATCAACGTACGCATTTGGTGACTTTTATCCCATGAAATACAGGGTTGTGTTCACCCTTTTGTATCTCTTTCTCCACTCATTTTCCTTTTCCATGTTGCCTTGTTACTTATTGAATGCATCTGGAATGTAGTCCAATGACACTGCTTGCCTATCGATGTGATGCACTTCAATCAATTATTAAAAGTTGTATTATCTATCAGAAACAAAGGAATGTTTGTGAACCAAGATTTATATACATAGCGAGTCATGAACCTTAACCTAAATTGTATTTCTCCTTATTTTCTGATGTAATTAGAAAAAACAAAATAATACTTGGTGTATTATGCGAAAGACTTGGCCTTAAAAAAATATATTGTGGAGTGAAATATGAAGGTACATCCGAGGATAAAAATTATTGTGAAAATGTGTAATTAATACCAACTCATGAAGGGTGATGAGACGCAGAGATGAACTCATTTGCACCAGGCCTTGTGAAGACATTTTCGAATCTTTTACACAATATGGTACCAAACTAAAGTTGCATTAGCCTAGACAAATGATACGGCAGCTTGTGACGACAGTCTGTTTAGAATTCTTCCATCTTTCTGTTTTAAAGATTCATCCAAGAGGATGTTTATGTTGGTCCGTGCTACGTTGAGGTGCACATTTGATGAAACCACTATTCTGTACACTGAGCCTTCTCTTGGATCATTCTTAGAAAAACAAATGTAAGAATGAATTTGGTTCTTGATGTACTGGATCACTTACAACATCTGAAATATTTGAAACTATACATGTATAGAAAGTTCAGGTAAAGACTATTTTTGGTTCAAACTTCAAAGTAAAGACTTACTTGGTCCTACAAATAAAGCACAACAAAGCTTATATAGAATAAGAAAAGGACAAATGTTCAAATGACAACATCTTTAGCAATAAGAGATGATCTGCCACAAATTTTCGAAGTAGAAAAAAGAAAGAAATAGGAACTCTAGAATAGGTATCATTAAGGCCAGTAGTGATGCCATCAAAGGAAGCAAGAACAACAAAAATAGTAGGAACAGAACATAATTGACAATATAAAACTCATTCCATTCTGACTGCTTTTCCTGAGATATTTTTTGTGAACAATTAAGTTACCGTTACAACTACTATGCCTCGGTCCCAAAATCAAATACCATTAGTGCCAAAAACAAAAGAAAGATTGTTACTATTCTTCCAGATTTTCCTTATCATAAATGCAGACAACTCCTCCTGGGAAGTTCCGTTTTTAAGCTTTAGTAGGACTGTGACTGCCACTAGATTAATCGGATATAAAACCATATTTCATTATATTTAATCAACAGTCAGGAATATAACAGTACAAGATGGAGCTTAGGCACACTGTTTAGTAGAACGTTTCAGAAGCTGTACAATAAAAGTGCAGTTAAACAACATATGTTCAATGTTTTCATTTTCTTGATCACACATCACAAATCATATCAGTATCAAGTAGCTTATATCCCGAAATTTGACTAGAAGAACTGCCCTCAGACACTTGCATAAAAAGAGATGTTTAACTTTAATTTTCACCATTAACTTCTGCAAAATCTTCAACCAGCAGATTCTAGAGTTATTTTCAGGTTCTGAAATCTTCAACCACCATTAACTTAGAGTAAACAATTTTCTCGCAATGGCGTAACCAGACTTAATAGTGTAGCTACTTGAATTAGCATAGTGCCAAATCTGTCCATCCACTCCACCAGTAAAGAAATAGGAAAGTGAAGAGTACAACAACAACAACATACCTAGTATAATCGCACAAGTGGGGTTTGGAGAGGGTAGAGTATACGCAGATCTTACCCCTACCTTGAGAGGTAAAGAAGTTGTTTCCGATAGGGCTTAGGAAAATTGGAAAGTCAAGAGTCTGATCCATTATGGCATTTATCTCTTGGACAGAAAATGTTGTGTATTTCAGAATTCAAACTCAAACAAAACATTAAGGCATAATAGAGATTTCCAAATTAGCTTCAGAGCATTCAGAAAAATTCCCCAATTGAGCACTTAGGGGTATCTTTAGTTCCCCAAGGTGTTTTTACTGAAAAATTCATGAAGCTTCCCTGGATTAACAAATTAACCAGAATGAGATCTATATGTATGCAAAACCTGGCAGACAATACATGCCTCTACCAAAAATTAAAGAAGTCACTAGGAAACAGGACACAAGTCAACATTGGAACTGCGAAAAGTGACGCCATTGTAGACCAACCTTCACAACTAGGACCGTCTTTATTTTGTACAGCACATGATGATATCCTACTAGGAAATGAGCTTTTTAAGGGGTGGTGGTGGAAGGAGAACTGATTTTCAAGAGAGACGAAAGTTTGATATCCTACCAGATTCAATAGTTTGAATCCTCAGAATGCAACATCTCATTTGAAGAAGAACATGAACATGCGCCAACCATATTTGTTGGTTAATGCTCCAAGGAAATATCAAAATGTATCATGATCCTTTACTTTAATGAGTCAGTCCAAATGTATGATCGAATTATCATACTTCAACTTTAACATATCAAACAACTATCTAATAAAGCATAAAAGCTCATGTTGGAATTACATACACAGCTCTTTTTCTAACAAACAGTACACTCAAGTAGTGCTCGATTTGGAAGTCTTCTGCCATCCAGAAATGCATACATTGTGTTAGATCAGATTATAATGAACATTTCTTGAAAATAGCAACACTGACAAAGGTGGAAAACAACGCTAGAAAAGCTCCATTTCTTGAGAGCATAAACTCAGTCCAGGCCAAAGGCCTTGTAATCTGAGTTAACACTTTCTGGAATTCTTCGTGCAAAGCCTCAAGTGAGCCAGTGTTATTAATCACAATATCTGTCTGTGACCTCTTTAGATCCAGGGACATCTGTGCATTTATCCTGCTTTGGGCATCCTCCTCCATCGATCCATCTCTCATCATGAGCCTCTGCAGCTGTGTCTTAGGATCAACCCAAACAACAACAATTGGTTTAGTCCACTTATCCATCTTGGCCTCAAACAAAAGAGGAACATCAAGAACAATTATGGAGCAACCCTTTATCCACAGCTTCAAAACTTCCATTAAAATACCACGTGAGATAAATGGTGCTAGCAACCTACAGACACAATTCCGAGTTCAAAACCTTACATTAGAACAACAACATTTCTGTGATACCGCACCAATTCAACTCTTAGGCAATCTGAAAAAACTTGGCCAAAATTTAATTTAGAGTAAAGCAAGAAATAAGTTAGTAGCCTCCCACATGTTGCTGCTCCTTATCTTGCATCTCAAGAGGCCAAGATCTTTTTGAGTGTCAACTTCAGCAGAACAGAAAACTAATGATATATCGTCATTGGATTGACCTCAAAGGCTACAACGTACTCAATAAAATACCGAAAACGGCATCCTAATCTCCAGAAGCAGCAGTAGTTTGCCAATGTTAAAGCAATAACTTTAAGTGGTCAATGTTCTGATCATTACTGCCGTAAGACAACGATATAGACACATTTCAAATTCAAGAATAACATCTCACACTCAATCAATCAATCAAATAAGCCTCAGACACATAATAACTTGAGGTTGACTATATGCTCGGTATCCGTTCCGCTCTATTTAGGCTACTCCATTCACCACTAAATAACTTGTCCTTCTCTAAGCCTAATAAGAGCTATAAAAACTGGAGCTTCTCTAAATCTCACATGTCTCTCTATTGACATACAAATCTCTAACTAAACAGAAAAGGCTACGGTAAACACAAGACTTAATGTAAGTATAACAAAAACAACTATGCTTTAATCCTAAAAAAGTGATATTGCCTATAAAACTGGAGCTTCTCTAAATCTCACATGTTTGTCTAAACTGACATACAAATCTCTATCTAAAAAGAAACTGCTGTAAACACGAGACTTAATGTAAATGTAACAACAACAACTATGCCTTAACCCTTCATTTTCCAAAGAGCTAGTAAACTGCCAATCCCAAAGAAATGGTTAGCTTTTACTGAACAAAGTAAACAAATATCATGGATAAGAGCTGCTTTAAACATTTAATAGTAATATTCTGAAATATAACAGTTTGATAGCTCTAGTGTTTACTTGTGGTTTCTATTTCTCTGAGTTCATCCCTAATGTCACTCCAAAATATTGTTGATGAGGATTCTCAAGTTCCAGGTGCGGAAGTAAGATCTCTCATTTGTGTGGAAAGAGAAACTAAATTCTCAAGGAAGCTCCAAAATCACCACAACTAAAGCAAACCAGAATCATCTAAAGGATGAAGTTTTCCAGACACAAAGTTTTTCTTCATTTGTTTTGATTGTCTAAAGGAACTATCCTGAATCCTTTTTTTTAATGTTACCCCAGCGAAAATAAGAAAAATAAGAGGAAGTACTAGTTTCTGGATTAGACAACAAGTATCCAATTGAAATAGTAATTACAGGACTAATCCTCTGTCGGTCTATTTTTCTTTTATCACCACATTATATCGGCGTAAAAGTTGAACGTGTAAATTAAATAGCAATAAACCAGGAAGAAATACTTCACTCAGCAACTATTTCATATTTTCATAACAAACTTTACCTATTAAGAAGCTGACGTTTTCCTGGATCAGAGAATACTATTTGACCTAGCTTTGCGCGATCGACTTCTCCATTATCCAGTAAGATGTCCTCACCAAATGCAGCGACAACCTTTTTCCAACCACCAGTTCCTTTCTTCAAAACGTACTACATAATTTTATTTTTTGTCAGTACAGAGAATTTACACAAAATTTAGCTGATGGAGATAGGGATGACAAATAGGCGGGTTAGGGCGGGTCAAGCTTTTACCTATTCAGATTTTGACCTGCCCTGCCCCGTTTAGCTTTGTCCAAAAAAATGTCCTGCCCTGCCCTGCCCCGTTTGTATTTTTTCATTCCTTTTAAATTATGCATTGTGTATGTAATATATCAAACTTAACATTCAACGACAAATGATCCCTGCAGTACTAATCCCCGTAATATTATCCCTGCATAAATTGTTTCTTAACCAAACAACCCCTAAAAATCTTTAATAAACACAGCTATAATATTTGAATGAAAAACATTATAATAAAGAAATGAAAGCTAAATTGGTTCCACCTTTACTATGTGGCTGATATTTGCATTGTCATTTATTGTTGCAGAGGCCAATTGTACCCACTGATTTGTACAGAGGAGTGAGGGACACTCAGGGATGTCCGGATATTCAAGAGATGTAATACTTTCTTATGAATATATGAAGTTATCATCGATTTTCTCTCTTCTCATTTGGGTTATACAATTTTTTGACATCGTGCTCGCTCAATATAATTCTTATTTACAGTAGTATTTGATGTAAATATAATAATAGTGTAAATAGACCTTCTCATGCACTTCTCATCCAAAATTTTCTTCAAAACACACCACCTGCCCTGTCCTATTTCAATTTTTAACAAAATTAATTTTGCCCTGCCCCTCCCTGCCCTGCCCTACCCCGTTTAATTCTTCCCCTGTCCTGTCCGTTAAGAGTTTGCCCTGCCCCAATTGCCATCCCTAGATGGAGATAGTACGCCAAATTGGACAATTAATCAAACATAATATACTAAATAAACCTGGTAAAGAAATAGCAAACGTAAGAGGGAAAAGTAGTTACCCGAGCTACAATGTCAGCATCAACAACGGGAATACCATGAGCCTTGAAAAGGTTGGAGACAGTGCTCTTCCCTGAAGCAATTCCTCCAGTCAATCCGACTATCCTCATTCTTATTTCGAGAACAAACAAGTAATGAGGAACAACTCCAGCTGCTCAAACTCTCCACTTCACTCACAATTCCATCGGCCAACTAGCTTCTGGATTTTTGAGGAAATCTTCAAGTCAATTTGGAATTGAACATGTCATTGGAGGTTCATTACCAAAAAGAACTTCTATTGCACCCTAAATTTATCTAGTAGTATAAAAATTGCAAACTTCTTTAGTGAAGGTAGAAATATTTTGAGCACAAAAGAAATAAATATGAACCTGTGATTTAAGTTGGTGGAAAGCATCAAAGCACATAGACACATTATCATTTGGGAAAAAAAAGAGAGAGAGAACTCAATCATCTAAGAAGATTAAGGCCTGTTTGGCCATGGATAATTTTTCACTTTTTTCCTGAATTGTATTCCGGAATCATGTTTGGACATACAATTATTACAAGTTTCCAAAATTCAAATTGAAGTTGAATTCTAGAATATTCCGAAATTCCAGAAACTCCAAATACCCATTTTTCACCTCAAATCACTCACAAAAATTCAGCATTTTTCCAAATGTTCAAACACAACTCCAGTTTCCAAATACCATTTTCCAACTTTTTTCCAAATACAATTTTTTTTTTCAAATTTACATTTTTTATGTGCAAAAGCCCACTAATTTCACTTGACGTATGTGGAGTTAGAAACAATCCATAGATTCTTAGAGATCTGATATGTTGCTACTTTATCAGTGAAATCACATACCCCATACATGCTCAGCACATAACTGTTGATAAAATGAAACTCATAAATTGAAAAGACATAAATTTTGTACCTCAAATACTTCAATAGAGGTTCTACAACCACCATAATAAATTATGAATAAACAAGTTTACTTAAGTAGAGATTGAATGGGTGTAACACCAATGGTTTAGAAAATTGTTCAAATTTGTTAAATTAAATTTCCGGGATCCGTGCATAACGGTATCTTAGTGCAATCACCCGCTTTTTCTATATAGCCGCATAATCATAATAAATTTTCTCTAATGCCATACCAAATCAAGACCTTCCTACAAGGAAAGAAAGAACCCGTGGCTCCCTTTTTGAATACCCCTCACTCCCCCGGAGTGAGTTCTTTTCTGCGGGATTTAGGGATTCATGTCTTCTTCAAGAAAAAAAACAAAAAAATATATGCAATTTTGACTTTGGATCTACCTTGGAAACGATTTCGTTCTATCCATTTCTATTCTCTTAATTGGTTAGGTAAAAAAATAGACCCATAGATACACATTTTGGTCGATCAACACTTTTGTTTGTGTACGTTTTAAACTAATTCACACTTTTATGACCAAACGAAGCAAAAATTATGTTCCTTCTTTCTTCTTATTCGTATTTTTCTTTTTATTTTTATCGGAGACTTACCTGAAGATTTTATTTTATGACAAGAAAAAAAAGGGTCTCTTTAATTGAACGAATTGCAAAAATAGTACTCTCTGACAAAATTATTTTCAGAATACTATTCTGTCAAAATTAATTTCCATTTTATTACTAATTTTGTCACATGAATTGCCAAGTGGATAATAACATATTAGTTAATATTTAATCAATATTTCACATATCACATATATTGTAGGAATATAAATTTATAATTTTATATTGTACATTTATTCTATTAGAAAAGTTAAAATATATTTTTTCCGTTGATCATATTATTCTCGGGTCGGGTCGACGGGGCCTGACATATTTTTTTATTTTGTTTTAAAATTGAATTTTCAATACTGAAATTGATATTCTCGAAAACATTATCACGAAATTCGTACGTTAAAATCTATTGTATATCGCGAGATATGTAGGAAAGAAAATGGAAAATTAGAAATCGATTTGGGGGAAACGTCAAATCGATTGGGAAGACTGACGTTTTTCGAGAAATCAGCTGCGCCAAACCGTCTCAAAAAAATACGCGAAATCAATTTTTTTTAGATGAAATGAACGTCCGCGCGCAGAGTTATGACCATTTAAAGTTGCACCAATTTACAACTACTTTCTTCTCTCCCTATATCTTATGTCAATGCTTCACATTAAAACATAAAGTCTACATCACATATATTCTTAAAACATGTAAAATAGTCCAACATCACGATAAGCTCCTTAATCAATAGAATGAGACAATATCAAAAAAACATAACAAATTAATTGAAATGATCAACCCCAACTATTATAATTCTCGCCTTCCACAATTGCAAATGCAAGCGGAAACAATTGATTATTCGCATCACAAGACATAGCGATAAGCATGGTTCCCTTGTACTTCCCATAAAGAATCATCCAGTAGATCATTATTGGTATGAGTTCTATGAGCAACAAATCGATGCCTCTCATTTGTAACAATTTCTTCTATGACACACGTGCGAGCATTGTTAACGTATTCTTGTATATTATTTGGATACCTGCAAGTAATCTTAATAGCTGCAGTTTATGTAATTCACTCAGAAAAATAAAGAATGCAAACATCAAACATTGTAACTGTCCAGTAGAAAAAAGGAAGTGAAATCGCTGCCTAGTAAAGTTGCGAAATCGTTGCGAAATCGTTGAGAAATCGCTGCGAAATCGTTGAGAAATCGCTGGTAAAGTTTCGACAGGTTTGTTATTCTTCATTATCACAGGAAGTGCAAGAATGCAAAAAAAAAAATGCTTATATTGTAACTTCACAGCTGATACTCCGTAGATAAACCCGAACTATAACTTTCTTTTGTCCTCATGAATTGGTAATATGAATAGGGTTGATAAGGTAGAAGGGTTTATTTAGTTATTGGTATTTATGACTTAAAAAAATAAAAAAAAGATAAATAAAATTACATATGTGGCATGACAATTCACTTGGCAATTCGCTCCTCTCTAATTGATAAACATTTGCTCCTGAATACATTCTCATGTCAGATAACTAAATTGTTAGTATTTCGCGGAATTACAGTCAAATGTCTATCATTTTAATTCGTTATAACATCGTTTTATTAGAACGTTCTGATTTTTTCCGGAACTAAATTTTCATATTATATTTTACTTTTTTATAACATCATTCTATCGATAACAACAATGACATTTATTATAGTGGTACACTCTTTATAAAATTGTCGCTCTATAACAGTCATACTCAAATATTGTGTAATAATATTTTATGATAAGTATATTATAAATAAAAAAATAAAATATTAAAATATTTATAATAATCATCATTAAGCACATAGTAGTAAATTTCAAATATGAATATCTAAAAGAAAAAATATATATTTGTCATAGTGATATGATTTAGTCTTAAAATTTTCAAAATCATATATTTCTTATTTTTTTATTTTCTATAAATTTGATACTTATTTACTTGATTTTGGTAACGAAAGTGTTGATAAAGAGCCTCAACCTATTGCTATTTGGGATGAGATAAAAGAGTTAACTGTTAAGCTACATCGTTCAAGGAAAAGCTATTGAATTCCTTTTGTTAAAAGTTTGGATAAAATTCTTCGTTAATTCAAACGTTATATTATCGCTAAGATAATGAAATTTACGAAACAACCTACAATTGTAGACTTCTTACGTCAAACTAGAAATTGTATTTAAATTCTCAGTTAATTTTAAATGCATATGTTCATTATATTTTAATTGAACATCAATTGAGATTTTAAAATTAACAAATATATTATTTTTGTTTATAGCATAAAAATATAAAAAAATAATTATTTGCGTAGTTTTGTTTATAACAGCTAAATGAAATCTAAACATCAAATGTTAGTATACATATATAACAACACCTCACTATAGCGGTCATGAAATTTCCGTGTAAACGTTGTCTTATAGAGAAGTTTGACTGTATAATATTTTTAGAATAAAATTTGTTAGTTATTTTAAAAAATATATGAAGTGTTGTACATTACAATCTTCT